>CM032360.1:37267499-37910326 GCA_019023105.1 Diglossa brunneiventris
TAATCCAGACTATTTCTGGCCTCCAGCTTTGGTGGCAGCCTCAGCACTAAATTATTGATACCTGAATTCCATAAATTCCCAGATTTGCCACCAAATTGTGCAGCCTGCTGCCATGCCATGGATGCTGAAAATCCCTGAATATTCCTCTTTTGCCCAATGTTTTAGGTGCAAATCTTAACTCAGCTCTGTGAAAAGGGAGGTCAGAAGCCCCAGAATTTCAGGACACAGTCCAGAAAATCTTCTTGCAAAACCTCATCAGGATTCTCCTTACCCACATTTAGAGCTCAATAAAGTTTATGGAACACTTTCCAATGCCTTCAGTGAAAACTGGGATAAAAATTCCCATTGGGAGGTGTTACATATTAGGAATCCCCAGATATTTCCCCCTCTGAGCCACTGAGGAAGGCAAAATCCAAAGGTGTGAACCCCCTGTCTGGGCTTTCCAGGATTGATTTGGTACTTGGGGGTAAAATTTTTGCTGTAGAGAGGCCTTGGGTGGAGTCATGTGGTAAGTAATTATTCCAGTTGCTGCATTTTGCTCTGTCAGATATTTAAAATTAAACCTCTTAACTCGAGAGCATTTTTACTGTGGAGAACAAAACCCTTCTGCTGACAAACCTGTGCTGTTACCTAATTCTGTCACCTAGCAGAATTTGTTAATTCTGTCCCCAAACTCTTGTTCCTAATTTGCTTTTTTTGCTGATTTACCTCATTCCATGGCACAACACTTCTTTATCCTTCAGGAAGAGTAAGGAACAGTGGAATTTCCAGAACACGTTCCTGGTGGGTTTAATATTCCCTTTTTCACCAGTTCAAGAATAACAAACAACCTCCTGACTTGTCACTGACAGATTCTTTCTCTTCTTTTTTTTTTGTGTGCTGGAATGACTCAAACAAAGGAGTGAAAACTCCATTTTGCATGTGTCAACCTCCTCCTTTCTAAAGGTACCTTAAAATAAAGGCTCTTCACTTTCTCACATCGACTTCAGAAGGAAACATCAGACATTCCTCTTCAAAAGTTCTGATAGGAACAGATGAGACCTGTGAGCTGATCAAAGGGAGAGGGGAGTTTGCTGAAGTTCCCTGTCTGTGTGATGGAGCCATGAAATGCTCTGGGTTCCCATCCTGCACGTCAGATTTCAGCCTGCAAAGAGCTGCCAAAAGCTTGTTTGGTGCACCTTGTTTGCATTTTTAGTTGTCAGGGCCTTCCAAACGACTGAAAAAATGAAAATCAGAGGGGTTAATCTGTGGGATAAGTCAGTGTTTTCCTCTGGGGTAAATAAATACTGATCAGGACAAATGGGATCATTCCTGGTCCATTTTGCTGATTCCCTGCTGTTTTTTTTTTTTGAATTTTAAGTGTCGCTTACCTCCCAGACTGATGCACAACTTTGACAGCCCCAGGATCATTTAGTTGGAATTGAATTAATATTTCCTTTCAACTTGTAGATGAACCACAAAACCCCAGAGATGCAGCAATGTGCACACGATTTTCTTGAATTTTTAGTTTGTTTTTTTTTTTTTTTTCAACTCCACACAGCAGACCCAACATTTTGTGCTGTCTCCCAAATCTTTAGCTTTGACAGAAGGTACAAATCAGTGTCTGCTGTGTCTAACAAAAGGCAGCATCAACACATCTCTGTGTACTTGAATATTCAAATCCACATCTTTATTCATCTCCCTCCAAAGTCGACATCACCAGCTCTGGGGATGAAGAGCTGGGAGCTCACGAGAGGTTTCTCAGCCCTGAGGTGATGGTGAGAGCATCATTTCATCACCCCAAAACTCAGCATCCCCTGGGAGCAGCCCCAGCTCAGCTGTTCCCAGCCAAGCCTGAATAGAAAGGAAAGAGGAGCCTCCTGGCTCTGCCCGCCCTTTCTGCCCTGAATAAAACAACTTTTGGAGTGAATCAGTTTGAGGGAAGAAACCCTCGGGGCTGAATGTTTAGCTGAGTGAATCAGTTTGGTGTGGAAAAGCAGCAGAAGGGCTGAATCTCTTTTAAAACTTATTTTTCTGTCGTGCTCACTTTTTTCACCAGGGAGAAGCTGCCTTCAGGGGACCCAGTTTGGGCTCTGGCTACACCAGTGGCTGCAGCCATTTCCCTGTTCCTTTGGGAGCCTTTTGGGAGTGAGTGAACTTGTGGGAAAAATGGCATTTCTCCTTAGTTTGGGCTCTGGCTACACCAGTGGCTGCAGCCATTTCCCTGTTCCTTTGGGAGTGAACGAACTTATGGAAAAATTGGCATTTCTGGTTAGTTTGGGCTCTGGCTATTTCCCTGTTCCTTTGGGAGTGAATGAACTTGTGGAAAATTTGGCATTTCCGATTAGTTTGGGCTCTGGCTATTTCCCTGTTCCTTTGGGAGTGAATGAACTTGTGGGAAAATTGGCATTTCCGATTAGTTTGGGCTCTGGCTACACCAGTGGCTGCAGCCATTTCCTCATTCCTTTGGGAGCCTTTTGGGAGTGAGTGAACTTGTGGAAAAATTGTCATTTCTCCTTAGTCTGGCCTCTGTAGAGCTGCTGGAGTGAGCGGATTTGGAGAGGTCAGCGAGGCAGGGTGGCTGTGGGCTGTGCCTTCTCTTTTGTAGCACATCACTGCCTGCTGTGAGCATTGCTGTGCCTCCAGACCTCCAGAGGATGTTGGGGCAGTGTCCTGACTCCAAAGCTGTCACCCTGCCAGCGACAGGGCAGAGGAAATGAAGGCACAGCTCCCTGGGGCACCTCCTGAATATTTATGGTGGCAGGGAAGGATTTCATGGAGCTGCTCAGCCTGGGGGGGGATCTGGAGCTGATTTTGCTGTTGCTGTTTGATTTGCAAGCTGCCAGGAACCATCCTAAAAGGCAGATGAGACCCCTGGGTGCACAGCAGTGATGGGGCTGTGACAGCCACCCCAGCCAAGGCCACATGTCCCTTACCAGGCTGTGACAGCTGTAGCTCCTAAGGAGCTCCAGGGCTGGGGGCAGCAGGGCAGAGCTGATCATAACTCACTGATCACCCCAAGAACACCCCAGGGGAGAGGAAAAGGGGGAAAGAATCAGTTCAAATCATCCAGGGGCAAGGAAAAGGGGGAAAGAATCAGTTCAAATCATCCAGGGGCAAGGAAAAGGGGGAAAGAATCAGCTCAGATCATCCAAAGAGCTGCTTGGCTAACCCTGAACTGTGGTGGTGTTCACAGGGGTCCCAGGGTGAGGGAAGAGACGAGGATCTGACTCCATGTTTCAGAAGGCTGATTGATTATTTTCTGATATATATTACATTAAAACTATAGTAAAAGAATAGAAGAAAGGATTTCATCAGAAAGCTTGCAAAGAATAGAACAATGGAATGATAACAAAAGCTCGTGACTCTCAGAGTCTGAGACAGCTGGACTGTGATTGGCCATTAATTAGAAACAACCAACATGGACCAATCAAACATGCACCTGTTGCATTCCACAGCAGCAGATAATTATTGCTTTTCTTTTCCTCTGAGGCTTCTCAGCTTCTCAGGAGAAAAAGCCCTAACAAAAGGGATTTTTCATAAAATATCATGGCTACGCTGAACTCTTAGGAGAGTGCCAGCTGTGGCACAGGGTGCCCAGAGCAGCTGTGGCTGCCCCTGGATCCTTGCAAGTGTCCAAAGGCAAGTTGGAGTAGCCTGTGGAAGGTGTCCCTGCCCTTAAATGGACTTTTAAGATCCCAAGCAAACCATCTGATGGCTTTGGGACCCCCCTGCTGCCCGTGCCCTCTCTGGCCCTTCCAGCCCTCTCCCTGCCTGTGCAGTGGTTTAAGCCCTGGCCTGCATTTAAGCTGAGCCCAGCAGCCCTGAGCAGCAGCAAAAGCCCTGGCTGTGTGTCTGTGCACTGACTGCTGATTGCCTGGGTCCCAGAAAAGCGGGTTAGACTCAGATTATTGCCTTTGTCCACGTCCCTGACCTTTTGCCCCACATATTGCGTGGCCCGTGGGTGGAGGAAGGAGGATTAAAGGTTAAGAAGCCTCTCTTGAAAGAGTTAGGATGCCTAAATGTTTAAAATGTTTCCTTTTCCCAGTAATTCCAATCTATATTAAAGCTAAAACCCTTCTGAGAGGTAATAAAACAGAGCAGTGGAGGAGATCATTGGGAAGATTAGGAAGAAGAGACTTAAGGGCTTACTCTTGATGCTTCTGGGTTTATACTTTGTTCTTGTTTTACTCTGTCAATCTCTTCTAGTGTTTCTCCCAATGATTTTATTGTGTTTTTATGGAGCAGGGATGGTGCTGCAAACTACCAGGGAAAAGCTTGTTGTTGTTGAGGGGAGGGGGAAGAACATTCCTTTGCACATTTTTCGGTGTTCCTGTTATATCTCAAATTTAGAAAGTAACAAGCAGCAGCATCCAGTTTTCATTAATGCTTCAGGGTTTGTTTTTTTGGTTTTTTTTTTGTTGGTTTTTTTTTGGCACATATGTTTTCCTTTCCAGGCATCCAAAGGAGAAGATGAAATTCCTCCTTTCCAGCCAGCACTGGAGGACACCAGGACCAGCAGATTCCCTGGATTTTGGTGCCAGGTAGGAGCCTGGTAACCTTCTTTGTCCTAAACCCAGCAGAGTGGGAAGTGCAGTGATGCTTTTTTGGGACAAAGGGTCGTGCTGTGACTGCTTCCCTTATGTGAACATTCCTCTTGACACAGCCTGGCTGGTGGCCCACATTAATTTGGCTCCAAAAAAAAAAAAAAAAAGGAGGGAAAAAATACATGATATTCACGTTCTTGGAGGAGTTGTGTGTTCCATCTGGATACTGCAAACCTGTGAATCCTGTCCAAATAACTCCTGTGTTCTCCTTGCTGGGTTTTTTGTGCATCTTGTCAGTTAAATATATCCGAGAGCTCCCAGGCAGGAGCGTGAGGGCGGCTCGTGCCCATCACAGCCAAAGGAATGCCCTTGGGAGCTGCTCCCCATGGAGCATTTGCTCCCTGATGAAATCCCAGCAGTGGAATTCTGTCTGGGATGGTCGGTGGTGGCAGGAATTCGGTGGAATTCCCATGGAATAGTGATTTGTCAGCTGGGATGTGAGCAGGCTGGGCCTGGGGGCACTGGGGGTGCTGGAAGGCTCCTCTCCCTCTTAATTTTGGTGTTTCTATGGAAACAGCTCCCCAACAGGAATCCTGCTTCCCTGCTTTGTCTCATCCTTTGCTTTGTCAGTGGGGAAAAGTGAAACTTGGGATGAAAGCCAGGGCAGGCCGCAGTGGGTGCTGCTGTGGGAGCACGTCCAGGCCCTTGCTGCTCACGCTCCTCTTCACTTCCAAATCAAACCACGTGGAAATAGGGACTCCAAAAGCTTCAGTTCTTATCTGGGAGATGATTTCTGAGTTTTATTCCAAAAGTGACTCGTGTGACTCCAGGCAGAGCATTGCCATAGGCTGGAAGGGAAGGAAGCTGCAGGGTTTTCCAGATTTCTCCTAACCCCCTGACCTGGAGCACCTCTAGCTTGGGTTTCAGGAATAAAAACCCAAACTTTGAGCAATGTGATAGTATGAGAATAAAATATTCATTTTGGGAAAGAGAATTTGGATGAGGAGGGCTTGGGGCCTGGCTTGTGTTTGTCAGGGAGATGAAAACCAGCAGCTTTTTTGCTGTCTGAGGCATTTGGGTCTTGTCTCCGTCACCACAAGAAGTGCAGGATAAGGAGGTGCAAGCTGGGGCTGAAAGCTGGGAAGAGAAATCCCTCTACAAGCCATCAGTGAAGCAGCTCCTTGGCAATAAAAACTTCTCCCTAATTGTTCTAGGAATTGTTCTCCCTAAACTTGGAAGTCTGGATGTTGAGTGCTTGGCTGGAGAGGGACCTGAACCTCTGGGGGGTGGCAGGACCTGGTGCATCCAATGGGTTTGGTGCTTTTGAGGTATTTCTAAAGCTCTTGGTGGCTGTCACTCAGTGTCACAGCAGGGTCACAGGTTCCACTGGGCTCCAGGTGTTCCTTGTCCTTACTCCAAGGTGTCTCCACTAACAGATCAGGTTTTGTTCCATACCTGTCTTGGTGAATCCTTCAGGCCCAGCTATCCCAGCAGCTGGCAGGAATGAGGAATAACTCCAATAATTCAGGTTCTTACTGGTCAAACTGGGCTGAACCTCTGGCTGCATCCAGAGGGGACAGAGTGAAAAGGGAAGGAGGATGGTGAGCAGGTTCAATCTCAAACCAAACAGGAGTTTCTCACAGGTTGGCTTGGGAACAATTCCCTTTTTGGGAGATTACTCCTCTCAGTGGTGTCAGAGCTCAGGAAGATGATCTGTCCTGATATCTGTGACAGGAGGGAGAGCTGGCCTTGCCCTGCTGGTCACCCTGAGAAGGGAAAGCAGAACTGTCCAAGGATTTTGAGGCTTTTCTCAAATCTCCCCATCCAGAGCCCCTGATGGGATCTAAGCTGGGTGTAACTCTTAAGTTCAGCACCTTGTCGTGCTCTTCTTGAGCAGCCAGTTCTGCTCTGTGTCCCTGCTCCCATCCTCTCAGATTGAAGGGAGACTTCACTGGAAAAATCTCTGCTGCTTTATTCACACAGAAAAGAAATAGTTAAACTTTTTTTTCCCTTTTTTTTTTTTAAGGGCCTGCCTTGCTGTAAGTTTTGGTATTTAAAATTAATGAAGAAAATGAGAAAATAATGTGGCTCGGATTACTCCTCCTCAGCTGTTTTGCTTTTTCTGGCAAATTGCTGCTTGTAGACGTCTGGCATTTTATTTCTTTTTGGGATTTTTTTTTAAAGCACTGACATCTCTCATCATGCTCTCTATAACTCTTTCTTGGAATTATGTGATGGGGGGATGGCCCTCATTCCTGGTCCTGCTCCTCAGGACATCCTTTTGCAAAGCCCTTCTCCCCTCTCCCTTCCCTCCTCCAACCTGTGGGCATCTGACTCAGAGAGCTGGAGACTCATTCTGGAGTTTTCACGTGTAACTTCTCATTAATTAACTTCTGACTCAATGTGTTCACATTAGTAAAAATGGAATTTGCAGTCTTGCTTTTGCTTCCTCTGTTTTTGATGCCTCATGGGTGCATGGTAGAATTCCTCTGGAGATGGTAACATTTGTGGATAGATCAAGCTGTGGTTGCCCCATCCCTGGAAATGTTCCAGATCAGGTTTGGAGCAACTTGGTCTAGTGGGAGGTGTCCCTGCCCATGGCAGGGGCTGGAGTGGGATGGATTTAAGGTCCCTTTCCACCCAAACCAGTTTGGAATTCTCATTGTAGGGCTAAAGAAGGTTCTGGCACTGGACCCAGGCTTGGAAGGAAAAGATCTCCTGGAAGCAGTGAGGTTCTTGCATGAGTGCAGCTGCAGTGGTGGGAACCCCTCTGCCCACATTGCCCTGCTCAGCGGGGTTGGCTGTGCCCCCCAAATTCTCCAGGTCAAAATCCTGGCACTGAGCTGGCTGTGCCAGCGTGGCTGGGTTGGGCATCTTCCATCACGTTGGGTTGGGTGTTTTCCATGAGGTTGTGTGTCTTCCATCATGTTGGGCTGGGCATCTTCCATGATGTTGGATTGGGTGTCTTCCATTACACTGAGTACCTTCCATCACGTTGGGTCAGGCATCTTCCATCAAGTTGTGTGTCTTCCATCATGTTGTGTGTCTTCCATCATGTTGTGTGTCTTCCATCATGTTGGGTTGGGTGTCTTCCATCCTGCTGGCCTGGGTCTTCCATCACGTTGGGTTGGGCGTCTTCCATCAGCAATGGGTCCAAATTCCCACATGTCCCATGTGCAGAGGGTCCAGCCCCTCCAGCTGCCAGACTTGCAGATGAGGAGGTGTTAACAAGCATGAGGGCACCTGGCAGCAGCTCCTCAGTTCTCCTGAGGTTTGGGAATTGCTAGGTGTCCAGACGCCTCCTCCATCAGAGCAGGGCAATGGCGACCATCCCAGGAGACATTTCCAATGGATTTTTCCCATTCCTACAGCCACACTTGAGCTCCTCAGAGGGTACCTCCCTCCTCGTGAACTTTAAATGTCCATAAACCCCCCAGGTTTCTCTTTCTTCCCCTTTGCACTTTAGGAACTGTTGGAAAACTGAAGGAAAAATTGTTAAACCGAGGCAACTGAGTTGAGCATCCAACTGCAAGCCCAGGGCCAAACCTCTGACAGGAAAAACAACTCCAAACCCTCCTGCACCCAAATAAGTCCAATAAAAGCTCCAAAGTTAATCTTTAACTTGAGCTCACAGGATTGGGGTCATTAAAGTTATTAAAATCCAGTTGTTGGAGGGCTGGGGGACTCCATAAAGGAATCTGTGGCTCAGGGAGGAATTCTGCCCGGGAGGATTTCCTGGTTAATGCAGCTGTTGACTGGCAAATTGCTTTGCTGGCTGGGCAAGTGCTGGGATGCTTCCATATGGAATTGCTGCTGCTGCTGGAGGTGAAGGCAGAGAGTGGGAAAAACTCCCAATAATTCAACCCCTGTGTGGGATTCAGGCTCCTGGTGCACTGTCCCAGCTATAAATATTAAACCTGGATTTGGGATGGGATTTTAGTGTGGCCTGCTGGCTCCTCTTCCCGATCTCATCCATCTCCAAGCTGGAGGGGTGGGCTGCAGGATGCTGCTCTCCTCTCCTTATCCATATTTCCTCTCCTTCCATTAATCACTCTAATGGCAAACTGGGGGGGAAAGGAGTTTAAAAATCCCTATTTATCTGTAGGAACACGTCAGAACCAGAGCCAGCTCTGCCCCACAATACCTGGGGGCTGGAAAAGCTCTGGATTTTGGGATCTGGGGATGAAAGATCCCCCACCACTCTGTGTCTGCAGGGAGGTGACTTTCCAGGGTCACAGAGTGCTGGGCTTATTCCTCTGAGGGCTCTAAACCCTCTTTGCAAGGGGTACGTTTGAATTACGAGTTGCAGCTTCGCTGAGTCCCCACGTCTGGGCAGAAACGATCCCCCAGCTCATTGTAAATGCAGGCAGGCCTGCAGTAAATGGGATTCAATTAGCAGGGAAAAGCTCGGAAAACCAGAGCAGTTAGGAAGGCTGGAGGAGGGGGAAGAGGGCAAGCCTGGGGGTTGCTGAGCCAGAGCTGGTGCCTGATTCGTGCCGCACTGGGGAATTTGCTCTGGTTTGTATTAAATTTTAGATTATGAAAGGTTGGAACTGAGTCTGACTGATTTAAGTTGTACCAGGCTAAATTTCAAGCCCCAGCTCTGATAACTTTAAACATTTCTTGCCAGGCTGCCAAGCACTCTCCTGTTAGACAGGAGATATCACCTGGTAATCTTTCCCTTCATTAGAAAATCCATCTATTAAACCAAAGGTTTTCACTATAAAAATCTATTTAATGTTATTTTTGAGTGGACCACAAGTTTTTTCAACCTGCCTACCACTACTGTGGCTGCCTCATCCCTGGAAGCGTCCAAGGCTGGGTTGGACAGGGCTTAGACAACCTGGGATAGTGGAAGATGCTCCTGCCCATGGCAGGGATGGAATTGGATGGGCTTTGAGGTTTCTTCCACCCGAAGCCATTCCATGATTCTACAATTTGGAGTTTTCACTGAAAACACAAACCCTCCCAGCCAACACTTTTTATAAACCCCAAAGTCACTTCATTTCTTGGAAGGCCTTTTCAGAGAGGAGGAAAAAAAAAACATTGGAAGAGCTTTGCTGGCTAAACCTGAGAAAAAGTCCACGTTACTTAATTCCCTTGCAGAAATGTGTTTAGTTCCACAAATGCAAATGTGCTGGGCGCTGCAGGTGTGTGAGGGGGTGATAAGTGCTGTTCACACACTTAGTGAAGCAACGTGGAAATAAATGACCACGTTCCCGATTATTTGAATCTCCTGACGGATTCCTTATGGAGGGGAAACAGCCAGTCCAAACAGACTCAGCCCTGAACTCGTGTTTAATGGATGGAACTCTGTGAGGCGCTCGGAAAACGCAAAATCCCACGCGTTTGAGCGGAAAAGTCACAACTTTGCAGCCAGGAATTCTAACAATTATCGCACAGGGCTGCTCTCCTTCCTTTTCCCATCCTGTCCAGGCTGCTGTGATGGATGCACCTCATTCCCAGGCGGAGAGCATCTCCAGCAGGAATGAGATCCCCCCAGCTTTGGCAGAGCGCAATCATTAGGCTGATTTTGCTCCATAATGAGGTGTTGTGGAGTAGAGCTCCATTGAAAAGCCTTTAAATAATGTTAGCATTGAATATAATAACCTTCCAGGGAAATCAAATCCCTCGCCGCCTCTGGTTCTGCCTCTGAAAGGGAATCAATTTTCTTTGCCTGATAGCTTTCCCCAGCACTTAACACGCATGGGGGAAGGCACTCATTGTGAGGGTTGCCCAGGAATTGCCTTCTGAAGGTCAAATCTTGGGGGAAAAAAAATGAAGGAGAAGAAAAGAAAAGAAGGTTTGGTGACCCCTATCCTGATGGGAAGGACCTGCTGCAGCTGCTTGAGTGGGGAGAGGGGCCGGAATGCTCATGGTGGGGTTTGTTTGTGGGTTTTAATTGTAGATACAATGAGTCTGTGTGTGTGTCTTCCTTAAAATTCCAATCAGGAAGGCAATCCCAGCCTGGGTTTGGGCTCAGTGGCTGTTTGGGTGTCCCTGGTTTAGCTGCTGCCTCTGGCTTGCACAGTCTGAGCCAGCTACAGCATCCAACACGTCGCTTCCATGGCTTTGGAGACAAAGCAAGGCAAGGAATAAATCCAAAAATCCCACATTCCTGGCTGGCTGCTCTGTGGCTTTGCAGGGAAATTCCCAGCAAAGTGCAAAATCAGGGAGCCCTTTAATAATTACACACTGAATTCCCCTCCTTGTGGAGCATCCATGTGGCTGTTCCCTGGGTTTGCCCCTCTCTGCAGCTGTGAAAACCAGGAATGAACATTTTGGGATGAAACCAGGAGTGTTCAGGCCACTCTCAATTCCTGTAGCACAGCCCCCAGGAGGTCAGGATGGATGTGCTTCCAAGGATGACAGGAGGCAGGAGTTGGCCCAGGATGGATCCTCTGCAAAGTGCAAACTCCAGGGATTGAACAGGACAGGGAATGAAATGGCAGAGTGGGGGTTCAGGTACTGAGGGGGAACACTGCCCAGGAAAATCCCAGGGATTGAGCAGCACAGGGAATGGAATGGCAGAGTGGGGGCTCAGGTACTGATGGGGAACACTGCCCAGGAAAATCCCAGGATTGAGCAGCACAGGGAATGAAAGGTCATAGTGGGGGTTTGGAACACCGTCCAGGAAAATCCCAGGGATTGAGCAGCACAGGGAATGGAATGGCAGAGTGGGGGCTCAGGTACTGATGGGGAACACTGCCCAGGAAAATCCTAGGGATTGAGCAGCACAGGGAATGAAATATCCAAGTGGGGGCTCAGGTACTGAGGGGGAACATTGCCCAGGAAAATCCCACTTGGAAATCATTTTCCCCATAAAATCCCGACTGCAGAGTGTCACCATAATGCGCCCTAATGACAGGGAGGGGGGGGAGTTTTAGAAAGTGGTTTTAAAAACGCTCTGGAATCCATCTGGATTCTCTTAGGAACAGGCAAAACCTCATCAGGGACCACTTCAAAGCCCATTTCCTCCTGCTTAAATTATCTCGTGTGCGCCTGCTGCTGCATGGACATTGCTCCATTAGGGATGATTTTTGACTCTGCCTAATCTGAACAAACTGCACAATATTCCAGGAGTGATTTCCAATTTGTTGGGAGCCCTGATTCCTGCAGACAGCCTGGCTTGGCTTTGGGGGTGGATATAGAGGGGAATTCACAGCCATCCTGCTTGGTGTCCTGCCCAAAGGCTTTGAAAATGGAATTAATTGGGGTATTTTAGGAAGTATGGCACTGTTATATTTATAATAGTGTGAGTTCTTTTAATGGTGTTGAGCTTCCAATTTATATTACATTTATTTACATTTATTTATTTATATTTACATTTACATTTATATTTATATTTATATATTTATATTTATATTTATATTTATATTTATATTTATATATTATATTATATTTATTTATATTATATTTATATTTATATTTATTATATATCATCTATAGCTATCTCTATATCTATATTGTATCTATATCATATCTATATTTATATATCTATCTATAGATATATATCTATATGTATCTCTATTTCTAGAAATAGTATATATGTATGTATTTTATCTATAGGCCATAAAAATTTTTAAGGAGGGGTTTATAGCCCCCAAAACTTTGCTAGGCCATAAAATTTATATTGGGGGAAGTTTATACCCCCCAAAACTTTGCTAGGCAAAAAAAATCATAACTGGGGGAGTTATATCTCCAAAACTTTGCTAGGCCATTGAAATTCGTGTTGTGTGGATATTTAAAGAAATTAGGTTTTCAGGGAGCTGAAGTTTGCTCCTACTGGAAGTCAAGTAAAGCTGTGTGGATAATGTATTTTTAAAGCAATTAATGGGCCAAACAGATTTTTTTTTCCTTTAGTGCCAACCTAAATAATTTCCTTAAATCCTAGAAAGCTCTGGAAGGGAATTTGGGGTTGGTTAATCCTATTGATGTTCAACATCTTTTTTTTTTTTTCAAGTGGATCAATTTTGCCATCTTGGAACGAGGCATCAGGAGGAAACATACTGATTCTGCTAAATTCAGAATTCACATCTCATCCCTCCCAAAACACTGCTCTGCTAATTTTAAATTAATCCCTAAATTTATGCTCCACATAAGGGAAACAAGTGGTAGGAACAGGCTTGAATTTTTGGCTGAGAATTTGGAGATGCAGCCCTGGGGAGGAGCTGGAAGATGCTGATTGATCCTGGGGAAGCACCAGAGGTGACACCTGGGACATCTTGGAGAGGTTTTGCACATTCCCTGCCCCTTTCCCACACAGATTCAGCCTCTCTCCTTGTCCAAACCCCATTTGGGAAAACAAAGAAAATAAAAACACAGCAGAACAAAGCCTGTCTTGAAATCTGCACGGTGCTGAGGCCATCCCTTGAAATAATCTGAAATAATCCACTGAAAAATTCCTGTATTTTCAATAAGGTGTTTCAGACCTGGATATTTGCTAATTCTGTGCAGACAGAAAAAAAAAAAAAACCAAAGCAGGGATGAGATTTTCCACAGCTCTTTTTGCTCAGTGAAGGAATCGAGGATGAAGCATTCACGATGTGTCACAAATCAATATCAGCCTGGCAATGCTTTGACACGTTTGTACCTTTTATGAAGGAGTAAAGAGGATGGAAAATACATGGAAAAACAATATTCCAGAGCACAGGCATCTCTGTGTGTGATCTGATGGGCAGTGAGGGATGAACCCCAGCTGGGAACACACCAAACACGACCCGAAGAAAAAGAATTCCGTGCTCAGATGAACCAACTCCCTGTGGGCTCCCTTTCATTAAAACAAATGATATTCATGTTTTATGAAGTTCATTTCATCTACAGCTGAGGAGTGAGGTGATTTTTATTCTCTGGCTTGAGAATACAGTTTTATTTAAGTGTCTGAATAGCCAAACCATGGTGAGGGCACGTAGCAAAGCCTCCCATATCCAGGTTTTTCCATGGGCACAGCTGGGTGCAGAGTGTGATGTCAGGAAAAGGCCAAGGGACCATGGCAATAAATAAAATGTGGGGGGTTTTAGAACATGTCACTTAAAACACAACTTTTGCTCCGCTGGTTTGATGTAAAAAATGGGGTTTTCCACAGTTTGAAATCAGACAGGGTTTTGACAAGGATTGGGAGGGATTTTTGGCAAATTGTTGGTGAGATTTAGCAAGGCTTTGACAAAGAACCAAAGAAAAAGCCTGGATGTGGCACTGGGTGCCAGGGTTTATGTGAGGTATTGGGGCTGGGTTGGACTCGATGATCTTGAAGGTCTCTTCCAACTTGGTCATTCAGTGAATTCTGTGAGAATCAGTGGGTTTGGCTCAGATCTGGATTTGCACAGAGAGCAAGGACACACAAAGACAAGGACATTTTGGCAAGAGCCAAATCCCTGCTCTTTTGGCCCCCTGCAAACGCCAAATGGGAGCTGCTGACCACGAAGCGCCTTTTGGGAACGATGGGGAGGAGGGAGCAGATCCTGCTGTGCTTGATGGAGGAAGGCAGGGAAGAAGAGCTGTGGGCAGGGTCTCAAATGCTCCTCAGTGTCCCACAAACTCTGTTAATAATGTAATTAATCCAGGAAGGATAATTATTTAATTAATTTAGGAAGGATTTCTTCCCTGGGAGGGTGGGCGGGCCCTGGCACAGGGTGCCCCAAGAAGCTGGGGCTGCCCCTGGAAGTGCCCAAGGGCAGGCTGGAATAACCTGGGACAGTGGAAGCTGTCCCTGTCATGGCAGGGGTGGATTGGAATGAGCTTTAAGGTCCTTCCCAACCCAAACCATCTGGAATTCTGTGATCCTATAATATAAGGGAAAACCATTGCAAAGTTCGATGGAGCTTCCCCGTGCCTGCTTTTTCCTTGGGATTTTAATTCAGGGGATTCTGGGTCTTACAGAACTGGTTTGCTGTTTTAAAGGACAGAGAATTCAGGTGGCTGTGGTGTGTGCTGGGAATTTCCAGCATCCCTCACATCCCTGTGACGTGAGTGATGCACTCATTTAAATAAAACCACGATGGAAAACATGATTCTTAGGGAAACCAGGATCTGCGTGGATGGCATTAAGCCCCTCTGATTTACCCACATTACTTACAGAAAAATGGAGTCTGAAGAGCCCAGGAGAAAATGAAGGTGTGATTTCCTCAGCTGCCACTCCTGGGCTTGTCCTCTATAATTTCAAAAGGCACAAAACCACTTCAGATTCTGCCACAATCGCCCGTCTTTGTCTGCTCTTGGAGCTGCCTGCGGCTCGTCACGCTCCATCCTCCTGCCTTCCCTGCAATTTTCGGGCTGTTTAGCCCTGGAATAATGTAATCCAATTTTCTTTGTTGCCATAAAGGCCTTAATTACAGCTTCACAGGATATTGTAATCAGAACAGTCAGGTTTTCTCATGTGTCAAAGCTCCAGATCCATCAGTGTCCTTGTGGTGTCGGAAGCGCTCGGAAAGGCTGGAGGTCATGAGTTGTTGGAACCCTGGATGCTGGGAATTTCAGATTTTCTGTGCTGGGAATTTCAGATTTTCTGTGCTGGGAATTCCAGACTTTCTGTGCTGGCAGGCACTGACCCCCAGGAGAACACTGCATTGAACTGAGGCTGTGGAGAAGGTCCCAAAATGGAATGGTAGAACTGGGATTGTGGGTGTGGAGTTTGGATAGAAGTGTGTGACATCACAGGGTGGGAAACTCAGAGTTTAAGGGTTTAGAATACAGTCATGTATATAGAGCAAGGTGGAGGCGTTAGGGCAAAGGCTGGTCCTTGTTCTTCTCCTTGTTCTTCTCCTTGTTCTTCTCCTTGTTCTTCTCCTTGTTCTTCTCCTTGTTCTTCTCCTTCTCCTTCTCCTTCTCCTTCTCCTTCTCCTTCTCCTTCTCCTTCTCCTTCTCCTTCTCCTTCTCCTTCTCCTTCTCCTTCTCCTTCTCCTCCTCCTCCTCCTCCTCCTCCTTCTTCTCCTTCTTCTCCATGGGTTTGGGGGTTTTGTGTATAAAAAACTCCACATTGCAGGACATGAGTGATTGGTTATTGGGTTAAACTGAAAATAATTTAGGTGCCATTTCTTAATTGGACAGTTTATCCTTCAAAGGCCTTGTAGAGAGAGAGATGGGGCTTCATTTTTAGTTTGTCAGAGTGAAGTGCTGCAGAACTCAGGGTTTGTGAGACTGTGACAGAGATAAGAACTAATAAACACCTGAGTCCCAACAAGAAATACCATTAAATCACACATTTAATCCCGACCTTGGCAGAAAAAAAGAAGCAAAGAATCCACAACGTGTGGGATGAATTTATGCAGCACCAGTTTTCCTCCAGCAACACAAAATATCAGCTGGCTTGGAATTTCTGCCTTTCTCTCCAGGTGATTGCTGCAGGAATGTGATGATCTCTTGTTTGTGCCAGCACTGATAACGTCTCCCACATGGATTTTTTCCATTTGCATTTGCAGGAAATTTTCATTTTGCCCAACCCTGTGTAATCGGTGACCTTAAAGTGAGCAGGGGCCACCTGAGGTGTGGCAAAAGTCACCCTGGTCACTCACAGCTATGCCTTGTTAACACTGGCCCCGTGTCTGAAGCAAAAAAAAAAAAGAAGAAGAAAAGAGAAAATAACATTTTTTGATGTTATCCAGGGAAATTTGGATTTTCCAGGGAAATTTTTATCAGAAATAGGTTTTTATTGCAAAGCTGCTGTTTGCTGACGTCCTTGTGTGATTTCACGGTGTCCTTGTCTGATTCAGCTTGCCAGCAGCAGAGGGGATGGGATGGAGCCAGGATTTGGAGGCACCTGCAGCCCATGGCATTTTTGGGATCAGGAGGATTTCTGGCCCTAGTGAATCGTGGAATGGTTTGGGTTGGAAGGACCTTAAAGCCCATCTCATTCCACCCTTTCCATGGGCAGGGCCACCTTCCACCATGCCAGGTTGTTCCAGTCTGGCCTGGAGATGGATCCAGTGCCCAAAGTTTTCCTCGTGGCTGTGGATTTGTGTGAATTCCCAGCATTTTGTGTCCAGCCTGGCTGAAGCCAGGAAGCAGGAATGTGCAGGGAATGCTGTCCTGGGGTGTCCTCCTGCTCCACCTGAGCATTGCCAAGCTCTGCTGGGGTTGGGCTGGGAGCTCTGGGCTGGTTTCTCTGCTGGAAAAGCAAATTAAATCACTTCTGTTATTGGATCATTCCCAAAGTTTCTTTCCAGTATAGCTTCCACAGACAAAGAACCTGAGCTTATTCCATCCATCCGACCTCCAGTTTGCCCAGGCTGGCTGAAGGTGGGATTTACCCTCCTGTGAAATATTCCTGTGGGATTTTCCAAAAGGGTTTCCAATGCTGCCCTTTTAAAATAAAAGCTGAGCATAGATTATAGCTCTTTCCCAGGTTTCATCCCTAAATACATTGGGAATTATTTTATTTTCCCAGAAATAACATTTGCCTGGTGTGCAGATGACCCCGGGGAGCCCTTTTAGGAGCGTCCTTCACAAAGGGAATCCAGCTGGGTGTGAAATGAGCCCTTTTGTCCGTCAGAAATGCGGGATGGGGGTCGGGATCGATACATCCCTGCCTCTGGAACAGCCCGGCCTCAGACCTGGCAACAATGGGAAAAGAGGTTCAAAAGATTGCTGCTGGATGCAGCCAGTGGCAAATAATAATCACCATTTCAGCAGGAGATTAAATTGCTCCTGTTTTAGTGCTCCAGCTGCAGCCC
Source organism: Diglossa brunneiventris (assembly GCA_019023105.1). Classification (NCBI taxonomy): domain Eukaryota; kingdom Metazoa; phylum Chordata; class Aves; order Passeriformes; family Thraupidae; genus Diglossa; species Diglossa brunneiventris. The sequence goes on from CM032360.1 coordinate 37,284,694, forward strand.
TGAGCCGGGAATGGTGCCCTTGGATGTCGTTCCTCTTATCCTAAAACCTCGCAATAAAGCCCCAGCTCCATGCAAATTCCAAACCTTTGGAATCTCTGTGAGCAAGGCTCTCCCATGGCTCCAAGTGGTGTTATCCATCCTGGGAGTAACCTGGGCAAAGCAGCCCCTTGTGGCTGGGGGCTGCTCACTGCCCTCAGATCTTTTTGTCATTTCAAATTAATTAATCCACCTTTCTCCAACCCCTAATTCCTCATTTTGGAGCTGTTTTTCGTTTTCCTGCAGTTTCTGCTGTTTGCCAGCATTTATGGCCCAATGCAGGGAAGGCAAAGCTCTGTCTCCAGCCGGGAAAACACCCAGTGTTATTTGCATATATGCAAATCGAGGGGCTTTGCAGAAATTTCGGGAATGGGAACGGCTTGTGGGGCTGGAAAACTCAGTGTCAGTGGGGGAAAAACAGGCTGGGATCTCCTTTGCTCCACATCTCCTCTCCATTTGGAAGCCAATCCATATAAAATCTGCCATAACTGTTTCCTCTGCAAAAAAAAAAGAAAAGAAAAAGAGGTTGAATTGTGGTGTTTGTGCTGTTTGTTTTTCCCTGAACGTGGCATTTATTTTCCCGTTTCATTGCCTTGCAGATGGAGAAAATCTCTGCACAGAGCGTTCACTCGGTTTCCAACCAGTCTTTGTGCCTTCCCAAGTGGAACTGCATGAAATTCCTTCATCAAATATTCCCAGAAAACGTAAAACCAGCTCCATCACTGTTATTTCTCTACTTGCACAAGTATTTTTTGGAGGCTGGAAAGCAGCCGGGAAAGTTCACTGCAGCATTTGGGTTGGACCCTGAAATGCCATCGAGGAGTCGTGCTGGAGCTGCTTCATTTTCTCAGGAAAAGAAATTCATTTAACAGTGACAATGGATGAATTTGAAAGAGTTTTTCCCCTCCTGTTTTTTCTGACTGACAGGAAGATGAGAGCCCAGCCCTTCCCAGAGCTCCAGCCCTTCCCAGAGCTCCATCCCAGCAGTGTCAGGGAACATAAATCCCACTCACAGCCTCATATGGATGTTGCCCCCTCCCTGCTTTATGGCGGATGTCATTTAAACCTTCCCAGACTGAATATTCCCAGTTAATTCTCATTTCTGCCTTTCTCTCTCATTCCTACTTGTTGGAAATGCATCCCTGCTCCTGGCAGCTGTGCCATCCCTGTACCTCAGGGTATCTTCATGAAGGATTTTCCAATTGAATTTTGATTTGGAAGCTGCCAGCTGAGAGCTTTGCATTGAAGAACTCAGCTTTTGGTAAAAATTCCCATCAAAGCATCCCGAATTTCCTTTGCTTTGTTTCTCCCACAGGCTCCCAGGCTTGTTTACTGGGATCCTTTTTGCTTTGGTGTCACGACCCTGCCCTTTCCTCCCTCCTTCCGCGCGCTCTGCTCGTCGTTAAATCTCCAGATTATGACACAAAGTCATTTCTGCTCCGTGCCTTGCTCCCTCAGCTCCTCTCATCAGGGATAAGGGATCTATCCAAGGACTGCACATCTCTTAAATAACACTTAAGGTAATACTTAAAGAGAGCCATAAATGGAAGTGCAGCCGTTAGCTCCGGAATGTGCCGCAAGTTCCTGCTCTGATGGGGTGCTCACAGCCACAGCTCCCCAATATTCCTATCTTGATTGGTTTTCATGTTTATTTCATGGAATTCTGTGGTTTAAGGGGTGCCCCCACCCTGACGGGGTGTTCACAGCCACAGCTCCCCAATAGTCCTTTCCTGGGTTGGTTTCTACATTTATTTCATAGAATTTCAGGATTGGAATGGCTGTTCCCACCCTGGTGGGGTGCTCACAGCCACAGCTTCCCAATATTCCTTTCCTGGGCTGGTTTTTACATTTTTTCATGGAATTCCAGGGTTGGAATGGATGTTCACACTTCAATGGGGTGCTCACAGCCACAGCTTCCCAATATTCCTTTCCTGGGTTGTTTTTTACATTTTTTCATGGAACTCCAGGGTTGGAATGGATGTTCACACTTCAATGGGGTGCTCACAGCGACAGCTTTCAAATATTCATTTCCTGATTGGTTTTTACATTTATTTCATGGAATTCCAGGGTTGGAAGGGATATTCCCACTTCAATGGGGTGCTCACAGCCACAGCTTCCTAATATTCCACTCCTGGGTGGGTTTTTGTATTTATTTCATGGAATTCCAGGGTTGGAATGGATGTTCCCACTCCAATGGGGTGCTCACAGCCACAGCTTCCCAATATTCCTTTTCTGGGTTGGTTTTTACATTTATTTCATGGAATTCCAGGGTTTAAGGAGTGCTCCCACCCTGATGGGGTGCTCACAGCCACAGCTTCCCTGATTGTTTTTTACATTTATTTCATGGGATTCCAGGGTTTAAAGGGATATTCCCACGCCAATGGGGTGCTCATAGCCACAGCTTCCCATTATTCCTTTTCTGGGTTGGTTTTTACATTTATTTCATGGAATTCCAGGGTTGGAATGGGTGTTCCCACTCCAATGGGGTGCTCACAGCCACAGCTTCCCATTATTCCTTTTCTGGGTTGGTTTTTACATTTGTTTCATGGAATTCCATGAAATATTGGAAAGGTTGGAAGGGACCTTGAGCTGATCTAATTCCAAGGGATTCCTTGGCAGGGACACCTTCCACTATCCCACACCCTGTCCAGCCTGGCCTTGGACAATTCCAAGGATGGAGATGGGATGTGCAAGGTGGATTTTTTTCCCTTTAAATGGTGGATTGGGCATGGAAGGAGGCAGCCTCTGAAAGATTAATGGAGCTATTGATCCCAGCAGTGCTGTAACAATTCGGCATTGCTCAGACATCTGAGGGCTGCCAGCATTCCCAGAGATAAAAGCTGGAGCAGGAATGTTCATCTGTCTCTGTGACATCGTTCCTTGTGGGTTTTTTTTTTTTTTAAATCCCTTTTTATTTTCCCTCCTCTTCTGCCTATGTAAAATGAAGGAAGAGGAGAATAATGAGGGTCAGGTGGCAGGGTTGTTATTTAGGCTGAACCCCCTTGTAGGCTTCCAAATAATTTCCAGAGTTATTGGGTAATCAAAGGCAGGAATAAAAATGGGAAGATCAAATAAATAACGTTGAGCTAATGAAGCTCCATCCACGTGCCAGCAAATGTCAGGGAAAAAAAGGGTTGGACATGCAAATTCCTCTTCATCCTGCTCCCCAGGGAAAAGTTCAGACAGACTGAAGGTCATCTTAGACATTGTGATGTAGGCATTAAGTGGTGCTGGAAGAAAGAATCCCAATGGGAATCTTTCCCTTGTTTGCAGGATTTGTTCCCCAAGGAAGCCTCAAATCTGAAATGAGCCAGGACAGAAATGGGGCAGAAATTCCCAGTTCTGAGCTGGAAGCTGGAGGGTGCCCACACCTACTGGGGGTGAACTGGTGGGACTGGCAACACCCCAAATACACAAATAAAAATGACATTGTATCAATAAAAATGACATTATATCAATAAATATGACATTGTATCAATAAATATTATATCAGATCAATAAATATGATATCAGATCAATAAATGTGAGGGAAGGGAGAAATCCTCCTTTTTTTCTGGCTATCCCAAACCAGGATTTGTGATATCCTCACACACAGCCCAAATTAATTGTATTATTTAATGGGGCACTCTCAAAAATACAAGGAGCAATTCAGGCCTGACACAGGGATGAATTAGATGGCTTAATTCCCCAAAATATGAGGGTTTGGAATCCTGAATCATCCCCATGTCCCAAGGCAGGATTTCCTACCTCACCCTATCATACTCTGAGTTTTTCTTAGGCTCCCTGTGTTGTTTGGTGTCCAACAGGAACATTTTCCTGTCCAGTTTCCACCTGGAACTCTGGAAATACACCTGCATTCTTCTATTTTCTATTGTCATTATTATTATTATTACTACTATTATTGCTGTTATTATTATTTTATTACTACATCAAAACATCTTCAATGAGCACCTTGAGTAACAAATGTATAAAACTTTTAATTCTCTTCTTTATACTCAGAGAAACGTTGATGGAAAATGTGTAAGCTGAGACTAAAACAAATGAATATCACATTTAACAAAGTGTCTGCACAAAAAATCATAAATTTCTTGTTGGAGACACGTAAAATTCTATGTATGAGAAGGAAATATGGATTGCAGAGGCATCAAAGTCTATTGAAAAAAAATGTTGGTGACTATTATTTAAGTCTGAGGCATCTGATGAGATTTGTGAGGATCCCACTGCCTCATGCAAGATAGTTGGAAGGACTGGAAGGAATTCCTTCAGCTGGAACTGGGAGATGGGGGAAGCTCTTTTCTGCTTGTTCTATTTAAAAACCTTATTTTCCCTTCCTGAAGCAGCTCCAGTCTCTTCCTTATAGGAGAACATCAAATCATGGAATCATCAAGGCTGGAAAAGCCCTCCAAGGTTGAGTCCAACAATTCCCCAGCACTGCTGGGGCCACCACGTGCCACCTCCACATTTTAAATTGGCTTTTCAGTCCTTCCAGGGATGGGATTCCACCCTGGGCCAGGGCTGGGCCACCCTCTCCGTGAAGGAATTTCCCTGATATCCAGCCTGAGACTCCCCTGGCACAGCCTGAGGCCGTTTCCTCCCATCCCGTCCCTGCTCCCTGGGATCAGAGCCTAGTCCCCACCCTCGTTTTCCTGACCTGAAGGACTCTGTTCATGCTGGGACTCAATGATTTTAGGGTTTTAGGCCTTTTCCAGCCTTGATGATTCCATGATCCCGTGCTTGGTCGCTTCCCTGTGCTTCTCATCCTTCCACACCATTCCTGCTGCCCAGGGACAGCTCTCCGTGGATTTAGCTCCACTGGGGATGAACAGCTGGCCAGGTCTGGGGGTTGGAAAAGCCAAACCCATCCCCTTAACTCATGGAGAAGGGCTGGAGCTCCAGGGATTTCCTGGGAAGGAATCGTGTCCCCTTTAGCTCACAGAGAAGGGCTGGAGCCCCAGAGATTTCCTGGGAAGGAATTGTGTCCCCTTTAGCTCCTGGAGCCTCAGGGATTTCCTGGGAAGGAATTGTACGCCCTTTAGCTCCTGGAGCAGGGCTGGAACTCCAGGGATTTCCTGGGAAGGAATTGTGTCCCCTTTAGTTCATGGAGCAGGGCTGGAGCCCCAGGGAATTCCCAGGAAGGAATTCTGTCCCCTTTAGCTCATGGAGACTCAGGGATTTCCCAGGAAGGAACTGTGTCCCCTTTAGCTCATGGAGCCCTAGGGACATCCCAGGAAGGAATCCTGTCTCCTTTAGCTCATGGAGCAGGGCTGGAGCCCCATGGATTTCCCAGGAAGGAATTGTGTCCCCTTTAACTCATGGAGCAGGGCTAGAACTCCAGGGATTTCCTGGGAAGGAATCGTGTCCCCTTTTAGCTCATGGAGCAGGTCTGGAGCCCCATGGATTTCCCAGGAAGGAATCGTGTCCCCTTTAGCTCATGGAGACTCAGGGACATCCCAGGAAGGAATCCTGTCTCCTTTAGCTCATGGAGCAGGGCTGGAGCCCCATGGATTTCCCAGGAAGGAACTGTGTCCCCTTTAACTCATGGAGACTCAGGGACATCCCAGGAAGGAATTGTGTCCCTTTTAACTCACAAAGACCTGGGGATATCCCAGGAAGGAATCATGTCCCCCTTAGCTCATGGAGCCCCAGGGATTTTCTGGGAAGGATTCATATCCCCTTTAGCCCATGGAGAAAGGCTGGAGCTCCATGGATTTCCCAGGAAGAACTCATGTCCCCTTTAGCTCTTAGAGCAGGGCTGGAGCCCCAGGGATACCCCAGGAAGAAATCCTATTCAACACGGATTCCTTACCCACTTAAGCACCTCTTGGCTGGCTCTCCAAAACACAAACAGACTTCAGGGCTGGGACCTGGGGAGTCATTTCAGACGTGTTAGCTCGGATGTTGGGAATTTGGGACTCCTGAAGCCCCAGGCCTAAAAGGAGCATTGTTTCCCCTCTCATTAGTCCTTTTGCTGAACTCCAGCCACAGCCTCCCTGGATTTTCCCACCAGTATCCCTTTATCTGATGGGGCTGAGAAGGAAAACCTGTTGCAAGCATTAAATATTTTCTGATGGCTCATCTGCTTATTGTGGCTCTGTAGGATCAGATTTCTGGGATACAGAGCAATTCCAAGTGTTTCTCATATTACAGCTCGGGCTCTGAGATGCTGCCTGTGGAGGTGACTGCCTGGGGACACACCAGGGGAGTTTTCCAGGGAAAAGCTTTCCTTCCCATGCTGCCAGCAGGTGATTTCTCCTGGTGGAGGAACATTGATGGACCAGGGATTGTCAGCTGCACTTTGGGAAAAAAGCAGCACGGAGGTCTCTGCAGGAGGGGCTGGGGAGGAGTTTGTGTCCTGCCTTGATGTGGCCACGTGTTTTTCCTGCCAAATTTCAGATTTTAACAACAATATTTGTAAGGCTGAGTGCTCAGGGTGGGATCCCTCTGGATCTTTGGCCATTCCACTGAGCTTGGAGCAAGGACTATGCCGGCCATGAGGAGCTCTGGGCCTTGGGAAAATCCTTCAAACATGGCTGGGGGCAGGCAAAACCTCCTCCAGCATGGAGCCAATTCCCATTTTGGATCTTTTGGAAGAATCTGCCTCAGCAGTGGAAATTCAGGTGTAACAACCCCATGGCAGGATCTGCAGCAGGGATGCGCAGCACCACAGGCGTGAAGGAAATGTTCTCCAGGTGTGGATTGTCCTCCTGCTCTGTGTTTTGGGGATTCTGTGAGGATAGAGGGTGAAAGATGGAGGATGAAGGGTGGAGGATGAAGAATGGAGGGTGGAGGATGAAGGTGAATGGAGTGGGGATGGAGTAGTGGGAGGTGGTGGATGGAGATGAAGGTGTGAGGATGAAGATGAGATGAGGATGGAGGATGGAGAGTGGAGGATGGAGGTTGAACAATGGACAGTGGAAGACAAAGGATTGGAGGGTGGAGAAGGGCAGGATTGAGGACAAAGGGTGGAGAGTGGAAGGTGAAGGATGCAGGATGGGAAGTGGAAGGTGGAAAATGGGGGATTGAGGATGTAGGGTGAAGGATGGAGGATGGAAAATAAAGGATCGGGGTTGGAGACTGGAGGGTTGAGGGCAAAGGGTGAAGAGGGGAGGATGGAGGATCGAGACTGGGAAACTGGGAGATGGAGGATGGAGATTGGGAGATGGAAGATGAAGGATCGAGAATGGAGAGTGGGAGGATGGAGGGTGAATGATGGATGGTGGAAGATAAAGGATTGGAGGGTGGAGAAGGCAGGATTGAGGACAAAGGGTGGAGAGTGGAAGGTGGAAAATGGAGGGTGGAGGATGAAAGATGGGAAGTAGAGGGTGGAAAATGGGGGATGAAGGATGTGTGGAAGATGGATGAGGAAACAAAGGATGGGGTGAGGGCTGAGGTTAAGATGAAGGTGGAGACGGGAGGATGAAGGATGGAGGATGGAGATTGGGAGATGGAAGATGGATTGAGAATGGAGAGTGTGAGGATGGAGGTTGAATGATGAATGGTGGAAGATAAAGGATTGGAGGGTGGAGAAGGGAGGATTGAGGACAAAGGGCGGAGAGTGGAAGTTGGGAAGGGGAAGGTGGAAAATGAAGGATGCAGGATGGGAAGTGGAAGGTGGAAAATGGGGGATTGAGGATGTAGGGTGAAGGATGGAGGATGGCAAACAAAGGATCGGGGTTGGAGACTGGAGGGTGGAGGATGAAGGGGGAAGAGGGGAGGATGGAGGGAGGAGGATGGCAGGTGAAGAAGTGGCCGCGGGATTTCGGGCTGGATTTTTCCTGCAGTTTTCCAGAGCCATCCTAAGGTGGCAGAGTTGCCGTCTGCGCGGGGCTGCTTTGCGATGCGAGGGGAGGAAAGGTGTTCCAGGGAAACGATCATTTGTCTTGCAAAGCAGCCTGAGCTGTACAGGAGAGAGAAAGATCTGAGAGCAAATTAGCGAGCACTAATTACCAATGTGCCAGCGCTGGAATATTCAGGTCCTTACAAATTTGTGACTCGCTTTGACTCGCTCTGCGGCAGCGGATGAGCAGATGGTGAGGGATCCTGGCAGCCAGTGTCCCACCCTGCCGGGGAAACGGGGCTGGAATTGTGCCCTGCCCGGGCCCGGTGCCACCCCAGGGCATTCCCAGCTCCTGTGGGACGTGGATGTGCCGCCTCCTCCCTGGCCCCAGCAATCCCGGCTGCAAAATCCGTGGCATTAAAGGCTGGAGGGAAGGATGTGATTCCCCTCAGCATCCCTGGGGTCCGGAGGCTGGAAGTGGAGTCAGGAGGGATGGAAATGGCAGCTGAGCTGAGTGGGGGTCACTGGTAGCTGCCAGGGCACTTCCAATCCCTTCCCAACCTTCCTGGTGTTGCCAGAGCATGAGGCACGCCTGAATCTGGGAACATTTTGTGTCCTCGAGGGAAAAATGAGGTGGAATCGCTTGAGTTGTGCTGTTGTTATCACTGGAATTTTAATTTCAAACAATTGTAAATTCTACCCAACGTAGCTGGAGCCATTTCCATTAATTTTCTGCATTTCTGTGCTCGTAACATTTAGGATAAAAATGAATCCAGTGGGAGATTATCCTTGGCACTTCCGTGGAGCTTTTGATGGATGGACATGGGAGGTGACCTGGTTTTGGAGGAGGGCAGAGTCACACCAGGACACGGAGATCTTCAGCTGTTCCTCCTGGTTTATGCGCCCATGGAAGGGAACATTGTCTGGACATGCCTGACTCACCCTTTGGAGTGGGAAGTTAGGCAGGACCAAAGCTGCTCCTAAGGAAAATTTTACTCCATAAGGAGCAAAAATGAGGAATAACTCTGTTTGAGTAATGATTCCTCCTCTCCACTCCTGGAAAGCATCACAGATGCATCCATTGCTGCTGCAGCAACTCCAATTTCCCCCTCTGGAAAACTTGGTCCTAATCCTTAAATCCCACCTGGAGAAATCCCAAGGAGGCAGGCACAGATCTCCAAATGAAATACTAGGTGGGAAATCCCTCTGGAAGCTGTGCTCCTTGGAAGATGCCACCAACTGCTCCTGGGGCTGTGGGAATGCTGCCAGGACAAAGACTCCCTGGATTTTAGGGAGTGGGGAGAGCTCCAGGAGGCAGAGGGCAGGGATTCCATCCTCTCCATGGGTGTATCCCACCCAGCTCCCAGCACTGGGAGGAGGAAAGCCAGCCTGGCTTTGCAGGCTGTGGCACGACGGGAATTTCCTCAACCTGTAACAACTGCAAGACAAAATGAATTAAATAATTTGGGGCCGTGTCTTATCTGCTGTGACGATTTGCTGTGCTCAATAAGCCGTGAAATTCCTCATTTCTCAGCAGGGATGCAGTGGCTGCCTGGAAAACACCCATGGCTCCTGCTCTGAGCAGGGAGAAACCAGGGAGAGACGAGCCTGGATTCACAGGATGGAGAGGAAAACGTGGATCTGGTCCTCAGGGGGTTCTTGGCTGCTCCAGGGCCTTCCTGCATCACAAATATCTGGTCCTACGTGCAGGAAAGAAGGTCGGGCATCCCATCCCTGCCCTGCTCCCACTGAGGGTACAAATTCCCTGGAAAAAGAGCACTGGAGAATTGTTTATGGATTTAGGACAATTGTTTATGGATTTAGCTGTGGTTACTTTGCTGTGGTGGGTGCCTGCTGCAGCAGCAATGGGAGCACATGTTAATCTATGGGATATCCACATCTCCAGGGTGTTTGGGTCCAGCTCTGCTGATGCAGAGAGCCAGAACCACCCAAATATCCGAAATTCCATCTCTGTGCTGCTCCTGATCTCCCCTGCCCTGGGATAACCTCTCCTACTCCTCATTTCATTAGCCATGCCCTTTGGAGAACACGTTCAAATCCTTCCCGTGGAGGCAGCTGAGGTGCAAACACCCAAAAAACCTGGAAAGGATGCATCCCGGCCCTGATCCCTCCTCAAAACCTGGACAGGAGGGATGGGGCATCCCAGCCCTGATCCCTCCTCAAAACCTGGAGCAGGAGGGATGGAGCATCCCAGCCCTGATCCCTGCTCAAAACCTGGAGCAGGAGGGATGGAGCATCCCAGCCCTGATCCCTGCTCAAAACCTGGAGCAGGAGGGATGGGGCATCCCGGCCCTGATCCCTCCTCAAAACCTGGAGCAGGAGGGATGGAGCATCCCAGCCCTGATCCCTCCTCAAAACCTGGAGCAGGAGGGATGGGGCATCCCAGCCCCGATCCCTCCTCAAAACCTGGAGCAGGAGGGATGGAGCATCCCAGCCCCGATCCCTCCTCATTATGCATTTCCAGTGGCTTTGGAGCAATCAGGCGTCCCATTCTCAAGGACATTGACGGATTAGCCTCATCAGTCCCCTGCTGTGGCCGCCAACTTTGCCCATATTAATCAGAAAAACCAGCTCCCTGATTGCCATTTAAATCGCACAAAAGATATATTTGTCTTGGGGAGGTCGGTGACATTTCAGCGCGCCTCGAAGGAGCTTTGCAGCGGCGCTTCCCGAGGGGTTGGAAAAGCACGAATGAAATGTTTTGCTCAGTCCTGATGGTCTCCTGCCGGAGTTTGGAAATGCAGCAGCTCCTTGAGGTTGTCCTGGGGAGATTTTGCTGGGTGATCCCAAACATAAACACTCCTTGCTGTGATTTGGGCCTGGTTCAGGCTCTCCACGGCCTCCAGCTTCAGCTGAGGGGGCTGTGCCTCATTTTTCCCTCTGAGGAGGCAAGGAAAGTCTTGGGTTTCTGTGGTTTAAATGACACCCGAGGTATTAGAAAGTCTTTTTTCTCCCAGCCCCACCACCAAGAAGTCGAGATTCGTCTGTTCTGCTTTTCAAGGTTGTTTATTTTCTCTTACCTGTTACATTCTCTCTCTGCCCTGCTGAGATCTGTCCGGCAGGTCGGGTTGTGGCACAGTCCCTGCCCTTGGGGTGGTGTTGGCTTTTTATACTAAGAACTACATGTACTTTATTTACAATAATTTTCCAATCCCTATCACCTATGTTAGACAGTCTGTCTCTACCCTAAACCAATCCAGAAGTGTCACCATCACAGCAGAAGATGGAGGACAAGAAGAAGAAGGACAGGACGCTCCCAGATTCCTCCATCTTGCCTCTTGAATCCCCATTCTAACTCCCCAAAATTCTACATTTTCACCCTGTGGTAAATTAACTATCACTCTACTCAAACCCTTGTGGCTTGTAACTCCTCACACAAAGTTGGGAATTGTTTCCATGGGCTAAAATCGAAGGCAGAGGTGTTTGTGACTCCGTGCCAAGGTCTCTGAGCCCCTGCCAGGGTCTGGAGTCCTCCAGGGCAGCCAGGGAATGTCCTGGGTCACAACAGGAAAGCAGCTTTGCCCTGTACCTGACTAGGATGAGAGGTTTGGGGTGAGAGGTTTGGGGTGTGAGGTTTGGGTTCCTCCCTCTGCCCTCAGGGCCCCGCAGTAGTCACAGAATATTCACCTCCTGGCGAGTCCATGGGGCCTCCTGCTGCTGTTGGACATCAGAGAGTGACCACGAGACACTGACCCAAATCCAGGGGTGACGTGTGGCTCTTGTGGGTCACGTGCCAGGAATTCAGGTGTTTTGAGCCACCATAACAAGAATGACTCAAAGGTGAGGCAGCAAATGTGGAATTAAATGTGGAGAATGGGATCATGGGATGGTTTGGGTTGGAAATGACCTTAAAGCTCATCCATCCATCCCTACCATGCCCAGGGACACTCCCACTGTCCCAGGCTGCTCCAGCCTGGCCTGGGACACTTCCAGGGATCCAGGGGCAGCCAGAGCTGCTCTGGGATCCCAGCCTAGCCAGGAATTCCCAATTCCCAATGTCCCATCCATCCCTGCCCTCTGGCAGTGGGAGCCATTCCCTGGCTCCTGTCCCTCCATGCCTTGTCCCCAGTCCCTCTGCAGCTCTCCTGGAGCCCCTTCAGGCCCTGCAGGGGCTCTGAGCCTGATGTGAGAGGTCCAGGATTATTCCTGGAGCATCCCTTGAGGAAAGGCTGCACAGAGGAAAAGACTCCCACAGAGTCCCAGGGTGAACCCACCCCAAAACACCTGTGAGGTTTTACAAACCCCAAACAACTCCCAGCAAGATTCTTGTATCCCCGCTCACCCTGAGGATGCCAGGCAGGGGGATTTTGCTTTTCCAGGGTGTTTTCACAGCCTTTGAGCCTATTTAAAGCCTGCAAAGCTAAAAAAAGCCCTGCTACTCTCCAGCACATGGTGTGTGTGTATCACCTCCTGCCAAGCAGGGCCTGTGCTCCCCTTAGGCAAGGCTGGGAGAGGAATTCCAGCCCAGATCCAGGGATGTGTCCTTAGAAAGGTCTCCTTTAGGGAAGTGATGCCTTGTTCAGGCTGCCCTGGAGCAGAAGCTGGGCAGAGTCACAGAACAAAGCAGGGATTCATTAACAGGATCTCCTCCATGGATCCACCTTGGGCAGCACAAGAGCCCAGCCAGGGCTGCACCCAAGATGAACCAAAATGGCCCCAAAATGCACGAGCGCTCCCGGGGTCTCTCCCTGGGATCAGTTCTGCTCCATTTGCACCTTGCAGTTCATTGTCCCATTCCAGCTTTAGCCCCTGCAGTCCCACCCTGCTTGTTTTTCTCTCTCCAGCCCACGGGGTTTGTGCTCCTGGGCTGAGATTTGGGTCATTTGTCCTTGGTGCCCAGCTGGAGCAGGAATTGTTTTGTCTCCCTGCTCTGTGCAGGGAGCTCAGCAACGCTGAATGTGAAGCTCAGAGCTGCACACTAAAGCAGCACAGAAACCTGAAACATGGAAAAGCCAAACCTGAGGCATCAGAATGCGCCTCCAGGAGCACAGCATTAATTACTGCACCAGATAACGAGCTGCTCGCCGTTAATGGCTCTGGCAGCTCAGCCTTTCCCAGCTCTTTTCCCAGATATTTATTCCAGCTGTTTGTCCTGCCCGGAGCTGATTTGCACCAGCCAAGGAGCTGCCCCGTGCCAATTTCTCATGTGTAATTGGAATAATCTTGGAGGTGTCTATAAGAGGCTGATGGGGTTTTCCAAGCTCCTGTGATCCCCCTCATTCCCACTCTTCTCCCTTCTTCCCCCACGAGGCTGGGAATCCTGGTTTCAGCTCTTCAGGAATTATTTTCCCTCCCTTCTCACTGATATTTGCTTTCTTTATTAGGTGCTGATCTGCTCTCATCTTGTTCAGGCACTGACCTTGCAGCCTCCCATCCTTTCCAGGAGATTACAACCTGATTTCTTTCAAAGATTTCCCTCAGAATGTTCAAATTATGCATTAGACCCAGATAGAACACGAGAACATTTATTTTCAGAGAGAAAATAAAGCCTTCAGCAGACCGTGGAGTGATGTGAGAGGAAAGACCTGTTTCCATGGAATTTTCTTTCTTTTGCATAAAATTTGACAGGAAGCTGCAATTGATTTTCATTTTCTTGGACAAATAATCATAAATCATAAAATGGTTTGGGTTGAAAGAGACCTTTAATTGCCATCTAATCCCAATCCCTGCACAGGCAGGGACACCTGCCACTAGCCCAGGTTGCTCCAAATTCTGTCCTTGGACATTTCCAGGGATGGGACAGCCACAGTTTCTCTGGGAATTCCATTCCAGGGCCTCCCCACCCTCACTGCAAAATCTCCTTCCTTAAATCCAATCCAAACCCAGCAAAATCCTTCCTTTTACAACCATTCCCTTTGTCCTGTCACAGCAGCCCTGCACAAAGTCTGTCCCCATTCTTCTCATTCCTCCTTTTCCAGGACTGTCTCCTTTTTCCTCTGGGAATTTTTTTCAGTGGTGATTCAGGGCATTTTGTGAGGATTTATGGGATTTTCCATCTTTTTTTGTAGAAAGATGTAAAGCTATATCAAGGATTGGGATGTCCACCTTCCCCAGTGTGGGATTTCTGCACGTTTGGCTCTGGCCAAGAATTCCCAGCCTTGGATTCCATCCTCTTTATCCCAGATTTCCCCTGCTGGACACAACCAGCCCTTGGCAACCCCTCTGCTTTCCCCAGAAATTCTGTTTAAAACTCCTCTGCAGGCCCTGATTGCTTTAGGAAATGCTCCCCCCATGGCTGCCAGACAAAAATCAGAGATAAGAAACGGATTGAGCCCAGCAGAAAGTGCAGAAAGTTAAAATTAGTTCAAATTTTAGTGCAGAAAGTTAAAGTATGGTGGATTTTCCCCCTGTTTTCTGGGGCAGAGCCAGGGATGCAAGGCCTGCAGTGTTCCCTGGAGCCCCCAGGGTGATGGATGTGCTGGAGCAGGGGATGGTGGAGCTCCCAGGGCAGCTGGAATTGCTGGGGGATGCAGAGGGAGCGCAGGGAATGCGTGAAGCTATGTTAACTGGGCAGGCTGCAGTCCCAGCACGCTGGGAATTCCTGCAGATCCCACAGCAGCCAAACCCCTCCGTGGGCAAGGGAAAGGAACCACAGAGAATCCAGTGAAAAGTGGGATCCCAAAAGGCTGAGGGGCTCAAGATGAATATTCCAGGGGAAATTTCCCCAGGAGTGACCCCCAGTGTGCATTTAGAATTGTGGAATATTTTGGGTTGGAAGGGAGCATAAAAAGTCACCTCATCCCCCCCTACCTGGGGGACACCTCCCACCAATCCCAATTTTAAACATCATTTTATATTTGATGCAGATGATTCCAAGGACACAAAATAAATGGGGCTGTTTGCTTCTTTTTTTATTTTTTTTATTAAATATTCCCCTGTGTCCAAACCTTTTAATAACCTGACTGAAATGAAAACAGGGATTCTAAAACTGTTGGAATTGAGTGCTTAATGGGTTTGTGTGAACACAGTTATTATTGTCCTTGGAAAATAACACTGAGGATGTGAAAAGCTTGGGATCATCACAGAGCATCACCCTGCCCACGCATCTTCAAACCTGATTTTGTTTATCAGGAAAATGTTCTGCCTTCTACTCAATGGATTTTTCCCAAGCTGGAGAATTGACCACTGGATTTTAAAGGAGAAAATGGGCTGGAAAATACTGTCAGGGCTGTTGGGGGCTGTGTGTGCATCCTGAGAGGAATTCAGGATTTCAGCTTTGCGGGAAGTTATTCCGGTCCATATTCTGTTATATTCATATTATTTTATTTATATTTATAATTTTTATTTTTCCATTTCTGCCCACAGAAGCTGCCCCATCCCTGGAAGTATGCAAGGCCGGGCTGGATGGGGTTTGGAGCCACCTGGGATAGTGGGAAGTGCCCCATGGCAGGGATTGGAATTAAATGGGCTTTAAGATCCTTTCCAACCCAAACCATTCCATGATTCTGTGACTCCATGACTATTCCATCGAGGCACATTGGAATTAGTCACAAACACAGCTCCAAAACAATTAAATCAAAGTCAAAACTACTTTGGAAGACACCAGAAAGGCAAGGGAATGTTTTAAGGAGCTATAATAAAATTAAATCTGATTAAAATCCCTTGCTGTTAATCTCTGCTCCATTTGTTCCTGAGCCACTCCTCTAATTTAATTAGAACTTTTAACAACAACACAAAACTAAGGATGATTTTCCAAGAGCTATTTTGGCTTGCTGGATACCATTTCCAGCTGTTTATTTTTCACTGGAGAGGCTCTGAAGAGGAATTCACCTCTCTGGATAAAGGAGGGAAGAACCAGGTCTCCATCAGCAATGCCATGCTGGAAAGTCATTCCCATTCCTCACCTGGAATTTGGGGTTTTTTTTGGACACACAACCCTGCAGGATCCCTTGTGATGCTCCTGGTGCTGTCAGAACTTGGATAAAACAATTTTTCCAGCAGCAGCAGCAGCTCCTCATTAGGAACCTGAGCAGCTCCAGCATCTCCCCTGCCCTTGCAAACTGTTATGCAAATAACTCTTGCTGACAGCACAAATACATTCATTTGGGTGTCGCACTAATTGATTTTCACTCATTAGGAGTGCTTTCGTCCTAATTTGATAAGGAAGTGTGAAACTCTTTCTCCCGGCAGCAGGTTTGGTATTTGTGGAGGTATTAAGGAGGTGTTAATTAGCCCCGGCTCTCCTGTCACGTTGATGGTTTGGGGAGCAGACCCGGCGCCTGTTGCTCGTCGGGCTCTGGCTAATTAAGTTAATTACGTGGCATGTGGCACGTATGGATGTGTGGCACAGGCAGTGGCGTGGCTGCTGTCCCTGTTTGAGGTGGATTTGGCAAGTCTGAAGCACAAAATTTGGTGGGATCCATCCCTGAGCGCCCTTGGAGCGAGGTCTCCTTCCTTTGATTGTCCCACTGGAATCTCCCTTCCCTGAAACTCATTCAACGTTCCATTCCTCAAGTTAAGGAGAAACTTTCCTCTGTATTTATCTCCTGAATCAGAAGCAGTGGTGTGGCTTCTGTCCCTGTTTTAGGTGGATTTGGGAAGCTGGAAATCATTGGGATCCATCCCTGAGCACACTTGGAGCGAGGTCTCCTTCCTTCCTTCAATTGTCCCACTGGAATGTCCCTTCCCCAAAACTCATCCAACATCTGATTTCCTCAGGTTAAAGAGAAACTTTCCTCTGTATTCATCTGAATCAGAAGCAGTGGTGTGGCTTCTGTCCCTGTTTTAGAGGAATTTGGGAATCTGGAAGTTCTTGGGATCCATCCCATGGAGTGAGGTTCTCCTTCCTTTGATCCTCCCACTGGAATCTCCCTTCCCTGAAACTCATCCAGCATCTGATTCCTCAAGTGAAGGAGAGATTTCCTCTGTATTTTTTTCCCCTGTATTTATCTCCTGAATCAGAAGCAGCAGCATGGCTTCTGTCCCTGTTTTAGGTAGATTTGGGAAGCTGGAAGTCATTGGGATCCATCCCTGAGCACCCTTGGAGCGAGGTCTGCTTCTGTCCCACTGGAATCTCCCTTCCCCAAAACTCATCCAACATTTGATTCCTTGAGTGAAGGAGACACTTTTCTCTGTATTTATCTCCTGAATGAGAAGCAGCAGGACGGCTTCTGTCCCTGTTTTAGGTGGATTTAGGAAGCTAGAAGTTGTTGGGATCGATCCCTGAGCACCCTTGGAGTGAGGTTCTCCTTCCTTCAGTCCTCCCACTGGAATCTCCCTTCCCTGAAACTCATCCAACATTCCATTCCTCAAGTGCAGGAGAGACTTTCCTCTGTATTCACCTCCTGAATCAGAAGTGGTGTAGCTTCTGTCCCTGTTTTTAGGTGGATTTGGGCAGCTGGAAGCACAAAATTTGGTGGGATCCATCCCTGAGGCCCTTGGAGTGAGGTCTCCTTCCTTCAATCATCCCACTGGACTCTCCCTTCCCTGAAACTCATCCAACATTCCATTCCTCAGGTTAAGGACTTTCCTCTGTATTTATTTCCCATTATTTTGGTGCTGAGAGTCCAAAATCCTGGGGAAAACAGGGTTGGAATTGATGGATCCATTGTTTGCACACACAGAACGATCCCCGTGCTTTGGGAAACCAAGAGATGTCCCAAAATTCCTCCTTTTTTTTGCCACTGGAATGGCAAAACAGCTGCTCAGTGTCTCCAGGGTGGGTTGTCCCAAGTGTTCCTAAGGATTTTCTGGATCCAGAGCTGTGTGGAGGCTGGAATGTCTGTTTTACTGTAAATCTGGACCTTTCAAAAGCTGTTTTTATTGCACTTGAACTCGAGCCAAATATTTTCAGCCTGACATGAGCAGCGACACTCTTTAAAACAAGAGTTTCAAAAGCATTGTTTTCCTTCCAAAAGACAGAGCTTCCCCAGAAAAATTTATTTATTTTATTTTATTTTTTATCCTTAGCAAATGCCATGAACATGCTTTTTTTTTAATGGAAAAATGATTACCATACGTGAGGAAAAAAATGGAAGAATTAAAAATGTGGCATCATTTGGGCATTTGTGGCAGAGTTATTTCAATATAAACCATGGAAAAAAGCCATGGATGTGGTTTGGTGGCACTTGGATGGTGCAGGAAGACACATGGGGACATCTTGGGCTCTTATGAATCCAAATGAATTCCAATTTTCAAGGAATGCCCTAAAAAATTCCTGCTGTGGCTGAGAACAAAGATTGCTCCCAGATGGAGACAGGAGCAGTGGTGGGACATGGACTAATCAAGGGAAAATAATGGGAAAAAATGCAAAATCTCCATGAAGCTGGGGAAAAGTTGGTTGAGCTTTTGGCCAGACATCAGGCTGGGGACAAAACGCAGATTTTTTTTAATGCCATGCTATTTTTTATGCCATTTAAAACCCAAATTTTCTCCTCTAGATGTTCCCCATATTCTTTTGTTCCGTTGTCAGCTGGTTTGTTTTTTTTTTTTTTTTATTCTGCTGAACTTTATATTTAGGTACAAAAAAAAAAAAGGAGGGATCCATCCTTCCTGTCAAAATCCCTCATCCCAGCCTCTGGAGTGATCCATGCTGGGCCATAAATCCACGTTGCAGGCTCATGTTGGAGCTAACCAGGTGTGACAGCTCCTGCAGCTCAGGCTTCTCTCTGAAATCCTTTATTTGGGATTTTTTGCTCCAAACAGTTTTTGTTCTGGGCTGTTTGAAGGGTCTGGAGGCGCAGATGGGCTGAGGTTCTGATCTCAGGAGGGTCTGGAATGAGTTTTTACTTGTGATCACTCACAGGTGAGGGCTCTGACGCACGAAAAACCCAAATTTCATTGATTGCGTGCCAGGAGGCTGAGCCAGGTGTGGGTCACGGCCTTGCACGGCGTGAGGGGATGGAATTGTCATGGAATTGTCATGGAGCTGTCATGGGATCGTCATGGAACTGTTATGGAATCACCATGGAATCATCATGGAGTCATCATGGAATCGTAATAGAATTTTCATGGAGTTGTCATGGAATTGTCATGGAATTGTCATGGAGTCATCATGGAATCATCATGGAGTCATCATGGAGTCATCATGGAATCATAATAGAATTTTCATGGAGTCATCATGGAATCGTCATCATGGAATCATCATGGAATATTCATGGAATTCTCATGAAATTGTCATGGAATCGTTATGGAATCATCATGGAGTCATCATGAAATCATCATGGAATTCTCATGGAGTCATCATGGAATCCTTATGGAGCTCTTATGGGATTGTCATGGAATCATCATGGACCTGTCATGGAATCATCACAAAGCTGTTATGGAATCATCATGGAATCGTCATGGAGTCATCATGGAATCATCATGGAATATTCATGGAGTTGTCATGGAACTGTCATGAAGTCATAATGGAATTGTGATCACGGAGTCATCATGGAATTCTCATGGAACCATCATGGAACCATCATGGAATCATCATGGAGTCATCATGGAGTCATCATGGAGTCATCATGGAATCAGGGAATGGTTTGGGCAGAAGGGACATGAACAATCACTCAGCTCACGGGCAGGGACCCCTTCCACCACCCCAGGGTGCCCCAAGGATCCCGGGCTGCTCCAAGCCTCATCCATCAAACTTTGGACACTTCCAGGGATCCAGGAGCAGCCTCAGCCTCTCTGGAAAAGCCGAGCTTTGCTTTGTCTGGGGCTCAGCCTCCATTTTCCAGCTTAAAAATCTGTTTTCCACAACCCAGTAATGATAATAAATAATTAACACCAGCAACAGCTCCTTCACTCCTGTTTTTTACCAGACTCCAAAAACCGGGAGGTTTTTAATAAATTTTCCTGTAAATTACCTCATTTTATGTGAAATTACTTGAATGAATCATGGATCTGAGTTTGAAGAGATGTTTAAAGGTCTGAAATATTTAAATTCACCCCTGCCATGGTGGGAACACCTTCCCCTCTCCCAGGTTTCTCCAAGCCCCATCCAACCTGACCATGAATATTTGCACATCCAGGGATCCAAATCCATTTTAAAAAACTCCCTTTTCAGCCCAGATTTAATAAAATCTCCATCTTCAGCAGGAGGAGCCTGCCCAGAACACAGCCCTGCAGCCTGAGCTTGGGCTCACGAACTCTGACTCATCCCTGCTGCAAAACAACCACAAAGTTTAAATAAATTCAGGGATTTTTGTGTTGTAAAGCACTGGAATGTTTAAAATCTTTGTCAGTCAATATTTTGGGAAGTCTTTTCCAAGAGTGTGTGCAGGACACAGGACATGGCTCAGAACCCAAGCGTTGCTTTCAGGGTTGAATTCTTCTTCCAGTTGCTGTGGCTGTGACAGGAGAGTTTGGCACTGGAAACTCCAGCACGTTTTTGGGTAAAATACACACTTTTTGGTGTTTAACCTCCCCAGTCGTGACAGGGATGATCCAAGCCAAATGTGTCTGATCTGAGCTCACCACAAAAATGAGAATAATCCCTTAACAAGAGCAAAGCCTTCACTAGAGAGAGAGAGAATTGTAAATTTATCATCCCTCCATGGAGTGAAATTCCTGAATGTATTGGGGTTTTCTCTAATTGAGAGCTTAAACCCCCTCTTTTTTCCAGACTGGATATTCCTCCTGTTTCTGCAGTGCTGATCCAAAGGCTTGGAAAGCCCCCAGCCATCCTTGCCCCACTTTCCCCTCAGAATATTTATTTGTTCCAGAGAGTATTCCATCAACATATTGATCTTAAATCTTATTACGAGGTGCAGCAGGTCCAGCCACGTCTCAGAAATTAATTTTCACCTTCCCCTTGCTTGATTTTTTTTTAATTCCTTTTTCTGCATCAGATTAAATCTAAAAATAAACGCTGTGTAAATACCTCTCTGTATCCACATATGTTTTTCTGTGTTTGAACTGAAACAATGTGAAAGCCTGAGTTCAATGTGGTTCCCGAGATAATTCCATCTGGGACAAGAGGCTGCTGGTGCCTTTCCCCCTGAAGGTGGATTTAGCTGCTGTGAGGGTGAAATCCTCTTTTCTGCACAGCCTGAGGAGAGGTTGCACTGGTGGAATTTGGAGCACAGAGCTCTGCTCCAGGGAGGAGATGCCCTAAATCCCAGAGAATTCAGTCCTGTGACATAAATACACCCCGGTGCATCATTGTCCCAAAAAACCTCCTGGCCCTGCTCAAGAAATTCATTTAATCTCAACTTTTCAGGGCGTGAGCACGGAGCAGATGGAACAGATTTGCCCTGGTTTTGTGGCTGATGCCAAAAAGGTGATCAAAATTCACTCTGTGCTCTGCCATCAGTGAGCCCTGACCCAGGGCAAGAGGCTCCGGTGTCCTCATCATTCCAGGGACAGGCTGGAATGGGAATGATCCTGGGAATTAGGGATGTGCCAGGGGGAAATTCAGCTCCTTTCCCTTTGGGATGCAGATGGGAAGAGCCAAGGCTGAGCCTCCCATTGCCTGAATTTTCTGCAGACACCAACACCTCTTAAAAAACCCAAGGGGTGGGATCCTTTCCTCTCCCAGGGCTGGGATACTCCCTCTTTTTCTTATTTGCTGTCTTAAAATTTTATTTCTTCATGTTTTTAATGACTTCTTTCATCAGAACTCAGGCATCTGCTTAGCCCCTTCCTAAGCACTTTACTCCAGTGGCTTTTCCAGCTAAAAATCCCACTGGCCTGAACTTGATGGAATTAAATGGGGACAGGATGATCCCCTGGATCCAATCTCTTCCTGCTGCACCCCTGAATCCTCCCAGTCAGGAAGAACAACCCTCATGCACAGCCACAGTCACCAACCCACAAAACGATCCCCATGGAATGGAGAACCCCATTTTAGGTCTTGTTTCCTCTGAGATGTCACTTCCTAAAGATTGGACATTAGGAAAAAAAATTATTCATGGAAAGGGTTGTCCTGTGGGGGAAGTCCGCATTCCTGGAGGAATTTAAAATCCACGTGGATGTGGCACTTGGGGATATGGTTGGACTCAATTATTAGAGTTTTTTTCCAACTTTATTGGTTCTATAATTCCATTATTCTATTCCTGGGTCAAAAGCAGCCTGAGACCACAATTATCCCTTCCAGACAGCGCAATCAGGGATAAAAAGGATATAAATAACTGAATAACATCCTTTCCTTTCCTTTCCTTTCCTTTCCTTTCCTTTCCTTTCCTTTCCTTTCTTTCCCTTTTCCTTTCCTTTCCTTTCCTTTCCTTTCCTTTCCTTTCCTTTCCTTTTTCCTTCTTTCCTTTCCTTTCCTTTTCCTTTCCTTTCCTTTCCTTTCCTTTCCTTTCCTTTCCTTTCCTTTCCTTTCCTTTCCTTTTCCTTTCCTTTTCCTTTCCTTTTCCTTTCCTTTCCTTTCCTTTCCTTTCCTTTCCTTTCCTTTCCTTTTCCTTTTCCTTTCCTTTTTTCCTTTCCTTTCCTTTCCTTTCCTTTCCTTTCCTTTCCTTTCCTTTCCTTTCCTTTCCTTTCCTTTCCTTTCCTTTCCTTTCCTTTCCTTTCCTTTCCTTTCCTTTCCTTTCCTTTCCTTTCCTTTCCTTCCTCTTCCTCTTCCTCTTCCTCTTCCTCTTCCCTCTTCCTCTTCCTCTTCCTCTTCCTCTTCCTCTCCTCTTCCTCTTCCTCTTCCTCTTCCTCTTCCTCTTCCTCTTCCTCTTCCTCTTCCTCTTCCCTTTCCCTTTCCCTTTCCCTTTCCCTTTCCCTTTCCCTTTCCCTTTCCCTTTCCCTTTCCCTTTCCCTTTCCCTTTCCCCAAATCCACCATGGAGATGGAAAGAAGAACAAGTTTTCCTGGATTCCTGGATGGGAAATGTGGTGTTCAGTGCTTTAAATAGATTCATCCTTTTGGGTGGAACAGCCCCAAAAACACCCCTGCCTGTGGGGTGTTCCCTTAAACCTGCTGTGCCCTCGAGGACATCAGGAATTCACGGCCATCAGGAATTGTACATCACTAATTTCATGACATAAATCTTGGGAAATGGGCATCTCATTCCACAGCCAAAAAAAGAGAAAACAAAAAGGACTCAGGAGAGGCAAGCATTAAAAAAATTATCATCAAACCCCCTGAACGCTGCCCCTGTCCGTCCCCATCTCCTTGTTTCCCTTCAGAAGGGGCTGGGGATGATAAAAACATGATAAAAACCATGGATTAAAACGTGATAAAATCTCTGGGTGACCTATTCCAAATGACAAGGTTAATGCTCTCCCTATCCATCACCATCCATCCCCCAGCTGCAGGAGGGATTTGTGCATCCATCACCAGGGAGGCAAAGGCCGCTCCCCCACCTCGGCTGGGCCATCTGGGTCTCATCTCGAGCTCATTCCTGCCCCCCATCCCTGCATCCTTCCCTAAATAATGCATCTCTGGGGATTTTAAAGCACTGAAAATTCTGGATTTTCCCTCTGGAGCCTGGTGTGGGTTGTTCCTTTGGCAAGCTGTGCTTGGACAGGACAAGGGAACTACTGGGCTGGGGGGTAAATATGAAATGTGGAGCCCAGCAGGGCAGGAATTTAAGGATATAATCCCACATGGCTAAAAGCCTTTGGGCATTAGCCATGAAAATTCCTCACCAGTGGAGAGATTTGGGTCCCAGCTCTGTTTCCTCCATGCCAGACTTGAGGGAATGGCCTCAAGTTGCACCAGGAGAGGTTTAGGTTGGATCTGAGGGAAAATTTCTTCCCCAAAAAGTGCCAAGCCCTGGAACAACTTAAATCCCTCGAGGATGGAGTCCCCATCCCAGGAGGGATTCAAAGCCCTGTGGATGTGGCGCTTGGGGACCGGGGGCAGTGGTGGCCTGGGCAGTGCTGGGAATGGTTGGACTCGATGAACTTCAAGGGTTTGCATCCTAAATTTCTCTGTGACTCCTCAAGGAGGGCTGGAATTCCCCTCCTGCTGGAGCCACATCAGGTCCGTGACTCCCAAGGGTTTCGCTGGCTCTGAGAAATTCCCATGGGGGGTTGGACCAGATCATAAAATCTGATCACAGGTAGATCCCCAGAACCCCAGAAGGGTTTGGTTGGAAGGCACCTTAAAGCCCATCCCATCCCACCCCTGCCAAGGACAGGGACACCTTCCACTATCCCAGGGTGCTCCAAGCCCCATCCAACCTTTAAAGGTCCTTTCCAGCCATCCCTTCCATGGTCCTACAACGCTCTGGAGAAGTTTGGGACAACCCTGCTGGAGCCCTTCCCTCCTGCAGCAGGAATAAAGGGAGATGAGACTCCTAAAATCCAAGTTTACACGTCTGAGCTCCCCAGCCCACACTGCAGGGATCAGACCCCGTGATCCCGGCTGGAATAACGAGGGGATGGGACACGTCCTTCCCTCCATGCCTGTGTGCCAGCCAAGCCAGGGGGAAAATGGGATGAGACACCTCCAGCAGCTCTGGGGGGTGCAGATTCCTGATGGATGAGGGGAGTGGCAGAGTTATATCGCTGTCCCCTGGATTATGCACGAATCCATGGAATTTTCATGGATGAAAACGCCCAAATGGGGTGTGGATCTGTGGCAGGAGGGACATGGAGACAACAGCTTCCCTGCCAAGGTGCCCAGAAATGTCCCAGGGACACATCAGCAGTGAATTACCCTGTGTTTGTCCGTGGCTCCCGCAGCAGAATGCCTCAGCCAGCAGCAGTTGCTCGTTGTTGTTTATTCTCTTTTTAACCCTTATTGTGGATTTGGGCCCAAAGTAGTGCTGGAGGCCGGGGTGTGCCCAAAGCTGATGGATTCATTTCTATATAAAACCAAAATATTGTTGTGTGACAGAGATTTCTGCCTTTATGGGCGTGCAGGGTGCCCCAAAAACCCCAAAACCAGGGAGCTGCAAGAAGATGGGATGCGAGGTTTGGAGGGGGATGCACCCGAGGTCAGCTCCTTGAAATGAAACCAAAACCAAAACCTGAAATTTTTATAGCAAGCAGAGGCAGAATTTCGACCATTATCTGCTTCAAATGAAAATAGAGAGTGCTTGAAATGAAAATAGAGAGTGACTGCTTGCCGGGGACTCCGTGCCCCAGCCTTGATCCTCCTCTAATTAAGGTGATGTGTGCACAGTTAAGCACACACACCTCGAGCCAGATGTTTGGGCACGAATTTAGGCCGGGACTCAAAGCCATTATGCTGATTTTTGTGAGGCGATGCCCTTTAATATCTGCTTGTCTGTGCAGAAGCACCCGCCGCTGATAAAGGCTTGATTGCCCGAGGAAATTCCCGGTAATTACTGCTGGAATCAAACGGGGGCAGGATCCAGATGGATGCAAAGGTGGCGTTTCCCAGGAATTCGGTGGTGAAACAGAACCGAAATGAGAATTGTCATGGATTTTTACACGGATAATGGAGGAGGTTCTGTGGCTCCACCATCCCTGGAAGCATCCAAGGCAAGTTTGGAGCTTGCATCCCTGGCTCCCGCCCAGAAAATCGGGAAAAAAATCCATATTATTTGAACTTTCTGCACTAAAAATGCTCTGCTGGGCTCAGTCAGGAGCCCCTAAGACAGGAAGGGGAATTGGAGGACGTGCAGAGTTCTAGGAGGATGCAGGGAATGCAGGAATGTGGGCTGTGTGCATTTGACAAAGAGGTTGCAGCATTCTCTAATTCTAAATAAAATCATCAAGTTATTACAACATCAGCCATGTCCCCTGGCTGGCACAATCCTGCTGGGAATGTGAAAACATCCCTGATTTCCTCCCCTGAAAAAGAGGGAAAAGAGACAAAAGCTGGGAAACAAACTCAAATAGACGACACACAGACCATTTGCCTCCTTAAACTTAAACTAAAGGAACTTAAATTCAAGGAATTAAGCTTGGAAAAGACCTTTAACATCATCAAGTCCAAGCTCTGATGTTGATAAACCTTTGTGGGTTGGGATGGACTGAAATGATAAAAGATAACTACTACAAAAGATAACTCTAAACTTGCTCCAGCTAATACCAGTAAAGCTACAAGGGGGTGACACAGAGTATTAAAAATCCCAGTTGCAGTTGGTGATTATCTAAAGATTACATCCCACCACTGATGATCTAATTCTTGTTTTATTCTTTGCAGAACTCTGCTTATCTCTTTTGTACCACAGTTGGCAGTAATTAGAGTTTTCTCTCTATTTTTCTGGATTTTCTTCAAAATTTCAGTTAGGTCTCGGTGTTTAATTAATTGTCTTACATTATAATGTTAGGTCCATTCGAATAGGAGTAGGTGATAATTTTCCCTAATTTGATAAGTTTCCTGGGAAAGGCTGCTTTGGTTTGATGCACTTCCATGATTTTGGTGATGGCAAATAAGGCTCAATTCCCTTTTCCTCACCACAGAACCTGGGAATGATTTGGCAGGGTGGAATGGCTTCATATGCAAGACTTTGAATGTCCCCTTAGTTTTAAAAAAAAGCTTTAATTAAAAAAAAAAAAACCTTATTTTGAAAAACAAAATAATAATCCTGGAAACCTTCCTTTCTGGCTGTGCTGAATTTGTGGATTGTTTTGATTCTGGTCCTATGAGGACTTGCTGATGTCAGGATCAAAGTGAAATTGGGGTGCTTTGTGTGGGTTTAACGTCCCTTTTCCTTTCATCTCCCCTCAGAAGGGAATGAAAGATGAGGCCCCGGTGTTATTCCTAAGGGAAAGCATTCAGGGAAGCAAGAGGCAGAGAAATAAAAATCCACCCCTTTGGGGCATTTGAAATGGCAGTGAAAAAAGAGGGAGCCAAGCCTGGGGAGATGTGAGGAGCCAGGGAGGGACAACAGAGGAGGCATGAAAGGGAAACGGAGAGCTGGGAATGGGAATGAGGCAATTAAAGGCAGGTTGGGTCAGGCAGGACCCTCTCCTTCATCCCTGCCTATGGAAAACTGGCCTTGGAAGGGATCCCTGTCCCCTGTGCCAGCAGCATTCCCAGCTCCTGTCAGGATTTTCCATCAGCAGCATTCCCAGCTCCTGTCAGGATTTTCCCCTCAGCAGCATTCCCAGCTCGATGTTGGGATTTTCCCCTCAGCAGCATTCCCAGTTTGATGTTGGGATTTTCCCCTCAGCAGCATTCCCAGTTTGATGTTGGGATTTTCCCCTCAGCAGCATTCCCAGTTTGATGTTGGGATTTTCCCCTCAGCAGCATTCCCAGTTTGATGTTGGGATTTTCCCCTCAGCAGCGTTCCCAGCGCCTGTTGGGATTTCCAGCAGCATTCCCATCTCCTTGTCAGGATTTTCCATGTCTCCAAAGGGTGAGGATCAAGGTCCCGCTCAGCTCCAGAGGCACCTGATCCCTGTGGGATTCCAGTGTCTGTCTGAGCCTGGCTCCTGCTCCCCCTACAAAACATGGGATTTGAGCTTTCCCTGTGCCAGCTTTCCCTTTTCCATCAGCAGTTTCCCAGTGACTCCACAAAAATCCACCAGTAGCACTGGTGGGGCAGCACACAGGGGGCCAGCAGCTCCCCAGTGCCGAAATTTGGGAATATTTTGGCCCCAGAGTGGTGACTTTACACCTCTTGCTCCCTTCCCCTTGGGCATGGAGAGGAGAATTCTGCCCCAGCAGCACTCCTGAGCCCTGGAGCACTTAGGAAGGCTGGCAATAAACTCTGGAATTGGGTCCTGGCTGGGATATTTGGAGCCTGGCTGGTGGGAAAAGGGGAGGAAAGGGACGGCAGAGAGGGGAGATCCGTGAGGAAAATACCAACAACAATAATAACGAAAGTATTGGCACATTTGGAATCCAGCATCTCCTAACTGAGCATTCCCAGGCTCTCCCAAAACATTAATTCCATCCCACACAGGTCCCTTGAGGGGAATATTTCCATGCCAGAGCTATGGACACTTGGGAAGGCTGACAATAAACTCTGGAATTGGGTCCTGGCTGGGATATTTGGAGCCTGGCTGGTGGGAGAAGGGGAGGAAAGGGATGGCAGAGAGGGAAGATCCATGAGGAAAATGCAACTGCTGCTGTGCTTTTCCAAGGGAAATGCATTTCCCCATTTGGTTTTGCTTTCCTTCCTGCCAAAAAGTTCAGGAAAACCACATTTCCTTGCTCCCAGCTTTGGATCACAGATGTTTCTGAGCTAAACTGGTGGGAATTGCATTAAATTAGGGATGAGGTCTGTAACAGCTTCCCAGCAGGAATTTTCCCTGTCCCAGGAGGAATTCTGAGCTGTGTCCCAGGGGTGTCCTTGGAGCTCATCTCTGCAGGGTGAGGCTGCTCAGGGAGGGATCTGTGTCCCCTGGCTGGCACAATCCTGCTGGGAATGTGAAAACATCCCTGATTTCCTCCCCCTGAAAAAGAGGGAAAAGAGGCAAAAGCTGGCAAATAAACCCAAATAGACGACACACAGACCATTTGCCTCCTTAAACTTAAATTAAAGGAACTTAAATTCATGGAATTAAGCTTGGAAAAGGCCTTTAACATCATCAAGCCCAAGCTCTGATGTTGATAAACCTTTGTGGGTTGGGGAGGGATAGACTGAAATTATCTGGGGTAAGGAAAAAACAGGAATTTCCTTCCCCCAAGGAAGGATGGTGAATGTTAAATATTTCCTGCATTTCCCAGTCCTGACAGGAATGTCATTCCCCCCATGACCAGGCTGTTTGTGGGATTTTCAGCTGCCTTTCTGCTCAGGGGGCAGAGCTGACAGACAAAACATGGAAAACGAAGCCGTTCAGGGGAACTTCTGGAAGATATTTCTGAGCTTTCTCATCAAACGTGGTGATGTTTTAATCCCTTGCTTAATGTTTACGCACTTTTATCTCCATTTTCCATTCTTCAGCAGCTCCTGCTGTGTGGGGCTGGTTGTTATTAGAGCACATCCCAGGGCCTGAGGCACTTCTTTATCCACACAAAATAGGAAAAATCACCTTTCTTTGCCACCGAGGGGAGAGGAGGTGCTGCACACAGCGGGTTTGATAAAGCAAAGGTTGTAGAAGCATCTCCTGGCTGGCTGGAGCTGCTTTTGGGGTCCTCATGAGAGGGGGGAAAAGTGCTGTTGAGCATTAAAAATCCTGCTGGAAAGCCCATCTCGTTTCCACCCCTCCTTGGAAAGCTCAGTCACTAAAAATAGTTTGTCTTGTTGAAGGAATGGCGTGCAAAAAGCCCTGAAATTCCCTGGCCGTTTGAAAACACGGAGATAAAACACTGGGAATTATGAGCAGACAATATGAATGGTCTGGTGGAGCAATTCATCAGCCCCTTTTGCCCGGCTGTTCCCAGTGTGAGCTCACATTTCCATCAGGGGTGACAGCAGAGCGGGAGAGGAGGGAGCCACACAAATCTCCCCGCTCCCCTGTCCTTCCCTGCGCTGACAGATCCACCACCAGGGATGAGTGATCCCCACATCCCCTTGATTTATACCCCAGCTGGAAAAATGAAAATAGGGCTCCTAGGAGCTCCTCCCGATAAATCCCAGCCTTATCACCCCGGCCCCAGCGAGGTCACTCCTTTCTTTGCCGGAGATTGGCAAGGGCCAAGGAGATGCTCAGTGGGCCAGGATATTTATGGGAATAAATGGCAGCGTCTTGATGAGGATTAAAGGGGAAAAACTTGGGGAATGATAGAAAAAAGGCAACCTTTGGAATCCTTTCAGTAAGAAATTAGTGGCGATAAAGTCAGCCTGATGCAAGGAGGGAGGGGAGGGGAGGGAAGGGGGGAAATGCTCCGACGTTTCCCTTGGCAAAGCAACGGCGCTGGAATACCGAGGGCAACGTTTGGGGACAACAGGAGTCAGCCAACACAATGCTCTGGTTTCCAGGGAAACCCAACCTTGGCCTTTGGTCCCATATTTCAGCGGGTTTCATTATCCTCCCTGGGTTTAGGATAATGAATTGGCTGTTGATGGATGCTGCTGCCTCGGAGCCACCCTCCCTCGCCCGGGTTTCCGCTCTTTCCCGGCCCAGGAGGGATTTTGGGATCACTGGAGGAGGACTGGGAGCACCAAAGGCAGGGGTGTCCCTTTGGAGGGGTTTCCTCTCCATCCAATTTGTGGAATTTTTGGGGGGCCTGCAAGGATCAGCTGAGCTTTTTATTTTGTTCTCTGCATAAATAAGACAGGCTGGGAGAGCTGGGAATGTTCCCCTGGAGAAGGGAAGGCTCCAGGCAGAGCTCAGAGCCCCTGGCAGGGCCTGAAGGGGCTCCAGGAGAGCTGCAGAGGGACTGGGGACAAGGGATGGAGGGACAGGAGCCAGGGAATGGCTTCATCTGGTTTAGATGGGATACTGGGAAGGAATTCCTGGCTGTGGGTGGACAAAGGACCCCAGGAGAGGATGGAAACACATTCCCCTCCCCAAAATCCCTGCCTGCTCCTCCCCGGCCTCAAAAAGGCCACTCATCCTTTAAATCTTGGCCACCTCCTCTGCTCTTTCCCTTGCCTTCTTTCCAAACACCCTCAGGCAGTTTTTTCCCTGAGTCACTTGGCAGCGTGGGCCAAGCTTTGACAAGTGACTCATCACTCGGAGTGCTGAGGCCACAAAATGTTATTTTAGAAATTAAACACCCGACACGTTCGGAAAACAAATCCCTTCAAGGTGTCTCCCAGAGTGGCTCCTAAAAGGAAAATGTTTGCAATTAAGTCACTTCCCAAAAATGTCGCCTTCTGTGCTGAGTGGCTGATCTGCTTTCATCTTCCCTTTGTAAATATTGCTGGTGGGTTTGGGAAACTGGAGAAAAATTCACCATTTCGCCTCATAAATGAGCTGACAATGGAACAATTTGCTGGAAATTTGGTTCTATTTTCCCTGTTAATTACGTGGCTTGTGATGGTTGGAATAATCCATAAAATCCCAGAGAATCCCGGATCAAATCCGGGCTGGGCTTGGATGGGGATGATTGGGGTCTGTGCAATTGTGGGACTCCTTGAGCCCACAATTTACTCTTCAGGCTGGTTCTTTTATGCTTCCCACATGTGTTTAATTTTGTGAGCCACACATTCCCCTTTTTTCCCTGATTTTTGTATCCTTTTCTTCTAAACCCAGGGAGATAACGTCATTATTAAAGGGATTCTCATGTGATGCCTTCATTCTGAAACAAACCCAGGGGGACAAAGTTCAGAGCAACCCAGAACTGCTCTTGATTTACTGCAAATATGATTAAAATTTTATCTGAGGGCTTTACTTTTCCATGTTTCTTTTTTCTTCCCTCTGTACTTTGCTGCTCTGTGTTTTCATCCAGCACATAAAAGAGGCTTTTTTGGGGTTTGTTTTTTTTTTTCCCCCAGCAGTTTAGCAGTGCAAAGGTGCTCGTGGAGGATTTAAATTCTCTGCGAGCTTCCCCTCAGTTAATCACGATTTTTATCATCTTAAAAGCAAAGCAGAGAGGAGCTGGGTAATAAAGGGCAAGAAATGCAAAGTGCAGCAGGTTTTAAGGGTCACCCTGTGGAATTGGGATAAATTACAGCCAATTCCTCCCCGCTGGGACATCCTGGCTTTTCCAATGTGAAGGTGCCAAGTTTATTTGGATTTGTAGCCACTCCAGGTTCCAGGATAAAGCCCTTTTCCCTCACATTTTCATTCCTTGACTCCTTTCCTTGTGCAGCACCGCTGTCCTTGGGAAAGGGAGGGTTTATAAACGGATGGAGGGAGCTGTTGTTTCATCTAAACCCCGCTGTAAATGTCATGTAAACAGAGGTAAAATAACAAACAGCCCTGGAAATCACTTAACGACGTTTCTGCAGCTCGTGGCTGCTCTTCCTGGGAATTTCAAGTTCCTTTAAATGAAACTTAACAGCAAGAAGCCTTTTATTTTCCTAATGCTTCCAACAGCTCTGGCTGTGGATTCATCCTTCATGGAGCGCTTTTACATCCCTGGCATGATGATTTCCTCATAGAAATGATAATATGCTGGCTTTTATGGGCAATTCCAGCTGACTGAATCCTGGTTTTTAATCATTCTTCTCTCATGGAGAAGGAAATTGGTCAGAATCAAACTTGGGCAATCCTGATGATGTTCAGTTTTGGGACAGCTGTTTGTAAGACATGGAATTTCAACCCAGAGCTGTGTTTTCCACCCTGGGAAAGTGCAGTGGTGCTTACATTGGATCAGGTATTTATTATTATTATTATTATTATTATTATTATTATTATTATTATTATTATTATTATTAACAATACCAACAACAATAGTAACGAAAGTATTGGCACATTTGGAATCCAGCATCTCCTAACTGAGCATTCCCAAGCTCTCCCAAAACATTAATTCCATCCCACACAGGTCCCTTGAGGGGAATATTTCCATGCCAGAGCTATGGACACTTGGGAAGGCTGACAATAAACTCTGGAATTGGGTCCTGGCTGGGATATTTGGAGCCTGGCTGGTGGGAGAAGGGGAGGAAAGGGATGGCAGAGAGGGGAGATCCATGAGGAAAATGCAACTGCTGCTGTGCTTTTCCAAGGGAAATGCATTTCCCCGTTTGGTTTTGCTTTCCTTCCTGCCAAAAAGTTCAGGAAAACCACATTTCCTTGCTCCCAGCTTTGGATCACAAATGTTTCTGAGCTAAACTGGTGGGAATTGTATTAAATTAGGGATGAGGTCTGTAACAGCTTTTGCATCCCAGTTCTTCTGCAGGGAAGCTCATTTTCCCTTGGAAATGCTCATTTTCCCTTGGAAATGCTCATTTTCCCTTGGAAATGCTCATTTTCCCTGGAATAAGTGATCCAGGCAGGGAAGAGTTGCTGGTCCTCCAGCTGTAGCTGGCAGCCCTTGGGAGAGCCACAGATCCATGGGGTTTCCCACAGCCAGAGGAAAGTTTGGATCACAAACCCAAGGAAGACTGGGACAGTCCCAAGCTCAGCATTCCAGTGCAGATCCCAGCATGGGAAGCAGGGATAAAACAGGAAGCCACTCAGACTCCAATAAATTCATTATTGTTTTTGGGGAAGGGGATTAATTAACTACCTATGGGATAAACTGGATAAATCAAGCGTGACGAGCA
The DNA here is from genome assembly GCA_019023105.1 of Diglossa brunneiventris. Taxonomy (NCBI): domain Eukaryota; kingdom Metazoa; phylum Chordata; class Aves; order Passeriformes; family Thraupidae; genus Diglossa; species Diglossa brunneiventris. The sequence continues at coordinate 37,317,350 of CM032360.1, forward strand.
GCTTCCAACATGGAATGGGTGATCCCAAGGCTATTTCCAGCAGGGCAGGGCTGTAACCTTGGGTTCCATGGAGCAATCCAGGTTGTCACCTCCAGGAATTCGGATGTCAGGGCTTGGGAGTAATTCCTGCCTTTTTGGAGTGACGGGCTGGCTGGCCATGGGTGATCTAGTGGGACAGGCGAAGCTCAGGGCTGAGAATTGGCTGTGGGGTCCCATTCCTGTGTCCATGCCCTGCTAGAGGATCCTAATAATTATTCATTCATTATTAAGTGCTGTCACTGCACTTCCCAGTCCCTGGGGAGCTGGAAATTGTGCTGCCAGCAAAACTCCTTCCTTTCCCAAATGTGGAGAGGAGATCTCCAAAGAAGCACCGTGGGAGGCTGCTCCGGGGGTGGATTCCTGAGCGAAGCACTTCCACGCTAAATAAAAAACTGGGAAGAAGCATCTTCTCTCAAGGATCCAGGGAAATGGGCTGTGACTCAGGAGTCCTGAATGGAAAAGCTGGGGCCATCTGGCTTCATCTCAGCACCCTGCCTGAGCCAGCCCAGCCGTGCAGGGACAGCCTGACACGGATGCAGCGGTGCCAAGGGAAGGGTGGCATCACCTGGCGCGTTCCTAACAGGACACCCCACCTGCCATTCCCACTTGGATGTGGAATACAGAGGGCTTGGGAGGGCTGGAAAAGCCCTGGGAAGCTCAGGAGGGTGGCATTGCCCCTGGAAGTCCCTGGCATGTGGGGCATGATCCGTGTCCTCCTTTGTCATCCCTCCTTTTCCCGTGGAGCCAACAGGCTGAGGTGGATTTTGCTCCAGTTAGACACAGAAATAAACTGGGAAAATGCACAATGGATGTGCAGAAATGTCAGAGTTAATGAAACTGAATTCCAGGCTTCCAGACTAATCCAACATTTGCATTTTTCTAACTTTAGTAATTTTCCAGACTTTGGATCTGGCTTCAATGAACACATAATTCCTTGTTTTCCTGACGAGGAGTGTGGATTTCAAAAAGCTCCCTCCATGCAGTGAATTCAAGGGGAAATGCTTTTTCTTCATATCAATCAAGCTCTTTTAAACATCTCAAGTTCATTTCACGCTTTTCTCCTTGATTTCTGTACCTCGTGATCAGCAGCAAAAGCAAAGCTCGAAATAAAACTGAGCTTGTTTGGCAAAAAAAATAGAATTTGCAGAAGCAAAATGGAATTTTAAAGCTGGTACCTCCCTTTGTCCTGTTTTTTGGGCAGGAGTAGGCAGGAGAGGGATGAAAAGGCAAGGATTTTATCCTGCAAATCCAGGTGCCCACTTGAAATGCCACTTCCAGGTGTCCTGGGTGCTCTTTTCACCTCCAAAAGGCAAAGCCCATCCAATATTTTGGCCAGCAGCAGGAAATGTTTAATTCCCTGGGGAGTTTGGGGTGCTTGTCCCCAAACCTTTGGCATCTCCAGGAACTGGTTAAAGCTGATTGGATTTCTCATGGAGAGGTTGAGGTGAACCTGGGGGTAGATTCTAGGAGAGCATGGAATTACAGATCCATTGAGATTGGGAAAACCTCCAAGCATCTTCCATCCCATATATTTGCTGAAGGTGAGGATCAAGGGACAACATTCCTTAAATCATCCCACAATTCACTGTCAGCCGTGAATTATGGAATATTCCCTGCATCCACTCACACCGAGGGTGCCGGGAGCTGCTTTCCAACATAAAAATCTTTGATTCCACTGGATCCTACTGTTGGGAAGGCAGATTTGGACTAGGAAGAAGGGGCAAAAGACAGAAAAATATAGGGAGGAAAGTACACATAGGAATAGCCTATGGAATGGTGCAAAGGGGGTGAGCATCCATGGTGATCCCAAAAATCTCTACTCTGATATTGTTGTGTTTTGGAGAAGTAAGGAAAGCATCTCAGACCTTTGGATGAAAAGCTTCGGCTGTCTCTTCTTCACAAATTAAAGTCTGGCTTTTTTTTTTTTTTTTCCCTGGGAAAAGCTCACTTTGCACACTGGAAAATAGGATGCATTTCCTGTTTGCCTGTCTTTATTTATCTCGGCACAATTCTAATTGTTCCCATAAACCCCAATTCCCGGAGGGCACTGAAACCAAAGGGACTCTTTCCAATTCCAAACCAACGCTCCATTGTGCCCTTAAATCTCTTTCTTAGCCACTGTTTCAGAAACCTGCCATCCTTTTCTTTGATATTCCCGCTTATTGCTCATGAAAGCTGGAAGAAGAGGCTGCTCCTCTCCCTTTTTCCCTTCTCCAAGACGCAAAATGAGCATCCTCCTTCCCGGCTTTTGTCGATGATCACCGGCTGCCATCTCCTATCAAAGCCCTTCCAGGAGTGACAGAGCGGAAAAAATAGGAAAGGACCAGGAGAGGAGCATCCCATTCAGCACAGAGCACTCAGCACCCACGCCTGGCTGCCCCAGAGGCAGCTCCGCTCCCGGGAAAAGCCGCCAAAAACAAAGGGAAGCGGCAGGAACTCCGCGCGGCCCGTGCGCTGCTCACTTCACCAGCGCCGGGATGATCGTTGTGCTCATCCCAAATGGACCACGTTTGGTGGTTGGGATGCACACGGGCCAGGGAGCACCGGTGCAGGGCAATTTCCCTCCTTCCTTAATGGATTTGTGTTCTTCCTTGTGGGCAGCAAAGTGTCCTGATGTTTTCCTGGCGGGATCCGTCTCGCCGTGGGGTCACGGCAGCGCTGAAGAGCAAATTCTTCACGGGCCAGATGCTGCCACCTTTATCCTCTCCGAGTGGAGCCTCTCCCAGCCCCATCCAAGGGGAATGGGCACGGCGGGGATGCGGGAGCCCGCGGGGGCCCCTCAGAGCCGTGGCCTCTCGGTTGCTCATTTTAATGGGGATCTATTTGGAGCAAACCGAGGGATTTCTCCTCTTCCCTTGAGTGAAGTGGAAAAAACCAGTGACCCAATAACAGCAGCTTCTTCCTAAATTCATGGATATCTGTATGCAGGATTTTTGGGCAATTGTGGCATGAAAGAGCAGCTAAAAGTCCCTTTCCAAAGTCTTTCTGCATCCTTCCCTAAATTCATTAACTCCCTTTATCTCAACTCCAGGGCCACATTTAGGCAGAACTCCTTTTATCTGCCATTTTAATTTTTTTTGTTTTAGCGAAATATTTGGCAGCACTTAAAATATTCACCTAGAAATGTGTCCCTACTTCTCATTGCCCTTTTCTAAAGTCTTCCCACAGCCTTTCCCAAAGGAGTTCTTAAAAAAAAAAATTAAATCAGTGGGTTTTAACCCTCTGCCTGGAATAAACTCCAGCAAAAAAAGTAAAACAGCAGGAGAGCCTCACTTTTTCAGTGCTGCTGTGGACTATTACCAAAAAGTTGAGTGGAAAATCATCAGATTTCCATTTATTTCCTCATCTGCCAGGAATCAGGGGGCTCATTCTCATTTCAGGTACAACATGGATGTAAATGATGGAGGAATTCAAGGGGTTTCAGGAAATCTTGAAGATCTACCTTATTAGGTGAATGGAGTGATTACAGTTTCTGCAAACTGGGAAGGAAAGATGGAAAAACCATGGAAACCCCATGGAATGGCTGCCTTTTCTCTGTGTTATTTACATGATTTTGGGGATTGATAAGGAAATCAAGGAAAGAGGGGAAAATGGGAAAAAAACAGCCAGCTCATGGAAAAGCCAAGGGCTTGGTGGAGGACCCATCCTTTACTTTTGCTATACAAGGAGTTATTAAATACCTTTATCCCAGGTTGAAGGCAACATTTAGGGGAAAGTCCTTTTATTCTGCCATTTTCTTCCCTTTTTTTAGTAAATTTTGGGCAGAAATTTGGATATTCACCTTGCAATTGGGCTGCACTTCAATTTTCTGCTCCCCTTGTACCCATAAGAGACTTGAAATCAGGGTTGGGTAGAGTTTGCAAAGTTATGAAGAGATTTATGGAATTTTTTGCTTTAAAATGGACACTGTTAAAGTTATCCCAATCCAAAGGGAAAGAAAGGACATATTTTGGGAAGCAGGGCATTGGATGGCTTCATATTTGCCACAGCAAGTGTTTGTAGCCCTGATATATTTAATAATAAAATAATCACAGAGTATTCCAAGGTGGAATGGACCCACAAAGGTCATCAAGCCCAACTCTGGGATGGGGATGGATCTCACAATTTCGGCCATTTTATCTCCAAGCACCTGAGCTCATAGGGGATGATGGGCAAAAAAAGAGGGAAAAAAAGGGACTGCCCTTCCCAAGCCATTTTTCATGTCCCCAGATATTTCTGTGCTGGTTGCCTGTCCCGTGTTCCCGCTCCCGCGTTGCCTTTGGACCCTCCCCTCAACAGGAACGTTTTCCATGTCTGTCACGGGCCTGCTCTCCCGGAGATTGCCTGGAGGCTGAACTTTCATGTAATAGATTTTGACACCCCAGATGGCCCTCGCGGCTCTCCGCGGCACGAGCCGAAATCCCGCTCGCGTCGTTGGCGACTCGGAATATCTGGGAGCAGCCTGGCTTTTCCCCTTCCCCGGCGAAATCCGCGTTTGGGGAGATTAATGTGCTGATCAGGCGCTGGCAGGGAGCTGCAGTAAATGACCTAATAGGTCTTTCCATGCCTAATTCCCGTGTTTTATTGAGAGGGACTCTTTGTCGCCGCGGCGCTGATTTGTCGGAGCTGTCACCGCCGAGGGGAGGCGGGAGAGGTGGCACTAACGGTGTCATCTAAATCCATCTTTTTTTTTGGCACCTCTGCCCCTGTGAATCACGAGGACCATCTGGAGAGCGGGCACGCTGCCACGCCGGCAGATGGGCAGGGGTTTATCGAGCTACGGGCCCGTGGATGATTATCAAATGTGCTGTTGGGCGAGCATTTCCTGCAGGAATATCCAACCAACTTCCTGGAATGAGCCCCTGGATCTGTAGGTAGAAATGAGGCATTTAGCTCCCAAAAAATCCCATCCAAAACTCCATCCCTGGGCTGAGAGGTGACAGGGAGGGCTGGGGGAGGAAAGGCAGGGGTTCTTCCTGGCTGTTCCAGTGGGTGCCGGTGGTTTGGCACCACCATGGGATCCTCCTGCAGCCACAACCCACATCTCAAGGTGTTAATGCCCAACAATTTCACGCACACCTGGGCGAAAAGGCTCATAATCCTATATAAGTTTATATACATTAAAAATATAGAATATATCTAATTATAATTCCTAATTATCGTCGCTTTGTTCCATCCCAACGGGAGCATTTGCCTCCAGGCCTCGTTCCTGCAGCTGGGACACAAACACAGACAAGGCACAATTTGCTGCCACGGAATATTTTTAGCAGGTCATCCATTACTCCAGAATTTCTGCTTTCCCACGAGGGGTGAAAAGCTGTTTTTCCCCTCACATCCAATTTATTTCTTTGGAATTCAGACCAAGCCAAGCGCTCTCCAGCTGGGGACAGCATGAGTGTCACTGGAGGTGGGGGGGGGGACACTGGGGGTCATTTTTTCCTTCTCCTCACACCCAGCCCCTTTTGTTCAACCAAATTTTGTGGATTTAGCTCCAAGGCACAGGTGCAGGAAGTCCTGACTGCCCATCCAATTTGGAATTGAGGCTCCTTGGTGGCGCAGGGAAAACAGTGAGGATGCTGCTGGTGCGGCACTCATCCAAGGGGGTTCATTAGCATGGGCTCCCTGCCATCCCAAAGAGCCTGGATTTATCCCGGATCCAAGCTGGAGATGAGCTGGCTCAGCTCTGCCCATGCCATGCTGGGCCTGGCCTAACGAGCTTGGCCTAACAAGCTTGGCCTAACAAGCCCGGGCAGCTCTTGCTCCACACGGAGCCAGTCCCAATCTGTAAGGCAGGATGCAATTCCCAGGAATCCCATCCCAGTGGAAATTCACTGGAATGGTGTTTTTAATGTGCAACCAAAGTGCTCAGAGTTTAGATACTGATTAAATAGGAGGTGCAGCAGGAAAATCGAGTTATTCCCAGTGACCTGGAGCTCCAGGAGCCCTCCAGGGATATGGACCTGGGTGTGTGGGGAGCAGCGGCATCTCCGGCAGAGCTCTGATCCTTGGAAAATGGGAAAAAGTCTTGCAGAAGTGCTTTCTTTTCTTCTGGAATACATGAGCAGAGCTGGATTGACGAGGGAATGACAGTTCTCACTTCAGGGCAGTAGCCAGAGGGATGGATCCATGTGGGATGGACAGGATCCTGTGTGTGATGGGAAGTTCTTAATGAATTCCTGATTGGCTTTCCCAACTAAATCTCCTCCATCCTGTTTGATTTTAATTCCAGATCTCAATTACAGCTTAGTCCAAGGTAATTGGAAAAAAAAAAGCTGGGATGTGGAATTAAATGGGAGCTGCCCACATATCTCCAGACTTCAGTGGAGCCCCTCGGTATGGAGATGGTTTTTCAACACAAGCTGGGCAGATTTGCTCCTGTTTTTATCAGGACTAATTCTCCCAGAGCCCTTGGCCACAAGCAGAGAGTTTAATTATAATAAACCCCCCCTGGAACATCCCTACTCCGAGGGCATTTGGAATTAGGGAAGCCAGGGAAGCGGCTGCTCGTAAATCAGAGGGAGAAGCTGCTGGGATCCCCCTCATTTTCCCAGTCCAAGCATTGACCTGTGGGATTTGGCACTTTTGGGAAGTGGGATAGAATATCCTGATTCCATGATTCCTAAATCCATGCTTTTAGCCATAACAGCAACCAGCCTGGAGTGAAAGAGCTGGATAACCCCATGTGAAGTAATTTATTAACAAAAGTCCTTCCTCTGGAATTTCTTTAAACTCTGCGTGGCTTTTTCTGCTGCCAAATTCACTTTGTGCCGTTGAAAATTAATTTTAATTTTTTTTCCCCCCCTTATCAAGATTGTTATTTTACACTTGGCAAGCCCTGAGATTTATCCATTATTCCTAATGGAGCCTGAAATTATTATGGGGTTGTTTATTCATCTGGAATGTTCATCATGATTAAAAAATCAGCTCATTCCTTGGGTCAGGATGATTTTGGGGAACATTAACATGGAGCTGATGGGCTGGTTGAGCTGCCCAAGGCCCAGAGCTCTTCTCTGCTGTCACCTTCCCTCTCCACGGAAAAGAAATCATGGGATGGTTTGGGCTGGACCTTAAGGATCACCCAGCAGGCAGATGTTGGATTGAGTTGGACCAAAGTGCTCCTGGGCATCCTTCAGACCTTGGAATGATGCTGATGGAGGTCCCACCAGTGCACAAGGGATAATTTGTCCTTGGGATTTGGGAAAATACTCCTCCTGCTCTCCTAAAGCTCCAGCTCCATCCGTTATCCCGATAAAACCTGGAGCTGGGGTTTTCGGGCACTTCCCTGCTCCAAGCCCTGGCTCCAGCTCTTGGACCAGCCCCATTCCTGGAGCATTTCCTTGGATAAACAGCCAACTTTCAGCACTTCTCTGTAGTTTTTATAAGGACTGATTCCAAACTTTAGGGATAAACCTCAGCATTCCTGGTGGGACAGATCCCTGCCTCCAGCCCCGTGACCAGGGCAGGATCCACTGCAGCCACATCCCGTGACAATGGATTTTCTGGGAGCAGGTTTAAATCACTTCCTTCCACCCATAAATGATCCCAGTCCTTTTATCCGTATTATCCCTCGTGGAGGGCTTTGCTCTTGGCACCCCACTCCATAAGGATTTCCCTCCCAAACAACCCTGGAGCAAATGGATAAAGCCCTAAAACTGTGTCCCTGCTCCAATTTCCCTGGAAAACTTTTGGGAGGCCTAAGGAAGGCCGTGCCCAGAGCCACCCGTGGTGTCCAGGACAGTTGGTGCTGGCTGCTTCCCATCCCAAGGAATCCCTGGAAAGGAGGGCAGAGCCTGGAGCACCCAAAGGAAACCTCAGCAGCTGAACTGACCTCCATTAGCAGCAGCCCATGGAATTCATCCAGGAATCACCACATCATCCTTGCAGGGTGATTTGCAAGCCCAGGATGGTCCATGAGAAGTGAAATTCCCAGGATTTCTCCATAGCAATGCTGGGATTCACCCTGCACCTCTGCAAGGTGAGCATTTTTACCAGATGTACAAATGTGATTTATTTGAGGGATCCTCCCCACGTCCCTTGATCCGCATGGATCATTTCCTCATTCCATCAGTGCCCACATCTGAGGAAATCTCAATTTTCTGGAAGCTCCAACAACTCCTTCATTCCAAGACACCCGGGAGAAGCACAAAGCCAAGGGCTGGGGTGGGCTGGGGGCACAGGGAGGGGCTTTCCCTGCTGGGAGCTGCACCCCAGGGATTGTGAGGGATCCCGGGGTCCCATCCATGGGGCAGCTCTGGGTTTTCCTGGATCCCTGTGATGCTCCCAGGTCAATCCAGACAGAGCTGCTGCATGGCAAGGGGTGCTCTGACCCTCTCTGCAGGGATTTCCTGGCACAAGGCTCATTTCCCTGGGTGGAAAAAGAGTGATTTGGAGAGCACACAAATCCATTCATTCCTTTAAGGAATGAGTCACGGAGCGGGAATTGCTCCGTATCCCATGCACAGCCCTTTCCTGCCTCATCCCCACCACCCCACGGCCATCCAGGGCCCTGGTCCTTAATCAAAGACCCCAAAAAGCTGGAGTCAAGTCTCATGAATTCCCTTTGATCCTCAAAAAACGGATTCACACTCTTTCAGCCAAAGTTAGATGGATTTTTATTCTTCTTTCTCCTCAGAAAATCCTTTTTAGCTGAAATTTTTCCCTGCTTGTAAAGTGTCCCATTATAACACTCCAGGCAGGAGGAGATTAATGTCAGCTCCCATTTATGCCTCCCTATGGATCAGAAGAGCCCTTTGTAATTCCCTGTTCTTTTGGGGGGAGTGGGATTAAAAAATTCAAAAAAAAAAAAATCCCCCACTGTCACTTCCCGGGTTATGGCTTTTAGGGAAATTCCCTTTGCCATAAAAAGTGATTTATTTTCCTTGGCCTGCTGCGAGGCAGCTGAAGTGGGTGAGCCCTGCCAGACTCCTGAAACGATTCCCAGTGATGATGGAGGATTTCACATTGTGGTTATAAAAGCAGGAGTTCTGGGATGTGCTGGAAAAGCCTCGTTCCCCAGGCTGGGAGGAAGCTCCAGCAGGACCCATGTGCAAGCAATAAGGAGAGGAATGCTCTTGGAAAAGGCAGCTTGGAGGATTCTGGCATCCTTTGGGTGGCCTGGGAAGGGTGGGAAGCTCTTGGGGGGTGCCAGGCATGGGGCTCAGGCGCTGGGAAAGGGAATTTTTGTGGTTGGTACCAGGACGCTCTGGCTCCTTCCCACCCCTCTGGATGCTGCAGGAGGAAAACATCCAGCTCCTCATTCCCTCTGGAATGGGAATGAGCAGTGGGACAGCTCTGTGCAAACCTTCCTCAGGGAAAACCCTGCTGGCTCTCCACTCCCACTCCAGCTCTGCCTCAGGACCAATCCTTGGGATCATCCCAGCTGGAAAATTGCTGCCAGCACCTCCTGTTTTCCCACCCCTCTGGATGCTGCTGGAGGAAAACATCCCCCATTCCCTCCCAGCCAATATTCCATGGACTGGGAATGTGCAGTGGGATGTCTCTCCTGGAAATCCTTTACCCTGCTGGCTCCCCACTCCTGCTCCAGCTCTGCCTCGGGACCAATCCTTGGGATCATCCCAGCTGGAAAATTGCTGCCACCACCTCCTGTTTTCCCACCCCTCTGGATGCTGCTGGAGAAAACATTCAGCTCCTCATTTCCCTCTGAGCCACTGTTCCAATGGACTGGGAATGTGCAGTGGGACATCCCTCCTGGAAATGCTTCACTCAGGAGAACCCTGCTGGCTCCCCACTCCCACTCCAGCTCTGCCTCGGGACGAATCCTTGGGATCATCCCGGCTGGAAAATTGCTGCCAGCACCTCCTGATTTCCCAGCAGACCTGTTCAGTTTTGCTTCCTGCATCCAGCATTGATTCCTGTGGGAATTCAGGAATTCAGGTGTTGCTCCCTTTGCTGCATGGATGGTCCCAGATACCCCCAACAACAACAGGCTCAAAGAAATCCCAGCAGGACAGAGTGACCCAAATCCAAGGAATGCTCTGAAAATTTGGATGTTGGTCTGACTGAGCTCAGCTGGATGAAGTCCTGTCTCCTCACCTCTCTCAGGATCCTATGCAGAGCTGGGAGCAGGCAGGAGGTGCCTGGAGCAGGACAGTGTGGAACCAGGACAATCCCACGATCCTGGAAGTTTGGGATCTGTGGGAGCAACAGCAATGAAGCGACCTCAGGAAGGAAACCTGGCTTGGATAAAGCCTTGATTAAAATAACAAGGAGGGAACTCTGTTGGTGATGTCCTGAATGTTTTTTCCTCTCCCTGGATCCTGGTTTCCACCTCTCAGAGGTTAATGCCATTTTTTGGCTCATTTTTTTTTCTCTTTACAGAGGGTCCTTTCTTCCCTGTGGTTTTTGGCTGGTAACTGGAGGATCAGGGCTGCAAAATCTCATGGATTGGTAGGCTTGGAAAGGATGCTCCAGAGGGGGAAGGAGAAAGGGAAGGAGGAGGAAGAAGAGGAGGAAGAGGAGGGGAAGGAGGAAGTTGAGAATGAGGAAAGGGAGGAGAAGAAGGAGAAGGAGAAGGAGAAGGAGAAGGAGAAGGAGAAGGAGAAGGAGAAGGAGAAGGAGAAGGAGAAGGAGAAGGAGAAGGAGAAGGAGAAGGAGAAGGAGAAGGAGAAGGAGAAGGAGAAGGAGAAGGAGAAGGAGAAGGAGAAGGAGAAGGAGAAGGAGAAGGAGAAGGAGAAGGAGAAGGGAACTCCCAGAGATGTCTGGGCAGTGAGGGATCTCGTTCCTCCTTCCCCATCACAATTCCCAGAGCTCTCCCCAGCCCTTGGAGGGGCTGAATTCCCCCTCTGGATGCATCCACCTGGGAATTGGCACCGTGGGGCACGAGGGAGATTCAGGGACTGCCCCAAACCAGCCCTTGCTGGGGACCTGCCTCTGATTTCCTCCTCCAGGGATTTTGTGTCCTCACATGGAAGGGAAGTGGGGTTGTTGTTTGGGAAGGAGGGACTTGGGAACAAAGCTTGGACTCATCCCTGTACAGGGAACACTCCAAAATGAGCAGAGATCAGAAAAATCAGCCCCAGCCTGGTCATGGAATGGCTCTGGTTGCTTTTCCTCTCTTTTGGTTCTTTTTTAAATTGCAAATTTCTCCAGTCCTGAACCTTCAAACAATTCCACATTGGGGGAGGAGAAGGAGACCCCTCACTGCACAGACATATCTGGGAGTTCCCTTCTCCTTTTGCTCCTTTTTCTCCTTTTGCTCCTTTTTCTCCTTTTTCTCCTTTTTCCCCTTTCCCTCATTTTACCTTTTTCTCCTTCTCTTCTTCCTTCTCCCTTTTCTCATTCTCAGCTTCCTCTTTCTCCTCCTCCTCTTCCTCCTTCTCCTCCTTCTTTCTCTCCTTCCCCCTGTGGAGCATCCTTTCCAAACCCACCTCCAATTCCCTGCATAGGGAACACTCCATAACGAGCAGAGATCAGAAAAATCAGCCCCAGCCTGGTCATGGAATGGCTCTGGTTGTTTTTCCTCTCTTTTTTTTTTTTTTGGTCCTTTTTTAAATTGTAAATCTCTCCAGTCCTGAACCTTCAAACAATTCCATCTCTCCTTCCATCTTTTTACGTATTTCAATGGAGTAATTTGTACATGTGGAGGTGGGAGCTGGGATTTCAGCAGGGACAATTGGGATGTGCAGCAAGGGGGGGGAGCTGGCACGCCCTTATCACCCAGCTATCAATACCTCTGCAAATAACAAATAAAAACCAGGGAAAAAAATAAAGATTCTAACTCCAAAATACAGCTAATTCCTTGATTGCAGCCTCCCTACAATTCCTCTGGGGTGAATTCCTCGTGGTGTTTGAATTTCATGTAGTAACATTGTGGAAAATGCTCCGATTGAAAAATTGGGGGGGAAAAAAGGAGGAAAAATGGCAAGAAATCATCGACACAAATTGTTCTCCCGAGCTATTTTCCAAATGCTGCTCGGGATGTGATTTCCTTGGCTGACATTAGGAACACTCACTGCTCACTTGAAAGCCAGGAGAAGAATTGCAGTTGTTAACAGCCATCTCCAAAAAGATATTTCAAATTATCCCAAATTACTCGGCTGACAGAGAAATCTGAGGATATTTCCTTTAATATCAGAGCTGCGGGAGGAGCCCTTTCCCAGTTTCTACCCCCCACTGGAAAGATGAGGAAAATACAAATTGAGCCCATATTTATTGAAGCCGCTTCTCCCCGCCTCTCCCTTGGCTCCTTGGATCCCTTGGAAAAAAACTCACAGGGGTTTGGGACAGAAGGATCTGAAGGAATGGGATGTTTTCATGTGAAAAAGGAAGAATCCCAAGGCCAGGGAAAAAAGGAAAAGGAAAAGTTGGGAGTTTCTCCAGAACCCTCCAGCTCAGCCTGGAGAAAAGGAGGATTGGGGGATCTCATCCCTCTTTCCTGGGGTTTCCAAGAAAACTGCTCCCCAAAATCCCAAGAAGAACATGAATGAAACTCAACATTAATGCCCATCATGCCACAAATCCATGGAAAATTCAGCCCTCATCTCCTCAACCCACTGGGGAAAAAAACTGTCAGAGGGGTTTGGGACAAAAGGATCTGAAGGAATGGAATGTTTTCATGTGAAAAGGGAAGAATCCCAAGGCCAGGGAAAAAAGGAAAAGGAAAAGGAAAAGTCAGGAGTTTCTCCAGAACCCTCCAGCTCAGCCTGGAGAAAAGGAGGATCAGGGGGATCTCATCCCTTTTTCCAAGAAAACTGCTCCCCAAAATCCCAAGAAGAACATGAATGAAACTCAACATTAATGCCCATCATGCCACAAATCCATGGAAAATTCACCCCTCGTCTCCTCAACCCACTGGAAAAAAACTCACAGGGTTTTGGGACAGAAGGACCTGAAGGAATGGGATGTTTTCATGTGGAAAGGGGAGAATCCCAAGGATCTGAAGGAATGGGATGTTTTCATGTGGAAAGGGGAGAATCCCAAGGCCAGGGAAAAAAGGAAAAGGAAAAGTCAGGAGTTTCTCCAGAACTCTCCAGCTCAGCCTGGAGAAAAGGAGGATTGGGGGATCTCATCCCTCTTTCCTGGGGTTTCCAAGCAAACTGCTCCCCAAAAACCCCGGGAGAACATGAATGAAACCCAACATTAATGCCCATCGTGCCACAAATCCATGGAAAATTCAGCCCTCATCTCCTCAACCCACTGGGGAAAAAAACTCATAGGGGTTTGGGACAAAAGGATCTGAAGGAATGGGAAGTTTTCATGTGAAAAGGGAAGAATTCCAAGGATCTGAAGGAATGGGATGTTTTCATGTGGAAAGGGAAGAATCCCAAGGCCAGGGAAAAAAGGAAAAGGAAAAGTCAGGAGTTTCTCCAGAACTCTCCAGCTCAGCCTGGAGAAAAGGAGGATCAGCGGGATCTCATCCCTCTTTCCTGGGGTTTCCAAGCGAACTGTTCCCCAAAAACCCCAGGAGAACATGAATGAAACTCAACATTAATGCCCATCATGCCGCGAATCCATGGAAAATTCACTGGAAAAGACTGTCACAGGGGTTTGGGACAGAAGGATCTGAAGGAATGGGATGTTTTCATGTGAAAAGGGAAGAATCCCAAGGCCAGGGGAAAAAAAGGAAAAGTCAGGGGGATGACACAGGGAGCAGCTCATTATGGAAGCGTTACAGAGCCATTATTTTAAATAAGTGCATCTCATTCCAGAGGCTGGGATGGATTCTGGATTTGCATTATTATTTATTCATGAGTTTTAAAAGGATCATTATTTCTGATGGACAGCTGCTGTCAAAAGATTTCTGGAGGGGAGCTCGTGTTTCCCCATAATAATTGTTAATCAATAAACACCGGGAAGGGCGCTGGGAATTCCGTGTTCCAGGGTACACGGATACCTCTAATTAGGAATTTCCATTTGGGAAAGCATTTTCCCATTCCTTCTAATTGCACACAAGCTGAAGGGCAGGTGAGCACCCGCTGTGGCTTTATCCCAAAAAAAGGAGATCCTTGGAAGTGTCCAAGGCCAGGTTTGGAGCAAGCTGGGATAGTGTCCCATGGAGATGATTTCTTTTGTCCATGGAGGTGATTTCTGCTCCCAAGAATTCCTTTTGTAATTCCCCAATTTCAGGCTTGCAAGGCCCCAGGTGGAATTGGCCACAGGGATTTGGAGGCCACCCTTTTTCTCCTATCCCAAATTCCTTCTCCTTGCCCAGGGCTGGCCAGGCATTCCCAGCTGTGCCAGAATGCCCTGTTTTCCCTGGGCATCCAGGAATTGTTCCATAGCTCCTGCTTTTCCTGCTCCCCTCAGCACATCCCTGCCTCCATCCCTCCTCCCCATTTCCTGGGGGAACTCCCAGGTGAAGACTTCTCTCGAAACCTCATTTTTAACCCATGAATAAGCCCTAAATGATAAATCTAATTTGATTTTTTAGTACCAGATGGATTTGGGATACTCTTTGTCTGTGCAATCCAGCTTTGGAGCTAAGAGGAAAGAGCAGGGAATCTGAGTTAGGCAGGCAGTGCATCCCAAACCCCATGGTGGAGAAAAAAATCCTCAAAACCATTCCCAAAGACGCTGCAGAAAAATTCCCTCCAAAAGTCCCCAGTATTTCCCAAGGCCACTCTTCCCTGGCTGCCCCCACCTTATCCAGCAGGGAGATGTGGCGGGGAAGGGAATTTCACAGAGCTTTTGCAATGGATTTGGAATTGGAATGTTAAACACTCCAGGATGATTTCATTTTTAATAAATTTACACCTTCTCTAGTAATAAATTGTATTTTCCGTGGTGCCACGAGCGTTTTTGATGTTCCAGCCTAAAATCCGGAGGAATTGTGCCGGCAGGAAGAGCAGCCAGGAGTCACCAAAGCCCCAGATCTTTGAAAGGGATGCTAAACTCTGATCATGAAAGTCTCCTTTGGAAAAATATGTAAAAGAATCCCGAAATTCCGCTCAAATGAGCTGCCTGGAATATTTGATGCCCTGACAACTGTATGGCCTCAAAGGCAGGCAGAGAATGGGCCTGAAATGCTCATTAAAATCCCAATAAAGCCAGGCTTTAGGAAAAGAGGTCCTTTTCTCCCCAGCACCATGGGAGAGAGTGGAAATTCCCATTTTTTCCCATCCTCCCCTCGCTCCACTTCCAATCCCTTTCCCAGGCTGGGTTAACCAAGCTAAAAATGTGGAATTTTTTCCCAGCATTTTTTAACCTCGGGCACAAACCCTGGGGAGGTGGGAATGTGCTGCCTCCATCCCTGATTTTGGGCTTGCAGAGGCCACGGGGGGATCAGGATTTTGGTGTTATCCTGCTTTTCTCCAGGAGCCTCCAGAGGCTCATCCCTGTCCGTGTGGAGCCTCCTGAGCATCCTCAGGTGCGCCGGGAACGATCCCGCCCCAGCCTCCGGTGCCATCCCGGGCTGCTGCCATTAAAGCCTGGCTCGGAGCCCCAAATTTAATCCTGGGATTAAAGGCAGCACGCGTTGGTCCTGCTGGGAACATCCGCATTTTCTGAATGAGCGCGTCCCGCTCTCGGCTAATTAGGAGCAGGTTGATTGCAGCATCTGTCACCTGGAGCTCGGCGATTTATCCCGGCAGCTCCCGCCGGGGAGGGAGCTGTCAAAGGCTGGGAAAGGGGCAGGATGCTGGAAAACGGCTGGGAAATCCCCTCTGGAAAAGTGGGGAGAGCGAGCTGGAAAAAATCCAGGCAATTAGAGGTATTGTGGTGGCCTAATTGCCTTGTTTGGCCACGGTTTTGGGGAGATATCCATGGAAACGGAGGGATGGCTCAGCGGTGGGCTGGGGCTGGAGACACCGGGCTGCCTTTTCCCCTTGGATGCAGCAATTCCTGACTCTTCCAGGCTTTTTTCCCCATCCTTTTCCCTGCAGGAATATCCTGGTTTAGAGCACTGTGACCTCCAGCAGGGCTGCATCCACTGATGGCCTGGGAAGGACTGGGATTGCTCTTCCACAAGCTTTGAATTCCCCACCAGGAGCTTCCAGAAGATAAAAATCCTTACAGGGTGTTATTTGCAATATAATATAATATAATATAATATAATATAATATAATATAATATAATATAATATAATATAATATAATATAATATAATATAATATAATATAATATAATATAATAAATATAATATAATATAATATAATATAATATAATATAATATAATATAATATAATATAATATACATCTTATATTTTTATATTATATAGATATTATATACATTATATATCTATATATAATATAGATATATCTATAATATATCTTTACTATACAATATATAGAATATATATTTCTATATATTAAAATATATATATTTATATTTTATATCTAGATATATTTATATTATATATAGATATCTATTATATATAATAGATATATAATATAAAATATATAGTGTATATAATATATTTTTATATATTTATATCTTTATATATTTATTGTGTATTTCTATTTTTAGATTTATATTCTTATACCATTTATATTATTTGTTAAAATAACCCACCTATAACCAAATAAAAACCAAAACTCCCACTTTATTTCAAAGCATATTTAAATATTTTTCATACTTACATTTTTCATCTTTATATTCACATTTACAATTTATATTGATGAATTAAATTTATATTATACAATAAATAATAAATATAACATATTATGTTATAATATTATATTTATAATAAAAATAATAAATCATTTATTGGGAGAGCTTGAAATAATCACGGGACAGAATTACAGCAGCTTTTTTTCCCCCAGCACTGAGGTTTCCATGCAGATGAGGTGGGAAAAACTGGGATTTAAGAGGGTGCCCGTCTATGGGGTTTGTTGGGAGTCCCTAAAGCTGCTCCAGGTCCTGTTTTGGGGTGCTCTGGGTGGCAAATCCCCATTTTCCTGTGCCCCCCTCGGGGCTGGCTCCTGCCCCATTCCTTGCCCCCCCCTCCTCCCCTGGCTGCTGTTCCTGACTCTCCCAGGCAGATAAATATTCTGATATTTTTATGTGGTTCCCTGCCAGCTTTTATGTTCCCACTTCCAATTCCTGGTGCAGGATTGGGATTTGGGATCCAGGCCTGGTGCAGGGTGGATTTTCCTGCCCCATAAATTCCTGGGGTTTTTCTCCTGGTCCCACACTTCCACAGGGTGTTAAATCTGAGGAATTATCTCCATGTGCATGCAGCATCATTATCCTGACACTTGGCTATCCTCAGGAGATGCAAGGAGCACTTGTAGGCATCTCATTAAAATAAATCAGCTTCAAATGGCACCACAAATGTTTCCATCTTTTATCCAGCCCGGAATCTTTCAAATTAAGCCAGGTTTAAAATGCCAATATTGATTTTGGTGCTGGCTGATGGAAGGGCCTGGGTGAAATTTGGGAAACAGGACGTGCTTTTAATTTAATTTAATTTCATTTTATTTCATTTCCTCTGGGCTAGGACAGCACCTTGCCATCAGCATTTCTTTTATTTGCACATCTGGAAGCAGGCAGGGAGCACAGCTGGGAAGAGCTGCTGGCCATTCCCAATGCTCTGCTTGCCTCTGGAGAGCTGGGAAAAACCACCCTCAGTGAGGAGCAATTAAGCAGGAGAGTTAATAAATCCGCGCTGGAGATGAAATGAGAATCGTGATACCAACAGCCCTGAGCATATGGGAGAGATTTGGGAATTTATTGGGTTTTCAACAGCTGAGCCATTTGTGGGAAGGTGTTTTTAAGGGAAAAAGCTGTGGCAGGTACAGGTGGGAGCAGAGATTCCCTGGAGCAGAGGAACATTCCCATGCTGGATTTCCCAGGGCTCAGCATCATCCCATTAAATTCAGACAAGTGCACTAGCAATTAAATTTTTAAAAACCCAACATGTGGGCAGAAAACCCAGGATTTCAGCCACCTGTGGAGATTTCTCCAGCTGCTGAGGGAGGCAGGAGGAGCCGGGCAACACTCTCAGCTTCAATTTGAATTTGTGGTTCTGGGATAGGGACACAAGGAGCTCGTGGAGATGGTTTTAGCCATAAATAAAAGTGGAACCGCTGCATTTTGAGTGAGGCTTTACCCACCCCAGAGGGTTGAGGCTTGGCCTCCAACTAAGCAAATATTGGAATAAAAAATGGGGAAAATCTCATTCCATCCCCCTTAGCCTCAGTTTAGGGCCTGAGACCTGGTGACATCATTGATGCACTGCACATGTTGGGCTTTCGTCCCTGGTTAAGCCAAGTCAGGGTTTAAGCAGGGCTCAGTAAGGACAGAGCTCAGTAAAACACAGCTGGGAGATGCTGAGCAGTTCTCCAGGAGTTCTTGGAATAAGGATGTGGGTTCTGTGAGAATTAAGTTCCAATCCCATCCATGGGACACCTTCCACTGTCCCAGGCTGCTCCAACCTGGCCTTGGACACTCTCAGGGATCCAGGGGCAGCCCCAGTTGCTCAGGGAATCCCAGCCCAGCCAGGAATTCCTTCTCAACATCCCATCCATCCCTGCCCTCTGGAGTCTTCTCATATTTTCCCCTTGTCCTATTCAAGCATCCCACTCCCATCAGGTCCTGCCTCACCTCACCTTGGAATGCTGTGCAGAAATTCCAGATTTCCCCTCATCAGGAGCGTTGGGCAGCTCTGGGATCTTTAAACCCCACATTTGCAGTGCAGCAAATCTGGTAAATATTGTCAAATAAATCAATCCTTGTTTGTGCAGGGAGTTTTCCCTCAGGGCAGAGCCACAGAAATACCTGGGCGAGGAAAAGCCTCCGGGCAGAATTGAATTCACATGGAAAATAATCCCACTATAAACCAACACAATAGCTGGGCAAATAAAAGGGGAGGAAAAGTGGAGTTAAAATACAGCTCTATAAACCAGGAGCTGTAAAACAGAAATCCCAGGAAAAGGAGCTTTTCCATGTATTTTTTCTGCTTTGTGGAGTCAGAGGTCACCTTAAATAAAGTGACCGTGCTGGTGGAGGAGCAGAATCCTCATGATTCTGCCTTCCTAGGATCAGCCAAAACCTTGGGAAAACCCAGCCAGGTGGGCCCTGAAGGCTGGCACGGGGATTTAGAACCTGTTTTATGGGAATTTGGGAAGCAGAGACCCAAATTTCACAGGAAGGAGCTGCCCCTTCATCCACCCCTCCCCAGATTTTACCTGCGCTGCAGCCGGGGTTGAGCAGCCAGAGGGACATTCCTGGAATTCCAAAAGACCCAGGTGGGCTCTGAAGGCTGGCACAGGGATTTAGAACCTTTTATGGGAATTTGGGAAGCAGAGACCCCACAGGAGCTGCTCCTTCATCCATCCCTCCCCAGATTTCACCTGTGCTGCAGCCAGAGGCACATCCCTGGAATTCCAACAGAGCACAGGGATTCAAGCAGGATTAAGGAACTCGGCTAATTAGTTTGAAGACTGCTTTAGATTAATTCCCAGTGCTGATTAATTCCCACCAGCACACAGACATGGAAGGATGGGAAAGGCCCTCTCCAGGTGGGAATAAATCCCAAGGAAGGGAGGGAAAGCAGCAGGGACTGCCTGGAAGCATCACTGGGGGTGCCATCACTTTTCCATGGGCAAATCTCCAGGTCTCCCCCGAATTCCTGGCTGGATGCAAAGCCCTGGGATTGCTGGAAGTGTTTACATCCACATCCCACAACAGCTCCTCACCACTAATAACCCATTCCCTAATTAATGCCCTAATTAACCTCTGCCCTCTGCTTTTCCAGGTGTAAACTGGTGGAAGGTGAATAGGAGTAGGGATAGGAATAGGAATAAGGAATAGGAATAAGGAATAGGAATAAGGAATAGGAATAGGAATAGGAATAGGAATAGGAATAGGAATAGGAATAGCTGTGAGGCCATCAGATCCCTCCAGGACCAGGATTTGTGTGCCAGTAATAAAAACAACAGTAAATAAATAAACTAAATCAATAAATATTCCCCCCAGCCTGCACTCAGGGAAAATAAACAATTCCTGCCAGCTGGGAGGGCTCATAATTTACCTCCAGCTCTTGCCAATCCCTCAGGGATTTCTTGCTCCCTGAGCCAACTGATCCCATTCCAGGCACCAGCTCCATTCATCTAACATGGGAATTCCCCCTAAGGACAAAGTTCTTCCAGGTAGAAACAATTCCCCTAAGGACAAAGTTCTTGCAGGTGGGAACAATTCCCCCGAGGACAAAGTTCTTCCAGGTGGGAACAATTTCCCCTGAGGACAATGTTCTTCCCTGTGCAGCCACTCCAGGATGTTTGCTGCCAGGAGTTATTTTAGCCCTCCATGGTGGGAATGCTGTCATTTCCTTTCCTGTGAGGTTTTCCAGCTTTTGGGTCACGTTCTATTGTTTGCCAGAGGCACCCAGGTGTGCAGAGACCCTCAATTCCACACTGGGATCATGGGAATACTTGGAGTTGGAAGGGATCCACAAGGATCATCCAGTCCTGCTCGTGGGACTGCACAGGACATCCCAAAAATCAATCCCTGTTCCCATGTGTGTTGTGGGGCAGCTGCCAGGGCTGGGACTCCAAAGCCACGCCTGGCCTGGCAGTGGGACCTCCAATTTCTCATTCCTGGGAGAAAAAGGAGAACATTCCCATTTTGCCAAGCACATCCACTGTCCCTGTGCACAATCCCATCCTCCTGCCCACCTGGATGTGCTGGTTGCACCAGGGATGAGGTCTGGGGAAATCTCACAGAATTCCAGAATCCCAAATGGTTTGGGTTGGGAAGGACATTAAGGATGATCCTGTTCCACCCCTCTGGGCAGGGACACCTTTCACTGTCCCAGGGTGCTCCAAACCCTGTCCAACCCAGCCTTGGGCACTGCCAGGGATGGGACAGCCATGGTTTCTCTGGGAATTCCATTCCCATTCCTCCCCACCTTCCCAGGGAAAGATTTTCCCCTAAAATCTCCTCATGAATCACAGCAGGTTGGAGACTCCCCCACTTGTATCCCTGGAAGGGGCTCAGACCCTGCCTTCCCCAACCAGATCCAGCCCTGTGACATTTTTTTCCCCTCACAAAAAAGAGAGGGAAGATCCCAGATCAAAAACCCAAATGTTTTTCTTCCTGCAGCTCCCAGCGAAGAGCTGCTTTATAAATCATCCCAGATAAACACAGACAATCCAATCTTTGCTTGCAGGTCCTGTGCAGGCTCTGATATCCCAGAATTTCCTCACCCCGAGCCAATAAATCCTGCCTGGTGCAATCCAGAGCCTGCCAAGAAAATCCCTTCAGGCCCGGGCTGCTTTCAGCAGAGGAGATGGGAACAAGGCTGCACAAATATTTCACTTTTCGGCCACTTTTCCTGCTCTTTCACAAAGCCAAGCAAGTTTCCTCTTGGAGGTGGGAGCAGCAGATCCCAGGCCTGGATGGGTTTTGGTGTGATGGGATCCCACAGCCCCATCCCACTGCTGGGTTCGTTGTTTTTCATGGGAACAAACACTGGGTTTTTCCCCTGAGGTTGAGGGAAATGAGCCATTCCTGTGGCTGCCACCTGGGGAAAGCAGCACCTGCCCTGGGAAATGTCCCACAGCAGCTGAGCTGGGGCTTTCCAGGGATTTCTGCCTTCCATGGGGCCCTGATTTTATGGGAAGTTTGGGCTGTGAAGCAGGAACGTTGCTGAGGATCCCCAAAGGAATGTAAATCCTGGTGGATCATGGAGGAGAAGGTGGATCATGAAAGAGGATCATGACGGAGGCCCAAGTGAGCCTAAAGGATTTTCCTGATGTCCCAAACCCATCACAGCCCAGGTTTGGGGGCAGAATTTGTGGGATGAAGTGCAATAAACCCCATATTCTTCAAGGCTCCTTTGCCATCCCACCTTCTCAGAATCCCAGAATGGTTTGGGGTGGAAGAGACCCTAAATTCATCCCATTCCATGGGCAGGACACCTTCCACTATCCCAGGTGCCCCAAACCTGAGCCTTTTGTGCTGCGGGGCCAATGAAAGTGAAGGATCTCTTAAAAATTGAGGGAAAAAAAAAGTGTTAAATTCCCAATTTCTGATTTTTATTAGGAATGCCTCATCTGAAAATAAAAGCAAATAATGTTGGAAAGGGCAGCTTTTCCTGCTGGAATGCTGAAAGGAGCAGGGCAGGGCTGCAGGCCCAGGAACAGGCATTAATAGGGTCCCTTAACCCCAGGGTGGGTGCAACAAAGCCCAGGTTTATAAATCAGCAGATGCCAACCTACAATCCCTTGGAAAAACAGGGATTAGAGCCAGTGGACTCCAAAAATTCCCAAAATACATAGGAAAAAAAAGAGTGTCGGTTCCTCTTCTCTTGCTGTTTTATTTTCACTGTATTTTGACATCTTTCTCTTTGTTGGTTGTCTTGGGCTGGCAAAATCTTCGGGGATTGGGAGGGCAATCCATGAATTTATCATTAATTAGACCCCTCAGGTTCAGGTGTCCCTTTGGACAACTCCATATCCAGGGAGTGCAGGGAGCTTGGGGTGCGCTGCTCTTGCAAAACTGAGGAAAAAGAGCTCAAGCCCAAATTCTTGATTTTTCTTGGGAGTGAAAATAAAAGAAAACAATGTTGGAAAGTGCTGCAGTGGCCAGTGAGGCTGGAAAAGCTCTGAGGTGCCAAGGAAATTGTGTCCTGCTAGAGAAAAGTGGGATTAGGGAAATTAAGTGCAATTTCCTTTTTCAAGTTTCCTTCCTTAATGACTATTTTAGTAAATGTTTATTATATTTGGTATATATATTACTAAATTATTAAATATATTAAATCATTAAAAATATTTTTATATTTATAAATGTATATTTAATAAAGTTATATATGATTTATATATTTTATCTATTTATTTTTCTATATTTAGATATAAATATGTATTTATATCTTTATGTATAAATAGATATATTTATAAATTTATATTTAAACTTATATTTCCATAGAAATACAGTATATTAAATATAAAATCATTAAATATAAATTATTGAATACATTATTAAACATTATTTAGTGTGTATATTTGGTAAAATATTTGATATTTTATTAAACAATAAATTGTTAAATATATTACTAAAATATATTATATACTAAAATATATTATATACTAAAATATATTATATCTATTATATAATATATAGTATATAGTAAATTTACTAAAATTAGTAAATATTTATTATATTTAAGTTTCCTTCCTTAGTTCCCATTCTGGGGGTGGCCAGGCCCTTCATTTGCAGCTGCTCCCTGGTGGAAATGCTCTTTGTAATGAGCCTGGAAGGGGCTCCTGCCTGCAGCGAGTCCCTGCTCCCTCAGATCATTTTTAATCTAAACCTGGATCATTTTTAATCTAAACCTGGATCATTTTTAATCTAAACCCACTGGGAAGGGCTGATAAACCCCTCTGCCCCTGACCAAAAGGGCTTTAATCCCTCTTTTCCCATCTCTCTTTTCCATTTGTCTCCCGACGACCTCAATGGATTAAAAACGATCCATCCCGGAGCTGGAGCTTTGCTTTGAAACTTCCCCAAATCCTGCTTTGAGCCTGGGCTCCCAGCAAAGGTCAGCAGCTCCCTCCCACCACATCCTAAAGCCTGGGATTTTCAGGGATTTGATTTCCTGGCCGCCCATTCCCAAGGAAATCCTCTGCTGGGAGGGGGCTGTGGGATTTGGGAGGGAGGGACACATGGGAATCCCTGCTGAGGAGGGCTGGGAGCGGGAATAACAAAATCTGATGGCTGGATTTGGGATTTGGGCACGTTCTGCTGGCATTTTCCTTCAATCGTGAGACCCTGGCTCAATTCTCCTGTGATTTTGCCCTGGTTTTGCTCTAAAAGAGAGGTTTTTAGCCCAAATTTAAGCTGAATTTACCAGGCAACCTTTCCCACTCTCCATCTGGGTGAGAGAACCATAATGTCCATCCCTTCCACCTCTGGAAAATCCCACTGGCAAAGCAGTTTTGAGATTTTTCTGGGAAGATGAGGCTCCTCTGACCCACAAATCCCAAAGAGAACCTTTATTCCTCTCATTTTCCCACATTTCACCCTGTGGCTAAAGGATGGAGGGGCTCAGGGCTGCTCTGGCTGAGGTTCACAGACCTCCCAAAATATTCCAAATTGCAGGGGAAGCCTGGGGGGTCCTGGTGGAAAAGGCCACCCCGTGGTGGGACCTCCCATGGTGGCAGTTGCTCCACGTCCAGCCACGGCTTCCGGGACAAGGGACAAGCAAAGACATCACAGCTAATCAATCCTTAATGAACTGGAGCAGGAGGAGTGGGGAAGGATGTGGGAACAGAGCTGAACTTCCTTGCTGCTTGCTCCTGGTGACTGGAAATGGGAGTGTGAGGAAAAGAGGTGTCACAGACTGAGCCAAAACTTCGCTAAAATTGCATTTTTCCCTGGAATAAACCATCCAAGCTGGGCCAAGAGGAAAGAAAAAGAACCTTTACACAGCCCCAAGCAGAGCAAACCCACTCAGCTTTGCTGCCTTTATATAAATGTGCGTGATAATGAAATAATTTCCCATTCAAATTGTCCTGCTTGGCTTGGGATTGATTTTCTGAATAATTCTTGGCACTTTTGGGATCGACACTGTTTAATGGGAACAAGAAATATCCACAATTGCTCAGCACCAAACACCTCTGGAATTGCCAGGAAATAGTAACAACAATAACAACAATAACAATAACAACAACAACAAAAAACCCAACTAATAATAATAATAATAATAATAATAATAATAATAATAAGAATAAGAAGAAGAAGAAGAAGAAGAAGAAGAAGAAGAAGAAGTTGTTGTTGTTGTTGTTGTTGTTGTTGCTTTTGTTGTTTTGTTGTTTTGTTGTTGTTGTTGTTGTCTTGGTGTCCACCAAAAGCCATCCCAAATAACACCACTATTTCCATGTTTCTATCCCTATTCCCTTTTTGGTTTTGTTCTTATAAAAGGATTTTTATCCAATTGTTTTTTAATATCCCCCTGTAGCCCGTGCAGCCAGGAGAGCCAAAACATTCATGGAATCATGGAATGGTTTGGGTTGGAAAGGACCTTAAATCTCATCCCAATCCTGCCCTGCCATGGCAGGGGCACTCCCTCTGTCCCAGGCTGCTCCAGCCTGGCCTTGGGCACTGCCAGGGATCCAGGGGCAGCCCCAGCTGCTCTGGGAATCCCAGCCCAGCCAGGAATTCCCAATTCCCAATGTCCCATCCATCCCTGCCCTCTGGCAGTGGGAGCCATTCCCTGGCTCCTGTCCCTCCATCCCTTGTCCCCAGTCCCTCTGCAGCTCTCCTGGAGCCCCTTCAGGCCCTGCCAGGGGCTCTGAGCTCTGCCTGGAGCCTTTCCTTCTCCAGGGGAACATTCCCAGCTTATCCACATGGAAAAAAAAAAAAAAAAAAAAGACAGGAAAAACATTTAGGGAGATGAATCAAATATTTTAAAATTTCAAGGGAAACTTTAAATTCCTGCAGGACGGAGCAGTGGAATGGGGGGTGAATAACAGGAATAGCACCACCCTGGGTGTTCTGCCTTGGAGGATGGGAATGGCTCCCCAGAATCCCTTTCCCAATGGGAAAACACTCTGGGATGGGAGCTGAGCCCCAGGAACTCCAGCAGCTCTTCCCTTGCACCCCTTGTGCTGCTTCCCACCAAACATCTCCTCACCAAGGGAATTCCTGCACATCCTCACGGTCCAGGTTGGAACACCCACCCCAGCTTGATATTCCAGGGGAAATGCCTCTGCTGGCACCTCCTGCAGGATGAAGAGACGAGGATCAGGCTGGAAGTGAGAATTCCCCAGGGGAAATCCTGTTTTTTCCCTGGAACCAGGTGTTTTGAAGGACCCTCAGCACACAGATCTTGATGTGGTCACCTCCCAGAGCAGGCAGAGCCTTCTCCAGGGTGCCCAGATCTGTTTGGATTTGGTTTTTTGGGAATAAAGGTGTCTGGCACTCCCAAACCCTCAGTAAACAGAAACAAACGTGTGACTGCTCCCAGGAATTCCCAGCCTTTGTTTGCTCTCGGTCCAGCTGAGCTTCTGAACTCCCAGATCACCGGGATCTGCTGGAGACTCCTTCAGCAGCACAAAGGCTCCCGGTCAGGGAGCTCCAAGGAAACAATCCAAGGAAATGTTCCTTTCTTGAGCTCCCAGCCCTGTTTGTTCAGGGAGATTGATCCATTCATGGAATGCTGATAAGGGGAGATGTCTCCATCAGCACCACGTGGAGAACCCACTCTGCTCCCATTTTAAATTGCAGCCTTTAAATCCTTGGGGTTTGTTGTTTTTTTTTCTTTTTTCCTTTTTTCCCTGGTGTGTTTTCAGCTGCAGTTGGTCTCTAACGAGGAGATGATGCCAGTTCCCTGCTCACAATTAAAGGATTTGTCCTTGAGGAGAGGAGTTGGGATCACAGGGATGGAGGGGAGGGAAAAACAAAGCTCTTCACTCAGGGCAGCATCAACACCTCAGGACCAATCCCTCCTGCTCACTGAATATTTTTGCGTCCTTCACCCTCTCTTGAAAAACAAAACATCTCTGGAGGTCTCTGCTGCAGCTCCAGGGCAGGTGGAAACCAATTCTCTGCTAAAAATGGAAATATTCCTGCTCCTCTGGAAGGCTTTGGGATGAAGGATTTCATCTCTTTCCTGAGCAAGGCTCCAATTTGTGCTGATTGAACAGCACTTGAGAGGAGGAGGCCAAGGAAAAGCTCATTTGAGGTGGAAATCACAGCAGAGCTGCAAATAGTATTTAAATGTCAGAATGGGATAAAATGATGGAGGAAAAATATCAGGAAATGGAAAACAAACATTTCCACTTGAAGGCAAAAACAGAATAAAAGCGTTTCACAAAAATAAATCAATTCTGCTTAACCAAAGCAATGTTAGCCGGCAATTCCTTTTGTTTAGATGCTCTTCTTACATCCATAAATCCAGAGTTCTTCTCAGCAGCAGCAGAAATATTCCCCCAAATTCTCTCCCAGGTAATGAACAGGTTGGAACAACCTGACAAAAATAATTCCAGCCTTCCCACAGGGATAATGTGCCCTGATAACACCGTGCAGGGCCCTGCAATTCTACACAGGAGAAATCTCTGCTGAGGAAAACTGAATTTATCTCTCATGGTGGTTTTCCTGTGGTGGTCCCGATGGAAAAGGGATGGGTTTGGGGCAAAAATTTTGGATTTTTACAAAAATCCAAATATAAGTATATTTTATATATACACATATATAAAATGTATCTATTTAAAATATATACTATATATATTTTATACATTTTAATATAAAATGTATTATCTATAATTTTAATATATTTATATGTATTAAAAATATATATACATTTAAATATTTTTTTTTCTATCATATCCCTACACTGAATTTCAATGGAAGTCCCAGCTGCTGATGGCTGAGCCAGAGGTTAAATCTGGAAAAGCTGCTGCCAAAAAGAGAGGAATTTCTGCAGGTCCATCCATTGCTGCTCAGGAGCTCCCACCCCGCTGGAATTCCCACCTGGCTGCTCCAGGGATGGCTTTGATTGGTTTGATGAAGGAGCTTTGCTGGGATGTGTCTGACCAGCTCCCCAGGCTGGGCTTGGCAAAGCCTCTGCTGGGGCTTTGCAAAGAGCAGCTCCAGCCTGGCAGGGAAAATCTCAGCATCCCATTTTCGGGAGGTTTAAAAGAGCTGGACCATCCCACAGGATTCAGGGGCATGGGGTGGGCTTAGGAGCCTTTTTCAGGCAGGATTTTTCATTTCCAGTTCTTTTCCATCCCTAAAATTCTAATTAAACACCTCCCTCTGTGGTTTAATTGCTGCTAAACCTGATCTGAGGTGTATTTAAACACTTTTTGTCAGCAAAGCCAGTGCAATTTGACCACAGCAGAGTTCAGGTTTATTTTCAATGATCATTATAAACATATTCATTATGGATTAAATTCCTGGTGGAATTCCTAATTCCAGTTCCTGCAGTTCTCCAGGTTGAGAATTGAGTTATCCTGGGAAAGTTGCAGAAGATCCTTGAACACTTTGAAACGGGAATTCAGGTGGTTTGGAGAAGAAAAAAAAATCCCTGAATTTTCCCAAAGCAGAATGCCAAATTTCCCAGATGTTTCCAGCCAGCACCGCTCCCAATTTGGGATTAAATCCTTTGCTGTATCTGTTGGAGTTTTTCTAATTTAAGGGTTATTTTTAAATATTAACAGTTGTAAATTGGAGCTGGGAAATAGAGGAGAGCAGGAATATAATCCAAATAATCTGTTATCCATCTCTGTGGGGTTTTGGTTTGGTTATAGGATGGCTCAAAGGATCCAAGAAGCAGGAGCATGAGGATGTGCATGGTGACACCATCAAGCTGGAAAAGAAAATGGATTTTCCTCGATTTAATCTCATTTTCCAATATTTAAACATTGAGGGTTAGGGGTTTTTCCTCACACAGAGGAAGATCTGTGGGTTTGGATAATTTCCAGTGTCCCCAGAAGTTTCCTGCTGGTTCAAGGCTGGGTTTGCTCCTGTGCTTCCAGCAGGCCACATCCTGGGATGTCACCAGGATGGGAATGGGATGATTCAGCCTGGGCTGGGGTTGACTTTTCCCTGCAAACAGCCAAAGTTCAGGGCTGAGTCAGGCAGCTCCTCCTCGGCCATGCCGGAGCAGGGTTTTGCCCTTTGCCCACAGACAACGAGACTGGGAATGTGCAAATCCCTTCAGCTTTCCCCAGCAATGATGAAATCTTGGAATTTATTGTCTTTTTATGCAAAACTCTCACTTTTTTTTTTTTTTTTTTTCCTAGAAGGCAAAAACAAGAGGAGAAAATGAGGTTTTTCCTGCGAGCAGTGAAACTTCAGCCCTAAGGGGTGGCCCAGAAGTGCCTTCCCCTGAGAAAGGGCAGGATTTTTGCCTGTGCTATTCCCATGAGGGTTTTGCCTGGTCTGGTTTTCCCAGTCTCAAGTGGGGAGGATTTGCTGGAGCTCTGGCACGGCTCACTCCCCGCTCTGGTTCCTGTCGAGGCCTCGCTGCCAGCCCAGCTCTAATCCCCGGCTCTGGGAGGGATTATTCCATTTGGGCAGCAGGCAAATAAAGAGGGAAGACAAACAATCCCCACTGAAAGGAACAGAGCAGCTCACCAGGCTCTGCTGGCTCCAAGTGCAGCCATCCCAGAGGGATTTGGAGGCACTGGGAATCACAGGGGGGGGAAGGTTTGGAACTAAAAGAGGAGACATTTAGGTGGGAGATCAGGAAGGAATTCTTCCCTGGGAAGGTGGGGAGGGGCAGGGATGGGATTCCCAGAGAAGCTGTGGCTGTCACATCCCTGGAATGTCCAAGGCTTGGAGCAATTTGGGATAGTGGGAGGTGTCCCCTACAGTCTCTTCCAACCCCAGTGGAAAGCAGACCCCATGGAAAATCCAAAGGCTGTAGATTCTAAGTGTCTCTTTTATTTCCATTCTACTTTTCCTGCTGGGTTCTGTTTGATGGAATGATGGATACCTGTGAGAAAACAGGGAATGGGCTCCTGGCACCATCCTGGAGCTGCTCCACGTGCTGGAATTCCTGGGGTTGGAACCAGAGGAATTCTCAGGAGAAACCTGAGAGTTTCTTCACACAGCACATCCCCCAAACCGATCAACTCCTGCCCCCGCCCAGGCAATCACAATCTGTTTGTTTGTTTGTTTGTTTGTTTGCTTTGAAAATCCAATTAAAACATCCCAGGCAATTATTAATTATTCCCAGGCATTTCCACCTGGAATGGCTTTGCCTGGTGGGAAAGTGCAAGGAGGGAAGAGTCTTTGACTCTGTCCTTGCTCGAAGATTCCCCTTTCATTAGGCCCGGCTTAATGAGGCTGGGTTTAAAGCAGGTGTTAAGTGCAATCAGAGCAGCATTGTCTGGGGCCCTGCTCAGTTAACCTCTGCCTGCGTGCATGACTTGGCTGATTAATTAATCAGAGATTGATAACGACCTTTGATAACGACCTTCAGCTTCCAAAGATGAAGCCAGAGCATCAGCACCTTGTCCTTTTAGTCACCCACACAATCAGCTCCGGCAAGGAGCTCATTTCCTGGTGCTAAACTGGGATTTGGGATGCAGACAGAGAGAGGGATGGGAATATTTGTGTTTAACAGAGATGAATATTGATGATTCAATCTTTCAAAGGATGTGTGGTGAATTTATAGACGCTCTCTGTGTCTATAAAAATGAAAATGTGGAAGGAGAGAACGGCCTTGAGTTGCTCCAGGGGAGGTTTTATCCATTGGGATAATGGGAGGAATTTCTTCTTGGAAAAGGTAGAGCTGCCCAGGGCAGTGGTGGAGTCCCCATCCTTGGAGGGATTTAAAATCTTAAAATCCATGTGGATGTGGCACTTGGGGACACAGGGCAGTGGTGGCCTGGGCAGTGCTGGGGGTGGTTGAACTTAATGATCCAAGAGAGTTTTTCCAACCTTAAGGATTTTGGGATTTTTGGGAGCCAGAGAATGAGAGAGGGATGTGACTATTTGTGTTTAACAGGGATGAATATTGAGGATTCAATTTCAATCCTCTCCAGGAGCTCAGACAGGGTGGGAATCAACAAGAAAAGGTCATTTCCAAAGAAATCCTTTCAAAACCACTTGGGTATTTCCTGACCCACCTGTACACATCAACATCCACGTCAACATCCATGTGTCAACATCCATGTCTTCCCTGCCCAGAGCATATCCATGGAGTTTGGAAGGTACCTGGAGGACTCCTTGCAGTCCAACAGCAGCAGGACATCAAAAGTGTTTTTTTCTTTTTAGAAAACTTCTTTTTTTCCCCATTTTTCCCCCTCCCAGGCCAGCTGCTGCCCATCCACCAGTGGCAGGGTTTCCATGGAATGAATGAGGATGATGGATGTGGCTCCCTGTTGTCATTCCAGCTTGGATGGGGACTTGGAGCAGCCTGGGCTGGTGGAAATTTGGATAATTTCCAAATGTCACTGCCTGTGGCACCAAATGACCTTGAAAGGTCCCTTCCACCCCAAACCATCCTCTGATCCTCTGTGAAGGGATTAAAGCTGGATCCCAGCTGGAAGAGAGATCCAAAGTCACTGCTGGGCCCCTTCCCAGAGCCACAGGAAACCTTCTCATGAATTTCCCCCAAATCCAGGTTCTTGGCTTGATTTTAAGCTGCAGAGCCAGGCCAGGCTCCAGCCCAGGCCCAGCTCATCCCCAACAGCTCAGCCTTGCTAATCCAGGCACTCAGCATTATCTTGGAAGAAAGGAGAGCAGAGGGGAAACCTGCATTCCCTCCTGGAGATGTGTCTGGCTGCAAGGCTGCCCCACAGGGCTGGTGGCACTGATTTTATTGTCCTCTCACACCAGGAGATGGATTTATCCTGGTTTTCCACAGCAGCAGGGATGCTCCTGTGGGCTGTGCCAGGTGGGAGCAGGCAGGGAAAAGCCTCCTCCAGCATTGCAAAGGGAGGAGTTGGAAGTAAATTAAGACTGGAAGGGTTTTTTTCCCCTCACTGCATCATCCCCTCTTGTCCCTGAAGGTCTGGAATGACTCTGGGAGGCTGCTGGAAGCAGAGCCCCAGCTCTCTGCTGATTTACAAGCAGATTGTGCCTGGAAAGGGGATGTTTAAGGAAAAGCATGGATGGGGTAGGTCTGGTTTTCCCAAATGCACCCAGTGGCTGCAGGAACACGGCCACACACAGCAAAGCCAGGCCTGGGCGGGGGTGGAGGCGCCCAGGCTGCCCCAGAAATGTTGATTTTTGTATGAACTGTGAGTAAACACAGAGATAAAAATGATCTACACATCCCTGGGAAATGCAGCCCACCAGGAAATCCAGCTGGAGCAGCTCCTTCCTACCTGTGCTGGGGAATAGGAGCAGAAAAATGGTGAAAGGAAAATCCACCCTGCCAGGCAGAGCAGCGTCAATCAGCTTTTAATTTCAGCTGCTCATTAGTTCATTTATTAGTCCATTGACTGAACCCAATGGTGTGGCACTCCCCACCCTCCCAGGAATACAAATTGGGACCCCTGTTAGGCCAGGGATGTGGACACCACCTCTTGCAGCAGGAACGTGGTTTTTCCCTGCTCTGGAGCTAAAATAAATCAGGATTAATTCCTTTTGGAGCTTCCAGAGCCAGATGCATCCTGGCCATGCCCGTGCCTGACATCTGCCCATTAAAGTTGTGCAGAGATGCAGATCTGTAAATGTAATTACACAGCTCAGCTCTAATTTCCAACTCTCATTTAACAACTGACTTAGCAGCATTCAAACAGTTCCAGTCCCATGGTTAATTCATGAGGATGCACAACTCCAAAATAAACTCAAAATCCTCAGAGATTCCCTGATGAATTGGGGAAAATTCCTGAGGGAATGGGGAGTGAGGGGGTGCTGGTCCAGGGGCTGAGCCTGGCTTGGGGTTGCTGTCCCAGGGAAAATTCCAGCCTGGGATGGGCTGCTTTGGCCACCATGTCCTTGTTTTAGGAGGCCTGGGCAGTGAATTCCTGGAGATCCATTTCTCTGGAGATTTTAGGATTATGAACCCAGCGAGATGTGTTTGTTTTACCATTGAACACAAATCCTGGCTGTGCTGGGGTTTATTCCTGATCCTGCCTGATGGGAAACTGCCCTTTGATCCCTGGGATCCAGCTCAGACTGGGAACAGATCCAGCTCTGGAAAAGAAGCCAGAGTTTCACACCTCTGAGGCTGAAACACCTTTATAAATCCTCCTTATCTTCTGCATCACAGGAAAAAAAGAGGTTTTGGTGCTGTTAGAATAGAATCCCAGGGTGGTTTGGGATGGAAAGGATTTAAAACCCATCCCATTGATGGGCAGGAACACCTTCCATAAACCAGCAGGACCCAAACCCCCTCAGGTGCAGAGCCATTCATTTATTTCCCATTCATCACACTGATGTAGTTTTCCATGTTAATGCATTTCCCTTAAGAACACATCCAACTATTTCCATTTTTCTCATTTAATGCATTCTCCCGCTTCAAATCCCTCTCCTATTTCAGTGCCTCCTCCTATTCCAATGAATTCCCTCCACCTCCAGCCTCCCAGAGAGGCTTCCCCCGGAGCTCCTGCTGCATCCAGGACAAGCGGCCACCCCGGTGCTGCTTTGTCCGGGATCCATCCCTGCCCTGCCCTGCCCTGCCCTGCCCGGGGACTTCTCCCGCCTCTGCTGCCGGTCCCACCCATCCCTGTTTAATCTCTGGGAGCTGACTCACGGGGAAACGCCGGCCTCATCTGCCGGGAATGTTAAACAGAGCCTTTTTAAACAAGGCATGGAAGAAAGAGACCATCTGGCCGCAGGGAAACGTGCTGCTTCCCTCTTGCTGCTGGGAAAGGGACACAGGGACCGAGGCCAAGCCCTGCCGGGCCGGGGCTCCCCCACCCAAGGCGCTGCCCCAGGTTTTGTCCCCAAAGCCACTCCGGCTCTGATGGAGGGGTTGTCATGGCAATAACCCCGGGCTCAAACAATCCCGGGGAATTTGATGGGGATTAAAGCCCCGGGAGTCTGGAGAAGTGAGCCAAGAGGTGCCCTGGGAGGCGCTGGCACCTGCGCCCCGGCGGCTGCTGCTGCCACATCCCTCCATCCCTGCCTGGGACTGAGCCTCCCCTGATGCCTCAGGTTTGGCTTTTCCATGTTTCAGCCTCTGTGCTGCTTTAGTGTGCAGCTCTGAGCTTCACATTCAGCGTTGCTGAGCTCCGTGCACAGAGCAGGGAGACAAAACAATTCCTGCTCCAGCTGGGCACCAAGGACAAATGACCCAAATCTCAGCCCAGGAGCACAAACAACTGTGGAAGAGGTTTTACAGCAGCTTCTGCAAGCCAGAGAGAAGTTTGACAAGAGGATCCATTTTTACCCCTGAAAGAATTTTCTACCAAGGTCTTTGACATAGAAACCAAGAAAGAAAGAAGGATAAATAGAAACCTGCAGCTGCCTATTCCAATGAGCACTTTGTTTGTTTCTCGTGACCAATGAGTAAAGTGTAAACTTAGGGGTTTTGTAAGAATGTATAAAAAGCAAACATGCTAGAATAAAAACAGTTTGAAGCCTTCTGAAAATGGAGTGTGTTGCTTTGTACTGTCTCTGTCTCAATTACAAGAAACCCCGTGGGCTGGAGAGAGAAAAACAAGCAGGGTGGGACTGCAGGGGCTAAAGCTGGAATGGGACAATGAACTGCAAGATGCAAATGGAGCAGAACTGATCCCAGGGAGAGACCCCGGGAGCGCTCGTGCATTTTGGGGCCATTTTGGTTCATCTTGGGTGCAGCCCTGGCTGGGCTCTTGTGCTGCCCAAGGTGGATCCATGGAGGAGATCCTGTTAATGAATCCCTGCTTTATTCTGTGACCCTGCCCAGCCTCTGCTCCAGGGCAGCCTGAACAAGGCATCACCCCCATTCCTGGGGCAATTCCTGCCTGGCCAGTGGGTCAGGAGGAGGATTTGCTCACTCACCCCAAGCTCCGTTTTAGGTTAAAGCCAGGCCTCACTTTTCCTTTTTGCTCCCTCAGCAGAAATGTAAAAATGGGAAAGAGCTGCTGGAAAATCCCAAATGCTGGATTGGGGAGCAGCCATTGCACAGAATCAGCTTTTCTTTCTGATTATTCTGAAATTATCTTTCTGCTGGGATCAGGGACTGAGCAAAAGCCCCATCTCAGCAGCTCCTAAAACCAGATTACAGAGGGAGTGGGGGAACTGGCTCTGATTTATCTCTGTGCTCACTCAGCCCATCCCAAATCCCAAATCACCACTCCAGATCTCCCACCTCTCCTAGCAGGGACCTGCCCAACCTGCCCTTCCCTTATTTATCCCACAGGCATTGCTGACTTCCCTGTGATGCTACAAATCCACAGGGAAAACACCCAGAGCTGTCAATAAATCCTGGAGAAATCAGAAGGACCTCTGCAAAATGCTGGGAAAAAGAAATTCCTGCTTTTCCTGGTGCTGCCAAGGTGCCACAAGGAGCTCAGGAGAGGGGCAGGAGCTGCTTTGCATGGGCTGTTAAAATTGCCAGCACACGTGCAGGGTAGACTGAAGGGCTGAATTTATTCCAAAGGCTCCCTCATTCCTTATATCCATTTAGAGCTGGCTCTGGAGATGCTCCCGAGGTAACAACAGCCAGAGAATTTGGGATAAAGGCAAATATTTTCATCTGCTTTTCCTCAGGGATGCCATTTCAGACAAGCCTGCTCCCATCTCATCCCTGAGCCTGGATTCCAGGCCTGGAATTGCAGCCCTCAGATCCATCCAGGCTGTGATTCCTCAGCGCTCCAGTGAAAAATGCAACTGGAAAAGGTGTTTGGCTACCAATGGCACCAAAATCCCTTCAGGATCACAGACTGCTTGGGTTGGGAGGGATCTTCAATGGAATTCCACCCCCTGCCCTGGGCAGGGACACCTCCCACAGCCCAGGTTGCTCCAAGCCCTGGGAGAGGACTGGCAGGAGATGCCTCTGGAAAGGCAGGAAGCAGCAGTTCTCCGGGGCAAGGCAAAATCTGGGAGCAAAAAATTCCCTCTGCAAGCTGCTACTGGAAATTCAGAGCCTCTGCTTAGAGGACAAAAGGTCTAGGAAACAAAAATCAAGTTTAAGTTTCTAATGCTGATCTTTTGGCGGGCTTCATTCCTTCTTTTTTTTTTTTTTTTTTTCTTCTGTTTTGCTCTGCCTCAGTGGAAAACCAGGAATTTCTGTGGTCTAATTCCTTCCAGAACTTTGTGTCCAGTGTCAGCTCCTGCCACTTCCCCTCAGGAATTCTGCTGGAGGCTCCTTGACCACTCTCCACTCCAGCCTGGGGGAACACAATGAGTTGGAGAGGATTTAAATCCATTAAAAGCTTCCCAAGCATCCTGCAGCTCTTCCCATCAGTGCCCCAGCAGCCAGGGATGGCCTTTCATCTCCCCTCTCCTGAAATTTCAGGAGAATGAACCAATTCCCTGCTTTGTAAATCCCTTCTCAAGTGCTCTGGAGCTGCTGGGGTGAGGGGAGGGATGGGCACTGCTCCCTGCTCCGGGGTGGTCCCAGCATTCCACGGATTTCCCATCCCAGGAGCTGGGAAAAAATCAGGGAAACACTTGGGCAGAGCTGAGCTCTATTCCAGTGAAATCCTGTGAGACCTCAGCAGGGAAATAAGGTGGGAAACTGGGAATTGCTGGGATTTCTGTATTGCTCCTTTAGTGGTGTGCCAGAGTAGGGGGAATTGTACTTGCTGTCATTGGGGTGTAAATCTCAGGATTGTCACTTTTTTGGGACGCTGCAGCACCTTCCTGGGATGGATATATTGATTATGGAAAGCAAATACACACATATATATCACATATAGATGGAACATCCCTTTTAAAAACAAATATATAAATTATTTCCTCAGGCTTTCCTTTACTCCAGACCTTTCCCAATGTCTGTTGTCCTCTGGACAAGCTCCAGCACCCAAACCAGCTGGGAATTCTCCTGCTGGGCAGGAGTGGGAGCAGGGTAGATCCCACTGAACTCACACTGTGAGAGATAAAACCGGAGTTATGGTTAATCTGCTGCAGGTATAAACTGCACAAATGATCCCTGCAAAGTTATTTTCCTCTTCCATTTCTGCCATCAAATTAAAAAAAAATGAATTACTTTTAATATCCCTGAGTGCTGGAAATGTGAACATGTTGGAAATGCTTTGGAAAGGCTGGAAAGAATCCAGTCCCGGAGCACAAAAATCTCACGCTCAAACCTCCAGTGAGGGTTTCAAAAAGTGATGGGTTGGAGCTGTAGTCATGGTGAGAAAACAAAATAGATTGGGAAAAAAAACAGGAAAAGATGGGAAAAGGGGATTGAGGAAAGGAAAGGAAAGGAAAGGAAAGGAAAGGAAAGGAAAGGAAAGGAAAGGAAAGGAAAGGAAAGGAAAGGAAAGGAAAGGAAAGGAAAGGAAAGGAAAGGAAAGGAAAGGAAAGGAAAGGAAAGGAAAGGAAAGGAAAGGAAAGGAAAGGAAAGGAAAGGAAAGGAAAGGAAAGGAAAGGAAAGGAAAGGGAAAAGGGAAAAGGGAAAAGGGAAAAGGGAAAAGATTTGACGTTTAGGTTGGAAGGGCCCCTAAAGCTCATCCAGTTCCAGGGGCAGGGACACCGCCCACCATCCCAGATTGTTCCAAGGACAGACTTTGCCCTGGTTGAGAGCTTTGGGAGCTGGAGGGATTTTGAGGATGGGCCAGACGAAGCATCCCGAGGGTTCCTTGGCTGAGCATCATCCCCGGGCTGGCAGGGAGCAGATTCCTGGTGGCTCCTGAGGGTGCCCGGTGCCAGCCCTGTCCGTGAGGAGAAGTTTGGCACCGCAGGGAGCCGCTGGTGTTTCCCCGACCGTGCCATATGCGGGCAAATGGAGGTGAGGAGGGAGAAACGCCCTTTTACCACGAAAATTAGAAAAGGCAAAAAAAAAAGGGGAAAAAAAAGCGCCCCCATCCCAAGCCATTAGCACGGGCATTGTAGCATGAAACACAAACCCTTCCTCCCGAGGCACACAAAGGCCGGGCAGAGTAATTAATGCAATGAAAGGGCCGGGGCTTGCAGATGGAGATGCGGGAATAAAGGCGCTCCCCGGCGCTGGGCTGTCATGCATCGCATGCTGCATCTGTTATGGAAATCAGGGCTAGCGGGGCCTTTTGTTCGGGCTAAAGCCCTCCCAACAGGGATTTGGCCGCAGTAGATTTTCTTGTTATTAAACACGATTTCGGGCTAGTTGAGAGCAGATGCTGCCGCAGCGTTTGGAACCACTAACGGAGCTCGGAGCGTGCAGCATCCCCGAGAAGTCTGGGCTCGCCTGCGAGAGCGGTTCCAGCCCCGCTCCCTGCTTTGCACATGAATGCTGCTGACACCAGCTGAGCCTGCTGGGCTGCCCTGGCAGCGCCCCCCGCACCCCCATCCCGCAGGGACACTCCAGTCACACACTCCAAACACATCTCTGCCCTCCTCGTCCCCGCAAGGCACCCAAAAAGCCACCGGCCGCATCCCAAAATGTTAAAATATCCCTCTGATGTCCTCTGCGACGGATGTTTGGCCGTGTCAGGAAGAAGAGCAGATCCAGAGCCAGCCACAGCTTCTCTGGGCAGGAGAAGGGGTTTTCATAGCCCTGAGGCAGAGGTGTGTGTCTGTCCGTCCATCCATCCAACCATCCAACCATCCATCCATCCATCCATCCATCCATCCATCCATCCATCCATCCATCCATCCATCCATCCATCCATCCATCCATCCCTGTCCATCCATCCCCTGCTGTGGACCATGGAAAAAGAGCAGGACAAAGAGCATCAAATTCATCCTGAAAAGAACAAAGAGCATCAAACACATCCTGAGAAGGGACAAAGAGCACCAAAATGCCTCCAAAACAGAACAAAGGGCACCAGAACACCTCCTGAGCGGGACAGAGAATACCAAACATCTCCTGATCAGGACAGAGAGCACCAAAACTCATCCTGAGGAGGACAGAGAACACCAAACATCTCCTGATCAGGGCAAGGAGCACCAAAACACCTCCTGATCAGGACAGAGGGCATCAAGCACCTCCTGAGCAAGACAGAGTGTATCCAAAACACCTCCTTAAGAAGATAGAGAGCACCAAAACTCATCCTGAGCAGGACAGAGAGCACCAAAACTCATCCTGAGCAGGACAGAGGGCACCAAAACTCATCCTGAGCAGGACAGAGGGCACCAAACACCTGAGCAGGACAGAGGGCACCAGAACACCTCCTGATCAGGACAAGGAGCACCAAAACACCTTCTGAGCAGGAAAGAGAGTGCCAAACACCTCCTGAGCAGAACAGAGGGCACCAAATACCTCCTGATCAGGACAGAGGGCATCCAACACCTCCTGAGTGGGACAGAGAACACCAAACACCTCCTGAGCAGGACAGAGGGCACCAAACACCTCCTGAGAGGACAAAGCTCAGCAAACCCGTGCTGCTGTGCCAGGCAGGAGCGGGTGACAGGGCAGGGCAGAGGGCAGAGCCATTCCCACGTCATGGATGTGCTGCTCCCATCAGCACTGGCAGATTTCCCTACACGCCAGACAAGAGATGAGTCACGTCTGCTTCAAGGCAAGTCCTGAATCCAATCTGCAGCTATTCCAGCCAGGATGAGGTTAATGGCTCTGCTCGGAGTAACCTGAAACTCGGCACAGCCACCTCCAACCCCCTGACTTGGGAGGTCCCGACTTCGGGGGCAGAAAATGCCCTGCAGCCCCAGGATCTGCTGCTGTTCTCTGGAAAATCCTGCGGCCCCGATGCCATCAGCATTCCCGGGGAGGGGGGACACATTCCCGAGGAAAGGGACCATATTCCTGAGGAAAAGGGACACATTCCCAAGGAAAAGGGACACATTCCCGAGGAGGGGAAACACATTCCCGAGGAAAGGGACACATTCTCGAGGCAGGGACACATTCCCAAGGGAAGGAGACACATTCCCGAGGAAAAGGGACACATTACCAAGGAAAAGAGACATATTCCCGAGGCAGGGACACATTCCCGAGGAAAGGGACACATATTCCTGAGGAAAAGGGACACATTCCCCAGGAAAGGGACACATTCCCGAGGAAAGGGACCATATTCCTGAGGAAAGGGACACATTCCCGAGGCAGGGACTCATTCCCGAGGAAAAGGGACACATTCCCGAGGAAAGGGGACATATTCCCGAAGATGGGAGACACATTCCTGAGGAAAGGGACACATTCCCGAGGCAGGGACACATTCACAAGGGAAGGGGACACATTCCCGAGGAAAAGGGACACATTACCAAGGAAAAGAGACACATTCCCGAGGAAAGGGGACACATTACCAAGGCAGGGACAAATTCCCAAGAAAAGGGGACACATTCCCAAGGAAAGGGGACAAATTTCTGAGGCAGGGACACATTCCCAAAGAAAGGGGACACGTTCCCAGCACTCTGGATCAGGCCATGAGGCGCAGAGTTGTCGGAAAAAGGGTGAGGTTCTCATGTGACACCACTCCATTCCCCTTCCCCGGTCCCTCAGTGGTCGCTGTCACCTTGTCCTCAGCTCTGAGGTCACACCCAAACTTAACCCTCCTTCCTACACCCTCTTATCCAATTCCCCCATCCCGTTTAATGAGCCAAGATGGCGCCAGCCCTGTGAGGGGACCCGCCATCTTAGGCCCGACGGAGCCCAATTTCACCTTGCCATCGCGAAATGACGTCCAGGACCTTCCCGCTCCTCCTCTCTCCCGTCCTATTCCAGGGACTGTCACAGCTCCCTGGAGCTGTCTCAGGGTGTCACTGCTGATTTTTCATTTTCATGGCACAGCACTTGACTCAGCATCCTCTGCCCCCCACCCCAGGGACACCCCAAGGCACTCCCAGTCCCAGTTGCTGCCCTGGAATTCCAGCCCTTGTGTCTATTTATCCTTCTGCTCCGTCACTTTGGGTGTTTGCTCAAGTTAAGCCTCCCTCATGCTGGGGGTGAAACTTTTCTTTGGGTTTTTCCCTCAAAAATCCAGGTGGCCCTGGCTGAGGCCACATGCCCAGGCCCACAGGGCATAACTTCACCACTTATCTGTAAATATTTCATAATATTCAATATTATCACCATTATTTCACTGCAAACACACTGAAATTCCCCTTTATTTCAGAAATGCACACTGCAGGGGGTTACCGCTACCTCCCCACCCATATTTTATATTTTGCTGTAAAATGAGTAAAATGGTAACTTGTATCCCAAAATGGCACCTGCACTGGCTCCAAGGGGGCTGTTCCCAGGAAAATGAGCCCAGGAAGGTGGTTTAACCAGGGATCTGGTTTGCTGTGGGATTAAAGTCTGGTTTAAGGGTTTTGCTCATCCCTTCCTCATTCCCATGGGAATGATCCCGGCGCTGGTGCCACCTCCAGAGCAGGGCAGGTGACCATGGCAGAGCAGGAATGCTCCTGAAAGGATCCATCCCCTTTCCATGAGTGAAAAACTGGGAATTCTTTGCCAACCTCCACAGCAAATTGCAAAGGAAGGAGATTTAGGAGCACATCCCAGAATTTGTGCCATGAGGTGGGTGGAGGGCTAAAAACCCATTTCCCCACTTGGAATTTTTTCTTCACAGATCCTTTGGAAATCTGTGTGAGATCTTTTCTCTCCTCCTCAGATTATTTCTCATCCCTCATCCTCCAAGATCATTTAGGGAGGATAAATAAAAAATACTTGGCAGAACATTCTTTGTGCCAGATTCCAAGGATCAGGATCCAAGGTCATTTTGGACACTTTAGGACCTGCTAGGAAGATGAAGGAGCTGCAGGGAAAAAAAAAATTAAAAAATTAAAAATACTCTGTTTGAGCTTTTAAATTGGCAGTAGCCACTGTTCCAACTCCAGTCTCTCCATGGCTTTTTCAGGAAGGCTGGCACAAGAGTGGGATGAGATGGAGAATCCCTGGAAAAATAGGTTCATAAATCTTTTAAGAAAGGAGTTTGGAAGGAAGAAACTGAATGAACAGAGAATTAATTATTACTTCATTTTCAGCAAATAATCCCTCTCTTAGGAGAAGCTGGTTATGTGAGGATGAGGCAAAGAAATGCTAGCACCTGACCCCAAATCCAAAATCCCCTTGGAGCTTTAAACCACCACAAATCTGGGTGGAAAAACCCCTAAATATCCATCAAACAGCCCAACTTCATGTTAAATTTAGTTATTTCCTTTCTGGAGATTGTTTAAGAGTCCTTCAGCAGCACCTTCCTAACCCACCCTGTTTGGGTTGTGACCATGCCCCACTGGGGAGTGACCCAGGAGCACTATGAAACATCCAAAATTCCTACAAAATTTGGGGCACCTCCAAACTGGAGGCACCAGGAAGAGACATTTCTGTTCTTCCACCAGGAGCCAGGGAAGAGCAGCTCAGAGGAAGCAGAGGAGCCACAAAGCCCAGCTTGCAGCTCACACAGAATTCCCTGCAAGCTCTGGTGAAATCCCAGGAAAAGCAGCAGGAGCCTGGTGTAGGACCATAAGGGTTGGGATGAAGCCAAAAAGAGCGGCCCAACTGCTCCTCCGGGTTTGCAGCTCTGATAAAGACACCACAAACCCTCCAAGAGGAACCATTAACTGGGAAAAATCCTTTATGGAAAGAGGCTCCAAGGAAGGAGGAGTGGAGCTTTTCCTGATGGCTCAATTTCAGATCAGTGACCCATGAGCTGTGTTGGGCTCCTCAACCTGGCACAGATGGAAACATCAAAGACACCTTCAGATGGCAAGGTCAGGGAGAGTTTGGGTAATTAATTAACCCCTCATTAATTACAGCACCTACAGAACTGATGGGTCATCGGTAACATCAGCACAGTCCCAAGGAACAGGGAGATGAACTGCTGGGAACTCAGAGATGGAATTCTGAGATGAGAGTACCACAGGGAGACAATTCCAACCTTTCCTGCCTGGATTGACACCAGGAGAAGCCCTTGGGAGGGGAGGATGAGCTGCAGGTTCTGTGTCCCAACAGGACACAGGAATTCCAGGATAACTTGAAATTCCAAGGATCTCCCAGTGGTGACAGCATCAGGAACAAGCCTCAGCTGGGAATGAGTTTTTCTGGCAAAGAACAACCTGCAAGCTGAATTTGAAAATGTGAAAATTCAGCTTGAGAGGCAAAGCAAAGCAACCCCCACGTGTTTGCTTTGCTCCTCTGCCTCTGGCATTTCTGGGAAACAACTCTGGGAAGGAACCCACAGCAAAGTGGAAAATTTAATGCCCAAAAGGCTGTTGCAAGAGAAAGATTCCTATTCAAACCCCAGCACAATTATGCCCCAAAACACACAAATATTAATGAACTACCACACAAAGGCCATTTCCACTACAAGAAAATTCCTTTTGTTTTTTAATTCAAAGAAAAAAATGGTATTTTAATAAATACTGCAGAAACATTAACCAAACATACAAAGTGACTTCAACAATTAAAAAAAAAAAGTAATGAATGTCCTGCTTTATAACAGTTATAACTTATTTTTCCACAATATTTAAATACAGAAAGAAGCACTTACCAGCTATTTTGTAATACTGCCCTAAGAGCACTGTTGCATCAGTTAAAAGCTTATTATGGTGGTCAAAAATGTCTTTTTTTTTTTGTGGGAAATAACCAGAATGGGAGTGAGATTTGTCTTCTTTTCTCAGATGAAACAAAGTGCTGGGAACACACAGAACTGAGATTTAATTATGAGTTCATCTTTACCTTTGCACGAGTGAACAGAGCTTTTAAACACTTCAAAAATGAAGCATCACCATTGGGAATGAAATGCTTGTCCTCCACAAGCAAAAACCAGCCTGCTCAGAGCTTTGTCTCCTTCCTTTGGGAGAAGTCTGGTGAGTCAGGAAGAGTTGCAAACCATTGGAAAAGGCTGATTTAATTCAGTGTAACAACAGCAAAAAGGGATTGGACTGAACCAGTTCACCCCATTTCAGGATTGGGGGGCTGGATACTTTTGTGTTAATCCTAATACTAAGGGCAGTATCCAGTTCCCACTGGGGACCCCTTAAGGCCTCACAGTTCTTCAGACCCCTTTTCCTCCCCAAAATGAGGAGCACCACAAAAGGCTCTGCTGGCTCATTTGCAGGTTTTAGAGGGGTATTTGTTTTTTTTTTGTTTTTTTTTTGCAGTGAGCCACATCCCAGAAGAGCATTTGTCTGCAGCTTTCTGCGGGATCCATGGGCTCTCCAGCTCCTGGGAGAAGCCCAAGGGGGTTTTTGGGGCTTCCCCAGGTGGGCAGTAAGGCTTAAGGAACGATCAGGGCTGGAAAACCACGAGTCATTTGCCATCACAGCTCTCAGCACCTCCCACTTGAACCTACAGCAACGAGGCCACACAGAACACCAGCACTGGGCACCAACTCCACTCCACATCACAACCACAAAGAGGAACAGCCGAGTCAGAGCCCTGCAGGGCTGCTTTGCCCCCACTCCCCTCCCCCCCAAACTGCATCCATCTCATTTCCACAGGAATTCTGGGAATCCTCAAACAGTTGTCTTCATCCCCACCGTGGATCAGCAAGGCAAAACTCCAAAATTTTCCTCTCGGTGACACACACGGCCTCGGTGTCCTCTCCATTTTCACAATCAGCTACTAAAAAAAAATGAGATCAAATCCTTTGGAAAACCAACTCTAAGGTCATGGGGATAGTTCCTTAATGAGAAGGGCGTATTAATAACGTCTTCATTAAAAAAAAAATATCCCATTAAAGTATTATTTGAATGAAATCAAAGTGGTAGCATCCAGGAGCAGAGTGTTACTAAAAGAAACAAGCACTGTCCATCACATCTCTCCTTTGCAGGGTTATTTTCCCAATCACTCTCCTCTCAGCACATTCAAACGTTTTCCCTTTTATTATTATTATTTTTTGGCATTGTCTTCAACAGAAATTCCTGATGCCACCTCTCTGAGAGCCTTTTCTTCCTGCTGCTCAGTCCTTAAGTACAGTCTCAAACAGCAGGAGAAGTCTCCATGAAAGCACTTGCAAAGCCCTCATTAAACACCCTGTGGCTGTGACTTCATTGAGCTCCAACCCCTCCTGGATCTTCCTCCTCCTCCGCCAGGAAATCCCAGCTCCTTCACATCACCGTGCAACTCTTGGCTTTGTCCTTTCTCAAGTCCGTGGCCACTGTGGACAGTTCTGGCCTGCCAGGCATGTGTGAAATTCGCTTT
The DNA here is from genome assembly GCA_019023105.1 of Diglossa brunneiventris. Classification (NCBI taxonomy): domain Eukaryota; kingdom Metazoa; phylum Chordata; class Aves; order Passeriformes; family Thraupidae; genus Diglossa; species Diglossa brunneiventris. Next base: position 37,361,835 of record CM032360.1, read on the forward strand.
GTGGCCCTCTGAGATTTGTTTCGTTTCACATTTTTGTTTGTTTTGTTCACACACGCCAGGGTGGCGACGTGAAAAATGTCTCTGACACTGTTTTCTGACTGTAAGGCTGAGCATTCGATGTATGTGGCTGCTCCAATCTGTTTGGCCATATTTGCACCCTGAGGGGAAAAAGGAACATGTGATCAATACCAAGTTGTGCAAAATCCTCACAATTCCAGCTCTGCGCTGTTTGCCTGGAAAAGCCAAAGCTGACTTGGGAAAATAAACAGAGATTTGTTTGCAGGAGGAGTTGAACAAGTGTCCAAGCATTATCTGCTGTGCTGATAAACACAAATTGGGAGAGAAAAGCAACTCAGTGACTGCAAACAACTGCAAAAAGCCTGAAGGGTCTGCATGAGGTCTTTTCAGCAGTTTCACCTTATCCTGGATCTGGGAATTTCCTGAGCTGAAATCTCCCGAGAGAAATTCTGTGCCTTAAGGAATAAGCAGCTGCCCTGAGCTGGAGCAGAGCCCCTGTTCCAGCTCCAGAAAGAGGGCAAAGTTCTTAGGGAAATGTGTTCTGGGAGAGCTCTATCAACTTCCTGACAGGGAACAGGGGAAAAAGGGAAAAAGAACATGAGGGGGTGTAGGAGCCCTTCTTTAGTGATTTTAAGAAGTCAGAGCAGGGATATTTGCTACAGCAGCACAAGGCAAACAACCCAACACGTGACAAATGACAATAGCCCAGGATCCCATGGTGGATTTTGCTACTGAATACAATACAGCATTATGTGAAAAACCAGGAGTTGTTCCAAAGGAATTTGATTTCTGAAGGGGGAATCTTTACTAAGTTACAAAAACCAACCACATCCTTAATTTTGCTACTGGAACACAATACAGCATTAAGCAAAAAAAAAGGGAGTTGTTCCAAAGGAAATTTGATTTCTGAGGGATGAATCTTAACTGAGTTACAAAATCCAACCACATCCTTGAGGTGCCACCCCTGGTTCCTGCCTCCAGCCCCTCGGTGCCAGCCTGATGACAGCAATCCCTGGGCACTCAGCCTCCTGCCTGCCCTGCAGTGATGCAGCCCCTTATCAGTGGCAGAGGGGAGAGGCTTGATAAGGCAGCAGGAGCTGGTGGGAGCAGACCTCCCCACAGTCAAACATCTCAGCTCCTGCTCAGCTGAGCCACAGAAATGTTTGCTCAGGTGGAGCTGCCTGAACTGGGAGGCTGGAACAGGGTGTCACCAGCCTGTCCTTACCCCTACCAGTGCTTCCTGCTGGAGTTCAGAGGAATGGGAAAGCTCTGACTCCATTCCAGGCAAGGGAATTTAGAAAAAGCTGTGTCCTCTGTGATCAGCTGACTCCTGCTCCTCAGGGGCACAGGCTGAGCTGTGAATCCAGGGGGAAAAATCCACCTGCCAGCAGAGTTTTGATCACTCTCATGGAAAGACTTGATTTTACTGAAGTCCTGCCATTTTCCAGTGTAAACATGCTGCATCCTTAGTAACCCCACATCAGGAGCTGCTTCTTTGGAAAACATGAGGGAGAAACCATCCTAAACTGGTTGCTAAAGACACTGAGGTGACTCGTGGAGGTGCCACTGTGCCTCCCACAGGGTGATTCAGCTGCCATGAATGATCACACACATGTGAGTAATAAAGGGAAGCTCACCTCAGAGCAGTTTCCCTGCTCCCTACATCCTGCTCTCTCCCATGACCTGATTCCTTTCCCTTTCCTCTAATGCCTGCCTGCAAACTTCTCTCTTCCCCAAGAGCAAAGAACTCATCAAGAATTAAGATGCCTTCTGGTGTTGCTGCACCTTCAGCAGGAAGGACAAGGGGTTTTTTAAGGAACTGGGGACAGACTATATTCTAATATAATGTCATGATTCTAAAGTCAAACAACATTCAAATCTGAAGTCTGCAGACAGCAATTTTACCAATTTGTCAGTGAATAAACAGTTTGTGTCACCTTTTAGCTACATTTTTGGTGTGTGCAGGCACAGAAAATCAGGAAGTTTTTAACAACTCACCTAAAAAGCAATTTGCAACCAAAAAGACAACAATTTATGATGTTTGAAGGGATGATTTTAGGATGTGTTGTGGGGCTGCAGGCCTTCCTTTAGTCCTAAACAGTTTTCAAACCAAGGCAAATCTGCTTTTTAGGCTGCGCTGGTGTCATCATGAGGGAGAATCTGGTCACAGTGAGGGCTCTAGTGACAGAAAAGGGGTTTTCCTTCCCTCCTGAAGGGCAGAAAAAGAGGTGGCCCCTACCTGGTCGTAGGACACGGGGGTCTGCCTGTGGTTGGAGAGCTCCACCAGCGTGCTGACATCGGTGCGCAGGTCCGACTTGCAGCCCACCAGCAGCATCTTGGTGTTGGGGCAGAACTCCTGGATCTCCCCTTTCCACTGGAAAATTGCAAGTTTTGTTACTCGTTGGAATGCTGAGAATTTTAGACTTTTCTTTCTTTTAGACTAAACCCCAAGAGAACACTGCATGTGACCTGAGGCTGTGGAGAAAGCTTCCAAAATTCAACTAAAAATTATAAATTATAATTATAAATTATAAAATTATAGGTGTGTAGTTTGATTAGAAGTGTCTAGTACCACATAGTAGAAAACTTAAGAGTTTAAAGTTTTACAATATAGTAATATATAAAAAACAAGACAAAAGTATTAAGACAAAAGCTAGTTGTTCTTTTTCATGGGTTTGGGTGGTATTGTGTAATTAGATTAAAAAATCCACATTACAAGCCACAAGTAGTTAGTTATTAAGTTAAAAATAAAAAGAATTTAAGTGTCTATTTAAACTATTTATTTTTAATAGTTTAAATTCAATTTAATAATTATTTAAATATCCTATTTAAATAGTATCATATTTTTATATTTATATAAAATATAAATAATATACCATATAATATATTTTTATAGTTATATATTATATTAATATAATATCTTTTATTTAAATATAATATTAAAATTAATTTAATAATTATTTAATTTCTTAATTAGTTTATCCTTTAAAAAACCTTGTAAAAAAGAAATAGAACTCAATTTTTAGTTTGTTAAAGTAAAATACTGTAGAACTCACAGTTTGTAAAACTGTGATATAAATAAAAACTAATAAACATTCAAGTCCAAACAAAACTACCATCTCACACATTTAATCCTGACCCTAACAAAATAAAAAGATAAAACTCAACAGTTAATGTTTAAATCCAAGAAGCAATGGTAACAACTTTAATCAGTCCTGACATCCCAGGCTGAATATTTTTATGTAATGTCTGGATTTGCCTTCAAGGTAATTTGTTGAAGGCATCAGCTCCAGCAGAACTTGGTCAAGGATGAAATCTTCCTATCTCACACACTCATGAATTCCACTGGCTTACTAATCAGGAGGGAATGAGTTGAGATTATGTACCCACATGAGCAAAGGTCTGCAGAGCTGCTGTTTCCCACACCCAGCCCCAACTAGTGCAGAAATGGTGTCCCCACCTTCAGCTGTACAACCACAACAGCAGCAGGGCTAAATGTGACTTTATTGCTGCACTCTCACCCCAAAAACTACACAGATCTGTCCCAGGTGAACCAGCAAGGAGCCCCTCAGACAGAACTTGGGATAAATTCATTTGGTTTCATCTTCGTGCAAGGTATGTTGAGAACTCAAAGCCAAAACCTTCACATCATAATCCAAACAGATGATACTCCCTAAAATTTAAGGCTGTAATTTGGGTTTAAAAGCGTTTTAAGAAAAATCCCTTGCAGAATTAAGTAACCAGCATTAGCAGGGACAAAAAAACCACAGCTCTGGGTGCTTTTTGACACAGACAGAGTAGTTTTGAAGTATTTTTTCTGGGCCATTCAGAGCATTGTAAGGCACTTTATCCCACTGAGACCAGAATCACCGGCCCCAGCCTCAGCCAAAAAAGGTACTTCAGGTCACTGAGCCCCAAACCCACCACTGTGAAGCTGAGTATGCTCAGCAGCCAAGGAGAGGACCAGGACCACCCTGCAAACACAGACCTCGATTATGGAAATTCTGTGTTTGAGCTCGTGGGAAGTGTGACACAAGCTCAGATCAGTGATCTCATGAAGGGCTTGGGGCAGGGCTGCATTTCTGTGCCACTGCAAGCTCTGCTGGTGCCTTCCAGAGGCATTTGTCACTGCTCCTTCACACGTCAGCCACACAAATTATGTGAGGCCGTGGCAGAAGTCCAAACACTCGGCAGATAATTTTTACCCAGCAAAGTTTCCCAATCCTGTTACAGGAACATGTGAGATACAATTTCTTACAGCACCTCACACCACCCTCAACAATTCCTTGCTGTCTCAGGGCTGAGGGATGAGAATTTTTCCTGCAGCCTCCAAGTGTCCATTAGGAAGTTTTTGTTTTCAATTAACATCCACCCCTTTCAAACAAATGACCTCAAATTAAAGCACCCTCCTGTCATCGCTCCATTTAAAGGAACAAAGTGGAAGTTTCCAGAGTAGGAACAGCACCACTGCAGGGATTTCAAGATGAGCTTGTCCAGCAGAGCTCTGTGCTCAGGGCTTGCTCAAACACTTGCCTTTTTTAGGACACTGTCCAGGGTTTCTGGCCGACTGATGTCAAAGCAGATCAGGACAGCGTCGGAGTCAGGGTAGGAGAGTGGGCGGACGTTGTCGTAGTAAGGAGAGCCTGCAGGGAAAACAAACAACATCTCCTTTAATTGCTGCTTTCCTCTTCCTGCAGCCATCCAGACAGCCCGGAGAGGCTTGCAGAGACAGCCCCCCAGTGATCCATCACCCACCAAAGGCTCGGGATGCTCCCAAGGAGAGGGAAACACTCAGCTCAAGTTTAAGGCCCAGCATGAACAAATCCTCCAACCCCAAAAAGGCTTTTTCTAAAGCAGATTTGAAATTCCTCAGTTTTGATTTGTCTCACAGCTAATTTAAAACAAATAGCTCCAAGTGCAAAAAGCATCTTTAGCTGTCACATTGGCAATGTTTAGAAGAAACTCTTGCTTCAAATTGAAGAACTTGTTGCAGGAAACAGATTTCCAGCAGGGAAAAATCCCAATCCTGTAGGCAGGCACACAAGTTATTTGTCACAAAAAGCCTCATTAATCTGTAAACCAATAAAGCTTGCAATAAATGTTTATGTTTAGCCCATAAACCAGATTTTTATCAACAAGATCAAAGCTAATTTAGTAATCTAGGGGAACAGATGTAGGTAGAGTGCTGCTCTTTGTGCTTGTTTTACTTGCAGGCCTGTGAAGGGATTTTCTATTTTCCTTAACAACAATCATGATCTGAAGAGTTAAAATCTGTCCAGAGTTAAAAGTTGTAATTTAATAATCTGGTGAATCTGGCAACAGGTTTGGGGGGAAAGAAAAGGGAAAAAAAAATCTTTGTTTTTTCTAAGAAGTTGCTCAACCACCATTAGGTTTGGCCTTAACTGTGCTGAGCTTCACTTCCTGAGGAAAATATATTTTTAATGCATTTAAAAGGGCATTTAAACCAGTTTAGTGGCTCAACAGGGCAAGGGTTTGGGCAACTTAAAATTCATTTTCTCAGCCACCATACATCCTTATTTCTGTAAATCCTAAAATACAGCAGCCCCTAAAACACAGCATGGAACACCCCCCACAAGAACCCAGCTTCCAGGAGTTTGGGGGGTTATCAGCTCATTATCCCACGGATTTCCCAGCTCTCCAGAACTAATTGGCTGCAAGGTCTCTGATTATTAACTGGATTAGAGAAATTGCTCAGGTTTTGCCCTGACAGACAGCTCAGGCTGTTGCACAAGGAATGGTGCGAAGGGCTCGCAGATGACTTCACTTGGAAGGCTTCTCCTGCACGGGAAAGGAGGCAAGAATCCCAGGAATGTTGTTTTTGAAATGAGGAATAACACATGGGGAGTGAAGCATTACCAAAGTAGGTAGCAGAAGGTAATTTGGTGAACGAGAAGGATTTAATTCGAATGCTCATCTCTGTAAATGATGTCAATCTGACAGAGCTGTCAGAAAAGGCTCTTCACACCCCACTTCAGCTGAATTCAGCACAAATGACACGTTGGGAACAAATCTCAGCGAGGTGACCCGGAGTTAACTCCTCTCTGCAGCTATCAATGAGCATTTTCCACTGCTAATTACAGCCCAGTATCTCCAGCACTGCTATTACAGCCCTGTCCTGCAGCCCCAGGGCTGGGTTATTCACCCTGGAGCCCCGGGCTGGGTTATTTGTCCTGGACAGGAGGAACTGCAGCACTAAGAGGCACCTGGGTGACTTTAAGCACTGCCACTTCTCCCTGAGCTCCAGCAAGCAAGGGCAGGATTGAGGGAATCCTTAATGGGTGCTGGCTAGAAAGGAGTCTCAGCAAAGCCTCACCCAGAAACTCATTCCTCACACAAATACCTCTGGGCTCACTCAGCAGCTCCAGGGATCCCATTTATGTCCAGGACATGGATTTGTGCTCAAAGTCCCCACCTCCAGCCCCGAGACTGCTTCCCACCCCTGCTTTGCTTGGAAGGTTTCTCTTTTTCCCCTCCACTTTGTATTTCTCCTATTTCAGATGCTGAGCTGGAATAAAAGCACTTTTAGCAAGCTTAGGAGGGATATTCCCCAGCTTTTCTCCAAGCTGGTGTGTGGCAGAACAAACAGAGCCCATTTCAACTCCTCGAGCTGCAGGATCCACAAAGGAAATTTCCTGCTCTCATTTATAACCAAAGCTTTATTCCTGTGCAAATAAAGAGGGGCTGCAGCCCTCACTGTGCAGGCCTATTCAAGCTGGCATTTTCATGCCTTTGCCCAGAGAAACCCTCAGAAGGCAGGAATGTGAGGAATGAGGCTCGCTCAAGTCTGAACAGACAACTCCAGCACAGCCCAGCCAGGCTGCTCCCTCTTTTTCATGTTCCTCTGCAGATTTGAAGCCGTGCCAACCCTCGAAAACAGAAGGAGAATGTGGAACTGGAGCCATGGTATTTGTGGGGAGAGAAAAAAAAAAAAAAAAGCCTATTTGTGTTTGGGATTCTATTCCTGCAAAATAAAACATTTTTGGCAAGGACAACATGGGTGGTTTTTCAGTCTTATCAAGGACTTGCTGATAAGGCTGTAGTTCATTTTCCTTTGTGCTGGACATTTATTCCAGCTGCAATCCTCCTATTTTTTAATTTGTTTGGCAGCTTCAATAATTTCAGCCAAAAATACTTGCAACATTAAGGATGGTCTGCTTTTGAAACCTTATGTTTCATGCAGAGTCCAACAAAAATTCAGCTTTTAGTCTGAAATAAAACCCCTCCCCAGCAATATGGTTGGGTTCGGCCTAGAGGGGATGCCAAGCTTAGCTTTAAATATTGCTATCTTAATAAAGAACAGAATGACATCATTAAAAGCTGAAGACTATTTAATTTTGGGGTGGTTTAGCACCACTTGAAGGTGCTGGATCAGGGAGAGGTGTTTGGCTGGAAGATGCAAAGGCACCAGGAGGGTTCAGCTGCACATCCTGAGGCCAGGAGGGCTCAGTAACAGGCAAGACTTTCCTATTTCCACACCAGCAAGCAGCCACCAGGAATTAGGCTTTGGAGCCTTTTGGAGCCCAGTCAAGTGAAAGAACAACAGATGAACAGCAGCATTCTCACTCCCAAACCCTTGGGCTCACTAATTATCCCAGAAAACACAGCAAACACTGCCTGCTCCAAGGAGCTGATTCAGTGCTGATGGTTTTCCTCCTTCAAAAAAAAAAAAAACCAAAAAACTGGGATGGCTGAGGTGGATTTTCAGTGCAGGTTATCTCCAACCAGAGATATCAAAATATTCACAGTTTTTTGTAGGATCACACCTCCAAGGGAAAACTTTGGGAAGGCACTTGGCATTCCCAGGCATCAATTATTATTAATTCACTTGTAAAAGTAACAAGAAAACCCTGCTAAAAAGGGCAATTAAAACCAGAAAATCACAGATTTCAACAAGAGAACCGAGAGGAAAAGACAGCAATTGGCTTTTCCTTTGCAGTCCTTACTGCCAGGGAATTTGGGGAATTAGCAACTTTAATTCCTCCAAGTTTCAGCTTTCTCCTGAAAGGTTTCAGCACGAACTTTCCAATTAATTTCTGTTGGTATATGGACACTGAGCACATTGTATACAGTCAAAAATCACAGCAAAACCAACTTGACTCTCAGCTCCAAGGCCCTTCTGGATTTAATTACTTGCTAATCCCCAGCAGTTGTAAGTATTTCTGGCCCTGTTGAGAATTATTTTATTGGCGTAGCCACGGTTCGAGCAATAAAGAAACTCCCTAAAACACATTTTAGGGAGACACAGGTATGTACACCTAATTAATGGCATTTCTAAGCCACAGCTGCTGCTGTCCTAGAAGAAATATAAATATCAAAGGAGCCAAAAAACTTGATAAATACAGATTAGGTGGTAGATAAAGGCAGCTAATACAGATTTTTTTTTTCTTCACAGTGGCCCTGAAAGTACAAGATGAAGCTTTAACCTGGAGAAACTTTTAATATTCCACCTCACACAAGAAGCAGAGCTCCCAAACAGCTCAAGACTGCCACATGTTACCACAGAGCAGAGTAATTTATGGTGTAGTGAGATTGCAACCAGACATTCCTGCTTTGAGAGAGGGCTGGTAGTCCCAAACCCCATTGAAATTCTACTTGGCAAGTGCTTCCCTTAATGCTGTGGCTAATTTAAATCCTTCTAATGACTTGCAGAACTAGACAGCACCAGCAAACATTTGAATAATGAACCTCCCCGTTCCATTCCACTCTTACTTGTCCCATATTCCTATGGGCAAATCCAAGATGCAGCAACAACTCCCCAATGAATTTTAAATTTTCTATCAGTTGCATGACACCTAGAAGTTCTCTGGTAAAAACACATTATTATCGTTGGTATATAAAGAATTACAAACCAGAACTGTGGCAGCAGGGCCTGTTCTCGCCCTCACACAACTATTTTAACCAATGGCCACAGCTTTTCTGATTTTCCCAGTGAGCAAAAACGGAGTTGGAGGTGGCAGTACATCCTTCCAAAGGATTCACTGCAAAACCTAATTATCAACTTTAATTCAAGGCACCAATTGGCAAGGCTGTTAAATGCTCCCAGCAAAAAAAAAAAAAAAAGAGTTAAAGATGAATACAAAATACTGATTGAGTCATCTTGGAAGTATCTGCAGCATATTCCAAAAAAACCTCAATTAACAGCATCTTCTCCCCCCTCCCAAGAGATATTCAAGCACCACAAAACCTGCAGCCATCACCTCCCCCGTGTTGCAATGATCAGCCGTCTTTTGAAGTTAATTAGATTTAGTCCTGCTTTAAAAATGCCATTCAGACATCTCTTCCAACTCAGTAGAGGAGCAGGACAAAGACTTGTAAAAATTAAATTACCAAGACTTTCAGATAAGGCTAAAACACTCCCTTATCTTCCGCTGTCTGTTATCTGCTGATGAGATTTTGCTCTGGGTTAATGGGCTCGGGCAGAGTTGGGTTTTTGCACTGGCCGAGAAGGGATGTTGCTCACGGAGCCAGAATTCCTCATCCAGAGTCCCACAGACAGAGGATCCACTCAGCACCACTCTGTAAAACCAAGCACTGGGTCTTTCAAGCATCTCCTCTTCACTTTGGGGTGTCAGACAAATCACCCACTTGGTCCCAAGCTTCTGACTCAACCACATTTGCTCTGAGTTCCAGGACAGAGGACAAAGGCTGGCAGGTGTTTTTTCTTCCACTGCGTTTGTCTTTTGAAGCGCTAGGGAATATTTCATTCCATGGATGTCTCCAGCCTTTGACAAACCGATTCCAAACCTTCCCACGTCCAGCCCGTGTGTGTGTTGTATGTTAATAAAGATAACATTTTCCAAAATAACTAATAATTTTTAATAAGCCCTTGCTCCATAGTTCCAGGCAGCTTAGTAATCAGCATGAAAGCTCCAACCAGACATACTCCAGAAATCTGCAAGTCTTACTTGGCATAAGATGAAGAAAAAAAAAAAAATCAGCTCAGAGCAAAGCTGATACTGGTTGTGGGCAGAGGCTGCCTTTTCCCAGTAATCGTGTTGCAAGAATTTGGAATCGTTTCCTCAACAGCAAGAGGGAAGCCAACCCGCCGCCTAAACTCCTCTTTTAAACAGGGATTAACATTTTCATTCCTGGTAAAAGAACTGCTGTCGCACTGAGGAGGAACTGCCGGGTCCAAATTCAGCATTAACGAGCCATCTATACACAGGCACTGCGTGTTCTGCCAAGTTCCCGCAGGTTTTTTTGCCAATCAGCTCTGCAGATGATGTTGATGCACACCTCTGGTGATAATGGTTCCTGGTGTCATTCCCCCCTGGACATCCTCAGCTCTCCACAGGCAGAGCCACACCGGCTCCCCACGCTCCTCTCCAGCACTGAGGCAGCAATTTTGGGGTGCTCCCTCACCCCCCTGGCTGTGTGTGCAGCCCAATTATCCAAATTATCAACGACAGGCGGATCTAGAGGAGCTCCTGCCTCAACATGCGAGCAGAGCCAGCCAAACACCAAACCCCTTAACCTTGGAGGCGTCTGAGCCGGTTTCTTCCAGGTAAAACTGGAAGAATGAAGAGCCTGATGGGGGAAAGGATGGTTCCCTCCGCATCCCAGAGAATCAGACATAAATTCTAAAGGTTTTTCCTAAAAGCCGTTCCTGGCCTTAGAGACTCTCTAGGACACCGAAAAGTGCTATGCTTTGTAAAAAACCAAGGAGGCATTAAGGAGGCCACCGGGAGCTCCAAAGCGAGCTGAAATAATTCACCATTAGCACATAAACACCTTTTCCCTCTCCTAGGAGGCCAAGCGGGGTTTGCAGGCAGCAGAGAAGCCCAGGCACCCCCGGAGCTCCCCAGAAAGCTCCTTCCAGCCAGGCAGGTGAGAACACATTCCCCTGCAATGCTGACAAACCGCTTCCCGGAGCCTTGCCCACACCCTCAGCCAAGCACATCCCGCAAGGATAGCTGAAATTTTTGTCCAAAAGCCGTCAGAAGCAGCCGCATGCGGAGCCCGGCAGCCCCGCCGCTGCTCCCGATCCCCCCCGAACTGCCGGGATGCGAACGGGAGCGCTCACCCGAGGTGTCCCAGAGGCTGAGCTCGATGCGCTGCGTGTCGATCTCGAAGCTGGCCGTGTAGTTCTCGAACACGGTGGGGACGTAGCTCTGCCGGGAGACAGCGCACGGTCAGCCCGCGCCCATCGCCGCCGCCCCGGCCCCGACTCCCGCGCCGGCCCCGGACCGGCCCCAGCCCAGCCCCGCTCCCGTCCCGCGCACCTCGGGGAAGCAGTCCTTGGCAAAGACGTGCAGCAGCGCCGTCTTCCCGCACTGGCTGTCCCCCACCACCACGATCTTGCACTTCACGTTCTGGTTGGGATCCATCACCGCCTTGCTCGATAACTTCTGGCTCGCTCTTCTTTCCTTCATTGATCTCTCCTTAGTCCCTCCGGCCGGCCACAACAGAAGAGAGGGGAAGAAAAAAAAAAACCAAAACCAGACAAAAAACCAAACCACACCCGGGCTCCTCGAGAAAAAAGGCAAAAATAATGTGAACAGCACAATAAAGCCGCTGCGGTGGAGGAGGCAGAGCCGCGGACGCGCCGCCGCCCGCCCGCCGGTCCCGCGCTCACTGCTTTGTCCACCCGGCGCACGCCTCTATTTATAGCCTCGCGCCCGCCAATCACCGCCCGCCGCCGCGGGGGCCACGCCCCTCCACTGCGTACTGCCTGGGCAGTGCGCCCCCTAGGGGAGCCGGGGGGCAGTGAGGGGAGCCCGGCGCCCTCAGAGCCATGGGGGCCGTAAAGGAGGGGGCTGTGGTGTTTATCGAGGGATTTTATCTGTAAATGTCGGCGGTGGGAAAGGGAACGGCGGCTTCTGGGGCTGTGCGGCCTCCAGAGGTGGTCCGGGGTCTCTCAGGGGATGCCCAGTGCCTCGGGCTGGGATGAGGGATGGTGGGGAGAGCTGGGGAGAGCAGGGGGCTGAGGGGAATGAGGGGAATGAGGAGGGATGAGACAGAGATGAGAAAGAAGGGCTGAAAAAGGATGAGGAGAACTGAGGAAGGATGAGGAGAGCTCAGAAGGGATGAGGAGAGATGAGAAGGGATGAGAGCTGAGAAGGCATGGTGCTTGTGATGGTGGGCAAAGGGGCTTTCCCCTCAAAACATGGTCACAAGGAGTGTGTCGGGATATCACAAAAGCACAGAATCATGGAGTACTCTGAGTGGGAAGGTATCACATGGATCATGGATCCAACCCCTGTCCCTGCACAGACACCCCAAAATCCCACCCTGGGCACCCCTGGCAGCGCTGTCCAAACCCTCCTGGAGCTCTTAGGAATGTGCCCATTCCCTGGGGAGCCTGGGCAGTGCCAGCACCCTCTGGGGGAAGAGCCTTGCCCTGATATCCCACCCTAAACATGTCCGGACACAGCTCCAGCCATTCCCTCAGTCCTGTCCCTGTCACCCAGAGCGGAGATCAGTGCCTCCCAGCCATCAACATCCTCCTATTTCTTCCTGGACACAACCCCAAGCAAAGCTGGCTGGGGTTCAGCAGAGGATTAAGCATCCTGTCTGAAAGGAGAGCCCTGAACAAGGGACGGTTTGTGAGCAGCTCGTAGTACTCATCTCCCTCAAGAGCTCCTCTCTTTTCCCCATATGGCTCCATGTGGCAGTGGGATCCCTGGAAAAGGAGCTGGAGCAGAGCCTGCCTCCCCTGCTGCCTCCTTTCTGGCTTTGCCTGGCTCAGCCAGACACAAGGGTGGCCACCCTGAAGGTGCAGCCTTGGCCTTTTCTCTTGAGTCATCCAGGTCATGAACCCAGCCCGTGTCAGTTCTGGGCTGAAACGTGAGCAATTCATCAAGTTTTAAAACAACATCCTGATAAAAGGATGTTGGCTCGTGCCTGTTTGGCCACGGGGAGATGCTGCCCTGACTCACATGAGAGAATCCCAAACATGACATTTCAAAATTCTGTGCTGATATTTTCGGGGTTTGTGACGCGTCACATCTTTCGCAGGTCAAATTACTCATTTCCAAAGAATTGGTTTCTGTTTGGAAACAATGTGTAAAACACTGAAATTTGCTCTGTGTGCCTTTTTTGTAGGGCCCTGGATCAGACAGATTTCTATCTCTTTTTTATGTTTCTAAATTAAAAGCTGTTCCTTTGCAGTCTCCATCTATTCCTGCTGTCCACCAGCTCTTTAGAGAAATGGTGGAATGGGAGGAATAAGCAGCGAAGAAAATTAATGCTCACAAGAAGCTGAGTTTTGTTCAATATTGGAACAGGAGATAAATCCAGAAAAATAAAATTGTGTAAATGTTCTCAGGTGTTCTCCAAAGGACAGAAAATCCTGATTTTTCTGCCTTTCCCTCTGCTCCACACTGGAACACGGGGCAGCCTCACGGGCAGAGGAAGGTGGGATCAAGTTCTGGAGTTTCACCTCCAGTTCTTTGGGAGTCCAATGCACCAACCAAGGAATATCTTGGATCTAAGGAGAGAAGAAGACGGGGTTGAAAGAGCTCCTTGTTCATCCTGAGTGGGAGCTGGGTGTGCACATCTGCTCCTGATCAATCCACCGGGCACCTCCGCACAGGTGGACACAAGATGGACCAAAGCTGGTGCTGATGCTGCCCTTTCCTTGGTGCTTTGGCTTCTGAGAAGGAGGAATCCGTCTCCTCCGGGGTCCTGGGGGAAACATCTCCCTCACACAGCTCCTGTGGAAAATCTGCCTGCATCCAGCTATGCCTGGAATGTGGAAACTTTAACGCACAGGAACCCTTACTCACCATGAGCAGAGAGCTTCCATCAGCAGCTCCTGGTGATACCATCTTCACATGATTGGTTTGCTGCCAACATGGCCCAGCCCATCCCCAGAGATTTCGGGTGCTTTGGGCATTGGGGACAATCCTTGGAAGCCGCCAGCTTGTTGGAATTCCTTGGGGAAGCTGCTCCAGATCCGTTAATCCCCATAAACCCATTATTCATGTCAGACCCTTAAGTTTAATGCCTTTTCCCATATCCCAATAACTACGGGGATAAGGCAGTGGGGGTTGATGTTTCCACCAGGAATTTTTCACACGCAGTCTGGATTTTTGATTTGTAGGGCCCAGTTTTGTGCTTTGCTTCGTTCAAATTCCCCATTTTTCTCCAGGTCTGATCGGAGCCTTTCACAGTTTCTCCTCTTTCCATCCCAGAAATCATGATGTGTATATTAATAACACACACACAATTTGGGACTGGTGTGGTAATGACTCCTGATCCCATCTAAGATTTCATGGGAATATCAAAATACATTTTTCTCCCCTTACAAATAATCTGCCTGAGCACTTTCTATGACTGCAATAAACCAGCCGAGAACAAGTGCTTTTAGTTTCAGAATAACTGCTCGATGATTTAAATCTAAAATTGCTCTCCAGATCTCTCTCCCTGCAATTCCAACCACTAAAGCATCCATGGAAAATACTGAATAAAATACATAAAACATGGATTTTACACATCCCACCCCTTCTCCGCGCTGCTGGTGTGCAGCTAAACGCACATTAAAAGAACATTATCGAGGTTTAAGGTCGGACATTTGCGGATTAGGAAATGCGTGTTTCCTGCGTGGGGGAAGCGTGGGTTCCCTCGGGAGTACCTGAGGATGGGCATTCAGTCCATGATCACATCTGATTTTTTTGTTTGTTTGTTTGTTTGTTTTTGGGTTTTGGTGGTTTTTTTTTTCTTTGTTCCAGAACCCAGGAGTGATTTTGTCACCTCAATGAGCAGCCACTGAGGGAACATCTGCACCTCGTGGAATCCCCACCTCGTTTAGGGATGCTGTTCTCCTGAACCAGACCCATTTGTTAGCTCTTTGGTGGGCTTATCAATGTCCTACTCGACTTATTAACAGATGAAAAGAGATTCTTTCTGGCTGCTGCCTTGCGAGATGATGCCACGAATCTGACCCGGCCTGTTTGAGAGGTCGCAAGTACCCGCTAATTCCCACTAAGGGATCATTCCCAGCCCTTAACGTTCTGCAGATGTTGGAAAAGGAGCTCCTGCTACTTTCCCGTTAGGACTTCAAATGGCAAACCACACTGCCTGCCCAGGGAATTCTCACTTCGGGAAAAATCAGCTTCAAGGAGCTCCACTGCCACGCGTGGCTCAGACCCTGCCAAGGGACAGAGCTCTGGCTGCCAAACACCAACCCCAAAGTCCTTCTGCTCCGAGGAGGGTTTAAAATTGATGGCGGCAGGGTGAGAACGAGCCTCTCCAGTTTCGTGATGTCGCTGGAATACTATGCAGGAGCAACGGCATGAAAATCAATGCTAATTAGCTGTGAAGTGAAAACAAAATGAAGCTTGACACTCTTATAATCTCTATTTTGGCATTTAGAAATCCGGCTGTGACTCCAGCGCTGGGAGAGAACTGCATAAATCCATAAAATCAGCTCAAGACACCCGTGAGTCTCCCTCACCTGACTGACAGGTCCTTGGGTGCTAAGCCTTGGATGAGAATGAAAGCTCAGCTATTCCAAGTTTCAGGAGCTGAGGGCAAAGCTTTACCAAAGCCAAAATGTTTTTAAAAGCCCTTAATGAAGGCAGGACATTAAGACAGAGACTGAGGTGGTTTAAAATCCAACCTGGCTGTGGTGTCATTATTCACAGGCAGGATGGAATCCCATCTCTGCTGCCAGCCCTGCGATCTGTCCTGCAGGGCCTGCAGCTCCCTGGCTGTGTCCAGAGGCTGTCCCAAGGCATTTATCCCCATGGGGGATGGCAGGTGTGAGGTTCTCTCTCCTTTACAAAGGGATAATACAGTGGAGAAATAATTTTTCCAGGAGTCCAGGGCAGCACCAGTGAAGTGAGGACATGTGGGAGGTGATCACTCCCTTCCCATCACGCCACCCAGCCAAGGAGGCCCTGTAAAAGCCACCAAAATCATGTGGATTCTTGATATATATCTGAATTCTGCCTCTGGAAAAGCTTCATGTTTTGGGAATAGAAAATATCTTTTAGGAGCCAGAGAAATGCTTTGGGGCCACTTAGAGAATGCCAGAATGGTTTGGGTTGGAAAGGACCTTACACCTCATCCCATTCCACCCCTGCCATGGGCAGGGACACCTTCCACTATCCCAGGTTGCTCCAAGCTCCACCCAACCTGGCCTTGGGCATTCCAGAGATGGGCCAAGGGGATTCTTGTGAGGGGTCAAGTTCAGACACGCTGTTCCTTATGGCTATCTGACCTTACCCACGGGCTGGGGAATCACCTCAGATCAAACCTCCCCTGCAGCAGAATGGTTCCTTTTGGAGAAATGCATCCAGAGCAGGAAAACGGCGCAGTGATCCCGTGCAGATCCGGCTCTGCTGTTCCATATTTATGATTTGTTAGCGCTGGCAGGAAGAACAAATTGCACGTCGGGGGTGCTCTGCCATCCATGAAATCACACGGAGCTCAAGGACATTCCCTGCCTTGGGATGGTGGGGCAGGAGCAGCCTCCAGTGAGCATGAGCACCAAAACTCTGCATTCCCAGCCCATAGCTGGAACTCCAGGATTTTGTCTGAATTCCTGCTGCTGTTGTGCATTCCTGGCTGTAAAAAATGAGCACAAACATTTTGGGAAGGACAGGGATCAAAGCCTGTGAGTCCTAATCTGAATGATAACACAAGATTGGATTTCAACAACAAGGAAGAATTGTTTTGGGTTTTTTTTTTTTTTTCCAAAGCCCCGCTGGCATTTGAAGGAACACCAGAGCTGCATTACATTGATCTGGCTCTGAACTCTGATGTGAACTAGGCCTGAAGATCCATAGAAATGTATGGAGAAATCCCATTGAATTTCTTGTGCCTTGGCTCAGGGTGAAATGGTTCCTAGATGTTGTTGAAGAATATCCTGCAGACAAAAAGATTTCCTTCTCCGTTCCTGCAGGTTAATTATGGAAATTCCTTGCACAGGATCAGCAGTGCCAGTTGCTGGGGAGACAGGAAAAGTGTTTGTTAGGGAATTCTAGCCTGGAGCAGCATAAAAATTTTCTGACAGGATGGTTTTCCATCAGAAATATTGATATGCTGAAGGCAGCTTGTTTTGCTGAACTTCTTGGATTTCAGTGGAATTTGGTATTAGGGACTTGCTGAGTTGATCTCTGCTAAAGTTGCTACTTTCAGGTTTAACCTCTTTTTATAACGAGATATTAAATGCCAAGATTTCTGTATAACGTAGTTTCTGCAATAGATAGGAAATGAGTAAACTTGGAACATTTTTAGTCAAAGGATGGAGTTCATTTCACAAGGAATTTTGAAATCCTTTTGCTTGCATCCCGCTTTGGGCTGGAAACAAGGAGTGGAATTGTGTAATCCCCACTCCTCACCCAGCTCTGGCTGATCCCAGTGGGTGCTGGGGGCCAAAGGCAGGCTCTGGGAGCAGCTTCCAGGGAAAAGTGCACCGCATTAGGTCAGTACTGCATGTCCTTACCCATTCCTCCGAATTCCTCCCCCTTCCCTGAAGGCAAAGCAGCTCAGAATAATTGCTGAAAAGCACAAAACTCAGTGAAGGGGAAATGTCATTTTTCGGCTGTGGCACCACCGAGGCAGATCTGTTATCCTAAAGAAGTTCGGAGTGTTTCTCCTCCCCCAACCCCCTTCATTCCACCCCAAGCCTCAAATATTTGGTGATCCAAAGCTTTCCTGGCTGCACACACATATTTGTAATTCCTGCCCGTGTGAATGAGTAACAGCAGCGCAGACCCTTGGAAACATTGCAGGAATTTTTTGGGAGCCATTTGAAACTCTTCACGCGCTCAGGCGTTGCTTTTTATTGTTTTCTGTCCCTCAGGCACAACATTTCCCACCATAAAGTTGTGGGGACGACTTCAGAGCTGCATTTCAAAGTTTGTTGGGCTGGGAGCTGTAGCTTGGAGGGTGCCACGCTGGGATTAATCCAGCTCTGAGCTGCAGAAAAACCTCAGGAATTTCAGGGGGGAAAAGCAGGATGGCTCTGGGCATCTATCAGGGGAAAGCACCAAGCAGAGACCAGAGAAGTGAGGATTGGACACAGCCTGGAGCTCCTGTAAAGCAAATACAGAGAGGAGAAATCCTCTGGGAGAGTAGTTTTTCTGGGATTTGGGAGATGCAAGATCCATGGGAATGGGGCAGCTAAGAAATAAGAACAGCAAATGTTCCACTTTAGGAATCTCCCAATCGCTGCAGCAGCAAAAGCTGCTCCAGCAAGTCCTCGCTCCCAGATTCCCAGATTTCTAATTAACTGCAATTGTGGAGGCAGCTCCTGCATGGCCCTGGCGAGGGATTGGCTTTGGGAGGAGCCGCTCCCCAGAGCTCTCGGAGGGAGGCAGCACAAAAATGAGATTTCAACCAAGCCCCGGGTCAAACAGGACATTTCTGGGTCACCGGGGCCCTGGCCTGGATTTTCAGCAGCTCTGCCTGCAGCCAGAGAGATGAAATGCAGAGCTTTGCTCCCTTTCTCTGCTTCCTTGGAGCTGCTGCTGTGGAGTGTGCAAAAACGAGACATTTCCAGGAGTTGGAGATCAGACAGCTCCAGCGTGGATGGATGGATGGATGGATGGATGGATGGATGGATGGATGGATGGATGGATGGTGGCGGTGGTGGCGATTTGGGGCTCCCACACCGTGGTGAGAGCATCTCCCACTTCAGCCGCTCCTATAGCAGATTTCCCCGGAAAAGTGTGAACATCCCTGTGTCACACGGAGCCTTGGACTCCCTGCTGAGCGAGGCTAATGAGGCAAGTGTTGGTTGCAGCAGGTTTCACACCCTTCCCACCCCGAGATTTCCACGGGCAGGGAAAGTTCCTCGCTCTAATTAAATGACTCAGAAGAGCCCAACTGGTCTTCTAACACATTCTAGCTCTGCTTTTGTTGTCAGGTGTTTCCACAGGAATGATTCAAGGTTGGAAATATCTTCCTCCTACACCTGAATTAAGGAATTATTGGAAGGCTTCAGAAAACGACGTCTTTGCTTTATTCCCAGGTTGGTGGGATGTGCATTGTCAAAGAAGGGTTGAAGGGAGCCTGCAGGAAGTTGCTGCTCCATCCCTTCACCTCCAAACCCCACAAAGCAGCCAGATCCAGGATTTCTGGGCTCTCAGGAACAGCCTGGCAGCAGGAGTGAGAATAAATCCCTCCAAAACTCTTGTTGGGTGCATAAAAAATTAATTCCTTTGCTCAGGTATTTCATTGGGAAGACAAGACAGAGCCATGAGAAGCTGTCCTCAGATAAAACCATGACATCAGCTCACACGGGGCTGTCTGGGAGCCTCCAGGAGCCCGGAGCTGAGCTTCCCAAATTTTTGCATATCCCGTGCTCAGCACATCCCAGTGAGCGGCTGCCGGCCGGGAGCTCACGCACAACTTGGATTTCAGCTGGAACATGTATTTGCAAAGTCCAAGGAGAGCCTCATTTTTTCACCATAAAAGGTTGGGAGCAAAATTCCAGAGCTGAATTAACATGTCCTGCTGCTCCTCCACGTGGGAAAAGAATGCTGCATCCTCCCACTTTGCTGCTTCCCATCCCAGGGCTTCTTCCCTCTTTCTGACTTGTCCCTGCAAGTCAGACCTTGACTGCCATGAGCCAACAATTAATTAGAAGGATATAATTACCTCTCATCAAGAGAGATACCTGCAGAAGCCAGGTCTGCCTCTCTCCGTGCTTACATGGCTTTTATCCTGCTGCATTTTCCAAATTAATTGGAGTAGTCCAGAGTTTTTCACAGTTCTGGGGGGAAATCTGGCACAGGAATCTCTTCTGACCTCCTGCTAATAAATAATGATGGGAAGAGAGGATTATCCAGCAGCCAAATGTGCTCCTGAGGGGGTTGGAGGGGTTATTCCTGCTGGGAATGGGATGCCAGTGCAGGCCACCATCCCTGCATGGTGCTCAGGGTCACAGCACTGCTCCACATTTCCATCCTTGTGAAAATCAGCAGGGGATGGACGAGAAATCTTTTCCAATAAAAGGAATTGGGAATTCAGCTTTGGAATTATGTCACTGGGGAGTGAGAAGGGTGGTCCTGCCACAGTTTTCCCCTGTGGAAATGAGGATGACAGAGAGGGCTGACAATAACTAAAAGCGGATTTCAGACACTAAAATAGTTAAATTTTCAGCTTTCTGGAATTTTCTGGTGCAAGAAGAAGAGAACCTTACCCTGTTCCTGGTTCTCCTGCCAGTTTTCCAGCGGGATGTGGGACAAGCCAGTTCATGTCTCCATGCCTTTCCTTATCTGAGGTTCTCAGTAACTCCCAGGCTCAAAAGGGCACTGGGAGGGCGAATTCGTCACCACCACCTCGCAAAGATCCCAGGTTCCTCCTGGGAGCCTGGGATTCAGCTGGAAAATGTCTCTCCTGAGGGATCCTTGGGTGCTGCTGGCAGGAGATGGTGCTGTCCCATCCCATCTCCACTGCCTGGCACATTCCACGGGTGTTCCCAGCACCAGGAGACTCCAAACCCAAGTGAGCGGATCCCAGCACCAGGTGGAACATCCAGGAAGCAAATCCCATTCCAGAGGGTTGTGCTGCCAACCTGCAGAGCTCCAGGAACAACACCTGGGGCATTCTCCAGAGCTTTTCCAGCTGGGAAAGGCCGAGATCCTGCTGGAGGGTGGGAGGGATGAGCACAAGCAGCCCCTGGGCTTGAGTGATGCCATTCACACGCTGCCATCCCTGCCCCAGTGCCAGTTTAGCCACACCTGGAGCTCGTGGTTGCCCCAGACAAGCCAGCTCACATCCCTGACTTTCCCAAAGCTGCTGTGAGTCCAGCCTGGAGAATTCCCCGTTTCCTCAATGGAGGATTTGCCAGCTGTGGGGATTTGGGGGATTTAATAGTTGGTCACCGTGGAGAGCGAGGAGCTGCATCTTATTGGGGTGGCAGCTCCCTGACTGACACCCAGATGTTCCCCAGGGGTGGCAGTGCCACATCCAGAGCTGTTGAGCAGCACAGCACCAGCTCCTGATGGACAAAACCACTTCAGTAATTGGAAAACCAGGAGGATTTTGCTGGAGTTAAACCCTCCCTGTCCCTGGAGCAGATGTGAGGGGGCTGCATGAGGTGATAAAGGCCCTCAGGAGATGGTGGAGCTGTCTCCACAATGCAGCCAAGGCCACTTGAGCTTAGCAAGGCCAGAGGTGGAGAAACCAGCTTGGAAATTGTTCCAAGTGTTCCCAAAGGCACCAGGCTGCTCCATCTCTGGGGTGAAGGCCTCTGTGTTCCTCTGTGGGGCTGGCTGCATCCATGGGATCCCTTCCCATCCCTGCCTAAGGCACAGAATTCCCTCCAGGAGCTGCTGGTGGAGCCAGGTTCGTGTTGGCTGCTCAAGCCCTTCGTAGCAGAAGCTCAGATCCTCGTTTTAGTGCAATGCCCAAACTGGAGGAGCATCTCCTTTGGAGACCTTTCCACATGAAGGGATTTTTACTCCTTCATTTTACTCAGCCTTGCAAACCAACTGTGAATTTTGCACAGGGGATGAGGGGGGTGATTATCAGGGATGTGGAACCAAAGCTGAACAGCTCCCATCCTCTCAGCCTGGTGGGTATAACACAATCCAGGCATTTCATCCTCAGAAACCCTTGGGATCCCCATACACCACATCCCTGCAGCTTCATTTTTGGGGGCACAATACCCCAGGCTTTCAACGTGGGGGAAGATTCCAATCCACGCTGCTCACAGGGGGTATAAACCCAAAGGCTTGGGGATGAGCCATGGATAAAAGGAGATTTTTGCCCAAGAAAAGCCCAATTTCAGTTAGCTGTGACAAGCCTGGGCAGAGGGACATCCCCCTGTCCCTGTGCCAGCAGGACACCAGACCTTGTGTACAAAACTATTTATTAAAGAGCCTCTCCCCCAAGTATAGCCAGGAAAGTGGCCTGGGCTGAGAGCCAGGGTGCTGGTGGGGGGATCCCAATCCCTCCTCTTCTTCCTCTCCAGCAGGTGGGAATCCCCCTCCCAGCCCTGGAGCCCTTGGCATGGGCACATTCCCTTGGCATGGGCACATTCCCTTGGCTCCCCTGGGCACCTCGGGAGCTTTGTACTGAGTCACCCTGAGCAAAGCAGAGATAAGGAAATGACTGGCAGCCCTCCAGCCTGCACAGATGCTGGCTTATTTTGAAGTCCACAAATGATTTATGTGCTCAAGGAAGGATCCCAACACCTCCTCCTCCTCCTCCTCCTCTCAAAGTCCTTTTTTAAAGTCCCCCATTTCTCCCTGTCTCCACATTCTCCCTGTGGTGTCAATACCTTCACTCTGGGCACCCCAAAAAAACCAAGGGAAGGCCAAACCAAATATTTTGTTGAGAATTAAATGGAGCTAAAGCTCCAGGGGGGCAAGAAAAGGTTTTGTTTTATCAGCAAACCAAACACCCTATTCGGGAGCAAAATGCTGTTTTCCCTCTTGGAACAGCCTCCTGAAAATGAGGCCACTGCAGTTTTCATTTGCAACACTAATTTGATGAACTCCAGCGGGTTAATGATATTGCTGGATTTAATTAAAGCAGTTGTTAGTCAGGCTGAGTCCCTCCTCCTTAGGAAGGGCCTGGTGTTTTGGAAGCACTGCTGACATCCAGCACTGGAGCCCAGCCTCTGGCCAGAATCATGGAATCATGGAATCATGACCATGGGCAGGCCATGGGGGTACAGCCCAAATCCCTGTTTCATTCCCAAATCCCTGTTACAGCCCCAAATCCCTGTTACAGCCCCAAATCCCTGTTTCATTCCCAAATCCCTGTTACAGCCCCAAATCCCTGTTACAGCCCCAAATCCCTATTTCAACCCCAAATTCTATTACAGCCCCAAATCCCTGTTTCATCCCCAAATACCCCTTTCAGCCCCAAATCTCTGCTTCATCCCCAAATACCCATTTAATCCCCAAATCCCTGTTTCACCCCCAAATTCCTGTTTCAGCCCCAAATTCCTGTTTCAGCCGCAAATCCCCATTACAGCCCCAAATCCCAATTTCAGCCCCAAATCCCTGTTCCAGCCCCATGTCTGCAGCAAGGACCTGATTGCCCACCGGGTTTTCTCATCCACACGGTGCCACCGAGTTTGATTTGGGACATCAGACTTCCACATTCAGGTGACACCCGGGGGGACACAGCCCCACTCCTGCAATTTCCCCTCAACTTTTCCCAAGATTTCCTGACACCACAGAGTGTCCTGAGAGCTTTGGAAGTGCCTAAAAACCCTGAGGAGCTG
Source organism: Diglossa brunneiventris (assembly GCA_019023105.1). Taxonomy (NCBI): domain Eukaryota; kingdom Metazoa; phylum Chordata; class Aves; order Passeriformes; family Thraupidae; genus Diglossa; species Diglossa brunneiventris. The sequence continues at coordinate 37,385,008 of CM032360.1, forward strand.
TCTCAGCTGTAGCCATGACTTCTCTCCAGCCTTTAAACAACCCAAACCCAGCGGTGGCTGCTGCTTTCCATGGAAAACTTTCCCTGCAGGAAGATCCTGAGCAGCTCCAGTGAGTCACTGTGGGGTTACCTGGCACCTCTGCGGGCTCTGTCCCTGTGGTGACACCACTCACCTCATTTCTGGGCTGGTGACACTGCTCACCTCGTTTCTGGGCTGGCTGTCACCTCCTCATGACTTGGAGCTGAATGATTCCCAGCCTGGAGCTGTCTGTGCCAGGGAAGCTGTGCTGGGAATGCTGAGTGATGGAAAGCCACAGCACACCAGCAAATATCCCTCTGTCAAACAGGGGGATGAAGGGTCTGGCTTTATTCTGCACCCTAAAAACCCTCAGACTGCTGCTCAGGCTCACCCTGGCCTCTCCATGGATGGTGGACTTGATCTTGGAGATCTTTTCCTACCTTCATTCTGTGGGTGGGAATGTTTTGCTCTGGCTCCTGGAGTTCAATATTCCAGTCCAGTCCTGCATCCCTGCTTGTGGATCAAAGCCTTTTACCAAACTGTTGTTTATTTGCTTGGAAAATGCACAGAATGTGTTTGATGTCTCTATGTTAATTAAAGGAATAATAATCTCCTATAAACCAGTGATATCCCTGCAAGTTCCCCATCTCATATCCCAATTAGCTGCAATGCTAATTCCCAGCGGGATGCCTGCCAGGAAAGCTTGGGGAATGAGTGCCCTTCCTTACCCAGGACATGTCAATCCTTCCAGGGCTTTAATTCCCATCCCTAAATTTCCTGTCATTAACTAAATAACCCCATTGTTTTAAATGCATCTTCATTTTTGGAGGCACAATACCCCAGGCTTTCAACTTGGGGGAAGATTTAAATTTGTTTTAGTCAGGGATGAACCCTTGTCCCTTATGGGACAAACACCACAGGAGACAGAGAAAAGGGGTGACTTGTTCAGTACATGGAAGTTTTTCAGGAATAAATGCATTTTTGAAGGGGTTCAACACAAATTCTTCAATCATTTTGATTTACAGCAGTATGGGGTGACAGGACAAGGGGGAATGGCTTAGGGCTGGAAGAGAGTGGATTATCATTAGGAAAAAATTGTTCCCTGTGAGGATGGTGAGGCCTTGGAATAGGCTGTGGCTGTCCCTGGATCCCTGGCAGTGTCCCAGGCCAGGCTGGACAGGGCTTGGAGCACCCTGGGACAGGGGGAGGTGTCCCTGCCATGGCAGGGGGTAAAACAGGATGGGCTCCAAGATCCCAACCCAAACCAGTCTGGAATTCCATGATTCACACCCACCCCATTCCCAGCTTGGCTCAGCAGCCCCTGGCATGGGGCAGAGCCAATGTCACCACCCCTGGTGACATCCTGGCCGCTCCACACATCCCAAATCCTCTGTCCTGTCAGGATTTTCCCTTCCAGCCTTTTGCTTGCATACGAAGAAGGTTTCCCTTGTCACAGCCCAAGCCTGCATTTCACATTCATGCATTTAAAGCACAGACAGGCTTGTAATTAAAGCCTGGAATATTTTAAGCACTCGTAGTGATTGGAAGGTCTCGGAACTGAGCTCAGCATATGCTGCTCTCATAGTAAGCCCCAGTTCTGCCAGCTGCCTGCGTGGGCTCTGCCTGCAATTCCCACTCTCCCATCAATGAGCTGCACCCAGGAGCAGGAATCATTCACTGATGTCGATTCTTTTGCTTTTTTTTGGTCAAGGTCGGGATTAAATGGCATATTTTTTTGTTCAGACTCAGATGTTTATTAGTTTTTATCTATATTATAGTCCTACAAGCTGTGAGTTCTGTAGTGCTTCACTAACAAGGTAAAAAAAGGGAGCCATAGTTCTTTTTCTGAAAGGCTTTTTAAGGACAAACTGTCTAATTAAGAAATGATACTTCAATTATTTTTATTTTTAACTTAATAACTAACTACCTGTGCTCCTAAATGCAGACTTTTTTATCTAATTACACAAAACCACCCAAACCCATGGAGAAGAAGGTGAAGAAGAGGGACAAGCCTCCACCTTAAAACCTCCATCTTGCTTATATACATTACTGTATTCTAAACCCTTAAACTCGAAATTTTCCACCCTGTGATGTTACACAGTTCTATTCAAACCACACACCTGTAATCTCAGTGTTATCAATCAATTCTGGAAGCCTTCTCCACAGCCTCAGGTCAATGCAGTGTTCTCCTGGGGGTCAGAGCCTGGCAGCACAGAAAATCTGAAATTCTCAGCAGCCAGGGTTCCAAGACCCAACCAGAGCAAAGCGTGGCCCCTTCTCTGCCCAGGAGCAAACCCCTGATGTTTCCCCAGCCAAAAGCTCCAAATCTGGAGTGGTTCAATGGGAGCATGGCAGGAATTCTCCATCTCCCAGCGAGGATCCTTTGCTATGGTTACACGAGCCAGGAAGAGAAAAGGAAAGGTGGGGGATACTCAAGTGGTTTTTTTTCTTTCTTTCTTTTTCAAGCCCAGCCAGTTCCCAGGGGCAGTTCCCGAAGCCGTGGCAGGAATGTCACCAGGCAGGAAATGCTCGTGACTGAGTACCTGACCCAAACACGTGCCTCACCTTCCTCCCGTTTGTTTGTTTTGTTTTGGTTTTTTTTTCCCCTGGAAAGAATCCCATCCTCGCCTACCAGCTGGTAAATATTGCTGCTTCCTCCTGCGTGCAAAGCTCGGCTTCATCCTGGCTCCCTCTCAGGGCTTACCCATGGATGGGGACAGGGATGCTCCAGGGGGATAAGGAATCCTTGGGTGGGTCACTCACACCCTCGCTGCTGGTGCTGGCACAGATCCATCCAGGGGCTGAGATGTTCCTCACCACAGTTCCCAACCTCTCTGTCCTGCAGAGATGAGGGAATAATCCTGTTCGATAATATAACCAATCATCAATAACTATAATCATGATAATATTTTATTATAATGATTATATAGTACATAAATAATATATTATATAATATATAAATAATACAATATAATATATATAAATAATATTATATAATATAGAATATAAATGTATACTATATACTATATACTATATACTATATACTATATACTATATACTATATACTATATACTATATACTATATAATATATATAATTCTATCTAAAATATATGCTATATAATATATATAATATTTAATAACGGTTATAATAATTTATAGAAAGAAACTGTTGTTCCTAATTAACCAGTAGTGTGAAGGGTGTTGTTAAGAACCAATCAGGTTCTGAGTGAGCAATCCGACATATAAAATAAATGAAGTTCCTGATAAAACACACTTTATTAGGAGCTATAAAGTGCAGTGTAAAACACTACACTTGTGTTTTACACAAGTAAAAGCCGATGTGAATTGTTTTGAAGGTTCTTTCAATACATCACCAAAATCAGGGACATTCCCCAAAAAACCCCAGCGAGCTGGGAATGCCCCTGGAGCCACCCAGAGCATTCCCACCCTTCCAGCCCGGCATCCCTCAGGCTTCAGGGCTTTTGGGACATCCTGAACTTTTTATTTCTCTCCTAGCTGGGAAAAATTCCCGGTTTGTTCCTCCTGAGTGGCAGTCGAGGGTTTGGGGACACCGGGATGACCCGGGACGGGCAGCGCAGCCCCGGCTGTTCCCGGCTGGGAAATTTTCCTCGGAGTTTCCACCGGGAAAATTTCCTCGGTGTGAAATTTTCCCGGAGTTTGTCAGGAAACTCTTTCGTAGCCGCTTTTTTTTTTTTCCTTGGAACAGCTCATTAACACCCCAGCGGAAATCTGCAGGCTCCGGGCCAGGTTTCGCAATGCTCCCGGAGCAACGCGGGGACAGGAGGGTTTGCATGGAAAAACCACAAAATTCCAGCAAAAAAAAGGAGAAACTCGGAGCTCACTGCGTGTGCAAACATCGCCTTTCCTCTGCTCTGCACGGAGCTGAAGTGCTCTGGAGAAACCACACGACCACAGCTTGTCCCAAAATAACTTTTTTAGAGGAATATCCACCACGTGGGATTGTTGGCTGGGTGGAAATCGCTGCTCTGAAGGGCTGGGGAAGGCTCTGGAAACACAAAATGTTGGATTTGTTCAGTCCTGGCCACGCCAGCCAGAGCTCCGGGCTCCCACACATCTCATCTTTCCCCAGGAGCATGTCTGGGTGCTAACAAGAGGAAAAAAAGGGAAAATCCAGCCAGAATCTCAGCATATTTCAGGGAATACAGTGAAAAAAACCCTTTTATGTGTCAGAGTCAGATCCTGCTCATGCTCTGGTGTAAATCCACGGGGGAGAACGTGGGAGGAGGAAAACCTGGAGCTCCTGGGGGCTGCCCGTGCCCAGGGCATGAGGGAAGAGCTGCCAAAATCCACCGAACCAGGGGAACCCAGCATATCCACACCCACCCACAGCTCCCAAAAGCTGCTCTTTTTGTTCCCCTCACCTTTCTATTCAAATTCAGCGGTGCTAAACCAATATTTATTCAGTTTTTCCTGGTCAGGAACCACTCCCTGCTTGCTGATATTTCAAAAATGTGTCTGGTTGCCCTGAGGAGCTGTAGCTGTGTGTGTCTGAGGAGGAGGAGGAAAGCTGCGCTGGGGTATTTTTAGCCCCGTGTTTGTCTGCAGAGCCACGTCCCAGAAGAATTTTTGGTTTCATCCCCGCCTGGGGACTCAATCAGTTTGGGTGAGATGCACAGCACGGGGAGCTCAGTGTTACCAGCCCATGCGATGGGTTATAAACAGAATTATCCAAGCATTAAAATATCCCAGTCTGGCGTGAAAATCCTTGAAAGCAGAGCTGAGACTGGGCGGAGGGAGCGGGGAAGGTGGGAGGGTGTTGGAACCCTGGATACTGAGAATTTAAGTGTTATTTAAGTATTATTTATTATTAAGAATTTTAGCAACTAAGAATTTTCTGTGTTGAAAGACACAGCCCCTCAAGAGAGCACTGCGTTTAACCTGAAGCTATAGAGAAAGCTTCTAAAATGGATTGATAACACCAAGATTGTGAGTGTGAAGTTTGAATAGAAGTGTGGAATATCACAGAGCAGAAAACATAGAGTTTTAAGTTTTAGAATATAATAATATATATAAAACTAAAATAGAAGTTTTAAGGCAGTAGCTAGTCCTTCTTCTTCACCTTCTTCTTCATGAGTTTAAGTAGTATTTTGTAATTAGACAAAAAAGTCCACATGACAAGACATTAGTAATTAGTTACTAAGTTAAAAGTAAAAATAATTTAAGCGTCGTTTCTTAATTGGACAATTTTTCCTTAAAAGACTTTGTAGAGATAGATGGAGAGCCATTTTGGCTGGGGACAGTTGTGGGTGGGTGACTGTCCCTGCTGTCACCCAGGATGAGGATTTTAGGGATGAAGCAGCTGGGAGGAATGCTGCACATCCATAGTTCTGCGGGTGCTTCCAACCTGGAGCAGCCAGAGCATTCCCCTCTTATCACCTTCTCTTATCTCTGAGCAGAGGAGCCTGAGCCCTGCCTGGTTGGGGACGCCTGGCAAGGGTCACAGTCTCTTCTCCTGCCTGTTGGGGGAACACAAGTGGGGTGATTGGGCTCCTGAATCCCCAAATCCAGATTTCCAGCACCCCTCTGTCCCCAGCACTCCTCCCCAGGCAGCAGGGATGTGCTGCTTCCTCACTATCCCATTTTTGGGGGTAGAAAATTATTTCACTGATTTATTTTCTACCTTGCAAGACTGTGGGAGTCTGCCCTGTGCTCCTCCATGAGCCACCAGCTGATTTCAGTCAATCTTTGGGCTGAAATTCATTTTAAACTGAATTTCCTGAGCACAGAACATGATCTGAGTGCTCTGCCCTGAGTCCCCTCTTTAAATAACCAGAGGTGGAGAAGGAAAATGCCTTTCAGAGCCTCTGCCCTTCCCTTTCCCTGCAGCCTGGGGTGGTTTTTGCAGCCACCCTGGATTATTCATGCCTTCAGTATCTTCACCACCTCAGCTTTAGGACAAACTCATAAAACATAAATATTTTGTGCTCCAGAGGGACTTTTTTTAATGGTTTCAGGTTATTTAGCAAGCACTTCATGTGGCCCAAGCTGTGGATTTCCCCCCAGAAAAGGGATGTGCAGGGAATGGGGACAGGGATGGGGTCCCTGCACTGCAGCATCACCACTGGATCAATAATCAATGGGTTTGCCTTTTTATTAATCTACTAAATAACTCTTTTTTTAGTGTAAATAGTTCTTAACAGCCATTAAAATGTAATTACAGGACATTCAGGTGACATCTCTGTCAGGGACAGAAGTTGCCAGGTCCCTTGGCCAGGACAGCCCCACATGAGGAGAAGGAAAACCACTGGGAGGAAAAATGGGCCGAAGATGAGAATGGGTGACTTCAGCCGGGTGTGCTCATGAGATGGGAGGGAGGAAGTGCTGACAGAGCTTCTTTGCATTGGAAACTCGGTTAAAGACGAGCTAAGTGTTGCACAAAATATACATTTCTGTCCACATTGCTGTTGTGGGATGAGAAATATTCCCAGGATTGCCAGGAAAGGTGGGGCACGGAGGGTTGGGCACTCCTGGGGGGGCTCCAGCTCCTTTGGGATGGGCAGGGAGTTTTGGTGAGGGAATCCCACTCAGGGCTCATTCAGGCTGCAGCAAACATGGACAACCTGCACTTGGAGCCTCCTCTTCCCAGCAAAGGCCTCTGCCGGTGACAGAAGTGCAAAAACATTTCAACAATGTGCTCCAAACCACTTCCAAATGTTTTCCAGGCTGGAGCAGAGCTGCCACAAGTGCCACTGAGCCGGGGAGCTGCCCTCGCTCTGGGCACGCTGCCCAGCAAACCTGCTTCCTCTGCTGGCCCAGCAAATTCCTGCTGGGAACAGGATGCTCCTGAAGGGAAGAGAGGCATCACCCTGCTCCCCTGCAGCTGAGGGAATGCAGCATTTTATTCTGTTTGATTTTTTTGAGTCATTTCCATGGCTGCTGAGCCCCCCTGAGGCTGGCCACCCGCTGTGGATGCAGTCACCTTTGGTCATTTATCCCAAATGTGTTTCCTCAGGAATCTGGGAATGCCTGTGGCTCCTGGCAGCCTCTGCTGAAGCCTCTGAAGGGTTTCTGGTGCCAGGGACACCTGGGTGCACCTTCTGGAGCTATGGAACAGCATTCCCAATCCTGCCTCCCAGAGCAGCCCCCGCGACCAAAGGTGAGTTTGGGATTGCTCCAAATTCCAGCTGCTCCATCCTGGATCTCCCTTCCAGCTGCAGCAGCAGCTAATTCCCTGGTTTTGCGGCTCCATGAGCCCCAGATGGCCCCCAGGATGGGATGTGGGGTCTCTCAGTGCTGCCACTGCAGGGGTGCTGGTTTGGGTCCTGCTCCCTCTGCTAGCCCATTTGGCTTTTCCCAAGTTATCCCAAATTGTAGCCATGATATTTTCTGAAAAACCTTTCCTTAGGATTTTTCCTCCTGAGAAGCTGAGAGGCCTCAGGAACAAAATGTAACCAATGGTTATCTGCTGCTGTGGGATGCAACAGGTGCAGCTGTGATTGGTCTCATGTGGTTGTTTCTAATTAATGGCCAATCACAGCCCAGCTGTCTTGGACTCTCTCAGTCAGTCACAAGATTTGTTATCATTCCATTTCTATTCTTAGCCAGCCTTCTGATGAAATCCTTTCTTCTATTCTTTTAGTATAGTTTTAATGTAATATATATCATAAAATAATCAATCAGCCTTCTGAAACATGGAGTCAGCTCCTCGTCTCTTCCCTAAGACCCCTGCGAACACCACCACACCAAATTCCTTCCCACACAAACTCCAGCAGATGTGGAGTCCAAGAAATGAGCCCATGGTGGGGTGGCGCTGATGAGGGTGAAAGTGCCAGCACTGAGCACGTCACTGAGGGGTTTTTTTGGGTTAAGGATGAAATATCCAGCTCCTTTCCATCTTCTGTACATCTCCCCTGACCCGGAATTCCACTTTTTAAAATAACCCCGTTCTGCAGGAGCAGTGTCCTAAAATACACACCTGACCTATTTATCCAGCTCTCTTCCCAAAATGCCATCCTGCAGCTTGAGCAGAGGGGCCTGTGGAGCAGGACACAGCCAGGGTCAGTCTGCTCCTGCTGGGAAGGTGAGGGAATGATTCCCTTTTCCCTAAGGATCAACGTGGGAATTGGAGCTGGCAGGAAATCCAGCGCTGGGTTTGGTTTGGGGACACCATGGAGGATTCAGGACTTGTCCAAAGCACACAGAATGCAAACTCTGCCTCTCAATCCCTTGGGAATGGCCCGCTGTGGAATTCCTGGATTTCTGCCTCCCAGCCAGCAGTCATCACCCAGAACTGGGAATTCCATGTAGGAAGAGCTCTGGAAAGGGGGGCAGCAGCCCCCAAGCTGAGGTTTCAGTGCCAGGCCTGGGACATCTGACTGGAGTCTCCTCCCAAGGCTGCAGGAATCCAGTGCTGCTCATGATCCAGCAGAAATTCAGGGTTCCATCAGAAAAACAGGGCTCCTTCCTGTGTCCCAGCCAGCAGCACCACCCTGGACTCAGAACCTGAGCTGTGGACATCAGGAGAATGTTTAGATCCCATCAATGCTCACATCCCATTTTTCCTTCCCTTTGATCCCCATTCCAGAGGTGAATCCCCTCATTCCTGAGGGTTTTCAGGACAATCTGATTGGTGTCACCTCCCTGGACACCTCTCAATGCCACAGGAATCTGGTGCTGCTCGTGATCCATCAGAAACCCAGAGCTCCTTCCCCATGTTCCAACCAGAGCTGTGGACATCAGGACAATGCTTACATCCCACCAGGATCAGGACAATGCTTACATCCCACCAGGATCAGGACAATGTTTCCATCCCACCAGGATCAGGACAATGTTTAGATCCCACCAGGATCAGGACAACGTTTGCATCCCATCAATGCTTGCATCCCATTTTTCCTCCCCTTTGACTCCCATTCCAGAGGTGAACCCCCTCATTCCTGAGGGTTTTAGGGCCCTGCTGAGGTTTTTGCAGCTCTGTGAGGAGGAGAAAAGACACCCAACCTCCAAGGATTGATGGGTACATCCAGGAACATGATGGCCTTATCCAGGTCACCTTTTTCATTTGCACCCAGGGAGGAAATTAATGAAGCTCCCAGAGTTGTTCCCACTAATTGATGACTTCTTAATGGCAGTAAAGCTTTAAGAAAGCAGAAATGTATTATGTGGAAGGGCAGAAGTGAGTGGCTCTGGGTGGTTTATCTTGGTGATTTGGGAGGGGGGAATTGCAGGGGATTTGATCCCTGCTCCAAGTTCTGCTCTGCATTTTAGTGGGGAATAGCATTAAAATTAATCCTGGCACTTACAAATGGTGATTGGGCAATTAAAGGCTGATTAATCCAATTTTATTTAGGGAAAATGGATGAGGGAAGGAGCTGGTAAATGGGAAATGATGGAAAAGTGGAGCAAAGGTGAAAGAAAGGATAATTTGGCCTGGCTTTGGAAGAGAATGGGATTCTTAGGCAAAGGGAATGCAGGAGATTGGATCTGTCTGGACAGCAGGAAATGGAAGGGACAGGGACAGGGAGGGGATGGCAAATGCAGGTAAGAAATTCAGCAAAGGCAGGTGACAACCAGAGGAGCCGATTCCTTCCAGATCCACATGGAAAACAATGTTTGATATTTTTATTAATGACCATAAAAAGAGAAAAAAACCTGTCTGGAGGGGTTTTGCTGGTGGAATTTCCTGATCAATCTGCTGATGGCACCAACTGAAGGGGAAACATGGACAATATGGAATCTTAAGGATTGAAATAAAGCACTCAGGATCCCACAGTGAGGATTTGAGCTGTGTGGGAAGAGCGAATCCATTCAAAGTGATGGAGAGGGAGAGATCCCAGGAGATGCACGAGGATCTCACTAACCTGAGGTGTTGGATACAGCTCTGATGCAGAAAAACTGAGCAGTCCCAGCACAGGACAGACTCCAGGAACTTGGTGCATTTAATCCCCCAAAATCTCAGCAAAGCAACACCTGAGAAAATCTCTGCAGATATTTGAGGGCTGATATGAGGCAGAGGTGAACTTCTCACGGTGGGAGCAGGAGGAACCCTCCAAGACCTGCAGCCAAACCACCCCAGAGGCTCCAGAGGCCACAGCACTGTTTTGGTGGCCAGCTGGGCACCCAAGGAGCCAGCTCAGCTCAGGGTGACTCCATCCCCAGTGGAGGAGGGAGGGTTTGATGTGGTGCCTGCAGGAGAAGAGCCCCGATAAACCTGGGATCCTTCCAGTCGGACCAGAAAAACCTGAGGTGCTGCCACCCACCCTGATGTGCAGCTGATGTGATCCCTGTGTGATAGCTGAGGGACAGGAGGCCGGGAAGGTGTCCAGGAATTCTGTGTTCCCACGGGTGGCTGGCAGCTGATCAGATCAGCACCAAGAACCTGGAATGAGAATTGCCTTGGAGCCTCCTGAGACAATTCCCTCCTTTTCCTGCAGCAGCATCCCAAGAGTTGAGCTTTGGGTGCTGTGGATCTCAAGAACCTGATGATTTTTTGGGACTGGGAAAAAATTGGGGGATGTGTTGGTGATAAATTATTTGTTTTTCCCATGGTTTTTTCCACGGCAGCAGATTGGATCAGAGGAAAGGAGGGAGGATTCTCACCTTCTCCTAAGAGCCCACCTGCAGAGCTCTGGAAAACCCTAAATAAGGATGTTGAGCTGCTGGAGCGAGTCCAGAGGAGAGAATAAAACTGATCCAAACCCTGGAATCCAGACCCCAGCAGGCTTGGGAGACACAGCAGCAACACCGAGGGCTGGAATTGCTCCATGGGATGCTCGTGCTCCACATCCTCCCAAAAGCAGTGGGAATGTGAAATTTGGCTGGGATTTGCAGCCTCCTATTCCTGGTACACCCCTAAACCAGGATAAGAGGGAGGATGGAGATGTTCCAATGCTTGGGAGCCAGGCTGGGAGAGCTGGGAATGTTCCCCTGGAGAAGGGAAGGCTCCAGGCAGAGCTCAGAGCCCCTGGCAGGGCCTGAAGGGGCTCCAGGAGAGCTGCAGAGGGACTGGGGACAAGGGATGGAGGGACAGGAGCCAGGGAATGGCTCCCACTGCCAGAGGGCAGGGCTGGATGGGAGATTGGGAATTGGGAATTCCTGGCTGGGCTGGGATTCCCAGAGCAGCTGGGGCTGCCCCTGGATCCCTGGCAGTGCCCAAGGCCAGGCTGGAGCCACCTGGGATAGTGAGGAGTCCCTGCCCATGGAACTGGATGGATTTTCATGTCCCTTCCAACCCAAACCATTCCAAGATTCCCTGAATTTGGCACCAAAACCTCCTCAGTGAGTCCCAGAAAGCCTCTCTGTGTTTTCCCTGCCTCAGACATCAAAGTTCTCCGTGGCTGAGGGGGCGTTTTCCCACATCCCTCTGTCTCCCCACAGGGCTGGGCTGGAAAACCAACCCCGGTGGCAGCATTGGAATGCAAAGCCCAATGAAATCCTCTGCTCCTCTCAGCTTCATTAGCTGGGCTAATTAAGAGGAGCCAATCAAAATTCCCTTTGCAAAACAATGCGTTAACAAATCGGGATGTGTAAAAGCAGCCCTAAAAACCAGCTGTGAGTGGTTCCAAACACAGAGCAGGGAATGCAGATCCCACAGAGCTCCGCTGAGTTTAGGAATTTCTGCAGATTTATGTCTCAACGGCTGAGTTGGAGCTTTCCATTTTGAAGCCTGTGGCTTTCAAACCACGACAATCCCAGCTATGAAAACCCTTTGATTCCACCCAAAACAACAGTGGGGAAAGCACTGGGAGAGGAGGAATCCCATAAATTGAAATGCCTGTGGGGATGGAGGAGATTGAAGGGCTGAAGGGGTCAGGCAGCAGCTCCAGGGGTGCTGATGCCTTGTTCAGGCTGCCCTGGAGCAGAGGCTGGACAGAGTCACAGAACAAAGCAGGGATTCATTAACAGGATCTCCTCCATGGATCCACCTTGGGCAGCACAAGAGCCCAGCCAGGGCTGCACCCAAGATGAACCAAAATGGCCCCAAAATGCACGAGCGCTCCCGGGGTCTCTCCCTGGGATCAGTTCTGCTCCATTTGCACCTTGCAGTTCATTGTCCCATTCCAGCTTTAGCCCCTGCAGTCCCACCCTGCTTGTTTTTCTCTCTGCAGCCCACGGGGTTTGTGCTCCTGGGCTGAGATTTGGATCATTTGTCCTTGGTGCCCAGCTGGAGCAGGAATTGTTTTGTCTCCCTGCTCTGTGCAGGGAGCTCAGCAACGCTGAATGTGAAGCTCAGAGCTGCACACTAAAGCAGCACAGAGCCTGAAACACAGAAAAGCCAAACCTGAGGTATCAGGATTTTCCTTAAATTCTTTCCTATTTCCCATTACTTTGCAAAGCCAGGGCTCTCAGTGTGCACTCTGTTCTCCAAGCAATAGCACAGGGAAGAACATCTGGTTATCTAAAAAATGGGTGAGTTTTAGTGGAAAACAGCAAGAAATCCCAATATTATTGTTTGCTTTGTGGGCCCTGGCCAGGGGAATATTTGAGGAATTCCTAAAAACATGGATAAAACAAAGAGTCTGTGCTGGAAATGTGCAGAAAAACCCGTGCTGCACTTCACTCTTCCCAATCCTCCTTCCCAAAAAGGGTTTTCCTTGTATTAAGGGATCCTAATGGATTCTGGGATGAATCTCCCCAGGCAGACGCCGTGTTTGACACCTCCCTCTCACGAGTCTGGCAGCAGGAGGAGGCCACAGAATGCAGAATTCCCAATATTTTGACTTGGCTCCTCAGCAGGCTCTCCCAAATCTGCTCAGCAGAATGGCCGGGAGGGGGGAATTTTCTCACTTGGGAAGCTTTAATGTGATGTTGGAAAACTCAGTTCTCATCCAGGGCTGGCACTGGGATGGCATCCCAAGGATGTTTCTTGTCAGGATGGGCAAAAAGACAAGACCTGGAAGGAGCATTTTCCCCTGGGGTGGGGATATTCTGAAAAATTCATCCCTAGGGAGAGTGGGAAAGACTTCCAGGCTCTTTCCTGCTTAAATCTGCCCTGTGGAATGGTTTGGTTTGGCCAGATTGTTCTCTCTGGATGGGGAACATCCATCCATCCATCCATGAGCTGGGATCGCTTCCCTGGATGTGCTGCCTGTGGAGCATTCCCAATGGAGCCCATCCCTGGGAATCTCAGGATTTTCTGGCTCGTTTTGAGTCCCAATCCAGAAGTTTGAGGAGCTGTGGATGCAGCAGGAATTACCAGGGAGCAGATTCCACAGGGGTCCTCTGCATGCCAGGAGTCCCAGTGCAGGCAAACAGGTGATGGAAGAGGTTTTCTCCAAGGAAAAAAAAGCATCAGGAATCACACAAAGGTTCAAAAGAACAGATCCTAAATCATTAAAACAGATTATTCCTAGAGATTTCCATGGATTCCCATGGGGTTGGATATGGATCCAACCTGCTCAGTGGGATAACAGCTCCAAGGCTGTTCCCAACAGGTTTTCTCCATGGAAAAAACCCATCAGGAGCCACACAAAGGTTCAAGAGAACAGATCCTAAATCATTAAAGCAGATGATTCCTATGGATTTCCATGGGGTTGGATATGGATCCAACCTGCTCAGTGGGATAACAGCTCCAAGGCTGTTCCCAACAGGTTTTCTCCAAGAAAAACCCATCAGGAGCCACACAAAGGTTCAAGAGAACAGATCCTAAATCATTAAAACAGATTATTCCTATAGATTTCCATGGATTTCCATGGGGTTGGATATGGATCCAACCTGCTCAGTGGGATAACAGCTTCAAGGCTGTTCCCAAGAGGTTTTCTCCATGGAAAAAAGCCATCAGGAGCCACACAAAGGTTCAAGAGAACAGATCCTAAATCATTAAAACAGATTATTTCTATAGATTTCCATGGATTCCCATGGGATTGGATATGGATCCAACCTGCCCAGTGGGATAACAGCTCCAAGGCTGTCCCCAACAGGTTTTCTCCAAGGAAAAACATCAAGAGCCACACAAAGGCCTTGCCATTCAAAAGAACAGATCCTAAATCATTAAAACAGGTTATTCCTATGGATTTCCATGGATTTCCAGGGATTTCCATGGGGCTGGATATGGATCCAACCTGCCCAGTGGGATAACAGCTCCAAGGTTATTCCAAAGAGGTTTTTCTCCAAGGACAAAACATCAGGAGCTACACAAAGGCTTTGCCATTCAAAAGAACAGATCCTATATCATTAAAACAGATTATTAAATCCTATAGATTTCCCTGGATTTCCATGGGGCTGGATATGGCTCCAACCTGCTCCAAGGCTGTTCCCACCAGATCTGGCTCTGATTTTTGGGATCCAAATCAATCCATATCCAACTGCTCCACATCCTGATGGGTTTAATACCTGGAGCTGCCTGGCTTTGGGATCAGTGTGTGTTTGTTTGAAGCCTGAATTCCACCTTTCATCTCCCACGCCAGGAACGCTGTAATATTCCAAGAATAATTGGATACCCCATCCCATAATCCAATATCCTGCATCCCCAAATCTCATTTTGTGCTGTTGGGATGACATCAGGCAGGGAGTAGGGGAACAAACAGCTCATCAAGGATTGGATCTTTTCCCAGAATAAACCCGGAACATCCACAGCGATGGATGGAGCTCCAGGCAGGAGCTGCCTGATGAATCCATGGATTTTGCAGCTCTGGGATGGTGGAAAATTCCTTCTCATGGTGGATGGTGCAGCCAGGAATTCACCTGCTGGGACTGCAGTGATTCTGTCTAGGATATTTGGAATTATCTTTCTTATTAGAGGAAAATCCCATTTTCACCTGCTCAAATCCACAATTATTTTATGGGTGCAAATTCCCTGAGCCTGGATTTGATTCTGATTCCAAAAATGGCCATTTTCCAAATATCCAGATGTGGGAAAAAACCCTTTTGGTGAATCTAGATGGGCCAATGGAGTTTTGTGGGAAGAAATGGTTTTAATACAGTGAAAAACAGTGAAAATCGGGAATTTTGGCCTTTAATGGGCCTTAAAGACACATTTATTGGGAAAGAAAGAAAATGTTTATTAATCCCTAAGTGTTGTTAAATATCCATGTTAAAAATCCTGTGTTTAGGATGCTTTTGCTCCTATCCAAGGTATTTTATATATTCTACATTTTATATTTATATATTTTATTTTTTATATTTTATATTCAAGGCTGCTTCTCCCAGTTTATATTTTCCTGTCCTTGGCAGATGAAGAGCCTGAAGCTGTCAGGGGGGTGGGAATTTGATGGGATCCTGCCTGCCCCTGCCACCCTCATTTGTCACCTCTTGTCACACCCTCATCACTCCATTATTCATGAGCCAAAAAGGGACTAAAATCGTCCCAAACCTCCTCGGGCAGCCTGGAATTCTCTGCATGGATATGGAGGGGAATCCCTGAATCCCTCTGGCAGGAGAGGAGCTCCTGGAGCAGGAATGGTTGGACCTGGTCTGACCAAATTCCTTCCAGTTCCCAAAGATCTCTTGGAAAAAGCGCACTCAGGAATGTTCACGGCGGAAAGAAAAAAAAGGATTGAATCAGTATTTTCATAGGGAATGGGGTTTGAGGATTTGGATGGGGAGTTTTTATTCCCACCCAAAGGGGATCCTTTGCTCAGACTCCTCATCCCACCCATCTCCAGAGCGAAGGAGAGCTGAGCCAGGAAAATCAGGATCAGCCCTGGAGCTGCTGCCCCAAGTGTTTGTTGTCTCTGGGGTTTCTGGGATGGCTTTTCCTCCTCTCCATCCTCCCTCTCATCCTGGTTTAGGAGTCTACAGGAACAGGAGGCTCCAAATCCCAAACAAATTTCACATTCCCGCTTCTTTTGGGAGGATGTGGAGCATGAGCGTCCCATGGAGCAGATTCCAGCCCTCGGTGTCGCTGCTGGGGGTTTGGATTCCAGGTTTTGGATTCCAGGTGTTTTTATTCCCACTGAAGGGAATCCTTTGCAGCTCTGTCCCTCCTTGTCACCCTGACCACGGCCAGACCCCTCATCCCACCCAGCTCTGAAGGGAATGGGGAGCTGAGCCAGGAAAATTGGGATGTCCCACTGAATCCTCAGGGTTTATCTTTTCTGTGTTTCAGGTTCTGTGCTGCTTTAGTGTGCAGCTCTGAGCTTCACATTCAGCGTTGCTGAGCTCCCTGCACAGAGCAGGGAGACAAAACAATTCCTGCTCCAGCTGGGCACCAAGGACAAATGACCCAAATCTCAGCCCAGGAGCACAAACCCCGTGGGCTGCAGAGAGAAAAACAAGCAGGGTGGGACTGCAGGGGCTAAAGCTGGAATGGGACAATGAACTGCAAGGTGCAAATGGAGCAGAACTGATCCCAGGGAGAGACCCCGGGAGCGCTCGTGCATTTTGGGGCCATTTTGGTTCATCTTGGGTGCAGCCCTGGCTGGGCTCTTGTGCTGCCCAAGGTGGATCCATGGAGGAGATCCTGTTAATGAATCCCTGCTTTGTTCTGTGACTCTGCCCAGCCTTCTCAAGGCATCAATCCCCTCTGGAGATCCTTTCCTGCTGATAAAACAACTTGTGGAGATGGGGGAATATTTGAGGATTGAGCAAGTCAGGGAAAATCCTCATCCACTCCTCCCAAGGCCCTGCCCAGTTAATTCCTGAGGCTCCAGGTTCTCCCAGCAGGATTTGAAGCCCTAATGATGCTCCAAATTTCCCTTCCCCGGAGCAAGGACAGCCCTGTGGAGCAGGCAGGGATCGCTGCCCTTTGGAAATGCATTCCTGAAACTGCTCCTGGCATCAATCATCCCTCTGCAGCACAGCCTGACCTCCTCCCATCCCAAATCCCTCCCCAAATCCTCCTGCGGGTCAAACATGGGCCGGGCTAGGGATTTGTGGCAATTAAAACGTCTCTTTTGTAATTTATATCATTCCCATCATGGACAGAGCAGGAATTTGTGGGGATTGGAGCCCCTCGGTGCCCAGGGCTGAGCTCTGTTGGAACATCAGGGAGAAACCTTCGGGGCATGGGCTTGGCTGGCTCTGAAAATAGGAAAAATGGTAATAAACGTCAAAGTTAGCCCCCAAAAGTGGCTAAAAATAAATTTAAAAGAAAATATCCAGGTCTGGGGCAGTAAAGAAGGAAACTTTTGCTTTTTTCCCCGTTTCTTTCCAGGGTGTCAGGCACAATTTAGAGGGGATCTGCATGGATACAAATGAAGGATGAGGGAATAATCACCTGTTCTTTACTAATCACCGAGCCCTGAGATTACCTCAGTCCCTGGGTGAGCTGCCCCTCCCTGTTATCCAGCAGAGAATTCCAAAAGCATCATTTCCCATCTCAGGAAACTCCTTTATCCAGCTGAAACCGCAGGAGACACAAAGGGAGCGATCCCAGGAGGGAAAATTCCCGTGTTTTGATGGAATTCCACCTTGAATCGATTCATCCTCTGCTGTTAAACCCGGGGTGCTGAAAAACCTGCGGGGAAAGGCTGTGGAAAAGGAGCTTTTCCAACCCAAACCGTGATCCCAGAGTGCTCAGCTCTCC
This sequence comes from Diglossa brunneiventris, assembly GCA_019023105.1. NCBI lineage: Eukaryota > Metazoa > Chordata > Aves > Passeriformes > Thraupidae > Diglossa > Diglossa brunneiventris. The sequence goes on from CM032360.1 coordinate 37,402,470, forward strand.
TCTGAGAGCTTTTTTGGGCTCCGGTTTAGTTGTGGACAGAAATAAAATGAGGAAAATGTCCCTGGTGTGTCCTGGCATCCCAAACCCCCAGCAAATCCCACTCCTGCCTTTTCCAGCCCCCTGACCTGCTGCTGCACTTGGCTCCCTCGGGAAAAAAATGGGAAAAACCTTTCCAAACTCAGCCTATTATCCTGATAATATCAGAAAATTTGCACCCGACCCCAATAATACCCATTTTTTTTCTGGGCAAGAATCCAAAAGCTGCCTTCAGGAAGAGCGGAGGGAGCAATTACCCCATTCCCAATGATCCCTGATCCCGGGGGGCTCCCCTTCCCCACTTTTATGGCTGGGATCAGAGAACAATCCCCCCCCATCCCTGGGCCGGGAGAAATCCCTGAGCTCGGCTCTAAATCTCTGCAAAGGGAATTTTCCAAGCTGTCACCATCCCTCCCCTTGGCTTTGAGTTGGTTTTCCTTGGTATTTTAATGAGTTCTCCGAGGGGGGGGGGAGGAGAAAATAAAGGAGGAAAAATGGGAAAAAGTGAGGGTGATGTCATCAGCTCCCACGTCTGGTTTTATTATCTCAAATATCAGCAGCTTGTTCAGCTGGGGCATTTTTATTTTATATAAACACCGAGGTGGAGGCAACACAAATATAAACACAGAAATACAAATACACTTATGAAAATACAGTGGTGGAGGCAGCACTGCCCCTTGGCCGCAGTGGGAAATATTTCTCCAAGAGAAATGGGAATAAAAGGAGAGTAAACCCATATTTTGGTGTAAAACATGGGAAAATGGGAATAAAGGGAGTGAAAAATGATGTTTTGGTGTAAAACCTGGGAAAAATGGGAATAAGAGGAGAGTAAACCCATATTTTGGTGGTAAAACCTGGGAGAAATGGGAATGAAAGGAGTGCAAAATCATGTTTGGTGTAAAACCTGGGAGAAATGGGAATAAAAGGAGTATAAAACCATATTTTGGTGTAAAACCTGGGAGAACTGGGATAAAAGGAGTGGAAAACCATATTTTGGTGGTAAAACTTGGGAGAAATGGGGAAAAAAAATATAAAACCATATTTTGATGGTAAAACCTGGGTGAAATTAGAATAAAAGGAGTGTAAAACCATATTTTGGTGTAAAACCTGGGAGAAATGGGAATAAGAGGAGAGTAAACCCATATTTTGGTGGTAAAACCTGGGAGAAATGGGAATGAAAGCAGTGCAAAATCATGTTTTGGTGTAAAACCTGGGTAAATGGGAATAAAGGGAGTGAAAAATCATATTTTGGTGTAAAACCTGGGTAAATGGGAATAAAGGGAGTGAAAAATCATATTTTGGTGTAAAACCTGGGAGAAGTGGGATAATAGGCATGTAAACCCATATTCTGGTGTAAAACCTGGGAGAAATGGGAACAAAAGGAGTGTAAAACCATATTTTGATGGTAAAACTTGGGATAAATTGGATAAAAAGAGTGTAAAACCGTATTTTGGTGGTAAAACCTGGGAGAAATTGGATAAGAGGAGTATAAAACCATATTTTGATGAAAAACTTGGGAGATATGGGGAAAAAAAAGTATAAAAACATATTTTGGTGGTAAAACCTGGGAGAAATTGGAATAAAAGGAGTGTAAAACCATATTTTGGTGTAAAACCTGGAAGAAATGAGCATAAAAGGAGTATAAACCCATATTTTGGTGGTAAAACAGTCTCCAGCCAGAGAGTTGGGGTTATTTTTTGGGAATTAATACGATTTTCCCAGCACAGGTTCAGGTGTGGGGGAAGAGAGGGATGTGGGTGATTAAAGCTTTGGCTGTGGGGTTTTGCTGCTGAGGATCCCTGCCCTGCTCATGGAATTTGGGTCAGAAATGGGAAAAAAAGAGCCATAAATTCATATATTCCTGGGGGTGGAGCCAAATCTCATTTGGGTGGTGTGCAAGGGGAGGTTTTTAGGAGCTTCTTTTGCGATTCTGTGCTAATAAAGCCAAATGAAAACATCCCAAATTAATTTCCTTTTATCATCTCAGAGCTGGGGGTGTTTGTGCAGCAGGCAGGGAAACCCCAAATCCTATTGAAGGGTACATGGGGTGGATTTATTTATTTATTTATTTATTCATTATTTATTTTATATTTTATTCTTTCATAATATAATATAATAATAATATATATATATATATAATATAATATAATATAATATAATATAATATAATATAATATAATATAATATAATATAATATAATATAATATAATATAATATAATATAATATATATATAATATAATATAATGCATAGCTATATAAATAATGTAACAATATAGAAACATATAAATTATATAATATAAATATATATAGTATAAATCTATGTTATATTATATAATTTATATTATATACAAATATATAATAGTCTAGAATCTATATAAATATATAATTTATATGTTATTTATGAATTTTATTTAATTTAGATATATAATAATATTATTTATATAGCTATATAAATAACATAACAATATAGAAATATATAATTATATAAGATAAATGTATATTGTATAAATATATATTATATTATATATATATAATCTAGAATATTTATAAATATATATTAATATGTTATTTATGAATTCTATTTAATTTATATATTATATTATATTATATTATATTATATTATATTATATTATATTATATTATATTATATTATATTATATTATATTATATTATATTATATTATATTATATTATATTATATTATTTCATATTATTTCATATTATTTCATATTATATTATATATTGGTATTGATCAGAATTTCTGGTATTGATCACCCCCCAAAGCTCAGCATCCGTTTAAAGCAGACCCTTCCCTCTGATCCTCCTGTGGGAATCCAGCTGAAATCAATAGGAAAGCTCGGACTGAATTAAATGGGATTTTGATCAAGTCCTAAGGTGACAAATAAAAACCCCAAAGCAATATTTCTGAGCAGAAGGCAACACCAACACCATCAGAGCCATCCCTGGCTCCCAAGGGAAATATTCCTTGGAGGAAAAGCAGAGCTTTCCCCTGTTCCCTGGGATAAATGGATTTGGGAAGTGCTGGAAGGAGTTGGGTTTAGGTGAATGGCAAAGCTTCCTCTGCAATTTTTCCATTAAAAATTTTAATTTTTTTTTTTTTTGTTTTAAGCTTGAAAAAACAAAAATGTCCAAGTGTATCCTGTGAGAAAATGATGATGGCCTCTGATATATGATGTAAATAAAGACTAAATATGAAATCCCTCTCTTCAATAATGTTTTTGTCCAAACCAGTGCTTCCTGGGAATTTCAGCCAGGAGAATTCTCCCTGTAAAAGGAGCAGAATCTTGAGGTTTTCCCTCCATTTCCCTGACAGGGAAATTGAGAAGGTGTTCAGAGCTTTATCTACAAAACTAATATCACATAATATTATAAAATAACAGGGAATTTCTCAAATTCCAGCCTTCAAATGTTCATATTTCAATGTTTAAAGATCTGTAAAATTCAGAGTGGTGCCTGGAGATGGAAGGATGGGGATGAGGATGAGGATGAGGATGAGGATGAGGATGAGCATGAGGATGAGGATGGGATGAGGAATGTGCCATGGGATGGACAGACAGAGTGTCCTGTGTCCTGCTCTTCCAGCCTGGATGGAGTGAGGAGGACAGAGGAAGGAGAAGGCAGGAAAAGGAAATCAAGGAAATGAGGAAAAGAAAATAAAGGAAATAAATAAGCTGGGAAAAAAAAAAAGAGCTGAGGGAAAAGCAAAATACAGAGAGATTTGCAGGGAGTGTTGCCAAAAAGCTGAATTTTCCATTGATTTGTGCTGGATTTACATCCTGGGCAGATCTGGGGGGTGAAATGTGCCTTTCCCAGCTCTTCAGAGCACAAGGAACATCCTTGGAGAGCAAACCCACGGAGATGAGGTGAGCAGGGCAGCAGAGTGCTCCGGGAGGTGCTGATGAGCTCTTGCAGCTGTTCCTTTGGGAAAAAAGGAGGAAATTGGGATTTAAAACTCAACTCCTCATGGCCAAGCTCAGGCTGGAGCGTCCCTGTTCAAACCCAAGAACTCACTCAGATCTCCTGATGTTTTCCAAGCTTTTGGGAGCAGCTTGGAGAGGGCTGGAAGTTGGGGAAGGGCTGTCCCAGAGCATCTCTGCCCGGCTCTGATGCCAATTTATGCCCAGAACCCTCTTGGGTCAGAGCAAGGAGCTGCTAAAATCCACCCCCAAGCTGCCCCTTCCCTTGGATCCCACCCAGGGAGAGGCACACAAGCTCCTCCATCCCGTCCCAAAGTTCAGCCTCTTGGACAGTGACCTCCTCAGTCCTGATTGCGTCAAAAATTCCATGGAAAAACAATCTGAACTCTTCCAGGGAGAGCTGCTTCATTCATATGGTAAGAATCAAGCTGAGGGAATGAGTCCTTTAATGAATGAATCCTTTAACCTTGGATAAAACTTTGGAAGTGTTGGTGCACTGATAAACCCTAAAATTCCTATAAAATAAACCCCAAAGGCAGCCTAAGGCTGTTGATTAGACTGAGCTTAGTGGTGCTGAGGGGAGAAGGGGAAAAATCTGCATTAATTCCAGTTACTCTTTAATTATCCACAACAAATCCTAAATCCCAGGTTCTTTCCTCAGCTTCTGTCCCCTCCTGGACTGAGGGATGAACAGCACAAATGGTTTAATCCAGGATATTTTTTTAGGAGTTCTGTAGCTGTTTGAGGTCTTTTGGGATAAATTCTCCTGCCCAATGTCAGAATGGGGGCGTTGAGGCTTTCCCAGTTTGAGGGTTAATATCCCATTCCATCCATGCTGTAGGGTGGTAATCCACAGGTTTCTGCCAGATCCTGAATTTTTTGGGACCAGGCTTGCATGGAAAAGACCATTAGAGTGTTTGGGAAGCACTTTGAGTCACCAAGGACTGTGGGATCTGTGAGACATCCAAATTTGGGATACCCTGGGGAGTTTTTGTATCCACACCAAGGCACCAAATCCATCTAAAAAAAAAGGAATGAACTTTTGGGGCAAAAGCTAGGTGAAATTTGGTGTCTGTGGGGCGTTTTGTGGTGGTGGAGGGCAGTGGGAGGCTGGTGAGGGGGAATTTTGGGCTCAGTGAAAAGCCAGGAATGGTTAGGAGGAAGTGATCCCAGGTGTGAATTCCAGGAATTGGTGCTGACAACGGAGAGATTTGACTTTTCTGTGCCCACCCTGTCCATCCGAAACCAGAGATGTGAAGCTGGATGCTCCTGGACAAGCAGAGCATGGAGCAGCCTGGGATGAAAGCTGGGCAATCCCAAGGCAGCAGATGTGGGATCTGATCCCTGCATGGATTTTGGATCCAGCCACTTCACGGGGCTGAGGTCCCTCTCCATCCCCAGGTGACCCTCAGGGATCTGTTTGGGCTTCCAGCCCAACTTTCCCAAGCCAAATCCAGCAGGATTCCCACAGCTCCAGGCTGCTCCAGGGCATCACCCAGCACTGACTCAATCCTGAGCCTTGGGATTATGGATTTGCCCCCGAATTCTCCCACAAGCCCAACCCCAAAGCCATTTCCAAGGTCCACAGAGGCCACTGGGATATCTTCTGGCACGCTGCATTTCCCTGCACCATATTTCACCTCCATGCTCCACAGAATTCCATCATTTTTCCCATTTTTCCAGAACCAACCCTCTGTTTGTTTACTTTTGGCTCTGCCTCTACTCACTCCCGTTGCTAATTAGCATCCAGTCCCATCCATGGATATTTTTCCACTCATCCCTGAACCCCACAGGCAGTTTCACATTCCACGGAAGAATATCCCAGGAAGCAGATGCTGGGTGTGTGGTGTGAGATGCCAGCCTGAATTCCACGTGGGAACGGGTCAGGAATGATTTATATCCCCCTCCATTCCTAAACGACCTTGCCGATGGCATCCGTCCATTTTCCAGCGCTAAACCGCGGGAGACAAAACATTCCAGGCGGATGTGCTTCACGTGCTGTGCCAAACACATGTTAAAAACCCAACTACAAGACAATTTTCCAATTAATAAATTCCCTGGATGGCTGGGAATGCAGCAGGAAAACGCTGCACAGAGCAGAGGTCGGATGCTCAGGAAGAATTCCTGCAATTCCTGCTCCGTAGTCGCAGGATGAATTTCCACAAGGATTTTGTGGATCCAGCCCACACGCCCTTGGGGGGAATCAGAGCTGCTCTTCCCAGAGTTTGTCTTGGTTGCAGGAATGTTTTGCAGCGAGGTGGGTTGGATTTCCAGCAGGAGAGCAGGAGGGTATTTATGGGGTGCAGCTGCCCCTCCCTCCCACAGAACCTTCACGAGTCTCCCACCGTCGGATTTCCTTCTGGATTTCCAAGGTCAGCTCGGAACCCAAAGGCAGGGAAGGATTTTTGAGGGATTTCTGTTGTGAAAACATTTAAATTTAACCTTTGCCATCTGCAGGACTTGTCCTCTCAGGGCGGATTGGGCCAATAATTATCATGGAATCATGGAATGGAGTTGGAAGTGACCCAAAAGATCATCAAGTCCTGCACAGGACAGCCCCGAAATCCCACCATGTGCTGAGGGCATTGTCCAACCACTCCAAGGATATTCCTGCCCCTTAGGAAGGTGGTGGGAGACCCAGAGATGCTGCAGATGGCACCAACCTCTCATCCCACTCTAATTCCTTCCCGTTGTCACTCATCCCTCCCAACATCCACATTTCTCCCTGTGATCCGCATCCAAAGCTCTTCCTGATATTTAAAGCAGCTTTTTCTCTACCTCCTCCTTGCTAATTCCCCATCTAATTTTAAACCTCATCCATAATGGGAGCTTTTCCCTGCTTCTTCCATGTGTCACCACATTTTTCCATTTGCCACCAGCTCCTATTTACATCTGTGTTTGGAAGAGAATTGAAGCAAAGCTTATGGCCAAACCCAAACTATTCTATAGAATCCAAGATGCTTCCCAGTGTGGAGAATTGCCCAGGAAAGGAGCTTTAAATAAAATCCCAAAAAAAAGCAGAAGATGCATCCAACTGCTGCTCGAATCCATGAGCTGGGTGTTTTGGCAGGGCTGAAAGAGCTGACAGTCAGCAAGTCAGGAAAGGATTTAATTCTATTTAATTAGAAAAATATTAAAAATACGAGTGTATGAAAAGATTAAATTCAATATTCAAATATTTTTTCATGCTCTCCCAAACAGAGGAGCTCCAGACCGTGAACGCTGGGGTGAAATAACATTTCTGAAGTTTAGGAAAATGAAGGGAGATGTTACACAACAGAATCTTCCGATGTCGCAACGGGATCCCCACCCAAGGCTGGGGGAAGTGGGCGCCCAGCCAGCCCCCTGGGCTGCATTCCCTGCCCAGCCAGCCCCTTTTTTTTACAGCAAACAAATGGAGTTCACTCAGCTTTGACCTTAACTCACTCTTTAATTTATTTTTTTTTTAATAGGAAGTCGTCAGAATGGTCCAACTGGCAGGTCAGGGAAACATCGCGCAGCTGGAGGCTGCCCTGACAGAATTATGGATTGCAGATGTTGCCTGGGAGCTGTTGGGATTCTGAGCAGGGCCAGGAGTCCCTGGGGTGGCTGTGGAGCTGCTTCCCCAGCCTTTGGGAAGAGGGGCTTGTTTTCCACTCCAATTGAACTTTTTAACCATTTGGGGTTCGCTCCGTGTTTAAACTTGGGGTTTGCTCTGAAGACAAGTGACAGGAAGCAGGAAAGGTGAAGATCCAGATCCTGCTCCCTCTCTCCTCAGGAGGAATTTCCCCATGGAAGGGGTGGTCTGGAACTGGCACTGCCCAGGGAGGTTTGGAGTCCCCATTTCTGGAGGTGTCCAAGGAATGGCTGGACATGGCACTGGGGACAAGGTGGGGATTGGGACCAGCTGGGACTCGATGACTTTGGAGGGCTTTTCCAACCTCAGTGATCCTGGGATTCTCCATGCACACGTGGGGAGTCCCACAGAAACGTGGCTTCAGCCGTGGTGGCACCTCAGAACTTGGTGTCAACAGATGGCCTTGGCCATCAGGGACTGAAGAAAGCCAAAGGCTGGAAATAATTTAATTTATTGGGATTTTTGTAATGAACAACATTCCAGGTGTAAGGATAAAATGGACAATGCAAAATACTGACTTTGGATGAAATAATCCTGAGATCAGGCAACTGAAGGTACAGAGATCCTTAAATCAGCTCCAGGAAACTGCTGGAGGTTCAGCCTTTGAGCCAAGCCTAGTTAAGCTGAGCTCTGTAGGTTTTCCACTCCACGTTTATTCTCCAGAGAGCAGAGGTTCTCTTATCTCCATAGCCTTGTCTGTGATTCCATAGGGAAAATGTTCTATTTGAAGTCATGCTTCTTCTTCTTTTTATTGTTGTTGTTGTTCTTCTTCTTCTTCTTCTTCTTCTCCTTCTTCTTCTTCTCCTTCTTCTCCTTCTTCTTCTTCTCCTTCTTCTTCTTCTCCTTCTTCTTCTTCTCCTTGTTCTTCTTCTTCTTCCACTTATTCTTATTCTTATTATTGTTTTGTTATTTTTATGTACAAATGCCTTTTATTACTCTGCCCATTTTATCCCCAGAAGCCAGATTTGACCCCTGGAGATGAATTTATTGTGGAGAAAGCCTCTAAGCACCTCCATGGACAAATTCCCTGGGATGCATTCGCCTCTCTTACACCTTCTGACCACGCTCCTTAATTTTTATTGTGGTTTTTTTACCTGATTTAATTTGTAAAATGTGAGGATTCATTAATAATTTTTAGATCTTTAGAGCTGGTGGACACGATGAACACGGGACCGTCAAGAGGGGGTGAAGATCCTCCTGCAGGGCCATGGTGGAGCTGAGTTCCCTGGATCTGTTCAGCCTGGTGGGAGGCCAGGAGTGGTGGGAATGACTCTGGATATTTTTCCAGGCTGTTCTCCATGCACAGCTGTCAGTCTATGAGGATTTGGGACCATCCTCTGTCTCGTGAGCCCCTGGGATGGGTGCGTGGCCTGAGGGACTGAGTCTCCCAGGAATCCTTTTTTTCCCAGGTTGTCCAAGAGCTCCACGGCACAAAATTCCTTTTATTTCCTTCCAACTTCTCTCCCCAGACCTCACATCACTTCCCCCTCGCCAAGCAGCCAAGAGAAGACCTAAAGTTTACATTTTTCAAGAGAGCACTAAAATCAACAATTTCCAGTGCTCTCCTTACCCAGAGTCCCAGCCAGGGAGTCAGGAAGGTTGAGGGATAGGAACTCCTGCCATTCCTGCCTGCGTGGGCTGGAATATGGGCTAATGAGGTGTTCACACTTCAGCAAAGCTGGGGGAAGGTGTCAGATCCCTCTTCCACAGCTGGGCTGGAGTGAGGGTGTGAGGGAACATTAAAGGCTCTGAATGGAAAACAATAACAAACAGAGAAGGGGAGAGAAACCACGTTGTTAAAAAAAAAAAAAAAAGAAAGGGAATAAAAAAGAAAAGGAGTGGGTGGGTGTGAGGGCTCAGAGTTGTGTTTAGGGGATGCTGGTGATTGTCTCAAATAATCCCTCTTCCATGGGGGTTCTTAGAGGCTGTGCACTCCAGGGAGGGGTTTCCCTCATTTGTTTTGGAACCCAAATCCCCCAAACCAGGTGTGTGAATGAAGAACACAGAGAACTGGGATTAACTTTTTTCTAGAGATGTGGAAATGCTGCTCTGGGCACCCTGTGCCAGGGCCTCACCATCCTCCCAGCCAGCAATTCCCAATTCCCAATGTCCCATCCATCCCTGCCCTCTGGCAGTGGGAGCCATTCCCTGGCTCCTGTCCCTCCATCCCTTGTCCCCAGTCCCTCTGCAGCTCTCCTGGAGCCCCTTCAGGCCCTGCCAGGGGCTCTGAGCTCTGCCTGGAGCCTTCCCTTCTCCAGGGGAACATTCCCAGCTCTGCCAGGCTGGCTCCAGAGGGGCTCCAGCCCTGCAGCACCTCCATGGATTCCTCTGGGCTCTCTCCAGCAGCTCCAGGTCCCTCCTGTGCTGGGATCTCTGAGCTGGGGCAGCTCTGCAGGTGGGGTCTCACCTGAGGGGGCAGAGGGGCAGATCCCCCCCTTTTCCTGCTGCCCACACTGGGATCAGCCAGGATTTGGGGGATTCTGGGTGCCAGAGGACACAGCTGGGACATGTCCTGGGGCTGAGGGAGGGAATGAGCAGGAATTGCCCCACCTGGAGCTCCGGTGCTGGCAGAGCCAGGACAGCCCTGCCTGGAGTGACAGAGCTCAGGAGGAGGAGGGAAGGTGCAGCAGCACTGGGGAGCACAGCCTGGAGCAAAGAAAAACATTTGTTAAGAAATATTATAACTGTAAATGACCCAGACACAAAGAAGGGATTTTTTTTTTTTTTTTTTTTTTTTCCTTTAAGTTCTCTCCAGTTGGCCCAGAGACCCCTGGCAGCAGCTGGAAACCGAAGCGGTTTGGAGCCTGAGAGGCACATGAGCCCCAGACTGTTTGATTGCTCAAACATTTCTCAAAGATTAGCTCTGTCAAAGCAAGCACCGGGGAGGATGAATCACGTGGCTGGAGCTCAGCCCTGTCCAGGCTGCTCCAGAGAAAGGCAGACTCCAGAGGGGTGAGGAGATGGACACGAGCTGGAGCTGCAGTATCACACCAGAGAGCTTCCCACGTAGATGAGGAACAAAATCCAGGCAGGCACTTGCCCCATCCAAAAAAGCCCTGGCTCAAGGCGTCACAGAAATGAGCCAGATGTTTCTCTGGTTCAAAAGGACATTTAAGCACTATTTTTACCCTAAAAATAAAAGAGAGCAGCTTAGAGGAGCCATCCATTTTGTCAGGGCTGTTTGCAGAACCCAGGGGTTAAAGTTAAGAAGAGAAAAAAAAAAACAACCCAGTTTTGATGATGATCTTGAGTCCATCTGACTGTGCTGCTTGCTGCTCTCATTTATTTTTAAATCCTGAGCTTGGAGCAGGGGAAGGCCCCTGGAGCTGCTGCTTGTGCCCAGATCCTGCTGGAGGTTCAGTCCCTGTGTGCTCTGCAGCTCCTGCTCCAGAGGGCCAGGGCTGGATTTGGTGCATCCTGAGGGATCCATGAGGGATTCCCTGCTCCATTCTGGGATGGTTGAGCATTACCAACAATCACAGAATATCCTGAGCTGGAAAAGAACCACAGGGATCATTGATCCAGTCCTTGTCCCTGCACAGACACCCCAAAATCCCACCCTAGGCATCCCTTGGCAGCGCTGTCCAAACGCTCCTGGAGCTCTTGGGAATGTGCCCATTCCCTGGGGAGCCTGGGCAGTGCCAGCACCCTCTGGGGAAAGAGCCTTGCCCTAAAATCCAGCCTAAACCTCCCCTGGCACAGCTGGCAAACTTCTCCTTAAGGGAAAAGCCATCCCAAACTGGTTTGGATGAGTAGGAAACCCCACCAAGGGGATTCAGGATCCATCCCAAGCACCCATCCACCTTTCCCAGCACATTCCAAGCCTCTGCTGTTGTTCCTGATGCACTTCAGTCTAATTAAGCCCAGTTTAAATATAGCACAGCTCTTCCTTTGCTCCTGCAGCCCCAGCTTGGGAGGTTTTTTCCAGGGCCACATGTAAGAGCGATCTGCTTTGCCTGGCTTTTATTTATAGCTCCTCTTTGCTACTGGCTGCTTCTCAGTCCCCAGCAGAACCAGGAATTACCCTTAGGAAAGGGAAGAAAACACAGGCAGGGTGGGTTTAACCCAGATGTTTCCCCAGCCAGCATGGTCAGAGGCAGAGGATGGATCCTGGCATGGGCACAGAGCACAATCTGCGACACCATGCACTTATTTTCCAGCTCATTTTCTGCCCACACCTCGTCAGAGGTGAAAATTCTTCTCATTTCTCTAATTTTCCTAATTTTTCTTTTTAAATTTTTCCTGGGTTTTCTGATTTTCCCAAGTCAGGAACACTGATACACAAGTGTGTCCATGAGGTTTGACCAGGGTTAAAGCAATCCTGGATTTTGTCCAAATGACTTTGAAAAGATCTTTGCACACCTTTATTTAAACCCAGCTTCTCTCTAAATCTGAGCTGCTACCTTTGGGGTAAAGATCAGTGATCCCAGGTGCAGAGGGAAAATAAAACAAGATTATTTTTTACACTGAAATGATCATTATTTTGGGGTTGACATGAAAGGAGAGAAGTGATTTGCCCAAATTCTGGATCTTTGGGAATCTTGTGGTGAGGGCGTTCACAGGGGGGTTCAAGACGTGAATCCATTGCTGTTTTATTGATCTACTCAATTTAAAACACACAAATTATTTGTTTTCATCCTACAGCTGTGGCCAGATGTTATGCAGAGAGGAAGAGGAAGAAGCTCTTCCTCCCCAGCCAGAAGTTTCATTCCATGTCCCATGGGATATCCAGGGATTCTTTCCCTCACTGTCACCCAAAATCATCCCCTGAACAGCCCCATGTCTTTGATCCTCTGGAGTGACCCCAAAAAATCCCAAATTCCAACTGGGACTTAACTTTCTGGGTGATTATATAAATAACTGGGTTACATCACCTCATGTCCCAGCTTAGCTGGAGAAAAATCCAGCAGAAAATGAAATTAAATAGGTTAAGAGTGGAGCTTTTCCTGGGATGGGGTGTTGGGAAAAGCTGCCTCATGGGAGGCAGGACATGCAGGAAAGAGAAGGACAGGATTTGGGTGGGAAAATAGGAATTAAACATGGAAGGATTCTTGGTGCTGTCCCATGCAGGTGGAAGAGTTGGACGTGATCCTTGTGGGATCCAATTCCAATTCAGGATATTCCAGGACTCTGTGATTCAAAGAATGTGTGAACAGCAAAATACAGAAGACACAGACTGAGGGATGGGATTAATTTTAATATTTTTAAAAATTTAATAATAATAAAAATATTATTCTGCTCTGAAGACTTTGCACTTAGAAAGTGAGTGATTATCCCACTTCTGGAAGTAAAGATACAAGTAAATATCCGAGTATTAGTAATAATTCAACTACCCACAATTTCACTAAAGACAGAACACTTACAGAACATTACAAAATTTCTGTAAAGACAGAACATGGGGCAGCCTTTCCTTGGGAAACATGGGATCATCCATGCCCTGTATCCCAGCACTCAGAGGCAGCTCAGCCAAAAAATCCTTTCTGGTGTTTAGGATGCTGCAAAAATCCCCATTTCCCCTTGTGTTCAGACAAAAGCCTGCCAGAAGTAACTCAGAGGCAACATCTGTCATTTTAAACAGAGAATGATTTAGGCCCCAGAGCTGACCTGAATAGGCAGAGCCCAGATCTGTATTTGGGACAGGAGTTTTTTCAAGGCCAGGCTGGGATTTGGGGCTGGCCCCCGGGAGAAGCTCCAGTTAATTCCGCGGGCTCCTCCTGGCCCTGCTCACACGTCATTCCCACGTTGGCTCTGCACAGATCTTTTCATCCAGGATGAAAGGAGAGCAAAGAGCTCTATATTTACAGAGCTGTTAGAAATGAGTGGTCTCACAGCTGCTGCAGAGACCTACATTCCTGCAGGCTGGGCTTGGAGAGGAGCAGAGCCTGGATCCACTGGCAGGAATGATGGAATATCCTCCTGAGATCCATCCTCACATCATTCCTGAAATCCACTCGAGGAATTTCCTGGGGAAAACGGCACCAAACCACAGCAAAGCCACCCTGAGCTCCCCTGGGCCAGTCTGGGGCCGTTCCCTCTGCTCCTGTCCCTGTTCCTGGGATGAAATCCTAAATCCCCCCTCCTGTCAGGGAATCCCAGAGAGACTCATGTCCTGCTGGAAAGCCTGGCCAAACTGGGATGTGATCCCAGATTTGCTGATTTTTAGGATGAGGGCTGCCCACATGAGGGGGGTTGGATGGCTGGAAAATCCTCAGAATCCCCCAGGAGCAGAAGTGCAGGAGGACAAGGAGGGCTCCGAGCCCCAAATGCTCAGCCCAGGCCCAGGGCACTGCAGAAATGCAGCCAAATATTCTCACTGCAAACCTGGCATTTCTAGCTCTAAATATCTGGGACTTCCCCCCGGCCTGGCTGCTGTGCCAGGGCTGGAAATGGCTTTCCATGAGGGAATTGCCCCAAAATCCACCCTGAGCTGCCCTGGGCCAGCCTGAGGCCGTTCCCTCTGCTCCTGTCCCTGTTCCCTGGGAGCAGAGCCCGACCCCCCCGGCTGTGCCCTCCTGGCAGGGAATTCCAGAGAGGGAAAAGATCCCTGGGGATCCTCCTTTGCTCCAGGCTGAGCCCCTGCCCGGCTCCCTCAGGGATTCTCCAGCCCCTGCCCGGCTCCCTCAGGGATTCTCCAGCCCCTGCCCGGCTCCCTCAGGGATTCTCCAGCCCCTGCCCGGCTCCCTCAGGGATTCTCCAGCCCCTGCCCGGCTCCCTCAGGGATTCTCCAGCCCCTGCCCGGCTCCCTCAGGGATTCTCCAGCCCCTGCCCAGCTCCCTCAGGGATTCTCCAGCCCCTGCCCAGCTCCGTTCCCTTCCCTGGCCCCACTCCAGCCCCTCAGGGTCTCCATTGCTGTGAAGAGAAAATCAAAAAGTGGGAAAAAACATGAGGGGTCAAAAAAGTGTGGGAAGTTTGGGGAGGGCTCTGCTGCAGAGCTTTTCCCTCCTGGATCCTCCCTTTCTCCAGGCTGAACCCTGCCCAGCTCCCTCAGGAATTTCCCAGCCCCTTCCCAGCTCTGTTCCCTTCAGGGTCTCTCCTGCCATGAGAGGAAAGTCAAAAAGTGGGAGAAATCGTGAGGGGAAAAAGAAGTGAGGGGAGTCTGAGGAAGGCTTTAATGCAGAGTTTTCCCTTCTGGATCCTCCTTTTCTCCAGGCTGAGTCCCTTCCCAGCTCCCTCAGCTGATCCTGGTGCTCCAGCCCCTTCCCCTGCTCTGCTGTTCCTCTCTGGACATGAATCCTGCTGTGGATATTGATGATAAAATTCCTTTACTCAGTGGTGAAGGCATCAGAGTGGTGGTCCTGAGGAGGGTGATGGTGTCTGGGCAGCAGGGTTTGGTTACAAGGAGTTGGAATTGGTGTGAAATCTTCCCTGGAGAAACATCCTGAGGGGCTGCAGGGATGTCAGTCCCAACTCCCAACCTCCAGCTGGCACAACTATTTTTTTTGTGTGTGTGAAAAAATAACAACAATTCCCTAATAAAATCACTTTAAGTGCAAGACATTCTGCTGGTAAGAAAAAAAACCAAAACAAAACAAAAAAATCCCCCAAAAAATAAACAAACAAAAAACTCTCAAAAACAAAACAAAACAAAAAACCCCACAAACCAAACCAACTCATTCCAGGGGAACAGTCAAAACAATTATTAGCACAAATTCTCCAGCCCCTTCCCCAGCTCTGTTCCCTTCCCTGGACATGCTCCAGCCCCTCAATGTCTCTGTAGTCTTGTCCCGTTGCAATATAGGAAAATCCTGTGAAGCACTGCTCTTTACAAGGTACTTCACAGCTTTTGGGAATTAAATCCCAATTATTTCAGTTGCTCTTATCTGTCCTGCTTAGAGCTTGGCAAGTCCCAGCCCAGTCCTGTGGCACTGGCAGGGGGAAAACAAAAGATGCTTTAATGATGATCCAGCCCAGTGTGAGGCAGGGAGCAACAGAGAGCTGCAGAATTTGTAATTATTTGTGTAATGAAGGTTGGAAAATAGCTGGAAGTATCCAAATATGAGGAATGTACGACTGGGATTTGCTTCTTTGGCTGGCAGAAACTCTCCCAAATATCCCAGCCTTGCTGTGTGCAGGCTGTGATTCACCCTGGAGGAAATGATGGATTTCAGGTCACCCTGCGCATTTCCCTTGGTCCTTTTTGGATCATTTGGACAAACCATTATTCCCTATTCTTTGTTTTGGCCGGGATGAGGCAAAAAAACCCCAGGTGATTGAATCATTTCCCCTTATCTCCAAGTTATCCCAGCAGAAACTCGCCCAAAACTGTCTTGGGAATGACTTAGTGCATCCAGTTATTGTGCTCAGGGAGCCTGTGGGTGGCTATTTCAGTACATCCAGGGCTTTTTTTCCCCTATAATTCTCCTTTTCAAACATTTTACAAGTGCTCCAGAGCGGGGAGGTTCCCAGCCTCCCACTGGTTTTGCAAGAGCTCAGCCAGAGCCAGAGGGTTTCTATTTGCAGGGGCTCCAATAATGCCTGATTTGAAGGAGCAGGAGGCTGCCTTGTTTTCCAGAAGAGAAAAACTGGCAGGGAAAAGGAGAATAATAGGAAAGGTGGGAAGAGCTGGCTGGTGCTGTACAGGCAGGCAGAGATGTTTCAGAGCTGTCAGAAAATCACTGCCTGGGCCTTATCTTCAACCCCAGGGAGGGAAGAAAATGTCACCTGGGGCATCAGGAGAGGGAAGACTCTTCTTTGATGATTCCTGCTTCCTTTCTCATGTGCTTCTGAAGGGTTGGAGCATTTTCCCTGCAGAGCAGCTCATGGCATCTCCTGGTGAACCCCAGTGATGCCCATGGTGGACACTGTGCCTGTGATGGGGAGAAAACTGGGAAAATGAGAGACTGGGATTTCCTCCTGGAGCAGCTGCATGTTCTCTTCTTATTTCAATTTAAAATCTCCTTTGGGGGCTGCCATCCCCTTTATTTTTCCTTCCTTTCTCCATAATTTGCTCCGTGCTCCTCCCAGCTGATTTGTGCCCCCCCCCCCGCCATGTTCCAAACCCTTTTACCAAGGCACTTCCCAAGCTTTGCAAATGAATATCTCAACTTTTGGAGTCCTTCCCATGTCCCTTTTCTCACAGTTCCTCTGTGCATCCCTTTCCTGTCACCTGAAGCTTTCCCACCCCACTGAAAAATCCCATTGGAATTCCTGCCTTCCTTGCAGGGCTTTGAGCTCTGAGTTTAAATTATTTTTCCACAATAACGACCTAATCCTTTCTCTTATCAGCATGGCAGATTAATTTTCCCAAGCATGGTTGGTACCTTGTCTTCTCCCTAATTAGACAGAGACAAATTTTTCTCCTGGATGAGCACAGGCTTGGAATTAGCAGCAGGAAAAGCTCCAAAGTAAAGCCCTGCCTTGGAGAGCATCTTCCCCCATCCCAGCTGGCTCAGCCAAGGCAAACACAGAGCATATTGTGTGTCAACTCTAAATATACTCATCCCTCCAGCTGGGATTTAGGGACACTTCCCAAACACTCTCAAATAGAACCGGGATGTGTCAGCTGGAGCCAGTGGCTGTCAAAGCCTCTCTTCCCCCGAGGGCCAACCTGCTGGGCCAGGGATGTTTCCAGGTCAGGAGGAGCAGAAATCACCTCCCAAATAATTCGAGGAGCTGCTGTATTTCAGTACACAGTTGGATTTGGAGCTCGCAGAGTCCTCACAGTTTGGTTATGACCTGAAGGTGTTGTTTGTTCCAGTTGTCCTCACACTGTTTCCATGAATCTGCCTTAATTGCTCTTATTTTCATTAACAGCTTCATGATCATTATCATTATTCAGTCCCAGCCCCAAGGGATGGCACCAGCAGGGATAAACTTTGTGCCAACGCAGCCCCAGGAGCTTGAAACACTTGGAAAAAGCAAACCCTTTGTGTTTCCCTGGGATAATATCCCAGCACATAAAAGCGTAAACACAGAACTCTCACTCCAGGAATTAATTCCTTTAAAGCCTCATTCACCTGAAAGCCCAGACCAGCCATATCAGACTTGCTCTGTTTTACCCAGCCTTGACAGGAATTTAATTTTTAAATCCTGCCTTTGGATGAGACCAGGAACAATTCCAAAGCCTCTGGTAAATATTTCCCAGTGTCTTCCCGGGGAAGGACTGAGCGACCCCGAGGCCAAATTCCCTCCTGCTTTATCCCTGTGTGCAGTGGTCCCAGCTCAGGCAGCTGCCTCAGAAAGTCTTCCGTTTAAATTTGTGCTCCCTGCTTCCCACGGGACCTGGTTTGGATCACAGGGATGATTCCATGTCCTGGAAGAGTGAATTCACCTGGTGGGAGAAGGTTTAGATTCCCTCAGTGATCAGTGACCACCCTGTGCTCAGCCAATCAGGCGCATCCTACAAATACCTCCATTAATTAACATCCCAATTAAGACCCTCCTTATTCTTAATGAGCACTCAATCCCTTTATCTCCTCTTTTTTTTCCAACTTAAAATGACCCTGTGGATGTGGATCACGCCCCAGTACACACAGAGCATCACAAACCCACGACCAGCAGCGTGCAGGAATTAATATCTTAATCTCATAAAGATTTTTAAATATTAACTTAAGCTGCTGAGGATGGATTATGAACTCAGAAACCAATCACCCTTTCCCCCTAAATAACTGTTAAATAGGAGAAATATGTCTGGTGTGGGAGAATCAGTGTTCCATTGCTAAAAGGCCTGACTGCCATGGGAATGTTTCTGGGCTCCTGACACCTCATTAAGTTATTTAACAACATCCCAATTTATTGTCCTGTCCAGCGACCACAGAAATTCTTAAAATTAAGCAGAGAAAGAGAAAAATAAAAACAGGCATTTATCAGCCTCCCTAAAGGAAAGGACACAGCAAGGAAATGCAAAATATGGGATAACAGAGGGTTGCAACACAGAGCAAATTGCAAATCTGTCTGTGAATTCCACAGGGAATAAATATGCAATTATCCCAGTCCTAGTGGGCACAGAATGTCTGCTATGGCCTGGTCTGGCTGCTTCAGATTTTGTCTCCAGAGAGAGAATCTCCAGTTCTTGGAGCATCTCTGTGGCCTCCTCAGGACTCACTCCAGAGCTTCTTTGTGCCAGGGCCCCCCACCCTGCAGCCAGCAATTCCCAATGCCCAATGTCCCATCCATCCCTGCCCTCTGGCAGTGGGAGCCATTCCCTGGCTCCTGTCCCTCCATCCCTTGTCCCCAGTCCCTCTGCAGCTCTCCTGGAGCCCCTTCAGGCCCTGCCAGGGCTCTGAGCTCTGCCTGGAGCCTTCCCTTCTCCAGGGGAACATTCCCAGCTCTCCCAGGCTGGCTCCAGAGGGGCTCCAGCCCTGCAGCATCTCCATGGATTCCTCTGGGCTCTCTCCAGCAGCTCCAGGTCCCTCTGGACACCCCAGAGCTGGATCTCATGATTATACCTGGGATCACACCTGGTCCCTCCTGTGCTGGGCCCAGGGCTGGGGCAGCTCTGCAGGTGGGGTCTCACCTGAGGGGACAGAGGGGCACAATCCCAATCCCTATCCCTTTCCTCTGCCCAAGCCATGGGATCGTCCCAGGCCACAGAGGGTTCTGGGTCCCACATGGTTGGGCCATATCCAGATTTTCCTCAATTGACACCCCCAGGTCCTTCTCCTCAGGGCTGCTCTCCATCCCTTCCCACCCAGCTGGGTGGGAAAATGCCAAAATGCCAAATGCCAGCTGGATTTGTGCTGGCATTCCCTGATCCCTGTGCAGGACTTGGCCTTGTTGAACCTCAGGAGCTTCCCAGGGATCCATCTCTCCACATCCCTCTGAATTTCAGGAGCAGCACCTCCACTCCCCTCCATGAGATTACAACCAGCTCTATCCACCCACCAAATTTCTATTTATTATTCTCTTTTATCACCCAGAAATTGGTTTAAAGCTGAATAAAACATTCCAAATTAAATATTTTCTCTGCCAGCAGCAGAAGTGGAGACGTGACTCGATCCCCACAGCAGAGCAGGGCAAAACCCATTAGTCCTTGATTGCTGTGCAGGTAATAAAGGAGTTTTACAAGGAAAGGTCTGTGCAGGGCAAAGTCAAATGATTGCTGAACAGCCTCAGAGCCCTGTGAGGCTCTCTCTTAAAACAAACCATTAACATATGCACAATTAGGCTGCCTCAATTGTTATGCCACAAGCAAAAATAAAATCCCGTCTTGGAATATCTAAACAGCCTTTTAATTCCAGCGAGCTGGCGGGAGGAAAAATGTGTTAGCATTAAAGGAATGTGTTTTTTTAATCACATCTAAAAATAACATTTATATAACCACCTACCCTGACATTTCACATCAGCAAGTGTCCAGAACCGCCTCGCTCAGCTGTATTAAAATATGCAAACACCACGGGGTTTTAGCAGATTTTGGTTTCCTGAAAAAGAATTGCAGAACTCCCAACTTTGGAGGCAAGAGGGAAGTCAGAGTGGTTTCCACTCTGGTTAAAATAAATCAGGTACAATGTGTTCTTCAGCAGGTCGGTGACAGCCAGTGCCTGGATAATTCAGTCACAGAATCATGGAACGGTTTGGGTTGGAAGGGACCTTTGCCAAAAGGTGTTTCTTGTTAGGATCTAAAGATTGCCCAGAACAGCTGGGGCTGCCCCTGGATCCCTGGAAGTGTCCCAGGCCAGGCTGGATGGGGCTTGGAGCAGCCTGGGACAGTGGAAGTGTCCCTGTCCATGGAAGGAGGTGGAATGGGATGATCTCTCTGGGTGTGTGCAGGTGAAAAAAAAAACAAACACCAGGATATGTGGATCCATGGGGAAAACTTTGGAGCAGGTGGTGAATGAAGAGCAGATTCCATTCCAGCTCTGTAGGACAATGCAGCTGCTTTTTTTGAATTCTTGTTTCAGCCCCATTTCTTCTGCTCCAGCTAAGAAAGTGCATGATGTTCTCTGGGAACATCTCTGAGATGCAGGAAAGCTGAAACGGGAATTCAGAGGTGTTTGACAAATACCCAGAAACCCAAGTCCTATAAAAGAATTTGTAAAACCTTGCCTTTGTAAAATGAGGGCTTGAAGTGTAAGAGGAGATTTGATTTGAATATTAGGAAGGAATTCCTGGTTGTGAGGGTGGGCAGGCCCTGGTACAGGTGCCCAAAGAAGCTGGGGCTTCCCTGGATCCCTGGAAATGTCCCAGGCCAGGCTGGAGCAACCTGGGACAGTGGGAGGTGTCCCTGGCCATGGCAGGGGTGGATTGGGATGAGCTTTAAGGCCCCTTCCAACCCAACATTCCATGATTTTGAGATTTACCCAAGGATAAGCAGCAGCACATGGGAGTTCTTTGCTTGAAGCCCCTCCTGGTGCAGTGCTGCTGCCTCCAAGGAGCATTTCCGAGCTCTCCCCATTCTCTGCTGACTTCCTACAAATCATTTGTTACTGAGATTGATATTGCAGTTATGTAAACATCCATTATTTATCTGCTCTGGCCCTTTGAACCGGATGAGTGCTCCTGGATTTCCATTATTCCGTGTCTAAATTAATCATGGAGCATAAAATCAGTCACCATTTATGCAATATGAAAAGGAAAAAAAAGATGTAAAAATAGCTCTCGTGGTGTTGAGATTTCATGCCGTGTTCCATGGGTAGGAACTATTCAGGCATCTTGCTTTTTCCTGCAGGCCTGTGAAATATTGATGGCTTTTTTTTTAAAGGAAAAAAAAAAAAACTCTGTGAAAATTATCTTGTCTCCTCCAGAAAAAGTTGTTCCCTGATCGAGTCACTGACTCCCTCACCATGGGGAGCACTGCACAATCCCATCCATGGGCAGCTTCCCATGCTCTGGCAAATCCATGTCCTGCATCCCACAGCAGGCTGGGACTGGGATCTCCTCCTGGGCACAGCCAGGAGCCCCTGACACCTTTCTGGGAATGTTTGCACAGACCTGACAACAGAATCCCACAGGGCAGCAGGGAAGTGTGACGTGGGGAGCTCCAGGGGGGATCTGACAGCCTCCTCCAGGAAAGGCTCATCCCTGCTGGATTTTAACAGGAATTATTACTTCTCCAAAGCCAAATGGGCCCTGCCACCCCCATGGAGGGAATGGAGCTGGCTGGGGACTTGGATTCAGCTCCAGGCACTTCATGGAAGCCCAGAATGGTTTGGGTTGGAAGAAACCTTAAAGTTCATCTCATCCCAGCTCCTTTGCCAAGGGCAGGGACACCTTCCACTGTCCCAGGTTGCTCCAGCCTGGCCTTGGGCACTGCCAGGGATCCAGGGGCAGCCCCAGCTGCTCTGGGAATCCCAGCCCAGCCAGGAATTCCCAATTCCCAATGTCCCATCCATCCCTGCCCTTTGGCAGTGGGAGCCATTCCCTGGCTCCTGTCCCTCCATCCCTTGTCCCCAGTCCCTCTGCAGCTCTCCTGGAGCCCCTTCAGGCCCTGCCAGGGCTCTGAGCTCTCCCTGGAGCTTCCCTTCTCCAGATATCATCCACAATTCTGTGTGCTGCTCTGGTCCAGCATCAGGATTTGGGAGACACCATGGGAAGAAAAGGAGATCTTTGGAACATCTCTTTCTCTGCACTGGTTTTTCAGCACTTTGAGGATCCATCCCTTTAGTTTATGGCGTGTGATCAGCAGAATTAAGAAAGAGAAGCCCAAATTAACACTATCATAGAAATAATTGGGCTTCTTTTAGGGATCAAAACTTCTGCTGGGCAGCCAGATCCTCAGTGAGATGTTCTTTTATTTGGTGATGTTCCTCAAGCTTCAGCAGCCTCTTCACAATCTGATTTGAGCCACCAGAAGTCAAAACCACCCATCAGCCTCCTCACACCCTTGGAAGTGAAGGAACAGCCACTCCTGTGGGAATATCCTGGCAATATCCTGCAATCTCCCAGCTCAATCCACTCCAGCTAATAATAACTGGCCTTGCTTCCCCTGCAGCAAGCGTGGCTGGAAGGAGGAACCTCTCCAAGCTTTAAATAACTCCTGGATTCTCCCCTCCGGACCTGCTCTCCAGCTGGGAGCAGCTTTCCTGTTTGTTTGTTTGTTCCTTTTTCCTTGCCATGATTGCAGAGAGGAAGGAATCTGGCTCCTGCCTCCCTGAATACCTCGGGCTTGGAGAGCAATTACTCAGCACTGCAGGCTCTGGTGGAGAATTAAAGGTCAGGGCACTTTTACTGGGGCTTTTTATTCTGGGCTTGCACGAGGTCACAGCTGATGATAAGCACATGTTCAAATCCACGTTTCCAAAGCAGTTCACAGTCCTGAAAGTGGCTGTGAAAATCCAACCAGAGCGTTTTTAACCCTCTCTTTTCTCCTGATTTTAGGGAGGAAAAAGCCTTTGGAGCCAAACTCCAACGAGGCAGTGGGAAGGTGGTGGTGGGACCTCTCCCTCAGGGGTTGTGCTTTTGGGTTTTTAACAAAAACTGCCCCAAACTGCTCCTCTCCTGGAGGGTTGGCTCCTTTGAGGCCCTGGGGAATTCAATGTGCTCCTCAGCTGTTTCTGAAAAGCAGCTCTGGCCTTGGCTTGGCATGGGCTGGAATTGCAGAGGCTGGAGCCTCCAGCTGGAAGGATGGTTTGGAGGAAAACTCCAGCCACCAATTATCCCAGGGGCATTCCCTGCCTGACCATCCTGGGGCACTGCCTGCCTGGAGCAGGATCCCACCTGTCCTCATCCCACCATGTCCGAGGTCAGCCGAGGTTTTCCCAGTCACCACACACCAGGATCTTGCTGGGGGTGGAGTTCTGGCTCTGTGGAGCTGGAAATGAGCTGTTGGAGGAGGGCTGGCAGGGGGCTGGGGCAGCTCCTGCCTCTCCTGACCCTGGAATGCTGCACTTCCAGTGCTGATGGATGGCCCGGCCTGGTGGAGCCTGGGCCTGAGCTCGGCCAGATGTGAGATTAATTTATTGCACCTGTCCAAACAGAAAACATTCCTATTTTCTTGAGTTCCAGTGCCACAATCAGGCGACCTTGGCCCAGCCTGGTGGGTCTGTCCCCCCTGGGGCTGAGGGAACACCAAGCATCACTTGTAATCCAAAGATGAAACAAGGCAGAAAATCCAGGTCCTTGGAGCAGGAGGCTGAGCTGGGACGGGCAGGGGGAAAAAAATCCAAGCTCTGCTTCAGCTGCATGAGGAGCAGCAGCAGAACAGTTTGTGTTTTAATTAATAAGGCAATAATTTGGCGTGGAGCAGCTCAATGCGGCTGATTGCACACTGCAGCATCACATCCTGCCATGGAGAGCAGCAGGGAAAGCTTCCAGCAGCACAGCCCAGGGCAGGAGGGATCTGCAGCCACCAGCAAGCGCTGGGCCAAAGCTGAGACTTCAAATTCCCAGAGAGTTCAGTGGGAATTCTGCCTGATTAAAGCTTGAGCTGCAGTCCAGGAATTTCTGTCTCTGCCGCAATCCAGCCAGGCTTTGCGCAGGAGCTTGGGAGCAATCTGTTCCCCTTGATGGAGGCTTTTCTTGGAGAGAATTCAAGTTTATTCCATTAGAAAGGGGTTTAGTCTTCCCTTTTTATGGTGGTGGGAAAGAAAAACCACTGGGTTGTCCCTGAGCTGGGACAGCTCAGATCTCACTTGGTTTTAACCTTTTCTCCTGAAAGGAAAAGCTGCTAAAGGACTTTAGACTTGAGAAAGGACTTTGGACTTGAGAAAGGACTTTAGACTTCAGAAAGGAAGTTTAGAAATTGTTGTTCCTTGTAATGAGGGCCAAAGGATCGCGGGGAAGTGAAATAGGATATAGTTAGGTGGGCACCTTCCTTTTGCCGGGTCAAGAAATTGGATAATTCAACTGGAATTTCAAAGGGAAGAGCAATTGGAGGAAGATGAACTTCTGACCCTGTAATTACAAATCAGAGCTTGGCAGAAGGTGGGTGGCATCCTGCCCAAAATGACATGACAGAAATAAGAATCAAAAGGGCTAAAAGCTACAGAACGTGGTCTGAAATAGCTCAGTCTTGAGGAATTACAAAAAAATAAGGAAGAATTTCATTAGGGGAGATAGGGAGAATCATAAGGAAAAGAGAAAACCACCTGCCAATAGAAGGGAAACAAGACCTTGGTGATAGCTGAGGGGATTTTTCCTGGGGTGTTGCAGGCAGTGTCACATCCACACAGTTTTTTTGGTCCTTTAGGGATGGAGACTCCCTGTGCCAAAGGAAAGACATTTTTCCTGACTTCAAGGAAAGTGTGGGAATGGGAGGAAAATGACAACAGACATGATGTCCTAATGTTGTCTGCTTGCTGCTTTGGGTTCTGTGCTGGATGGTGGGGTCAGGGCGGGTTCTTTTGGGTGGATTTTGGGGGTGCAGACACCTCCAAGCTCTCTTCATCCCTGGGGACATCCCACCCTGTCCCACCATCTGCTTTTCCAGCAGGAAAACCAGAAGCTGGGCGGAAAAAAAACCCTCAGCCCCCAAAGCAAAGGCCCTGCCTTTGTCACCAGCTCTCCTTGCACAAAGCTCACTTTATTTTCTCCCCAGCATTCAGGTCTCTGTCTAAAGAAAACACAGAAAACATTCAGAGACTTCATTTTTTTTCTCTGCTTTGTTTATCAGCAAGATTAAGATTCCTGGCTGTGGAAGAAAGGAATATCTCCATTTATTTGTTTCAGGGCATGTGGAGTGCATTTGTTTCCTAGGATGCAAATTCATTGTTCCTGCTCTGAATGAAAGCCCGGGTGCCAAGAGCTGCCGTCGGATTGGGATCTCTTGACACTGTTTTTGCTGGAGCTCCATGCACAGAGCAGGGATTTGAGTCCTCCCAATATTCTGCCACTGGAAAAGCTTTCCCAGTTCAATTCTTAACCTTTCTTTCAGATGATTTCCCCTTTGCTAAAGTCCCGCTGTGCCTCAGGGTAGGATTTTGGGATGTGGATCACGCTGCCAGCCCTGGGGTGCTGCAGCAGCTGCCTGCACCACCAAAAAGGGAGAAATTGGGCGTTCAAATGCAATTGGCTGCACATCCTAATTCCACTTTTTGTTTATTTCTCTCCCTCACGATTTTTTAAAATTAAGATTTGCACACACATCTCAGAGTGCAGCTGCAGCTGCATGTGCCACCAGGAAAAGCTGCAGTGTGAAATTCCATGGGATGACCCCCCCGAGCTCCCTGTTTGTCCCCAGGGTGGGCAGGGCCCTGTCCCCAGCCCGGCTCAGGGGCTGCCACCTCCCATTAGCTGCAGCAGGGGATGGCACGTTGTGACATGGCTGTGCCTGACATGCTATGTCACCCTGCGAGATAATGACTTGGAAATTTGTGCTAATAATTGTTTTGACTGTTCCCCCCAGAATGAGTGGGTTTGGTTTAGTTTTATTTTTTCCCTTATTTCTTTTTTTTCTTTCTTTTTTTTTTTTTTTTTACCAGCAGAATGTCTTGCACTTAAAATTATTTTATTAGGGAATTGTTGTTATCTTTTTCACACACAAAAAAAAAAATAGTTGTGCCAGCTGGAGGTTGGGAGTTGGGACTGACATCCCTGCAGCCCCTCAGGATGTTTCTCCAGGGAAGATTTCACAACAATTCCAACTCCTTGTAACCAAACCCTGCTGCCCAGACACCATCACCCTCCTCAGGACCACGACTCTGATGCCTTCACCACCGAGTAAAGGAATTTTATAATCAATATCCACAGCAGGATCCATGTGCAGAGAGGAACAGCAGAGCAGGGGAAGGGGCTGGAGCACCAGGATCAGCTGAGGGAGCTGGGAAGGGGCTCAGCCTGGAGAAAAGGAGGATCCAGAAGGGAAAACTCTGCCACAAAGCCTTCCTCAGACTCCCCTCACTTCTTTTCCCCCTCACGATTTCTCCCACTTTTTGACTTTCCCCTCACGGCAGGAGAGACCCTGAAGGGAAGAAACCTGGGAAGGGGCTGGGAAATTCCTGAGGGAGCTGGGCAGGGGCTCAGCCTGGAAAAAAGGAGGAACCAGAAGGGAAAAGCTCTGCAGCAGAACCTTCCCCAAACTTCCTGCACTTTTTTTTCCCCTCATGTTTTCTCCCATCTTTTGGTTTTCCCCTCACAGCAATGGAGGCCCTGAGGGGCTGGAGCGGGGCCAGGGAAGGGAACGAAGCCGGGAAAGGGGCTGGAGAATCCCTGAGGGAGCCGGGCAGGGGCTGGAGAATCGCTGAGGGAGCCGGGCAGGGGCTGGAGAATCCCTGAGGGAGCCGGGCAGGGGCTGGAGAATCCCTGAGGGAGCCGGGCAGGGGCTGGAGAATCCCTGAGGGAGCCGGGCAGGGGCTCAGCCTGGAGCAAAGGAGGATCCCCAGGGATCTTTTCCCTCTCTGGAATTCCCTACCAGGAGGGCACAGCCGGGGGGGTCGGGCTCTGCTCCCAGGGAACAGGGACAGGAGCAGAGGGAACGGCCTCAGGCTGGCCCAGGGCAGCTCAGGGTGGATTTTGGGGCAATTCCCTCATGGAAAGCCATTTCCAACCCTGGCACAGTAGCCAGGCCAGGGGGGAAGTCCCAGATATTTTGAGCTAGAAATGCCAGGTTTGCAGTGAGAATATTTGGCTGCATTTCTGCAGTGCCCTGGGCCTGGGCTGAGCATTTGGGGCTCGGAGCCCTCCTTGTCCTCCTGCACTTCTGCTCCTGGGGGATCCCGAGGATTTTCCAGCCATCCAAACCCCCTCATGTGGGCAACCCTCATCCTAAACTTCAGCAGATCTGGGATCACATCCCAGTTTGGCCAGGCTGTCCCAGCAGGACAGGATCTTTCCCCAGGCCCACAAGAAGGTCCCTCCCTTACAGAATCACAGAATCCTTTAGGATGGAAAAGACCTTTAAGATTTGGGTTTTGGAAAGAAAAGAAAACAGGAAAAAATAGAATTAATTGGAAAAATTACAGCAAAGAAAGTTAAAGGGTTTGGTTTCCTCCCCCAAAAAATCCAGCAGGAATTTCTGGATCAGCCTCAGAGCTGCAACAGCACCTAAATATCTGGAGGTTCCCGTTTTGTGGGGAACAACACTCCAGAGCTTCGTGATCATGTTTTTTGGAAAAATCAATCCTCTCCTCCCCCAAAAAACCCAGTTTATATTAAAACCCCCAGTTTATATTAAAAAAATCCTGTTTATATTAAAGAAATAAATTAATTTAGCAGCATTGAAGCTCATTTCAATTTGACTTGTGAATTTAGTTCTGTATAGACATTTATATTATTAAATAGGGTGCAAAGCCTTAATTAAATAAACTTCAGCTCTTGCTGCAGGATTTTATCAGGGAAACCCAAACAATCCCTTCTGACATCATTTAACTTCTCCCTCTTTCTTTCCCTTTTCCTTGTCAAAATATTCATCCCAACTGGCATGTTCTCCCTGAGTATTTAGATTTTTGCAGACATTTTTACAACCTATTTGCATTTTTGTGGAAAAACTCTCCCATCTGTTTATTTCCCTCTTGCAACTGGCTGGGATGACTGGAATTGGA
Source organism: Diglossa brunneiventris (assembly GCA_019023105.1). NCBI lineage: Eukaryota > Metazoa > Chordata > Aves > Passeriformes > Thraupidae > Diglossa > Diglossa brunneiventris. The sequence goes on from CM032360.1 coordinate 37,430,414, forward strand.
GAGATCAGGGAAGAGCTGACGGCGCCAGGAAAGACCCCGGAGTGGCTTTCCCTGGGCTCAGTCCTGGTGCTTTCCCCTCAGAGACATTTTCTTACCTGCTTGGAGATCCTGCCCTTGAAAGCAAACTGTCCAAGACATCCCTATTCCACAGGTTTCAGCAGGTAAAATTCGGAAAATTCCTTGCAAAACTCCAAACAAAACCCTCGCTGACAAAGGCGCTGTCGGAATCTGAGCCGCAGATGCAGCCCAAGGTGAACAGCACATTTTGCAGGAATATTGTGAATATTTTCATATCATATGGGCTGCTCTGACAAGCAGAGAGACTGTTTTCCCTTTTAAATGAAATAATAAATAAAATGAGAAAAGCAGGAATGCAGGAGGATGGGTTTAGGTGGCACATTGGGAAGGAATTCCTGGCTGGGAGTAGGGTAAGGCCCTGGCACAGGGTGCCCAGAGAAGCTGTGGCTGCCCCTGGATCCCTGGAAGTGTCCAAGGGCAGGTTGGTGTCCAAGGACAGTGGAAGGTGTCCCTGCCCATGGTATGGTATGAACTGGATCAGCTTTAGGATCCCACCCTACCCAAACCAGTTTGGGATTCTCTGATCCAGCATCCCAGTCCCTGCCTACGACTGCTGCAGGCTCTATGCCCATTGCTGGTTCCTTAAAGATAAATCCCATGAGGTTATTCCCCCTTTTTCTGTAATTTATTGAGTACCAAGCAGGAGGAATTCAGTCCCTGGAGTGCACCTGGTGTCACTTTTATGCATAAGTTCCAGACTATTTAAAATCTATGTGGATGTGGCACTTGGTGACACAGCTTAGTGGTGGCCTTGGTGGTGCTGGGGAAGAAATTGGACTTGATAATCTTGGAGGTCTTTTCCAACCTAAACAATTCCTCAATTCTAAATTCCTTCTCTGGGCAGCTCCCAGGGTGAATGAAGCATTGCTGGAATTGCTGGATGCTGCTAGTGTTCCAGAGCCAGCTCTTGGAATTCACTGTTGGAGGGTGGATCATGCTCAGAACAGGGAATTTCCACAGTAATTAGTGCAATAATATCAAAAATAAATAATGTGAGGTTTGTACACACAGCTGATACTGAAAGTGGGGTCCCTTCCAATCCCGATTTTTCCCAGCATCAGGTTCCAGTGGGATGGGCTGGACTGGACAAGCAGAGCCCCTGGGGAGCCCAAACTTCCTCCCTCCTGCTCTGAGCCCTCAGGACAATTGTGAGTCAATAACCTTTTCCTGAAACCACTTTATACTCAACCTTTATTTTTTTCCGCTGGCATTGTTCCTTCTTTCCCAGGGGAAATGTCCAAGCCCTTATTGCTCGTCAGGAGGTCACTGGGAATGATGTTATCACTCCATGGGGTCCCAGCACTGGCTGCAGGTGAGCACAGCACATCTGGAGCACTTTAACATCTGTATCTGCCTCTAGACCCCTCATGGGGCAGAGGAAAAGAAAAGCACCAAAGAGCCACTCGTGAGAGCTAATCCAGGGAAAAAAAACGTGGTAAAACAAGGTTTTTACAAGAGCATGGAGTGGCAGGACAAGGGAGATGGATTCCCAGTGACAGGGCAGGGTTAGATTTGTTATTAGGAGGGAATTCCTGGCTGTGAGGGAGGGGAAGCCCTGGCATAGGGTGCCCAGAGCAGCCCTCAGTGATGCTGTTTCCATAGATCCAGGCTTTGCCTGGAGCTGGACGCAGGGATTTGGTGTTCCCCACTGCCCACATCCCAAACCTGCCAGGCAGGAGCTCATCCCCATGGATGCAGAATGTGCCCTGCTCTCATTCTGGTGCCACGGGTGATATTTGGTAGGAAAATTTGAGCTTGGAAGCACAAGAGCTGTTGGAATTCCCCTCTTTTTCATGGATAAAGCTGCACAGTTCTGTCAGCAGTATCCTGCTGCTCCCTGTTTTGCTCCCAGATCTTCTCCTACTTTCTGGAACAACCTGCAAGAGCCTCAAGCCCTCCCTTCCTTCCACTTGTGGCCATTGGCATGGTGACAGCCAGCAGACAATACAGAGCACAACCCAAACCCTTGGGAAAGGCAGCGCTGCTCCCGCTGGGAATCCTTCAATCAATGGGTTTGTCTCTAGGAGAGCCCAAAGGCCTGGGGGCTGTTTGGAAAAGAGAATCCAAAACTCATCCTGTCAAACCAAAGTGGTAGGAAAGGATCTGTTTTGGCTTTCCCTCGTTTCACATGGACCTGGAGAAATCCACACGCATCCCATTTACGGCTCCGAGGAAATTTCTCCTGGCCCAGCCCATGTGGCACATATGGAATCCATTTTCCCTCACACCTGGCCACATATATTTGTTATGAAAGGTTCATGACTCCACGGGCTGTGTGACCTATTCCCAGGGTGATTGGAGTTAAATGCGTTTCCTGCTCTCCCAAATTCCATATAAACCGAATAAACCAATCCATAGATCCCCAGTGTAATATCCTGAGCCTACAAACACACGCAGGCAATAAGTCAGGGAGGAGGGAAAAATCCAATTGCTGCTTCCCATTAGTGAGCAGCTGTGAGGGGAAGGGAAGCAGGGCAGGAAAAACTCCAGAAATTCAGGGAACAACAGGAATTTTGTCAGTCTCAAGCCCTAAAACAAGTTCCAAGCCCAACTTCTGATCTCAGAGCTGATGCTCCCCCCGCCCCCATGTGGAAAAGGTGATTTTGGAGCCTCAGGGAATGGGACTGATGCTCCATGCATTGGGGTGTTCAGGCATAATTTCATTGCACTTGTAATAGATAAAGGGAGCTTCTAAAAAAATATAAGGAGGGAATTTTTTCCATGGGCAGGTGGGGACTGGACAAGGGGGAACGGTTTAAAATGGAATGAGAGATTTAGATTAGAAGTTGGGAATGAATTTTTCCCTACGAGGCTGGGGAGACCCTGGCACATCCCTGGAAGAGTCCAAGGCCAGGTTGGAGAAAACTGGGATAGTGAAGAGTGCTGGGAATGGAACCAGAAGAGTTCTAAGGTCTCTTCCAACCCAAACCAGTCTGGAATTCCATGATTCCGTGATTCTCGGACTATCACAGCAGTGCCACAGGTTCGGAGGGTCGGGAAGGGCTCTTGGATGCTCTGGATAATTCCTCCCCCATTCTGCATCCTCCAACACGCTGCATCCCCATGGCCCTGACCTTTCCAGAGAAGCCAAGTCAGCTCCTCTTAGGATCAGCAGCTGGCATTTATGGCTGCAGTCTCCAAATCCCACAAATGCAGTGCCCTGCTTTTCACCCCAGCCCACCACCCCGCTCCTGCTCTGCTCACCCCGATCACACAGCATAAAAATCCACCCCAATAACAACAAAAAAAAGTCACTTTAGGGAAGGAGGGCAGAACAGGGATCAACCCCACACTCCCCAACCCACCCCTCCTTTCCCTGGGGAGAATTTTTCCTCAAGGAACTGAAGGAGAGGATGTGCAATGACTCCGTGCTGATGCAGCAGCACGAAATACCAAGTGAATCCCTTCCAAAAGAGTCGAGTTGGATGCCATTATTTCCTGTTGGTAGACAGAAGGAGAGTGGGAAAAACTCCTGTTTTGGGAGCCAAGCGCTGCTGAGGAGAGCGATTAGCAGATGGCGTGGAAATTAGCTCATTATTATTAATTTGCCAGGCCTTTCCCAGTTCCTGAATTGCCCTTTGGAAGTTGCAAAGCAGCGTGTGCATATGGACAAAAGGAGGCTGCTTTTGGCAGAGCAGCTAATTAAGAGCTGTGCCACCCACTCCCTGAATGGGAGCCCTTCCCACCTGCCCCATCCCGGATTTGGGATGAGCGGCGCCGGGATAATGCTCAATAGGGAACCCCCACGCCTGGTGCTTATTAATGTGCTGATGTTTTGTGCGAAGGAGTTAATGCTGCAAAAGGCCTTTTTTTCTGTTTCTAAGGGGTTTTTGTGGAGGTGGTTACAGCGACTGTTTAACAGCACTGAATATATCTATTTATTGGGAAATTAATTTAGGGACAAACATGCTTCAGCACACCAAAACCTCTACTCCATCCTCTTTCAAACTGGATTTTTTGCCTAGATTGTTGCACGTCCTTTTATTTCTTTCCAGGACAGCACTGCCCTGTGGAGCTGAGAGAAGAATTTGGGCTGGCAGCCCAAAATTAGCTCAAAAAGAAAGGAGCTCAAAGTCTGAATTTATAGTGGCTGTACAGCCTCAAGTGGAGCAGTGGGACTTTTCTCCCAGCTCCTTTGTCTAAAAGCTGCTGCAAATAATAATAATGATAATGATAATGAGAACAACTAAGATAATGATAATGAGAACAACTAAGATAATGATAATGATGATGCTGACAATGATGATGATAATAATAGTAAATAATTTAAAATAATCATGGAATGGTTTAGCTGGAAAGGGACGTTAAAGATCACCCAGTTCAAGCCCCTTGCCATGGGCAGGGAAACCTTCCACTATCCCACATTGCTCCATGACCCATCATCATCATCACTGTCATTTCCCACACTAATATAAAATATCATTATTATAAATTATTCAATATAAATTATAAATTTGTAGATTTTAAAGGGACATCTAAAGCTTGGTTAGGACCATGCAAAACCATCCCTTTGGATGCCTTTTTCCATCCTGCCCAGGATCTTTAAGCACTAAGAAAACCCCACTTGGAAATGAAGCCCTGCAGCCCCACTCAGGCCAATTAAAGCCAGCACGGAGGAGATCCCACCCTCGGCTGCTTTCCAGCGGCAGGAAAGCTGGAATTGTCATCCTCATCCAGAGTGGCAGCAGCTGTGAGCCAGGGGAGGGCTGGAAGTGACACCGCCGCCGTGTCATCGCAGCGACAGCGCTAATTGCCCGCGTGGCGCGGCTCCTAATTGATTTCCTCCTCATTAACGCCGCAATGCCGCTGCAGGGATAGATCCGGGGTGAAGCACGGCAGATCTGGAACATGGGGAGATGGGTGAGGGAAAGCTGGGCATGGAAAGGCAGGGAAATGGGAGAGGGAAAGTTAATTAGGGAGCTGGTGTTAATGTGGTGTCAGAGCAGAAGGTGTTGGGTTGGATCAGGGGATACCCCTTGAGTCACGGAAGGTTTGGGGTGGAAGGGATCCTAAAGCTCATCCCATTGCACCCCTGCCATGGCAGGGACACCTTCCACTGTCCCAGCTTGTTCCAGCCCGGCCTTGGACACTTCCAGGGATCCAGGGGCAGCTACAGCTTCTCTGGGAAGTCCATTCCAGGGCCTCCTCACCGTCACAGCCAAGAACTCCTTCCCAGTATCAAACTGAAATCTCCTCTCAGTTTCAAACCCTTGCATCTGTAAAAATTCCTTCTCCAGCTCCTCCTGCTGCAAAAGCCTGGCAAGGAAATGTCAGGTAACCCAGAAAACCTGTGCCAGGGCCTCCTACCCTCACCACCAGGAATTCCTTCCCAATATCCCATCTAATCCTGCCCTCCCTCAGCGAGAAGCCATTCTCCCTTATCCTGTCACTCCATCCATTGTCCAAACCCCTCTCCAGCTTTCAATATTTTCCCTTTTTTTCACTCTTTTCTGTATTTGTTTGGAGTTTTGAGTGTGCATGGAATCCCTAGGAAAAGCCTCCGTGACGTTTCCCTGGGCACCAAGGGCTGAGCGGTTCCATGGCATCCTCCAGACGGAAATCCTCGGAGCAGCTACAATGTGCTTTGTAATTAGAGTTAATTAACACTTCTGCAAATTGGTCTTTATTTAAGACCAGCTGCCGAGGCAGGGAAAAAAAAAGTCTATCAGCCCATAAAATATTAATTAGCACAAGTGTCTCGTCTGCTACCGCTGGGCTGTGTGAGGATGAGAGCTGGGCAAAGAGAGCTTTGTTTCCTTGGATAAAGAGTTTGGGAGCAGGAATTTGAAATGGATCAATTCAGATTTCCTCCCTGAGCCCCCACACACATCACAGGTAGAGGGACAGAGTCTTGTCCTCTAAAACACGACCCAGCAACCTGGAAATACATTTGGAAGTGCAAGGGAGAGCATGTGGGGAGGAATAAAAATGAAATTTCATTCACATATCAACTGTGGGAGAGCCCAGTGGTTTAATCACAGAATCATGAAATGGTTTGGGATGGAAGGGACCTTAAAGCTCAAACTTCCAACCCTTGCCATCCCACTATCCCACCTGGGATTTTGGAATCCCAGGTGGGATGCTCCAAGCCCCATCCAAGCTGGTCTTGGACACTTCCAGGGATGTGACAATGTAAAAAACTCTTCCAAATTAATCTCCCCTTTCCCTCCAACACCTCCTTCCTCTGGGACTTTCCCTACTTCCTTCTCTCCGTTGTTTTTTCTGTTTAAACCCACCCAAGAACTCATGACAAACACTCTTCAAAATAAGGATTTTCTCCCCAAACTTTCCTGCTTGTGGGATTTTGTGCTGAGGCCACAGCGGGGCAGATTTCTGTGCAGCTCCGCTCCACTCTGACTGAATTAGGTCAGGGGCTTCTCCAGGCTATAACCATCTTCAAATTATGTGACAGAAACAAATAGGAAATATTTAAAGTTGAGGCTCTGCAAGTACTTGTATTCAGCATAAAGATGGCATCACTCAGAGTTTATATCTGCTTGATCAAAATTCCTGTAAGGAGCTTGGCGAGGGATAAGAAAATCGGATAAAATGTCCTTTTTCTCCCTTTCTGTGGAATATGGATTGGTGCTCACGCTCAGAAAAACCAGCCTGGAGTTTGAGGGAAAAAAATAAAGCAACTCCAGAAACAAATAGCTGCAGGGAAGGCAAACTGAAATGTAAAAATATCCCAATTTCAATGGAATTTTTCAAACTGGCTTTGCAGTGAATTCCCTTGAAAATGTGTCAAATCTGCATGGAGGCCATTAACCATTCCTGGTGGATCCAGTGAAGAGCTCCAGCAAGGAAACTATTTCTTTGCAAAAGGAAAAAAAAATATTTAATTCCAGTTTAAAGCCTGGATGTTGCTTGCGCTGTATTTTTATTTTGTTTTCCAGCATAAAATCAGGAAAGGTTTAGAAGATTAAAACTGAGCTAAGCTGAAACAGATTCCAGACCCACACCAAGGTGGAGTTTTCTTTTGGGTTTTTTTTTTAATATTTCCTGATAATCTGACAAAGAATAAGTAATTTTTTTTTCATTTTGCCTGCATTAAATTACTATTAAATATGAAATATATAGGAAATAAATGGGAAATGCTAAATATGAAAGGTGAGATATGAGAGGAGCAGTTCTTTGCAGTGGTGTCACCCCACAGGTCAGCCCACGCTGGGCTCTGCTTTCCAGCAGGAGATGCTCACCCTTGACCTTTGTGTCCCCTGTTCCCAATTTTCCATCCCGTTACAAATCCATTTTCCATGGAATATTTGGTTTCAGCAGCTCATGGTGGCAGACAGGACTGGAGACACCTCCAGGCATCGAGGAGAGTTGGATACACCCATGGTCAATTCCAAATGTTGGAATCACCCACCCTGAGGGTGATTCTTCATCACCTGGAGGAAGGAAATGAAGCACAAAGAGTTTGGGGTGTGCAGTGATACATTCCTGCTAAAATTCTGTGGATATCAGGAAAAGGTTCTTCCCCAGAGTGTGCTGGGCATGGAATTCCCTCAGGGAATGGTCACATTCCCAAGGCTGCCAGCGCTCCAGGAGCATTGGGACAATGCTCCCAGGGATGCCCAGGGTGGGATTTTTGGGTTTGTCCTGGGCTGGGCCAGGAGTTGTATCCATGATCCTCATGTTCCCTTCCCTTGGGAATGTTGTAGAAGTGGTCGGGGGGGGAATGTGATGTCTGCTGGACTGGGAAACCTCCTGTGATGCACAGAGATGCAGCAGCTCAACGTGCATGGAGCACTTTGGGGAGGAGCCTGATCCCAGCAGGAAAAGCTCCAGGTGCTGCTGATGCCTTGTTCAGGCTGCTCTGGAGCAGAGGCTGGGCAGAGTCACAGAATAAAGCAGGGATTCATTAACAGCATCTCCTCCATGGATGCACCTTGGGCAGCACAAGAGCCCAGCCAGGGCTGCACCCAAGATGAACCAAAATGGCCCCAAAATGCACGAGCGCTCCCGGGGTCTCTCCCTGGGATCAGTTCTGCTCCATTTGCACCTTGCAGTTCATTGTCCCATTCCAGCTTTAGCCCCTGCAGTCCCACCCTGCTTGTTTTTCTCTCTGCAGCCCACGGGGTTTGTGCTCCTGGGCTGAGATTTGGGTCATTTGTCCTTGGTGCCCAGCTGGAGCAGGAATTGTTTTGTCTCCCTGCTCTGTGCAGGGAGCTCAGCAACGCTGAATGTGAAGCTCAGAGCTGCACACTAAAGCAGCACAGAGCCTGAAACATAGAAAAGCTAAAACTTAAGGCATCAGTGCCAGGACAGTGCTGTGCCATTCCTCGGCACAGAGAGCCCTGTGAGTCCCACCTGGGCGGGGGACAGGATGGGAGGTGACAGCTGTGGCACCGGGGAGGGTCGTGCCAGGTGAGACAGAACAGGAGACGCCGGCACACTCCCGGGAAGGTGTTGGAACAGCGCTCGTGTTTCCACCAGCCCCAGCACAATGTCACAACAGCTCCCACAGGAATTAATGTGATGGGAAAAGTGCACTGCACACGCAGGGAAAACGCTGGGCAAACTGGGGACTCCAAGATCTGCCTTTTCCAGGGGTGAAATCCAAGCCTGAGCCGTGGCAGAGCCCTGCGGAGAGAGGAACGACGTGGATCCCATTCCCCTTTGTGTGGCTCTATAATCCCAAGGGAAAAAGAAAAGGCTCCCGAAGATTTAAAGAGGCTTTGGCTCAGCCTTTGAATGCCTTTTCATTTTCCTCTATTCATGGATCAAATAGAGCTCCCTGCTCTGAATAATTGCATTTTACCTGCTGAAAACACGCTCTGGAAACCTCAGAGTGCTTTATTCCTCCTGATGGCACATAAAGCATAAACATTAAGTTTGCTAAAAACAGGGAAAAATAAGACTCATTTTTTTCTCTTCAATATAATTTACAAGGGGAAACATTAACTCATAAATCATAGGCACAAATTCAGTGAGGATTGAAACACTACACTCAGCAGCAGGCAAATTACAGCCACACCACTCCATCACCGAGGGCTCCTTCCAAGGGCATTATTGCAAATATGTTCCTCATGAGGAGAGTTAAGGGGAGGGAAAAAGCAGGAAAAAAAAGCACTGAAACCATGAGGAAGGAGAGTCCCAGCACCCCCAGCCAAGGCAGGGCTGGATTCAGCTCAGTCTGTCCTGCCTGGACTCACCACCCTCACAGGGAAGGATTTATCCCAATATCCCATCCATCCCTGCCCTCTGGCAGTGGGAGCCATTCCCTGGCTCCTGTCCCTCCATCCCTTGTCCCCAGTCCCTCTGCAGCTCTCCTGGAGCCCCTTCAGGCCCTGCCAGGGGCTCTGAGCTCTCCCTGGATCCTTCCCCTCTCCAGGTGAGCACCCCCAGCTCTCCCAGCCTGGCTCCAGAGGGGCTCCAGCCCTGCAGCAGCTCCAGGGCCTCCTCTGGACTCTCTCCAGCAGCTCCAGATCCAGGTCCTTCTGGACACCCAGAGCTGGAAGTTCATGATTATACCTGGGATTCTTCCTGGGATTTTCCCTCTGGACCAGCAGTCTATGAAAGGCCCATCAAAACCTGGGTTTGAGGGGAAGAAAGATGAAAACACCAAAGTTTAGCACCCCTAAAGCACCACTGGCACTCTCTGGACACTCAGAGCTCTTCCCATGGAACAGGGCAGCTCCAGGAAAAGAGTCTCAGAAAAAAGGATTTAACAGCTGTTCTTTTACTTGCGTCCTCTCCAATTTAATATTTCCTTTTAGGCCCTACTCTTCCAGCAAGTGTTTAAAGCTGGGCTTTATCGTGCAGAGCATCTCTAAAATCTGCTTCATGCCCCAGTCTCCAAAACTCCTGCTTTCAGATACAGTTAATTATGGCCATGAGGGGTTTTTCCCTTTAAATCTTGCTCTGTGACTAATCCAGCACAGAGGGAGCTTCTCCTCAGCTGCACAAACCCAGCCCAGATGGGGCTCCAAGAAGGTGAAAGGGAACATTAAAATAATTTCTGCCTGTTCAGCACCCAGCTGTGCCCAACCCCAGCACCCAGAGCTGGGGGTGGGCAAAACTTGGCAGGTTAGGGCAATATTTTTACAGCCCAAATTCTGGCAAATACCCCAGAGCTGAAGGTGTGAGACACCTGAGGTTTTACCTAAAACGAGCTGAGCAAACTGAGGAAGATGCAATGCCTGTTCCCCTTTTTTTTTTTTTTTTTTCATTTTTTGTGGCATTTCAGGTTTCCAGGGCAGGGGTTCCCCTTCCTGCTGCAGGCTGAGGCTCTGCAATGTGGAAGGAAGATTTTTCTGGGTGTTTTTAGCCTCTGTTTGTGTTGCTAGGATGGATGGAACTGCAGGGTTGTGCCACAGGAAGCTGGGCTTCCCTTGCCCAGCCTGGAGCAGGGAAGGAGCTGCTGCCACACATGGCCCTGGCACAGACTGGGGGTCACCAGCAGCACCAAAAAACCTCATTAGAGCTGTGGGAAATCCCCAGGAATGTGCCCAGTGACAGTGGTTTCATTCTGGCAGGCAGCAGACATGATCTGGGTTCATTTGGAGGTGGAAAACCCTGGCTGCTGTGGCCATTGGGGATTTACAGCACGAGGAGATGTGGGAGTGATGGACAAATGAGTGAGAGTGGAATCACTGGAGCCACTGTAGTTGGGTTCATGGGCACCCCAAGGCCTGGCTGCAATAATTTCAGCTTGGCAGAGCCGTGTCCGTCTCCTGGAAATTCATGAGCCACCATTCCCACTCCAGTGGGAATCCCAGGACACATTTATTAGACCTGAGGAAAAAGCTGCTGATCCCATTTTTACTGCAGCAATTGATGAGAACAGGGATTAAAGTGGCACCCAACAATAAAAACAACTCCTGAGGCAGCCAGAGCCCAGCAAGGCCCAGCACATCTCAGGGATGGGCCAAAATTGTGTTACCACATTAAACCTTGCCTTAAACCAGAGCTGAATTAGATCAGACTAAACAAAGCTGATCTTAGGAGAATTTCTCCTCCAGGTTTTCCAGCACTGATGGTGGTTTAGACCCCAACCCTTTACACTCATGCATGGGGTGAGACTTTGAATATTTGTAGCAAGGATATTGTGGAATAATGGAATGGTTTAGGTTGGAAAAGCCCCCCAGGACTGGCAGGAGGAAGCAGCAGCACTTGTGGGGCAGGGCAGGCTCCTGCAGTGGGGTTTGTGGTCAGGAACTTCCCCATCCTGCAGGAAACAGCAGTTCACGTTCCCCCTCCACCCTCTGAACGCACCCGGGGTATTTTTAAATTATCTTCAAATCTGAACGAGCAGCAGAAATGTGTTGAGTTGGGGAGGGGCTGCTGGAGAGCAGGGCGAGGTGAAAAATGTTATTTTTCAACTCTCTTTCTTGTGAGGAATTTTGAAGGAATTTAAGATGGGATTTCTGAATTATTTTTGATGATGTGGTTTGTTTTTCTTATCTTTTATATAAGTAAGAAGGGTGACACACACGTCGCATCTTTATAACATAGTTCAGAAAGTCACAAGACCCTAAGTTACAAGACTTTTTAAGGGTTTATTAACTAATAAAATACTACTAACTTAATATTTATGTTTTTAACCCAATCTTTAAATAGTTTATCATTTAGACTTATGCTACAGTACAAACTTTTTTAGCTAATTATGTTATAACACACAAACTTATAGTATTGTATTTAATTTTTTTGTTTACTTTTGTAACTATTTTTATTTTTTTATATCTTAAACGCTACACTTTCTTTTATTTAATGTTACATGTCTCTACTTTAAACTATAAATCTACATTCTTACTTCTAGCACTTTAAATTTAGAAGTCTTTTCTAAAGTCTCAAATCAAATCTTATATTTAATTCTAAGCTTTAACTTACAACTTCAAAGTTCTAAAAATTCCCTAAATTTCAAATTCCAACTTGCTGCTCTTTTTGAGGCAGAGAGGTGAATCCTGGCATGGGATATGAGGGAAAAACCTCCCCAGGCTTCTCATCCTTGCAGAGTTCACCCCACACCAGCATTAGATTGCCTGGAGTTTGAGCCTGGCCCAAACTTTTTAATCGTCTGTGTTTCTAGTGAACAACAGACCTCTGCCAGCAGTAATTGCATGAATTTCCTGGATTTATCTGCATTGGATTGCCTTTGGCATCTAATCCCATCAAATTGCCTCTTTGCTGAAGGGATGTCGTATGTCTGGAGGCGCTGGAGGGGTTAATGTGATGTGTAACCAATGGAAGATATATTTAATGATCTCTGAAATTGCTTCTGTGAAGCATCCCCATAACTGCCACAACTCGATTTACTACAGATCCTGCAAATAACAAATGTAATTACTTGGGAATCAACATAATATTGGGTCAGACAGGCTGATATTCCCTCCGTTTGCTGGAAACTTAATATAAATCTGGAGCAAGTGTCTCTCTCCAGTCATATTCCCAAGCTGTGCTCTCAGAACAACATCCAGCATGGACTTCTGGAAAAATGTTTAAAAACCAGAGCGCTGTGATATTATTTTTTGCCTTATTAAAGGCTTTAATATTAATTTTTGCCTCATTATTTGCTTTATTACACCAGGACATTGCACCTTTGCATCATCAGGTGAAAGCTTTTCACTGCCAGTGTGGTTTTGCCGTGTTAATCATGTTCAGCAGCACAGCCAGAGGCAGTTCTGTGTTTCTCAGTCCTTGACATTCCTTGCTGTGCCTCCTGAAGGACGAGCAGATGAGGGAGATAAAAACCACTCTGTGATGGGAATGCTGACTCCTACAGCATCCCCAGTGCTCCCTGCAAAGGTGCTGTGGAATTCCAGCAAGGCTGGGATCAGCAGTGCTCAGTGAGGCCACAGGTGGGTGGCAAAAGCTGCATTTTGGGGGGTGCCTCTTTCCCATTTCCCTCAGCAATCCAAGATTTCAATTCTTTGCCAACTCCAAGGCTGGAGGTGCTGGAGGGTTTAACTGGAACCAGTCACCTCCTGTGTGCCCATGGTGGTGGCAGCCAGAGCCTGGAGGGGAAGATCCTCTGGGAAGCTGGGTCTGTCTGGCAGAGGGATAACTGTTGGATAATTTTGGACTCCCAATTCTTCCTGGGCAGATTCACCTTGCCAGGAGGCAGAGGATTTCTTCTCCAAGGTCACACATTGTCCTCTCTTTGGAGGTTGTGCAGGAAAAATTCACTTTTGAACATCCAGGAGGAGGCAAGAGCTCCATTCCCTGGGCGCTGAGCTGCTCCAGAGGGAATCATGGAATCATTAAGGCTGGAAAAGCCATCGAGTCTGACCATTGCAAGGTCACTCCCACGTCCCTGGGCGCTACATTCACACATTTGCTGAATGTTCCCAGGGATGGTGATTCCTCCAGTGCTCAAACAGACCAGGATTCCCTGTGAGATCTGAGGTTTTGTGAGCACAAAGACACAACAGTGGTGCTGAGCTCTCCTTCCCAAGCTCCAGGTGATTTTGGATACAATCCCTCCACCTGCAGAGATGCATCACCCCACAGGTGACACCGTGGTCCCCCTGCTGCCAGCATCACCCCCATCAATCCCCTAAAGACACCCCCTTCCCACAGCACAGCTGATCCCTCCCATTTTTCAGGAACAAAGGTTTTATTCCTGAATGATGAAGGTCCCAAAATCGCGGCCCAGGGCCCGGAGCCGTGTGGTGACAAGCAAGATAAAGCAGACAAAGGCACAGGGAGGCTCTCGTGTTGCAGTGCTAATAAATAAAGCTCTGCACGGTCTCTCCAGAGGAGAAACATTCCAGTTGGTTCAATAAAACAGGCTATAACAAGAGATTTATATGGAATATATTGGATTTATTCATCGAGGATTGCAGGGACATTTTTTTCCTGCTCCAGGTCCTTCTGCAGCAGCAGCTGCTTATCACTGGTGCCTTTGTGCAGGGGACAGGGCTGGGGGCTCAGATCCTGCTCACAGAGCATTGATTGCAGGCGCATCACAGGCAGCCAGATGTGTGTGGCTTTTCTGCCTCCAGCAGCTTCAAAACCCCCAATCCAGGTTGTCTTCACAGAAAAAAAAACCAAAAGCCCAGCATGACAAACCAGCAATTTTTGGCAGTTTTCCCACCCTGGCCATCACTTCCTACACCAAAATATTCCTACAGTAGGCAAACAGACAGGTTTAAATGGCTCAGAGTATGATTTAGGCTAAAGGTGGCTTAAAACATAATTTTAGGATTTTGCTATGAGCTGAATTTGGGCTTTTTGGGGCTAGTTTTGTCATACGGAGAGTGAGCAGCCCTTACACAAAGGCTGAGACACACATAGAAGTAAGGCCATGGACGTGTGTAATGTATACACCCAGCAGACTCTAATAATGAGCCAAATTAGCCTAAATTCATTAAATTCTCATTATACACCTAGAGATTTAATTATTTCCTTCTCTCCTCTAACTATTGAGCAAACACTTTGCAAGTACTGCAGTCTTTGCAGCCCAAATTTCCTCTTAGTGAGAGAACTTTCCAATTATTATCATTATTATCTCAAAAGAATCTGACCAGAAGCCCAAACCCACCCTCAGTCAATGCCTCACTGCCCATATCAAAGCATGGATAAGGTTAATCCACTCCATCCCAAGGCTTTTCCCCACAATAATCCCATAACCAGATGTCACACAAGGAATTATCAGGGAAACCCGGCTTTGCTTGGGCGCTGCTCCTCCTTATCACCAGATTACACCCAGTGAAATTTGAGAGAATCCCTGAGAGATTTGAGGCAAGCAGAAGCTCATAAAGGAGAAGGGTCAGGAGGGCAAAGGGACAAGGTTTGGATGTCAAGCAAGGACTCAAGAAGGAGACGCAGCCGGGGATCGCTCGGCATAAGTTGGAGGATGCGGCGGCCTCGTCATGTAAAATGCATTAAGCTGTCAAAATGAAGATCCTGTCTTCAATCATGCCCAGTCCCCCCGGCCCCCATGTTAAATATTACATCAAGACATTTCCTGTCTGGCATTTAGTGGGGAAAAAAAAAAAAAAAAAGGGAAAAAGCAAAAAGCAAAAAGGAGAAGAAAGGTGCGCTCTGCCTCAGAGTGCGGGGCTGTCCCCGGCGCGAGTGTCACATCCCTGGTGACACAGGGACTTGGTCTGTGGAAAATTTTGCTCCTTTTCCCCTCCAAATGCAGTTGGTCAGTGAGAAGGAGTCCCAGGGAAAGGTGCTGTGCTGTTCTGAGGGGGTTTTGGCTTTTCTGAGGCCTGCAAGCAGCCCTGGCTTCACCCCCAGCACCAAGGCCTCTCACCTCAAGGAGCCCATCATGGAACGTCCTTGTCCTTCCTCCCTCCCTGCCTGGCACCTGGGGACACAGAGAACTTCTCCTGAGTTCATTTCTAAAGTGGATTAGTTAAACTTCATTAAAGCTTGGTGTAGCAGCCTTTTTCAGAATTAAAGTGGCCTTAATTCAATTTACGCAGGAGCTTAATTTGCTTCAATCAGCTCCTGGTGGAGCTCGCAGGGACAGCCCCAGTTGGCCTCAGTGGTTGCCACCATTGTCAGGACATTTGGGGACAGCCTCAGGTGGCCTCAGTGGTTGCCACCATTGTCAGGACATTTGGGGACAGCCTCAGGTGGCCTCAGTGATTGCCACCATGGTCAGGACATTTGGAAACAGCCACCCTGCTCCTCCTTGTATGACCACTGCCATCCCATCCCAAAAAGGGGAGCAGGAATGACAGAATTCATCCCAAAAATGAGATAGGAATGACAGAATTTATCCAAAAAGTAGATAGAGTGACAGAATTCATCCCAAAAAGGAGATCAGGAGTGACAGAATTCATCACCTGAGCCTGGCTGATGAGAGGAAGAACCACAAACCCCATTTTCACCCATGAAAGGCTCCATGAATAACTGAACCACTGCTTCTTAAAAACTTTACAGCTTCCCTCATAAAAAAAGCCAATAAATCCTGCCCTGGAAGCAATTTCAAAGCGTGGATTCCTGTCTTTCCTCTTCTGCTTTGATGGTTGCCTGTAAATTCTCATGGCATCACCTCCAGCCTGGAATAGGGAGCCCTGAATTTCAGCTCCAGTGTTTCCAGCTTGAGTGCCTGTAT
Organism: Diglossa brunneiventris; assembly: GCA_019023105.1. Lineage (NCBI taxonomy): Eukaryota > Metazoa > Chordata > Aves > Passeriformes > Thraupidae > Diglossa > Diglossa brunneiventris. Next base: position 37,446,510 of record CM032360.1, read on the forward strand.
GGAATCCTGGAATTCCAGAATGGTTTGGGATGGAAGGGATCTTAAACCCCATCTTGTTCTACTAAGAAGAGACACCTTCCACTATCCCAGGCTGCTCCAGGCCCCTATATTCCCAGGGATGGGGCAGGCACAGCTTCTCTGGGCCGCAAATGTCCTTTCTAGAAAGCAGTAAATGCATCACCCCCTGTCCCCGAGGCCATAATTTCATTTATCAACAAGAGCAGCAAGAAAAACAGACAATTCCCCAAAATCCTGACCATCACCAAGTCCTTCTCTCCTGACACAAGATTTGTAGGAAGCTGTAAAGCCCCTGATTAAGGTCTCCAGGAGCTCTGACATCCCCAGGGATGCTGCTTTCCATGGAAAAGCAATTCTAGGGACCTGCCCGAACAGCAGACATTGGGGGCTGCATTTTGAGCAGTTTTACCTCATTGTCACTGGGTTTGTTTTTTGATGAAAGCTGGAGCCGTGCAGATTAAAGAATAATGTCACAGAAGGGGCTGATCAAATTGAAAAGATCCATCAGATTAATTACCAGGCTTAAAGGGACTTGTCCATTTATCAGAAACAAAAGCCTTGGGCTTGCTACTGAGATTATGGGATCTCCCATTTTCCAATATTTCCATTTGATCTCGTAAAACCAATTCAGGGGACTGATGTAAAGTCAAAAAGAATTTGCATGGAGCCTTTCCTGCCTGCTGGGAATGCTCACTGGATACTCACTGGATACTCAGCCTGTGCTCACCATTCACCTTCACCCTCTGGAGCTGCTTTTTATTGAAGTGTTCCAAGGCAGTCCTGGCTGCCTTCCAGTCCTCACCCAGACCTGCCTGAGCACAGCACGGTCTATTTGAAATGCTGCATCAATATTTATCACAACTTTGGAGGATAAGGAATATTTTAATCTTAAAACACCTCCCTGGCTGGGGCGAGATTAAATAAATGCATAACTAAAAGATGTAGGCAGTGAACATTTACCCAGCACCAGTGACTTGGTAAAGGCACAGGGAGGAAATTCGGGGGCTCCAGACTCTAAAGCTGTGATTCTAAATTAAAATCATCTGTCAGCTCACCCAAAGCCTTTGAATTCACACATTGCAATTTCCCTTCTGACAATAATAATGAGCACAGTGCTAAGAAAGCAGCCTGAGCTTTGCTGTGTGATCTCCTAAAGCTCCCCAGACAACCAAAGGGGTTCCATTCTCTGTGTCCCCAGAGAATCTGGCATCGTCCAGATGATTCCTGAGGGAAGCAGGGTGGTGGATTCCCATGGGATAACCTGGACCCTGCTCCAGGTCCCTGGTTGGAGCCAGGCAGGTGTTGGGCTCTTCTCCAGGTAAAAGGGACAAAATGCCCTCAAGTTGAGGCCCAGAGCAGCTGTGGCTGCCTCTGGATTCCTGGAATGGTCCAGGGCCAGGCTGGATGGGGCTTGGAGCAGCCTGGGATAGTAGAGAGTGTCCCTGCCCATGACAGGGGGTGGAATGGGATAATGAAGGTCTTCTCTCACCCAGACCAGTCTGGGATTCTGGGATTCTACCAAATGACCCGTCACAGTTTGAGAAACTGTCATGAGAAGCTGACAGAGCTCACAGGACCACAGGAGGATGTTTTCCTGAATTTTCTGTAAAATTCCCATTCTCTTTCCGTCGCATCTGCACCAACCACTTCCCAAGGAGCTGTGCTCAATTCCCACCATCCAGGAGATGCTCTGGAACTCCACCCCCTTCACTGCCTGCCCTTCAAGCCCATTATCCCTCCCAGAAGATCCGAGTTCAGGGAAAACACCCTTATTTTATTGGGAAGGAAGCACTTCCCCTTGCAGACGGCGCAAACGGGATTTTAAACATGGGGAAGTTTTCCACAGGCTCCTCCTGGGTGGGATTTCAGCAGGGAGCAGTTGCAGGGCTGGGAATTGCTGTGGGTTTCATGCCTGGCTGAGAAGATCCGCAGGAGGCAGCACATGGATGAACATTTTGGGCTCTTTCCCTGCGGCTTGCAGACCTCGCCTGAACCCATCAGCCACAAATTCCGCTTCTCCTGCTTCCCAGCATCTCCCAAACCCAGAGCCAGCAGCCTTTCCAACACACAACAGAGCAAAAGAGACATCCTGAGCCCCTGAGTCCTGGATGAGATCCCTAAATCTGAGCGTGGCTGGGGCTCCTGGCTGCACTCAATAAATAACAGAGCTGATTTTCTCAGGGCTCTTCACACTGATGCAAGCAGGGATCGTATTTTGAAGCTCCCACTAAGCAAAGCTTCCCTATAATTTGCTAAATTTATCCCAAACACAATAGCGTGTGTGTAAAGGGGGATCTAAGTAAGGAAGCCACTGTTTTAATATAATTGGCTTTTTAGATTAAAAGGCTCTTGTAATAACCTTTTTCTAAGAAGCAGAAAAAGTCATAATTACAGAGCAGCCACACATGACAGATAGATGTTCCAAACTGAGAAAATTAACTCTTCCCTGCGTTTCAAATGGAGAAATCCCTGCCAGGATCAACCACCAGCACTGCAAAAAAGGAAAGACAAAACCCCCTCACTCACCTAAAGTCATTTTTAGTAACTTGAGGTTTCTCCCCTTTGCCTGGGAAATCAGTGTGTGGGTTTTTCTGCTGGTTTAAGGAGAATCTGAGCCTCATTTAAGGAGAATCTGATCCTGGCTGTGTAAGCATTTAGTATTTATTATTATTTTACTACCCTGCCTATTGCAGCACATCCAATAAATGTGGCAGGAATCCCCCTGCTCTGAAGGTGGGACCAGCCCAGCCAGGCTCTGAGGGGCAGATCCAGCTGCTGCTCCCCATGCTCCATGTCCTGTCCTGAGCAAAGAGAAGGAGGCTGAGATTGCATAGAGGGAAAACTTCTCCATGGAAAGCCTTGTCCAGCCTGGCACCGTGGTGAAGTCCCATTCCTGGAGGGATTTAAAAGCCATGTGGATGTGGCACTGGGGGATGTGATTAGAGATGGGATTGGCAGTGCTGGAGAATGGTTGGATGGTCTGGGAGGGATTTTCCAACCTTCACAACTCTGTAATTCCACGTGCAAGGAATACAACGAGCTGCTGCCAAGGTATTGCTGCCAGGAGAAGAATTCCTCACTGGGATTAGTTGGAGAACAAATATGATGAGATCTTATCCTAATGCTGAACAGAGGTGGAAAGGTTTGGGATCTCCAGAGGAGAAGCTGGTGATGCACAGAGGGTGCAAGGACCTCTTGTGACAGGGGTGTCACAATGGGAGCAGGGCTGACACCACCAAGCAGCACCCAGCTCCCCTCAGGATGCCTGCAAGGCCAAACGTTCCCATACTGGAACATTTCTGCTGCTTTGCCACCTGAATAAACACCCCAAAGGCAAATCCTGTGCCCCCCATCCTCCACCCTCACGGAACCCCCGGGATGGCTTTCCTGACTCGCCACTCACGGACGCCGTGCCAGCTGCTGTCACTCCACTCTGGGCTTGGAGGTGTTTTTCCATCATGGCCTGGAACCGTTTCTGGCTGGTTAGAGAGGGAATTTTAACTCGAGCTGACTGGCTCACATCGAGGAATCACATCCCTCAAACATTTAACGCCGAGCGTGTCCGCGTCAGACACCCTCCCCCTCCTGCAGAAACAAATCAGAAAATTAATATTTAAAAATCTATCCATCACAAGATCATTTTCCTCTCCTTAGCAACGCGAGAAAGGCATTTGTGACCACCATTTCCTCTGCACTGCCTTTAATTTTTATATATCGGTTTCAGCATTTAAAAAAAAATGGGACCAGTAAATCAGCCCATTAATCATTCCAGTCCAGGAAAGCTCCAGTAAATCACCCAAGTTTTATATCTCTATTTTTTTGAACTTAGGCCCAAGAGCCCAGGGACTGAGGCCATGTGCTATTAATTTGCAAACAGGCAGTTCACATTTTTGCGTGCTGACCTCAGCCCCGCAGCCCCAGGTGCGGCGGGGAGAGCGAGACCTGCGGCTGCGGCGCACGAGGAGATGATGTGTCAAAACAAATGTCAGGATTTGGGATTCATTTCACGGGGCCCCAGCAGTGCCCAGGTCTGATTTATCCACAGCCCGCTCCCATGATCCGCGGGAGGCTCGAGCAGGGGTGGTAACAATGAAATAATCCACGGGATTGTTTATTGCTGGTAATTAAGGTGAGAAATCTCATCACGCATCCAGAGCTGGCATTCCCGGTGTCCCTGTTTTTTTCTGGATGAGAGCTGGTGCCCTGCTGGGTGCTGGGGATGTCTTGGGGCAGCGGCCAGCGTGGCCCAGGTGACATTGAAGTGGGATTTGTCCCCTAAGCCATGTCTGTGCCCAAAGCCATGTCTGTCATCAGCAGCGCTCCAGCTGAGCCCAGCTTTGCCCTTTCTGTCCCTCCTGCCTAAGGACCCGAGCAGAGAACCTAATGAGGGACAGGATGTGGAGCCACTACCAGGGAAGCAGCTCCAGCCCCTTTCTCACTGACCTCTGAATTCCCGGGAATGACAAAGAGCTCATTTCCAGCTCCCTGCTCCCATGGCAGCCCGCTGCCCACACCAGGATGGTGGGAACACTCAGGAGCATCTTCAGGTTGGAGTTGGTCACGAGTTGGAAGGTGCAGAAAATTTCCCTCCCCAAACTTCCAGGAACAACTTCCAGGAACCCTGGGCAGCCCAGGAATGCTGGGCCACCATAAAATCCACGTGGCTTTGGCTTCACTAGAACACCTCAAACAGCATTTGAAGGACCAAAGCAAATTAATGGGTAGAGCTGTGAAAATTTTAATCCTAAAAGTTGGAAAAGCCCAGTGGGATCATGGAGTTATGATGAACCCAACACTGCTAGGTTCACCTCTAAGCCATGACCCCAAGTTCTCATGGCTGGGACACCCATGGCACAGGGATTTCTCTGCCAAAATTGCCTGCAAGGATTAAACATCCTGAATTCTGGATTCCTGCAGGTCTGGGCAGGGAAAACCTGCAGTGCTGGCAGAGCAGAGCTGTGGGTGGCTGCCCAGCACGCTCTGCAGGGATTTTTGTTGTCCCCTTCAAAACCCATCCAGCCTAAACGCTCAGGGACCTAGAAGAGATTTCACATCCCTAAAATTTATCCTCTGCTGCAGATTGTCACTGTTTCCTCAGCACAAATTTGGGGCAAAACAAGGGGGATATGAACAACTGAGGGTAAAAGAGAGATAAAGTGTCAGGGATTATTTTTAAATTATTATTTTTTGTATTTTGCTGTCCTTGTGCAACCACAAAAAGGCTTTCAAAGGTGCAGCTTGGGAGGTTCTAACAGCAAAAAACAATTTATCCCATATCTACACATGGCAGTTTGTGGGATCAGTGTGGTGGAGCCGGGGGCAGCAGATAAAGGCTCCTGTGTACCAACCCCAAAACAACACGGCCCCATCAGCAGGCACCAGCTCCTTTCCTCAGCTACAAAACAGACACCTCAGCTCCTTCTCCCTCTGGGCATCTTCAGTGTGGGGTGAAGGACAAATTGAGGCTGGAATTCAGGAGGAATCATGGAATTATTAAGGTTGGAAAAGACCTCCAAGACCATCAGGTCCAACTTTCACCCACTGGACCATGTCCCCTGGTGCCACATGTTGTTTTTAACACTCCCAGGGATGGTGACTCCACCACTGCCCTGGGCAGCCTGGTCTGATGTCTAATCACTCTTTCAGGGATGAAATTTTCCTTAATATCCAACCCGAACCTCACCTGGTGGCTATTTCCTCTCGTCTTGTCCCTGGTAAATGCTCCACAAGCCCAGGAAAGAGCCCCTCGGTGCTGAATAGCACCAAAACAAACCAAAACCTCCTCTCTAAAGGCACCTGGGCCTGCAGCTGTGTGTGACAGCAGTGGGAAATAGCTTATCCAGGGATTATACCTAATTATGAGGCAGGGGTGGGAATGATTGGATGGGGGAAAAAAGGGATGCCTTAAAAACCAAGTGCAATCGTCACTTCCCAGCCCAGGTGATGGGAGCCAGCGTGGTGGAAAGCAGCACAGTGTGGGTCACTGGGCATATCCCAGGAACTGGGAAGGTGGGGATGCAGCCAGGCAGCTGCACAGCCCAGCTGCAGCTTTGCCCTGCCCTCAAAATGCCTTTTTCTGGCTGAACTCTCAGGTGGGTCCAGGGGAGAAGAGGGAAAATGAGGTGAGGGTTTGCTTTGCAGTGCTCCCAAATGTGGAGTGGGGGTAATTAAAGCATGCAGGCCCTGGAAAGTGAGCAGTGAGGAAAAATGGAGAAATCCTGCTCAGGTTGGGTGGTTCTTCCTGTTGGAACCCTGGTTCCTGCTGGGAATTTCAGCCTTTCTGTGCTGCCAGGCTCTGACCCCCAGGAGAACACTGCACTGACCTGAGGCTGTGGAGAAGCTTCCAAAATGGAATGGTAGAACTGGGATTGTGGGTGTGGAGTTTGGATAGAAGTGTGTGATATCACAGGGTGGGAAACTCAGAGTTTAAGGGTTTAGAATACAGTCATGTATATAGAGCAAGGTGGAGGCTTTAGGGCAGAGGCTGCCCCTTCTTTACCTTCTTCTCCTTCTTCTTCTTCACCTTCTTCTCCTTCTTCTTCTTGACCTTCTTCTCCGTGGGTTTGGGTGGTTTTGGGTAACTGATACAAAAATCCACATTGCAGTCATGAGTGGTTGGTTATTGGGCTAAAAGTAAACATAATTTAGGTACCATTTCTTAATTGGGCAGTTTGTCCTTAAAAGGCCTTGTAGAGAGAGAGACACAGCTCCATTTTTAGTGTGTCAGAGTGAAGTGCTGCAGAACTCAGGGTTTGTGAGACTGTGACAGAGATAAGAACTAATAAACACCTGAGTCCCAACAAGAAATACCCTCTCACACATTTAATCCTGACCCTGGCAGAAAAAAGAAGCAAAGAATCATCACTTCCCATCTCAGGCCAAGTTTCAAACATGGATTTATAGCTAAAACAGAGCAAGCCAAGGAAGGTGATGGGTGTTTTCCTAATTCCCCTGCTGGATGAAGGGTTTTTCCCCAGGACCAGGGTCTGACATCACAACATTGGACCTGCTGTGGAGGTCCAGGGAGGCTGCAGTGCTGATACTGGCAGAGCAGAGCTGTGGGTGGCTGCCCAGCACCCTCTGCAGGGATTTTTGGGATTCCCTTCAAAGCCCTTCCAGCCTAAATGCGCAGGGACCTGGAAGAGATTTCATATCCCTAAAATTTGGAGGCTGAGACAACCCGAGCACCCAGGGGTGCCCCAGCCCTCCCAGAGGAGTCCCCACTGCATCTCCTGGGGGCTGTGAAAGCTCCAGCAGCAGGAGGAACAACATGGACATGAAATCCTGCTGGGAAAGTGCCCAGCAAAGACCTGCCCCAACCTGGGCTCCCCATCATCTGCTGCTGTCAGCTCTGACACCTCTGCCTGGATCAGGCAGCCCCAGGCACAGGAGGGAGGAATGGCTGGAAAATCCAGCCTCCCACACAGCCCTGGGGATGGAACACAGGATGAGGAGCACCTGAAGGTGTGGAAGGGGATCTTGTACTGGGGAGCTCAGAGTTATTGCAGAGCTGGGCATGGAAAAGCCAAGCGACAGCGATTCTGTGATTCTGTAATTCTGTGATTCCATAATTCTGTAGTTCTGTGATTCTGTAGTTCTGTGATTCTGTAGTTCTGTGATTCTATAGTTCTGTGAGTCTACAATTTTGTAGTTCTGTGATTCTATAGTTCTGTGATTCTTTAGTTCTGTGATTCTATAGTTCTGTGGTTCTGTAATTCTGTGATTCTCTAATTATGTAATTCTGCCATTCTGTGATTCTGTAGTTCTGTGATTCTCTAATTCTGCAATTCTGCTCTGTCCACACATCCCTGCCCATGGCAGAGGTAACTCCCTTTTAACCCTGACATTTTCCTGCCAGGCTTTTGCAGTGGGAGGAGCTGGAGAAGGATTTTTTTACTCAGGTAGTGACAGGACAGGGAAAATGGTTTTGAACTGCAAGAGAGGAGATTTTGATTCGATTTTGGGAATAAATATCTTCCCTGGGAGGGTGGGGGGGCCTGGCACAGGGTGCCCAGAGAAGCTGTGGCTGCCCCTGAATCCCTAAAATGGTCCAAGGCCACTTGGACAGGGTTTGGAGCAGCCTGGGACAGTGGAAATGTCCCTGCCCATGGCAGAGGTGGCGCTGGATGAGCTTTAAATTCCCTTCCAACCCAAACCAGGCTGGGATTCTGTGAAACAGGAATTCCATGAAGAAGAAAGGAAGAAACCAAACCCACTCCCAGCTGTGCCCTCCTGTCAGGGAGTTGTGCAGAGCCACAAAGTCCCCCCTGAGCCTCCTTTGCTGAGGGGCTCCAGGCTGAGCCCCTGCCCGGCTCCCTCAGGGATTCTCCAGCCCCTGCCCGGCTCCCTCAGGGATTCTCCAGCCCCTGCCCGGCTCCCTCAGGGATTCTCCAGCCCCTGCCCGGCTCCCTCAGGGATTCTCCAGCCCCTGCCCGGCTCCCTCAGGGATTCTCCAGCCCCTGCCCGGCTCCCTCAGGGATTCTCCAGCCCCTTCCCCAGCCCCATTGCCCAATTAATAATTCCCAATTAATAATTCAGTGTTTATGACCCAGCCCTAGGGAGGAGCCAGGCCCTGATGTCCAGGTGGGTCTGGTTCCTGCAGTGAGCATCACCTGCAAACATCTGGAGCTGACAGGGCTGGACCAGGCACCTTCCCCACCCCTCCCTGGGCTCAGTCCCTGGCTGCTCCATCCCTGGGATGTTTCTTCTCCCCCAGGTTCAAAGCCAGGTCTCCAGGACCTGTCTGCTCCTCAAAGGATGAGTTTATAGGACTTGACAGAGTTGGCTTTTCCCTCTGCAAAGGAAGGAAGTTGCTTTGAGCTCTAAAAAAGCCAGAACCATCTGGCAGAGCACAGCTGTGGAAATATTATCCATCTAATTATTTATAGAGGTACCTGTGCAGGGACAAGATCAATTCTCATAATTACATCAGGAAAACGCTCTTTTGATATAACATCAACTCACAAAAATACACCAGGGGCTCAGGCTGGGGAGAAAACATCATTTTCCTTGCTTTTGCAACCTCAAAGCAGCAACAAGTTTGTTTTCTGCCGGTGGTCCGGGCTTCAAATGAGACCTTTGGCATCTGAAAGCCATTAAAGTGCACGGTCACAACAGCCCCAGCCATCAGAGAGACAAAACAAAGGCACAGATAATGAAGCGACTCTTGTTCCCATTAAATCAATAGCAGGAACATTCCAGGAACAAACAGCCCCGGGTGTCCCCGGGGATGCTCCCGGGGAGGCGCCCCCAGGAGCTGATTTCCAATGGAAATGCCGCTCTCCAGCCCTGGGTTTTACATCAGATTTCCCCTCTTTGCTTCTCGGAGCTCTTTAAACCCACGGGAAGAGCTGGAGCGGAGCTGGCTGTGGTTTGGAAATGCCGGCTCTGGAATTTCGGGATGCTGAGCGCTGTGGAGAGCACAGGAGAGAGGGGGGAAACTTCCCCTGAGGTTTCCAAGGAGAAAAAACGGGAATTTCTGCAGAAATCCCAGGTTGGGTGTGGAAACCCTGGTTCCTGCTGGGAATTTCAGCCTTTCTGTGCTGGCAGGCACTGACCCCCAGGAGAACACTGCACTGACCTGAGGCTGTGGGGAAGCTCCCAAAATGGAATGGTAGAACTGGGATTGTGGGTGTGGGGTTTGGATAGAAGTGTGTGACATCACAGGGTGGGAAACTCAGAGTTTAAGGGTTTAGGATAAATTAATATATAGAGCAAGGTGGAGGTTTTGGGGTGGGGGCTGGTCCTTCTTCACCTTCTTCTTCTTCTCCTTGTTCTTCTCCTTGTTCTTCTCCTTCCCCTCCTTTCTTCCCCTCCTTTCTTCCCCTCCTTTCTTCTCCTCCCTTCTTCTTCACCTTCTCCTCCATGGGTTTGTGGGTTTTGTGTAATTGGATAAAAAAGTCCCCATTGCAGGACATGAGTGATTGGTTATTGGGTTAAATTGAAAATAATTCAGGTGTAATTTATTAATTGGACAGTTTGTCCTTAGAAGGCCTTGTAGAGAGAGACACAGCTCCATTTTTAGTATGTAGAATTTTAGTGTGTAGAATTTAGTGTGGAGCATTTTTAGTGCTGTAGAGCTCAGGGTTTGTGAGACTGTGACAGAGATAAGAACTAATCAAAACCTGAGTCCCAACAAGAAATACCATCTCACACATTTAATCCTGATCTTGGAAGAAAAAAGGAGCCAAGAACCAGCAGCTGGGATGTCCCTGTCCCCTCAGCCACAGCATCCATCTCCAGGGAATGCTGGCCCAGGGAATCACTCCATGGTTCAAAGGATTGAACCAGGCAGGAGGAGAAACCTCAGGGAGGGGCTGTAAATTTAGCAAGAGATTGATAAATGCTCCCACTGCCTTAATTATCCCAGGAGCTGGGATTTTGTGCCTGCCAGGGAAGTGTCTGGTGCTGGGTTTTGACAGTAAGTGCTTGTGCATCCCAAATTACCCATTATAAATTAATAAAGGAAATGGGAGTTAAATGAAAATCATCCCTGTGCTGCACCTAACGGGGCTCCAGGAGACCTGGAGAGGGATTTTTGACAAGGCCTGGAGTGACAGGACACAGGGAATGGCTCCCACTGCCAGAGGGCAGGGATGGATGGGAGATTGGGAAGGAATTCCTGGCTGGGAGGGTGGGGAAGGGCTGGAGTGGAGTTCCCAGAGAATCTGTGGCTGTGCTGTCCCTGGAAGAGTCCAGGGCTAGCTTGGACAGGGCTTGGAGCAGCCTGGGATGGTGGAAGGTTTCCCTGCCCATGGCAGGAGGTGGAATTAGATGGATTTTAATGTCCCTTCCAACCCAAACCAGTCTGGAATTCCATGATTCGCAAGTTCTGGAAGTGCAGAGATGATGAATTCATCCGTCAGCTGAGCCAATGTAGGAGGAAATGTTCCCATGTTTTATAGGAAAATGTCTCAGGAATTAAAACAGTCATTTTCACCCCTTTTCCTTTCTCCTTTTGCACAAAGCAAACTTACAGCCAAGGCTCCTTTCCAAGAATAAATGTTATCTCAGTTTTTAAATTAGAAATTAAAGTCTTGTCAGCCCTGGGAGACAGGGAAGGAAACTTAGATTATAATACCACAGGAGACTGAGGGCTGGAAGAGAAGGGGGCTTAGTCAAATGGTTTAAAAACACAGTTTTAGGTACTGACAAGCTCTTACAAACACGGGGCCAATGTGATGGCTCATAAAAATTCAGCTTTCTTAGGCTAATGCACTGCAGCCAGCAGCAGGGATGGATTAAATCCCAGCCAGGATTTGGGCAAAATGAGGGAAAACCAGCAAAGAGATTTCTATTCCCTTTCAACACCCAAGTTTTTGTCATTCTGTGGCACAGAAGAGAGCTCAGCCACAAAAATCTCCCTTTTATCATGAATATTATTAATAAATAACAACCCAGCCCTGCCATGTGATGTAGTTTTCTCTTGATGCCTGAGGGCCACGACCTTCAGGCTTTGCTCTTTCCATACTCCCAGTCCCCAAAACGTGCTGCAATCCCAAATTTCACGGCAACAAATCCAGGGAAATCTTCAAGTTCTGCATCCAGTTTGCCCATTTCTGCCAGGGAACAGAGGAGGGCAGCTGGGAACCTGGTGGGAAAGAGGCTTTTTGTGGAATTGCCATGGGAAATGTGGGTTATGAGGTGGAAAACTGCAAAGAAAAAGGGAAAATGTGTTTTGATACGGGTTGGTTTTGGTGGTAGGACAAGAGGGAGTGGAAAAGGAGGAAGGTTTAGGTGGGATATTGGGTGGAATTCTGGGCTGGGAGGGAGGGGAGGCCTCAGCAGAGCCTGGTGTGCAGGTGTGTGAGCAGCAGATGGAGGTTTGGGCTCCCACACCGTGTCCTACCTGTCACCATCCCAGCAGTTTAAAGGGTTGAAACTCCTCCATCTGCTCCTGCAGCTCACACAGAGCCCGTGCTCTCCAGATTATTGCTTTTAATAAATGAATGAATATAGAGTGGCTTTGGGAGGCCAGAGCTGACTCTTGATCTCTGCTGACAAATTCCTGCCAATATTTCCTGACAAACCCCGAGATCTCGGGTGTTCAAAGCAGAATTTTTATCAGAACACTGCTTTCTGTGGAATGCACTTTCTCACTTTCTCTCCTGCAGTTCTGCTTTATCCCAATCGTAAAAATGTGGAATTTATGTGAGAGTAAAAGTGAAAAGCAGCAGGTGCTTGAGGTTCAGGTGTGAAAAACCCTTCTGTGTGTGCAAACAGAGCAGGGCACTTTGTGAGGGGCTGATTCCAGTGAATCTTTCCTGCTGCAGGATCACAGAATCCCAAAAGGATTTGGGTTGGAAGGGACCTTAAATCCCATCCATCCCACCCCTGCCATGGCAGGGACTCCTTCCACTATCCCAGGGTGTTCCAACCTGGCCTTGGGCACTTCCAGGGATCCAGGGACAGCCACAGCTGCTCTGGGAATTCCATCCCAGCATCTTCCCACTCTCCCAGCCCAGAATTCCATCCCCATATCCCACCTAAATCTCCCCTCCTTTTCCATTCCCCCTTCTCCAACCACCAAAACCAACCGGTATCAAAACTCATCTTCCCTTTTTCTTTGCAGTTTTCCGCCTCATAACCCCATTTCCCATGGCAATTCCATAAAAAACCTCTTTCCCACCAGGTTGCCAGCTGCCCTCCTCTGCTCCCCGGCAGAAATGGGCAAACTGGATGCAGAACTTGAAGATTTCCCTGGATTTATTGCCATCAAACAGCACCAGAGTTTAGCATACATTACCAGCACGGGCTTTAAATCAAAGGAGCATTTCTTAATCCATTATTTATAATGAATCAATTATTAATGGGGATAGCTTTTTCTCCCCTAATAAATTATTATAAACTCTGCTGTAACACACTGTACCAATATGTACTATATAAATTATGGGATGTGGTTCAGGTTATGAGGAATTTAAGCAGCTCCCTGAGACGTTTGCTGGCACGGGGCTGGCAGCATTGCATTTATTGCAGCTTCAAGCAATCAGAGCTCCCCATTGCAGCTCCTTCATTTGCTGGGAGACAGACCCTTCAATAAATCACCTGGTAAAGATCTGTATTATTTACACAGCAATGGGAATAAATGTGGGGTTTGTATTACTGGAAAGAGGAAACCTTTTTCTTGAAGCTTTTTCTGCTTTCTCGTCTTCGGCGCTGAATTTTTTCCTTCTCATTTCTTGGTGCTTCTACTGGTTTTTGGTTATTCTCTGTATTTTTAGATCCAGCGCTGTGGGTCTGGCTTTGCTGTGGCTTCCCAATACAAACTTTTGGCTGAGTGAAGGGGATTTTGCTGTGGCTCTGGTTTTGGGGTCCTCCCCAGAGCCCTGCGGGACCTGGGCATCTCCTTGTGAGGAGGAGAAGAATCTCCAGAACCACAGGTCAGGAGGATCAATAAATACTAAATCCTTCCATAAATCCTTCTATCAATCCCCTGGTAAAGATCTGATGTGAATAAATGTGAATAAATGTGGGGTTTGTATTACTGGAAGAGGAAATGTTTTTCTTGAAGCTTTTTCTGCTTTCTCGTCTTCAGGGCTGAATTTTTTTCTTCTCGTTTCTTAGTTCTTCTACTGGTTTTTGATATTTTTTCTGTATTTTTAGATCCAGCCTGGCCATGGGCACTTCCAGGAATCCAGAAGCAGCTGCAGCTTCTCTGGGCAACCAGGGCCTCACCACCCTAAAAGGGAATCATAATAATCACAATGATAACCATAGAAAAATTCCCCAAAAATATGCAATGATTCCCAGGGGGGGTCTGGATTTAAGAACAGTGTGTCTGATACCCAGCACACCAAATCCTGAGTGTATCAGGGATAAACCTTCCCACAGCCCCGACTCAGCCCCATGACCCCCGATTCCATCAGAAAACCTGGAATTCTCCGGGAGCAGCTCCGCGGGATGGCAAACTTACCTCTCCAACAGCCTCATTAATTTCCTGAATAAACACAAAGGCCCATCCTCTCCCTGGCCTGCATCCACACATTCCCAGTGTGCCAGGAGCTCTTCCAAAGGCTCCCAGCCCCCGAGGTTCCCGTGCACCGCTGGGACAGCCGCGATCAAAACCCCGCTTTTATCAGCATATCAAAGCACTCCGAGACTCGTTTCCATTTTAATGCCTCTCTGCGAGTGCTTTCAGCCATTTTTAGTCATTTTGGCTTTAATAGCATCGTCTGCATTTAAAGAGCAAGCGAATTCCCTGCTTCCAGCTCGCTTCCCGGGTGGATCCTGGCGTGCCTGTGGTGATCCATGTGTACAGACCTACATCCCAGAGAAGCTGCCCCTAAAAGTGTCCCAGGCCAGGCTGGACAGGCCTTGGAGCACCCTGGGATAGTGGGAGATGTCCCTGCCCATAGAACTGGGTGAGCTTTAAGTTCCCTTCCATCCCAAGCCATTCTAGGATTCAGTGATCCACGTAAATCCTGGGGAGAGCTGCAATTCCAGGGTCTCTATGACAACGGTGACAAGCCCAGGCTGGCTGTCGCTGCGTTTCCTCCGTGCAGGATCCAGTTTCCCATCAGACAGGAAAATTACCCCTCCACTACTTCATCAATCCATCTCTGCCGAGTGACCAGCAGGTGGGAACTGTGAGGAAAACGTCCTCTTTTCCCAGGAATAATGACCTCATCCCTGCAGGTCTGCTCAGGAACTGTCTCTGCGCTGCTCAGGGACAGCCATGGTGGCCCAGCTGTCCCCACTGTGACCTCAGCTGGACATACCCAACCCTGTCACAGACATATCTTATGAAAAATCTTTTCGTTAGGACCTTTCTCCTGAGAGGCTTCAGAAATAAAATGTAAACAGTAATTATCTCTTGCTGTGGAATGCAATGAGTGCATCTTTGATTGGTCTCATGTAGTTGTTTTTAATTAATGGCCAATCACAGTCTAACTGTCTCAGACTCTGTGGTCAGTCACAAGATTTTATTATAATTTTATTATTTTTTGTGCTTTTCAAGCTTTCTGATGAAATCTTTCTTCTATTCTTCTAGTATACTTTAATATATAATTTTCTTTTAATATATCATAAAATAATAAATCAGCCTTCTGAAACACAGAGTCGAGATTCTCATCTCTTCCCATGTCAAAGTTACCCACAAATTCAACATTTGGTGAGTGAAGAACATTGCCACACAACGCTGTGATGGTCCTGCTCAGGTGACAGCCATGGTGGCCCAGCTGTCCCCGCTGTGTGACCTCAGCTGGACATGACCAACCCCTGCCTTCAGGAGGGCTCCAAGCCTTTCTTCTCTGGATTCATTCCCCTGGGATTGCTGCCTTGGTTCAAGGACCTGCCACGCTGCCAAGGGACACCAGAACATTCCAGCTCCAAGAATGCTTCTGGAAAAGCTGCATTAATTCACCGCTTTAATCCCTTAAATAAGGATTTTGCCACATGCTCCTGCTTTTCCTTGACCTCCTGCACTGGCTGTGCCCACGACAGGGGGTCAACCTTGCTGATCCTTTAGGTCCCTTCTGTCGGAGCCCAGGAAATTCCTCTGGCTGCCCTGGAGGGCTCCAGCCCCTGCCCAGGGGGCTCAGAGACCCTGGCACACAGCCCAAGGCCCCTGTGCCTTTGAGTCAGCCCTTGGAAAAAACAATTCCCAACCTTGTATGAAGATCTGCAAGCCATGACAGTTTAAGTAGAATGATAGTGAATTTATCATGGGGTGAAAAATAGATTTTGGGGTTTTTAAAATGGGGGTTCAGGGGGCAAGATGGAGGAATCTGGGTGTGTCCAGCCTTTCTCCTTCTTCTTGGCCTCCATCTCCTGCTGTGATGTTGGCACTTTTGGATTGGTTCAGAGTAGGAGCTCAGTGTCTAACACAGGTGATAGGTATTGGGCAGTAACTGTAAACATTGTACACACAGTTTTTAGTATAAAAAGATAACACCACCCTGGGGCAGGCAGAGTGCCTCTGTCTGTCCTGCTGAGCAGACCTCGGCTGGACAGGAGAAAGAATTTTATAGATAAGGAACAATAAACAGCCTTGAGAGCGAGAACTGAAGAGCTCTGACTCCTTCTTCGAGCGCCGGGCTGGGAAAGGAGAATTTCTGACACATCTCGGGGTCACTGTGAGCAGCTGAAGCCCCGACACCTTCCAATCCCAACCATTCCAAGACATTTCTTTGTTTTCCACGGGAACAACCAAGCTGATTTTCCACGGCAGGACCCCCGGGATCCCACAGGTGGAAGGGGCCATCCCCCAGCAGTGCTGGAAATCATTAAATTGGAGCAGTTTCGGAGCAGAGCCGCGGGGATGGCGGAGGAGCTCGGCCGATAATGAAAGACGCCGGGAACTCAATTTGTTTTCCTTAACGAACAGAAGGTTAAGAGAGGATCCGCTGGCAGCCTCTAATTACTTCTGGAATTTAAATGTGATAATAGAGGGCTCCCTGGCCAGGCAGATGAAAGTACACCCAACCCCGTGCCTGCGAGATTAAAATTCAGCCTTGAATTAAAAGCACCTTTTTAGCAGTGCAGGTTATTAAGCACTGAAACAACCGTCGAGAGATCTCCTGATTTGAAGAGGTTTTTTTCCTTTTCCCCCCTTTCCAAACCTAAAGCTTTAATTCAAATAGAAAAATCCCCAGGCATGTTTTACACGGGAGTTCAGGCCAGATAATCACGATGGCTTTTTGCCAACCTTATCAAGTATTAATGTGCCATCACCCCGCTGCCCTCCTTCTGTGCTCTGCTCATCAAGCAATAATTTTGTCAGCAAACACAGAGAATTTCTCCAGCGTGGTGTCACCAGAGGTGGCCAGCAATGAGGAGTCCAGGGCTGTGTCCATAAAGCACCCTGGACATGGCAGGAACCACCTGTGGGTGACAGCTGAGTGTTGTCAGCAGATCCCTGAGGGGTTTTTCCACCTGGATATTGAAGGGAGGTGCTGGGACAGCGAAGGGTCTGAGGCCATGGGGACAGCTTGGGGACAGGCTCAGCTGGAGCCAGGAGCAGGAGCTGGAGAACCACCAGGAGGATGGAGAAGGTGCCACCAAGGGAGAAGACACCACCTCGGTGGAAGGTGCCACCACCATGCCAAGTGGCACCATGACAAAAGATGCTGTGAGAAGGTGCCACCTCCACAAAAGGTGCCACCACCACACAAGGTCCCACCTCTTTGGAGGTGCCACCACCACACGAGGTCCCACCTCTTTGGAGGTGCCACCAACACTCTCATGATGGAAGGTGCTACCATGATGGGAAGTGCCACCACCACTCGAGATGCCACCACCACTCCAGATGCCACCACCACTCAAGCTGCCACCAGAACGGAAGGTGCCACCACCCCACAAGCTGTCACCGTGACAGAAGGTGCTACTGCCATGCAAGGTGCCCCTATGAGAAGATGCCACCACCACACAAGGTGCCACCACGATGGCAGGTGCCACCGCCATGTGTGGGTTTTAAGCCCAGCTGGAGATGAAAATCCTCGGAGCCGCTCGCTCTTTTCCCCTCATTCTGGTGGAATGGGGAGGAGGATCAAAGTCAAATTTGTATGTCGAGATAAGAGCAGCTTAATTATGGAAAATAAAGAAGAATAAGAATAAGAATAAGAATAAGAATAAGAATAAGAATAAGAATAAGAATAAGAATAAGAATTTTTAAAAGCAATTTCTCACCATCCACTGACTGATTCCAGACCCCCCTTCCCAAATCCAGACCGACCCTTCTTGGCTGCTGCTTCCCCCCTCCACACCGGTCCCACGGGGCCATTTTAGAAATGCACACGTGGAACATAAATCAAGGGCAATTTCCAGCCCCGTGGTTGTGGTTTGTGTTCCTCACACAGTGCAGCAGGTGGGATGGATGGTGGGATGCTCCAGGCTGTGCTCCCCACTGGATGTGCCCCTCAGAGAGCTCTGGTGATTTGTCAGCAGACAAGAACGTGGCTGAGGAGCTGCTCTGCCTTTGGAGGAATTTTATTCGAGCAGTAATGGGTTCAGAGTGAAAGAGGAGAAACTTAGGTGGGATATTGGGAAGGGATTCCTGGCTGGCAGGGTGAGGAAGGACTGGGCTGGGACTCCCAGAGCAGCTGTGGCTGCCCCTGGATCCCTGGAAGTGCCCAAGGCCAGGCTGGATCAGCTTGGGACAGTGGAAGGTGTTGGGGTTGGAATGGGGTGGGATTTAAGGTCCCTTCCAGCCCAAACCATTCTGGGATCTCAGGACCTGCACTAACAAGCTCTGGGGCCAGAAGATGTCACTTCAGCGACAGGGAAATCACCAAATGGGTTTTCAGGAAGCTGTTGGGAGCTGGGAATGAGGGCAGGGCCTTCAGATCTTGGTGCCCCCACAGGCAGGGCCAGCAAAAGGGTGAGGCAACTTATGGAGAGCAACTCATCCAAGAGCTGGAGCAGGAACAGTCCTGGGGAAGCCTCAGTGCTGGCAGAGGCCCTGAGGGGAAGGAATGTTTATTTTGTGCCCTGAGCAGCCGGAACCTGAGCAGTGCCCCCAGCACATCCCCATCCTGCTCCTCCAGCCCTGCCTCCCTCTGCAGTTTCACAGCTGACTTAGCTAAAAATACCCTTTGTCCTGTGCTTTCTAACTTCCTGCAGCTTCTCTGTAGTCAAAAGTGGAGCTCGCTGCCAAAATCAGATACTCAAGGAGCTCTATTACTGATGAAATCAACTGCTACCACGTGACAGCTGCAAACATCTGGAATCCATTGCCTGGGCTCCGTGTGGGACTTGATCCTGCTCAAATATCAGCCTGGAGCTTGAGTATCTGCAGCTTTCTGAACCCCAAAACAATTCCTGCAGAAAGTGGCTTGCAGATAATCAAAATTGCAGGGAAAAAAAAAAACAGAAAAAACAATTAATGTTGTCAAAACAGAAGGATTTTTAAAAGCTTTAATGATATTTTTTTAACTTAAGGGAAGCGTTTTGCTCCAAGAGAGTTGGGAGGTGTTTCTCATCTGTGGAGGGAAGGGAAATGCTGCTCCCCAGCACCCCATGGCTTAACAACCCACACGTGGAGCTGCTCCCTTGGGCAGCACAGGCTGAGCAGGAAACTTTCCCAGCAGGATTTGGGGTGTCCTGGGAAGCTGGGGGGGCATACCTGCAGCCCCGGGAGGTGACAGCAGCACCTGGAGAGGTCCTGGGGCAGGACGGGCACCTGAGCTGGGGACAAGGCTCCGAGCACCATCCTACCTCCCCAAAAAGGGTGGGGTTGGGTCTGGGATGGAGATAACGTGGGATGCTGAGCCAAAATCTGTGGATCTGGGGCGGGTGGGCAAAAGCACCCAGGTTGTTCTGGGCTGGAGGGCTGCCAGCCATTCCTGGCACATCCCTTTCCTGGCAGAAACGCCAACCTGTAATCCAAACATCACTGTCAGATTAATTTCTTGTTTTCATTCAGCATTACTGAGAACAGCACGTGCTCCCACCCCGCATTCCCAAGACAGATTAATCCTAAAACATCCTTCTGTCATTCTATTGTGGGTGTGGGATCCATGCAGGGGGATTGGAAAGGATTCTCTGCTTTCTGGAAAGGGTGGAAACAACTCTCTCACCCTCATGCCCTCAGTGGGCAGCATGTTCCCTGCCACTCCTGCTGCACTATCCCAGCTCCTAAAGCTCCTGGCATTAGTCCTGTGTGGCCAGAAACAGCAGAACAACACAATTATCAGTGTGAAATCTCTCTGTCTAGCTAGTTAAAATAATGATAATTAATTTATATAGAGGTTCAGCTCTGGTAAGATGCAGCCACAGCCGTCCCTTCTCCCTGCAGTCCCCAGGAGCATCCCAGGGCATGGCCACCATCCCAGTGCTCAGACCCTGCAGGGGGGTCCAGAGCCAAACAGGCCTTTGGAGCCAGCTCTTCCTCTTCCCTGCCTTTGGAATTTCCCTTGATTTCCAGGCACATCTCCCCGAAGCTGCCTGTGCACAGCTGAACCCCTGCACACGGAATATTCGGCAGGAAAACGCGGGGAGAGCCAAGCAGCCTCACCAGGGAGGCCTGGGAAAAGAGAGCAGGGAAACACCTGCACTCCCAGCCCCATCCCAATTCACATTTGAACGTTTTCCACGGAGCTGGGACCCTCTCAGCAGAGAGCTTTGGAAGAACTCCTTGCTGGTTTAATCTTCCCAAAATTCCCCCAGCAGGTTGGATGTGCGCAAAGGCCCAGCTCTGTCCCCCTCCCCTGGCACAGCACTGAGCTCCTCCTCTTGAGATGGTTTTATTAATTAAACTATGAGGTTTTATTAATTAAACTCGGAGGTTTTATTAATGTGGAGTCCTGGGCCACTTCAGCTGGCAGGGGAAAGCTCAGGAGGAGATGGAATTCCCAGGAGGTTTCCAAAGGCAGCTCCAAAATTGTAACTATTAATTCCTAAAAATCTCAGGTTTTAGCCACTGAAAACTACACGGGGATTCCAGGTTGCTTTCTGCCCCAAGTCTTGCACCTGTAGATGGCAAATATCAAGCTCTGCCAGAAAAACAAACATTCCTGAATTCAATCCTACAACTCCGGGGCTTTTCCCTTCCCCGCACTCCCTGGGCAATTCTTGTCCCTGGAGCTCCATAGATCCTTCTCATAAATTAACCAAGGAATGCTAAAAACCCCCAAATTATTGCCACAAGGTCCAGTCAATCTGTGCCTGCTGTCCCAGGAGGAGCTTTACCTAAAATAAAACCCTGCAGCGCCTCATGCAGATCCCTAAATCTTTAGCCCCAAATGCAGCAATCCCAAAAATCCATATTCCTACAGCATGACAGGATTAATAATTTTTGTGCAGTGGTTTTGTTTCATTTTCTTTTTGTCACATCACACAATTTGTCACTGAGGGGAACTGCTCTGCTCCTTGTCTTGTTCCCAGGAGCAACACCCTGAGGGCAACCCACGCTCCCAGTAGCCAAAACCTTGGGATTCACTCCAGTTTCTCGCCCCAAAAGCTGCTGTGGGGTTGGCACATCCCTTCCCATGGAGTTTGACCCTCTCAGGGATTCACAGCTCAGCTGGAACGAGGGCATCCCAAGTGCCACCAGCACTGGATGGCATTGTGGCTTCTGGAGAATGGGAATTGGGAGCTCGTCCACATCGAAGGGGTTTCATCCCAGAGGGAATGGGGAAAAACCTGGTCCAGCCCTGAGCTGGACTCCCAGAGACCTGGTTAGGATTTAATCCTTGTTAAAAGGGTTTCATCCCAGAAGGAACTGGGAAGGGCACAGTCAAGCCCTGAGTTGGACACCCAGGGACCTAATTAGAATTTAATCCACATTCAAGGGGTTCCATCCCAGAAGGAACTGGGAAAAGCACAGTCAAGGCCTGGGTTGGACTCCCAGGAACCTAATGAGGATTTAGTCCCTGTTAAAGGGGTTTCATTCTTGAAGGAACTGGGAAGAACATGGCCAAGTCCTGGGTTGGATTCCCAGAGACACAATGAGGACCTAAACCCCTTTCCAGGTGCATCATCCCAGAAAGAACTGGGAAAAATGTGGTCAAGCCCTGGGTTGGACTCACAGAGACGTAGCTCAGATTTAATCCCTATTAATGGAATACCATCCCATAAAGAACTGGGAAGAACGTGATCAGCTCTGGGTTGGATTCCCAGGAACCTAATTAGGATTTAAATAGTAATAAATGGGTACCATTCTTGAAGGAACTGGGAAGAACATGATCAGCTCTGGGTTGGATTCTCAGGAACCCAATGAGGACCTAACCCCCATTCCAGGCATATAATTCCATAAAGAGCTGGGAAGAGCATGGTCAACCCTGGGTTGGACTCCCAGGAACCTCATTCGGATTTAGTCATAATAAATGGATATCATTCCAGAAGGAACTGGGAAGACCCTGGCCTGCATTGGATTCCCAGGAACCTAGTGAGGATCCAATCCCCATTCCAGGTGTGTTGTCCCATAAAGAACTGGGAAAAGCCAGGCCAACCCTGGGCTGGGCTCCCAGGAACCCAATGAGGACCTAACCCCCATTCCAGGCATATAATTCCATAAAGACCTGGGAAGAGCCTGGTCTATCTTGGGTTGGACTCCCAGGAACCTAATTAGGATTTAATGATAATAAATGGATATCATTCCAGAAGGAACTGGGAAGAGCCTGGTCTGTACTGGATTCCCAGAACCTAGTGAGGATCCAATCTCCATTCCAGGTGTGTTGTCTCATAAAGAACTGGGAAGAGCCTGATCTATCTTGGGTTGGATTCCCAGAAACCTAGTGAGGACCTAACCCCCATTCCAGGCATATAATTCCATAAAGAGCTGGGAAGAGCACGGTCAACCTGGGTTGGACTCCCAGGAACCTCATTAGGATTTAAATGATAATAAATGGATATCATTCCAGAAGGAACTGGGAAGAGCCCGGTCTGCACTGGATTCCCAGGAACTTGATGAGGATCCAATCCCCATTCCAGGTGCATCATCCCATAAAGAACTGGGAAGAGCCTGATCTATCTTGGGTTGGATTCCCAGAAACCTAATTAGGATTTAATCCCTATTAAAGGGATACCATCCCATAAAGAACTGGGAAGAGCCAGGCCAACCCTGGGCTGGACTCCAGGAACCCAATGAGGACCTAACCCCCAATTCCAGGTGTATAATCCCATGAAGAGCTGGGAGGAGCCTGGTCTATCTTGGGTTGGACTCCCGGCCATCCACACCCTCCTGCCACGCTCCAGAGGTGCAAGGCAGCTGGGCAGAGGATATTTTGCCTTTCCAAAGCTGTTCCCATTTCCCACAAATCCCAGGTTTTGTTCCCAGACTGCTGCAGGGAGGTTCTCTGGTTGCTCAGCAACTGCTTTAGTGCTGATCAGAGCTTGGGGTTGTGGCTGCAATTCCTGCTGGACAAGGAATAGGGCAGGATCTGGAGAAAGATATGGAAATGGAAGTGCAGGTGCTGCTCCCCGAGAGCTGGGAAATCCAGTTTGTCTGGGTTCATAAAAATCAGCTGGAATTTTGGGTGGGAAAGTGTCATTTCGGGTGGAAAATGTCATTTTTCACTGTTCCAGTTATCTGTGGGAAGGAAAGGAGTCCATGGCATAGGACAATCCATGGCAGGGCCCTGCCAAACGCTCCTGAGGCAGCCATGGATTGTCCCATGCCATGGATACCCATCAGGAATTCAGGAATTCAGCCTTATTTTCAGATTGACGGGAACCCAGAATTTGGGTTGGAAGGACCTTAAAACCCATCCAGCTTCACTTCTGACACCTTCCACTGTCCCAGGTTTCTCCAAGACCCGGGCCTTAGACACTTCCAGAAATTCTCTGGGAATTCCATCCCAGCCCCTGCCCACCCTCCCAGCCAGGAATCCCTTCCCAAAATCCCATTTAATCCCCGTTCCTTCAGTGTGAAGTCATTCCCTCGTGTTGGATAAACCAAAAGCCTTTGAGAGCTTCTCCAGCAGTTGTTGGTTCTCCTTCCCCTTTCCATGCTTCCTCCTGGAATCCACACCTCCTCCTCCTCCTCCTCCTTGCAGATTCCCTCTCTCCAGTGGCAATTAGATTGATCAGGGCACCACTTTGCAGCGTACAGATTGTTCTCCTTAATTATTAAACAGGGGATTTGCATCCCGTCCCAGCAGGTTCCCTTTGAAGCTGGGGCTGAGCTGGGAGTTCCCTCCTGCTGCCGATCCCAATCCAACCTCCCGCGACTTCCAGCTCTGGGAACGCCCCCTGTGCACCTGGATTTTCCCACTTTTTCAGCTTCCTAATCCAATCCTGGCCGTTTCGTGGCTCCCACTCCTTGATTTTCCACAGAAATCGAGCACAGCCAATGTTGCTGGTGGATGTGCAAAAAGAAAATCATGGAAGGGTTCCCAAAACCGTGTGGGTCTTCCTCAAAAATCCCTTTTTTTTTTTTTTTTGGAGGTCGTATTTCAAAGCACATTTGGAATAGGTTTGGAATAAGGGCAAAAATATCCTTTGGGTCTCCTGGAGAATGGGATTTCCCAGGAATTGGTGCTCTCCAACCCACCTGGTGTCCTCCAGTCTCATCCCATATTTTATGGGAATATGCTGAACTTCCCCAGTGGATATGACATTTAAAATCCCAGAAATTCCTCATCTAGACATTATAATATATGCAAATATATACCTCTATGTATTTTTTTATATTTAATTCATATTTAACATCCATTTCCTAGCACATTATCTGGTTATTATTCTTTATATCCTAATTTTGATGGGAGTATTTTAATTTTCCTTGCATAGATAATTTCTAGTGCTGGAATATCCTTTTTTTTTTTTCTCCCACTAGGGAATCTTTAAGCTGAGTTTATTTTCAGGAGCTTCTTTCCTCTTTCCAGGGTACTTGGCAGTAAATACGGGTGCAGATCAACATGCTAGAGAAAAAGGGGAGGAAAAGGGAAAAAAAAGGGAGAAAAAGGGGGGGAAAGGAGACAGGGGAAAGAGGGTAGGAAGAGGGGAAGAAATGGGAAAAAAGATGGCACAAAAAAGGGGTGGGAAGGGGAAGAAAAGAGGAGAAAAGAGGGGGTAGGGGGAAAAAAAGAGGAATAAAGAGGGAAAAGGGGGAAAAGTGAGGGAAAAGTAGGGAAAAGGGGGGAAGGTGGGAAAGGGGAGGAAAAGGGGGAAAAAAGGGAGGGGGAGAGGGGGAAAGGAAGGGAAAAGGGGAGAAGAAAGAAAAAGGGGAGAAATGGGAAAAAAGATGGCACAAAAGAAAGGGGGAAAAGGGGGAAAAGGGGAGAAAAGGGAGGAAAAAGGGAGGAAAAATGGAGAAATAAAGGAGGAAAAAAGGGGAGAAAAGGGAGGGAAAAGGGGAGAAAAGGGAGGAAAAAGGGAGGAAAAATGGAGAAATAAAGGAGGAAAAAAGGGGAGAAAAGGGAGGGAAAAGGGGAGAAAAGGGAGGGAAAAGGGGAGAAAAGGGAGGAAAAAGGGAGGAAAAATGGAGAAATAAAGGAGGAAAAAAGGGGAGAAAAGGGAGGGAAAAGGGGGGAAAGGTGGGAAAAGGGGGGAATAAAATGAAGGATAAAGGGAGGAATAAAAGGAAAGAAGAGGGGAAAAGAGGAAGAGGGAAGGGAAAAAAAGGAGAAAAAAGGGAGGAACAAAGTGGGGGAAAAGGTGAAAAAAAAAGGCTTCCTGAGGAAATGAGAAGGTTCTGCACCCTGTCCTGATGGAAAATCCTCTCAGGAATTATTCCCAGGCTCTCTGGTGCATCCCCAGCCGGAGCTGAGCTCTCCCTGCCCCTCCACACTTTCATTTCCCTCCCAGCAGCTCCCAGGGCAGCAAACCCCAGCACGTCCTGGAGCCCCAACTTCCAAGGATTTTTATTCCCTATTTATTAATTTATTAATTCCGTATTTATTTCCCCTCTCTCCACCCTGACAAAATGAACAGCTGGGCTTGAAATTTGGGCTGAATTTGATTTTGTTTAGGGGAATCTGGAGCCCATCCCTGCTCCTGCTGCCCCTCTGGAAGAGGAGGAATTCCTTCCACCCCATCCAGGCCTGCTCCCAAAAATCCTCCAAGGGAATTTTCTGCTGCTTTAACCTCCCCCAGCTGGGTTCAGAGGTCAGGACCCAATAAATGAGATTTCTGCTCGATTCTTTAATCACTGTTAATCCCATTACTGTGATCCCAGCCTCCATCTGGCCCTCCATGGGTCTCACTTCCACTTTTCCCATCCCTTCCTTTTCATCTCCCAGGATTTCTCCAAGCACATTTCTGTTCTATTTTCCCTTTCCAAATCTGGAATTCTCAACATTTTTATTTTTACACAAAGCTGCGTCTCAAAAATCCTCCAAATTCCGAATTTCTCATTTCAGGGCCAACAAAACTTTACAGAAAATGCTATTTTTTCTTTTCAAGTTCACTTCCTACATATCCTAAATTTCTGCTACATTTCCAAAAGCTGCCTTTCCCTGGATCCTTTGAATAACTTTTATTTTAATCTCTAACCCAACAGAGCCCGGGTACAGAAATTTTCCACTCTTTCAAGACCTTTCCTCATATCACATCCTCATATCATGTTTTGGCCACTCTTTTGATCATAAACATAAATATAAAAAGTAGAAATATATTAAAATATGAAACACATTAAATATTAACAATTAAAAACTAAAATTAAAATTATTATTAAATATTAAAAATTAAAACTAAAAATTAAAAGTGAAATTCAAAATTAAAAATGAAATTTAAATTAAAAAATAAAAAATAAACATAAAAATTGAATAGAAATAGAAAGAAATAGAAATAGAAATAGAAATAGAAATAGAAATAGAAATAGATATAAATATAAGTATAAATATAAGTATAAATATAAGTATAAGTATAAATATAAATATAAATATAAATATACATATACATATACATATACATATAAGTATAAATATAATATAAATATAATTATAAATAAATATAAAATATATAAATATAAATATAAATATAAATATAAATATAAATATAAATATAAATATAAATATAAATATAAATATAAATATAAATATGAATATAAATATAAATATAAATATAAATATAAATATACTAATTGGAAGTTTCTACTAATGCTCTTTGGTTTTTAATTTTCAGCTTGCACAGGTGTTTGGGAACTTCTCCTCACCAAAATTAATTGCTTTCCCAAAAAAATTTTAAAAATAGGAGCAGAATTGAGCTGTGGAGACTTTTTTGGTTTCACCACTGATGATCAACCAGCTGTGGGATTTTCTCCACTGCAGGAAAAAGAGATTTTTTAAAAGGTGAAGAGGAAAAAATAAATCATTTCAAGCAGTGAGCAGAACGAACCTGGCAAGTTTTAAATCCTCAGCTCTGTCATTTTTGTGTCAAGTCGTGCGAATCCCAGCATTATCCACCTGACAGGATGCATGCCTGGGATTCTATTTTTAGAATGAGAAATAATCTTAATGATCAGTTTGTCATCACTGAGGCAGGTGTGTGCACGGGCCAAGGCTCCTGAACTCTGTCTGCTGGGGAAAACACCCAGGAAAAACAACCAGAATTCCCATTTTCCCTCCTTCCTTCCAATAGAAAATCAAGGCTCTAATAGTTCTGAATCAACTTTTTTATCTCAAACTTTACATACAAACACATACTATATAAACCTTCTATCAAACTTTAAAAATTCTCCGTTTCTCACACGCTTCCACTTCACTCAGCTAAATATGGGGAATAATTCTCTTTCCCATGTTTTCCCTTCCCTCTTTTTCCCATTTCAATACTTATTTTTATCAATATTTTAAATATATCTGTGTCTTTCCTGTTTTCTTCCATGAGGGATTTGTGAGGGAATTAAATTCCTCCCGGAGATTGTTTGGGATTTGTGCAGGTTTTACCCCACGGAGGGCAGCACTTTTCCCACCTTTCAGGAGGAATTGGAACACCGGGAATTAACTTCCCATGGGCAGGGCTGGCATCAAACCCAGGATTTTCCCACCCTGGGGAGAAAATCCCTTATTTTCACATCCCTGCCATTCCTTTCCTTGCAAATCCCTTTCCACCCCCTGGGAGTGGGATGGGAACCTGGATGGGTTCGGGATGGTGCTGCAAAGGCCACTCCAGAGCCCAATTTCCCATCCTTTAGGATCTGGAACAATCCCAGAGGGGAATTTCAGCACCCAGGGGCTGCCTTCGAGTGCAAAACAAAATAAACAAAATTTTTAAAAAATTAAAAATGAACAAAATCAAACACCAAGGTCATAAAAAAAAAGGGGGGCGAAGTTCTGAGCTGGTGCTGGCTGATGTGTCCCCAGCACGGTTTGGAGGATCAGGTTCATCTAAATGGGAAAAAAAATCCTTTTAAAACCCCCAAAAGTTGTTTCTATCATCATTTTAAAGAGGATTATTTGATGCCTTTTTTTTTTTGTTTTTAGTGGGATCCTGCAGAGGGGACTGGTGAGGAGCTGCTGAGATTGCTGAGTTCCTGGGAAATTTGGGAAAATTGGGATCCAGAGCTGTCCCTGTCCCCAGAAATGCTCCAGCACCCCCAGGTTGCCCCAAGGCAATCCAAACACTTCCCCAGAGCTAAAACCACCCAAAAAAAAATAGAAATAAAATTCCCCCATCGCTCCTTGAAAGGGTAAGACAAATATTTTGGGATGATGAAGCGTCTTTGATCACGTCCGAAATGGAATTTGGGGTTCAGCAGGACTTGCAGGCGCCACAGGGGAATTTCCCAGGATCATCACCCGGGTGCCGAAGGAAATGGAATATTTAAAAGTCAGTGCCGATAAGGCCGGGTCTAGCGAAGCATTTAAGCTTAAACTCGGGGTTAAGCGCTGGTTTTGTCAGGCTGAATGGCTCAAGCCCCGCCTGTTCACATGGAAATGTCGATTTTCCGTCACCCCAAACCCGCCCGAAGGACTTCGCCCCGTGCCCGAAGGAGAAGCAGGAGCTGCAGGCGCTGAAATTTGGGTTTTTCCTCCACCTGAGCAGGTGTGAGGGACTCCAGGTCTTTGAATTTGGGAGCTCCAGGCATTTTAATTTGGGAATTCCAGGCAATTTAAAGGGGAAATTTCCCTCAAAATACATTTTCCCTCAAAATACAGATTTGGGATTGCTCCGTGCACCCATCCAGGACCATCCCAGGGATTTCAGCTCCTCTCTGTGCAAGAAAAAAATTAAATATTTTTTAGAATTTAACAGATTATTTTGGTTTCAGCCTTCCTCACTCCAACCCCACAAATTCAGACCTGGGGATCAGAGTTAAATCCACCCCATGATGAACTCGGGGCATCATTTCAGGCAGCAGGGATGTGACAGAAACACCAAAAAAAAAAACCCTCGCAGCAGAAAGTGAGGCTTCACCTCTCCCTGCACTACCTGCACACAAAGAAATTACCCTGAAATGTAAAAGCACATTAGGAAAAACTCCCATTTCTAGGAGGAAAAAAAAAAAAAAAAAACCAACAAAAAACCAACTCCACCAAGCCTTGACAGCTGTGTTGAAATTACCTCTGGTAATTTGAACTGAGTGGAAGCTTTTAGACTCGATTGCACCGAAAAAATGTAAAGTATGTCACTTATTAAGCTTTTATGCCTGACATCCAGCCGAGTCTTCCCAGCAATCCCGAGATCAGGCAGCTAAATGTGCTGGGAGCTGGGGGAGCGGGAGTCATCACCCCGGGAATGCAGCGGCATCGCTGCTCCTGGGGGGAATTCACCACAAAAAGGGGCTGCACCAGCCAAAATGCATCTCCCTCCTCAGCTCTGCCCTCCTGCTCTTCCTTTGGTTGGGGAAATGAATCCACAAACACCAGAGGTTTGTGTCCAAAAAGGAGACTGAGGAGTCCTGGAACTCTGTTCCAATAAAGGGAGAGGCCATGGGGCATTCCCCTGGGGTCTTTCCAATTTCTGGGGGACACAGCCTCATTTTTATCCCAGTTTCCTTCTCTCTTTCCCCATTTCTGAGGTACTTCAGAGGTTCAGACTTCCCAGAACACCTGATACCAGAGATTCCCCTCTAATGTAGAACCCTCCCTTTTCATTTTTAATTCTTATGCAATTTGGGGTTTTTCCCCATTGTTTCTTTCATCTTTCAATATCCAATTTCATTTATCAGCCAACCTAAAGTTTATTTGTAAAAGCAAATCTCTTTCTCCATCCATCAATCAGTGGAATCCTTCCCATTGTTTCTTTTATCTCCCAGAGCTGGTTTTACCCACCAGCAGCCCCACAGCTGGTTTGGAAAGACAAATCCACCATTGCACTCACTTTTGTCAGGAAAATGAATCCACAAACACCAGAGGGTTGTGTCCAAAAAGGAGACTGAGGAGTTCTTTGACTTTATTTGAATAAAGGGAGAGGCCATGGGGCATTTCTCTGGGGTGTCTCCAATTTTTGGAGGACACGGCCTCCTTCTTATCCCAATTTCTTTCTCTCTTTCCCCATTTCTGAGGTACTTGAGATACCAAAGATACTTGATACCAAAGATTCCCCTCTAATGTACAACCCTCCCTTTTAATCATCAATTCTTATGGAATTTAGGGTTTTCCCCCATTGTTTCTTTCATCATTCAATGTTCAATTTCATTTATCAGCCAGCCTAGAGTTTATTTGTAAAAGCAAATCTCTTTTTCCATCCATCAATCAGTGGAATCCTTCCCATTGTTTCTTTTATCTCCCAGAGCTGGTTTTACCCACCAGTCTTTTGGAAAGACAAATCCACCATTCCTCTCACTTTAATAACAATATCTTCCTTTAATAACAATAATTAGGGGTTTAATTCAGGAATTCCAGGGGTTTCATTTGGAAATTCCAGGGGTTTCATTTGGAAATTCCAGGAATTTTAATCTTGGAATTCCAGGTGGTTTTTAAAGGGGAATTTGGGAATTCCAGGGGTTTCATTTGGGATTTCCAGAGGTTTAATTCAGGAATTCCAGGGGTTTAATTTGGAATTTCCAGGTGGTTTCATTTGGGAATTCCAGGCAGTTTAATTTGGAATTTCTAGGGGTTTTAAAGAGGAATTTGGGAATTCCAGGAGTTTTCATTTGGGAATTCCAGGTGTTTTAATCTGGGATTTCCACGCTTTTTTTAAAGGGGAATTTTGGATTTCCAGGTGTTTTAAGTTGGGAATTCCAGGTCTTTTAATTTGGGATTTCCAGGTGTTATAATTTGGGAATTCCAGACATTTTAATTTGGGATTTCCAGGAGTTTTAAAGGGGAATTTGGTGAGTTCAGGCGTTATAATTTGGGAATTCCAGGCATTATAATTTGGGATTTCCAGGGGTTTTAATTTGGGATTTCCAGGCATTTTAAAGGGGAATTTGGGAATTCCAGGCGGTTTGTTTTGGGATTTCCAGGCATTTTAATTTGGGAATTCCAGGCACTATAATTTGGGATTTCCAAGTGTTTTAGAGGCGATGGGGTGACAGATGGAACCCCAAACTTCCCAGCAGCAAGCCCCTGGAAAATCAAATCCTATTACTCCAGGAGCCCAAATTCCATGTTAATATGTTGGACTATCATGGGAAATAACTCCAGAGAAACAGGATGAAATTTAGGTGGAACCCGAATTTCCCAGCAGCAAATCCCTGGAAACCCAAATCCTGTTATTCCAGGAGCCCAAATTCCACGTTAATATGGGAAATTACTCCAGGGGAATAGGATTAAATTCTGGTGGATATAATAATATTATATAAAATAAATAATAAATATAAATAATATAAATATAAATAATATTAAATTGTAAAATGTAAATAAAAATATAAAAATAATGTCTATTCATATATAAATAAATATAACTATATAAATGATATATAAATACTATAATGAACATTAATATTTATATTTATTATAGATGTCAATTAATAGAAATATTAATAATTATATTATTTATAAGTATTGTTATTCTTGATAGTTTTATAGTCATTATTATACTTTTCTGATATAACTATTCTCTTTATTATATAGTAATTAGTATTGATAATTATCATTATTTGTTATTATAATAATAAATAATAGTAATAGTAGTAATAATGTAACAGCTGATGTTGTTGTTGTTGTTGTTGTTATTATTATTATTATTATTATTATTATTATTATTATTATTATTATTATTATTATTATTATTATTATTATTATTATTATTATTATTATTTTGAAGCACTTTCTCGGTCCCTGATGCCAGGCAATGCTGTGCATGGAATGTGGGGCAGCTTGGCACCCTGTCCCTGCCCGGTGCCACAGGCAGGAGAGGCACTGCCAGGCCCCCTCAGCGTTCCCAAAATTCAGAGTTAAAGACAAAAAATCACCTGTTCCAAAGGGGGATCAATTATCCTTCAGGAGAGCTGCCTATCCTCACCAAAACCAGAATTATTTCAGGAAAATGACTTAAGAAATTCTGCAAAGGTAAGGCAGGGCCAGGCTGGACAGGGCTTGGAGCACCCTGGGACAGTGGGAGGTGGCAGGGTTGGAAAAAATGAGCTTTAAGGTCCCTCCCCACCCACATTTCTCCTGATTTTAATTCAAATATAATCCTTGAGAATCTCTCATTTGATTAGGTATTCAATCTGTGATTCCCACGGCAGCACTGCAAGTCTGGGAGCTCTTCAAGGTTACTCACATTAAAAATCCGAGAACTTAGCACCAAAAAAAAAAAAAAAAATTTAACAAATAATAATAATTTTAAAAAACAGCTTGAAATTTCACAAGCCCCAAATTGGCAAGACTTCAAATAGCTCTGAGGCTGCTGACATTGCACACAGGGGTGCAGAGCAGGCTGGGCATGGGGATGGAGGGACGTGGGGACACTTAGGGGACAGCGCTGCCAGCAGCACAGCCAGCAGCTCAATAAATGCAGCTACTCTGCTGTGACTTCAGGAGGGTTTAAATGAGATTATTTTGTGGGTTTTCCTCATCTTCTCATCTTCAGCTTCCTCTCCTCTGCAGCTGATTTAGCCTGGTTTGATCTCCAGCAGCTCCAGGTGTGGGGGAAATCCTGCAGCAGGCACAAATCAGAATTTCCAGCCCTGGCTTTGTGTGGTTTTGGGAGCTCAGGTTAAACCATACCTGAGTAAAACTCTGCTTTTTTTTTTGCATCCAGATGAGCCCCCTCCCCTGCAGGAATTTCTGTACATCCCAGCATTCCTTCCAGGCTGTTTTTCCCCTTTGGAAATCCCATTCCAGCCCCTCCAGGCCAGCCAATGCCAGGAATTAACCTGGAAAATCCTTCCCCGCTCTCTTTTGGGCTGGCACAGCAGGTGCTGGACTCTCTGTGTGTTATTCAGAAAGTTTGGGGGATTCTGAGAGAATGGAGATGTTGGAGATGTTCATCCAACAGATGAAAAAGGGAAAAGCCTCTCAGGGAGGGTTTAGTGTGGGAATTAAAATTTCCACTTGTTCAGGACTGCTGGTATCCCCACAAGAGCTTTTTGCTGAAAAATAAAAGCACCCAGGTGATGGTGAAGATGAAATTTTATGCACACAAGCTCCCAGTGCAGGCACAATTATCTGTAACATTAAGGAGAGCAGCAGGTTTTGTTGTTAGACCAGGAAAAAATTTGTCACAATCCACGTAAAAGCGGAAGTGAGGATGTTTAAATTTTTTAATTTTTGTTTCAGGGTGTCTAAAGTGACAGTTTTGGTGCCACTGAGTGCAGCCTGGAGGAGAAGGAAGGAAGGGAAGGGTTAAATTCCTCGGTGCAGTGGAGCTGGAGGTGTCCCCCCTCCAAAATCCGAGTGTTTGGGGAATCAGGAGGGGATTAGGAGCATCAGGAGCTCAGGTAAACCGGGATCAGAGCAGTGGGAGATAAAGGGACATCCCACACAGAGAGAGGATGGTTTGGGGTGGAAGGGACCCTAAAAATCCCCTCAGTCCGTGCTCCCAGCTCACCTGGCTCCAGGGATGGGATAATGGGGTTTATTTGGCACGGGATTCGTTGCAGCACGGATTAATTACACCGTGTTTAATGAGGGATTAATCACAGCTCCTACAACTCTCAGACACCCACGGTCTCAGCGTGAAATCCGGGTTTATAGGGCCTTGGAAGGACAGGCTGGGAGAGCAGCCTGGGCAGGAAAGGTGGGGAGGAGCCGCTGCAAACAGATCCAGGGAAAGGTGAGCTGAGATGGGGATGGAGCAGGACCTGATCCCAACATCTCCTCTAGGGAAAGGTGAGCTGGGCTCAGCTTCCCACAGCTCCAGAAGGGACCAGGACCCAATCTTGGCACCTCCTCCAGGGAAAGGTGGGCTGAGCTTGGCTTCCAGCAGCCCCAGGATGGAGCAGGACCCGATCCCAACATCTTCTCCTGGGAAAGGTGAGATGAGCCAGGACCCGATCCCAACATCTCCTCCAGGAAAAAGTGAGGTGAGATCAGGATGGAGCAGGACCCGATCCCGGCATCTCCTCCAGGGAAAGGTGAGCAGAGATCAGCTTCCAGCAGCTCCAGAAGGGAGCAGGACCCAATCCCAACATCTCCAGGGAAAGGTGAGCTGAGATGGGGATGGAGCAGGACCTGATCCCAACATCTCCAGGGAAAGGTGAGCTGAGATGGGGATGGAACAGGACCTGATCCCAACCTCTCCAGGGAAAGGTGAGCTGAGCTTGGGGTGGAGCAGGACCTGATCCCAGTCTCTCCAGGGAAAGGTGAGCTGGGCTCGGGATGGAGCAGGACCCGATCCCAATCTCTCCAGGAAAAGGTGAGCTGAGGTGGGGATGGAGCAGGACCCGATCCCAATCTCTCCAGGAAAGGTGAGCTGAGCTCGGGATGGAGCAGGACCTGATTCCAAAATCTTCTCCAGGGGAAGGTGAGGTGAGATGGGGATGGAGCAGGACCCGATCCCAACCTCTCCAGGGAAAGGTGAGCTGACCGGGCTCCCCTCAGGATGCCCCAGGCCGGAGCAGGACCCGCTCCCGGCTCTCCTCCTCCCGCAGCAGGGCAGGACCCCGGCGCAGACCTTGGAATTCCGGCTCCAAAGCATCTGGCTCCAAAGAATTCCGGCTCCAAAGCATCTGGCTCCCTCTTGTGTCGCCGAGCTGACAAAAACAGGAGGATGGGACAAGCCCCGGCTCCTGTCGCCGTGTCTAGCCCGAGGAGGGATCCCGCGGCAGCTGAGAGCCCAGAGTGACCCCCAAAGGAACAACTCGGGGCTCGCAGGGATCACCCAGAGGGAACAGGGAATGGGATGAGCAGCTCCAGCACACGCAGCCTGCTCCATCAGGGGTGAGCTGAGAAAATCCCAGTCTGGAGAAATCCCACCTCTCCTGCACCAACCCATCGGGATGCCATTTGTACATCCCACCCTGGCATTCCTTCTCCACGGATTTCAGCAGTGTGAAACTATTCCAGCTGTGCAAACACAACAGAACGCTGTTTTTACAGTATTTTATCTTGGGTTTTTTCTCCCCTTTGGTACTGTGGGTGGCAGGTGCTTGTTGGATTAAGCCCTTCCCTGACCCAGAGTTTGGGTAACTCAGAGGTGTTTTAAAAGCTTTTATTCCATTTTCAGTCTCACGAGAAGCTGTGACAATACAGCTGTTAGAATTCACACCATCACAATCAGAAGCCAAATATTTCCTAATTACAACACATTATAAGTGTTTGTTGGCCCATCAGCTTTCGCCACACCATGAGAGAATTCTCTACAAATTCATTTCCCCCAGCTGCTGATCCCCACTGCTCCCATGACAAAGGCAGGAGCAGAAAGGACAGGGAAAATCCACCTGGAAACTGCATTTAATGCAACACCCAGCACTGGTGCTGCTGCCTGCAGAGGTGGTGTTTTTCCTTAACTGAGTTCCTTTCTGGAGATTTCTTCAAAGGTCATTAATGGGTGTCAGGAGACAAAGGAAAGCTGTGTTAGGGAAGTAGAAAAAGGGATTTGTTTTCCAGCAGATGTTCTACAACTCCTACAACTAAGGAAAAAATTAAGTACAAGCAGACCAGGTGCTGTCAGCCCTGAATTGTGCAGTCTTACTCGATTTTTCTGGTTTGCTTTAAATAATAATTAAAATTAATGTTTGTTTTTCATCCCCTTGGCCAGGGCGCCTGGTTATCTTCAGGCAGCTGCTGCAGAAATCAGGGAAGACTCCCATCCTCTCATTTAGGTGAAGGTGGTAAAGTACACCCATGGGATTTCTCTAACTTAAAAGAGAGGGGTGGAAAAGGACTTTTCACTGCTAACTGCAGCGAGTGAAGGGAAGGAGCCCAAAGGAGCTATTTGGAATTAAACTGGACGGAAGCCACGGATCCTGGGACACCGACCGCCCTGGATGTGAGGGAGAAGCCACCTTGGGTTGAGCAATCAGAAAACTTTTCCCAGCTTTTCCAAGCATTTCCCAGCTTTCCCAAGTATTTGCAGCCCCCCTGGGCAGGGTCACAGCTGCTTTTCTCTCCACAAGATGTGCACCAGGACAGGAATGAGGGTTTGCTCCTGGAGCCGAGGGAGATCCCTGCTCAATCCATCTCCTCTCCCCAGCTGGGATCCATCCCTGGGTGGCTGCAGGGTCTCACCAACCACCCTCAGCTGGTGAATATTCCCATTCTCATCTGGGCTGGATGCTTCCCAGTCTCCAGCGTGGCCTGAGGAAGGTGTGGGTGTGAAAGTTGCCTCAGATAATGAGATAATTGTTATTAATTCTGTTTATTTTTCTTACACATCGTTCTGGGGGTTATTTTGAAATAAAACACACGGTTCTCAAAAGCAGAATATTCCTTCAGAACATCCTTCTAGGGCTGCAATTTTTCGGGAGATGTGACAGATCTTTTGCAGCTGGAGCAAACCCACGGAATTTGAGTGCAGCTCAAAGGTGGCAGGGGCAGCTTTGGGGACAAGAAACCTGCAGAAAGGGCTTTATTTTCCTCATGGAAATCCCTCCTTTCCTGCAGGAACGGCTCCATCCTTCCTGCGTAATGAGATGCACAGGTACCATGGGGAATAGGGGAGGCTTTGTGCTCCCTCCCTGCACGAGCAGCCCTTTGTGTCAGCGATGCTGAAGGATTCCAGTCAATCATTCCTGCTGCATCACCTCCCCCAGCCCCTCAGCACAGCCAGGAGATTGCTCTGGCCTCCAAATTGGCCAAGATTTTCCTGCTGAGGGATCTCCCTCAAATCCTCGTGGTTTTAATGCATTTTTTAAGTGTTTTTAGGGTGTTTTTAAGGTGTTTTACCCCACTGACTGTAGCCAGGTGCTGCCAGGAACTGAGCTCACATTCTGCTGCTTTTAAAGTATTTTTTACATTTACTTTCCAGTGGGAGTTGTGCCTCAAATCAAAATTAGGCTTTGTATTTTTACAACTCTTATTTCTCCCCTTCTGGGGAAGGGCAGCGAGTGAGGGCACAACCATTTTGTTGAGGTCGCCTGAGCAGGTTTTTTATTCAAATTAATGTGCAAACCTGAGAGTCCTGAGTCAACCAACAGCTCCAGGAATAACAGCTGTTTCCCAGGATATTATCCAACACACACAAATATTTTTCAAGTTGGAATTTCATAGAGACAGCAGAGCCTTGCTTGCCATAAAAATAACTGTGAGAAAGAGAGCTGGCAAATCCCTGAGCAGCCCTAACAGGGGTTTGTTTGGTTGGATTTGTTGGGATATTCGTGGCAGTGACCAAACTGGAGGGGTTTTAGCTGAATATCCATTGTTTTCAGTGGAATGGTGAGGGATGGAATGTGTGTTTCACTGGTGATGCTGTTCTGGCTGTGTTTCAGAAACCAGCAGCCCCGCATCCATCCCAGGGCCAAAGGTGGGGCATTCCCAGCCCAATCCAAGCTGGAAAAGCAGCCCTGGAGCACAACAACAGCTCCCCTGCTCCTCCTTCCCCAGATGCCTCACTCCAAAGCACTCCACAAACAAAACAGCCGAGGGTAAAAAAGCTCCTTTTGTCTCCAGAAGCACATCCTGGGAATGAGAGCAGCAGATGGAGAGCCCTGGGAACAATGGGATAATGCTGAAGGGGTGCCAAGGACGTGGGGGCAAAGGGAATGGGAAGAGGAGCTGCTCCAGCTGAGGCAGGATTCAAAAAGAAGATTTTATTCTGCTGTGATTTCAAGGCTCTGAGGTGCAGGTCCTTGGGTAAGAAGGAGCTGTTTGGCAGAAAAGCAGCGCTGAAGGACACCTGGAGTGCTGCTGCCAGCTGTGCTGGTGCCAGAAGTGACCCAAAAACCACCCTCAGCCAGCAGCAACCAGCCAGGCCTCACAGACACCAGAGCCACTGGTTTGCCTGTTGAGCAAGAAATAGGAAATACCAGAGCTCTGAATCAGGAAAACAAAAATAAAAAATGAGGCTCTTCAGAAAAAAAGATGAGAAGCTCATTGTAGACACTGGAAAACAGCACTAATTTCATTAAAGGATTATCCTTCATAGAGGATTTTCTCTTTGACAAGGTTGAAAAACTTCCCATCTCTGCTTGGGCTCTGTGGGGATGACCCCAAACAGCTCCAGGGGGAGTTTTCCAGAGTTTCCCATCCCTGAGCCCCCTGGAGAACCTGCAGAGCATGGGGGAACTTGGAAAGGATGAAATGAAATACTTTTAAATTATTGTTATTATTGTTGTTGTTATTATTATTGTTATTATTGTTGTTATTATTATTAAATATCTTTAAATATTGCTCCCCTCTCCCAATTCAGCAAAGCACTTAAGCTCATCAGCTTGCTGCTTTGACACTCATTTTTAATAAATTTTTAATTCATTTTAATACACTTTTAATACATTTTTAATACACAAAGGTGCTTTAACACCTCTCACTGTCTCCACTGGAGAATCAGCCATGACAAGAAAATGACCCGAGCATTTCTTGGGCTTCAGGTTTGAGCTTCCAACCAAAAATCTGGGATTTGGTTAAAATAACACAGACACAATGTTTTGGACACTTTTCTTTAATGGCATAAACCCCTAAAACTTTGCCTGCACATCAGACAGAAAAGCTGCTCTGGATGTTTTGAGAAATTATTCTAAACACACAGATATCACAAAATATAAGCTATTTTCTAAATTGGTTTAAAAAACCCCATTTGTGCCCTTGTAATGGATACAGAAACAGATCTGCATAAACAGAATCTGATTCCAAAGTCTGAATGCCCCCCCATTTTCCCATCAAATCTCTGGACACACTTTCATGTCTAAATAACGAGCTGTCAAGAGAAGCTGCAGAAGCCTTTACAGCTGGAAAAAAACCCATTCTTGCTCCTATGAAAACAAACTTGCCTGTTTCCTGCAGGGAAGAATTAGCAAGGCTTTCTCAACCTGTCCATTCCACGTGCATTTTGCTCCCAGCTCTCTTCTCAAGGGTCCCTCTGCAGATGAAGGCCCAGAAAAGGTCCCCATTCCTGGCTGCTGTGGTCACCTCCTCACAGAACCTCACACACAACTTCCCTGCAGTGTTTCCTACATGGCTGGCACACCCAGCTTAAAAAAAAAAAATCTCTTTTTTCAGCATGTACTCCTTGACAGCAAGCTGGGGTGAGAATGCACTGAGGTACCAAAAGGCAATGTGGCTGTTTCTGGGCAGACCAGATCCCCAAGTTCATGAATGATGCAAAAATCGTTGATTTTTTGTTCTGACCTTAATTTGGTATTTGGGGGAGCCCGGCTTGGTCACTCTCCTGTGCAGAGTTGCCAGCCTGTGAGTGGGACAAAGTGACACCCCAGTGCCACAGAGGGAGAGCTGCAGTGCCACAGGGCCACAGGCAGAGTCTGGGCGAGAAACCCAAACCCCAGGAGCCCTCACTCCTACCTGGAGTGGCTCCTCACCTCCTCTGTGAACCCAAAAACGTCTGCAGAGGTGCCCACAACGTCCAGGTGGGTGTCATAAGGGATGAGCAGCACTTTGGGGTAGCGTGCCTTCAGCTTTTCACAGAGCTGTCTGTGTCTCTGCTTCCCAGCTCTGCTGGGCTCCTTGAAGCAGATCCTTTCCTTCCGTAAAATCTTCTGCAGCTCCACCGAGTAATTTTCTATCATTTTCTTGGCCTTTATTCCCTGTATAGCACCAGCCTTGCTGCCAGCACTCTCAATGCACACCGTGGTGATGTCACCATCAGTGACACCAGAAATGACAACATCATTTCCCTCCAAAGCCTTGAGATAAAAGCACTTCATGTAGTGATAGATATCCGTGTCCAGAACCAGCACTTGTTTTTCCCTCTGTGCATCCCGGGTGGAATTCCTCATCTCTGCAGCACCTCTGTGCTCCTGCAGCTTCCTCCTCGGTCTCTGGTGGGATTTTCTCTCTCTTTTGTCCTCCTCTGAGAGGGATTTTGCCTTCAGCAAGAGGAAATCTCTCAGCACTTGGAGTGCTGGGAAGGACCCTCGCACAGCAATTTGTCCGTCACGCTGCAAAGGCCCAAAACTCAAAGCCGGGCTCTGCTGCTTCATCTCCTCCACCAAATCTTCTAAAACCAAGTGACCTCTGAAAACAGCCACGTTGAGGGTGGAGGTGACCCAGAGGAAGGCCTGGAATTGTCAATGGGAGAAGTTAAGGAGTGGCTAATGAGGCATTAAGCACAATTAGATGAATTAGATGTGGGAAATGGAAAGACAGAAACTTCCACAGACACAGGAGGGTTTCATCTGCAGCCTTGGAAGAATGTAAAAATAAAGCACACAGACATTAAGCAGAAACATCATAAACTTATGTTTCTATAGCTGTTAGTAAGAAACTTCTTGAGTAGCTTAAGTAAGTAAGAAACTATTGCTAGGATGGTGAAGAGTTTATAGTGCAGGGTGTAATTGTATGGTAGGCCAAGAGTTGAGAAGTTATAATAGAAGCATCTGTGTGATAATAACCCACTGGATATTAATTGTATATAAAAGTATATTAATTGCAGCAGAAGTAAGTAAAGGTGATAGGTTAGAAAAGCAAAATAAACTTTGTGGCACCAGTCCACTGGGTTATAAAGTTATATATTGCTTCGTAACAAAGAACTTGTGACCATTTTTATGGCCAACTGTGCGCTCTCTTAAATCTCACAGCCTCTGAGACTGACGTTTATCTGAGCCATAAATTGTTTTCAGCCCAGCTGGGGTCCTGTCCCTCCAATGAAAGCAGTGATAATGACATCAGGGAGGAGCTCACATCCTGGCAGTAGCGGGTCACTGTCAGGGGGAAGGGCCTGGGCAGCCTCTTGTCCTGCAGGAGATGCTGATCCTTCTTCAGAACACGCTCCACAACTGAAA
Source organism: Diglossa brunneiventris (assembly GCA_019023105.1). NCBI lineage: Eukaryota > Metazoa > Chordata > Aves > Passeriformes > Thraupidae > Diglossa > Diglossa brunneiventris. The sequence goes on from CM032360.1 coordinate 37,487,068, forward strand.
ACAAACCCAGATTCAAGCTCCAAGACGTTTTTGCATTTCAAATTCTAACAGCCCCCCAGGATCTATAAAATCCCAATTTCAAACCATTCTGGGGCCCATTCTCCAGGGCACAGCTGTGCTTTAACATTAAATACATCCATTTAAATACCTCCTGCATCCTCGAAGGTCACGTAGGCAACTCCAGTTTTCCGTGTGGGATACGTGACCTGCTCCACGTCCCCGCCGTTGTTCCTGGACATTTGGAAGTGGATGGTGAGGATGTCAGCCAGGAGCTCATCCTGCAGGAGGCCAGCGGGGACACCAGCGATGACAACTGTCCTCGTGCCTCTGCCAGCCTGGGCAGAGATGGCAAAGTCAGGAGGGACCCCCAGATTCCCACCCCAGAGAGGCTCCCACTCCCTCTGCAATTTTTCCCTTTTTTCTTTTTTTTTTTAATTGGTACACACTGTTCACACCCATGTTTCAAGTTTGGAAATGTGTCTTTTCAAGCAGTAACAGAAAAAGGATCCATGAAGAATGCGTAATCTCTGAAAAAATTATACATATTATATATAATAATTTATTAGTATATTATATAATTAATATATATTATAATGTATAATATATAAAATATATACATATATAGAATAGAATATAAAGTATAATACATAATTTCTTGCTTTATATATATAATATTTAATTAATATATATTCGATATAATTAAAATATATATTATATATAATTATCGCTATTATATATAATTCTATAATATCATTAATATATAATATATAAAATTTTAATATATATAATTATTATATATTAATTATATAATATATGTATTATATGAATAAATATTGTTGCTTCCATGTCACAAGAGAAGTTCATTTTCAAAACAGATGAAATTCAGCATTTAGGCGTGAATGGTATGAATGACAGTCTCCTTTTTGTTTTGTTTTGTTTTTTCGGTTTCTTAGTTGTTTTAGGAGCCTTTGCAATGTGCATTTAGGGGTTAATTAATCCTGCCCAATCAGATCTCAGTGCTTGCCAGGCTGCCTCAGGCACCTGCATTAAAAAATGGTTTTAAAAGCCATTTAAACCCTCTCAGTATCTTCTCAAAGCAGGAAAAACGAGCATTAAATTTAAGTTTCTCAGTAGGAAGGTCCCACTGGTAACGTGGTTTCCTCTGATTCTGATATTTAACATCAGAAGAGAAAGAAAAATTGTAACTGCATGCGATGCTCAGCAGGATTCCCTGCAGAGTGGAAGGGGCAGATTCCTTGTTAAATTCGGGATCTTGGCCTTTTAAACCCTCTCAGCATCTTCTTAAAGCAGGAAAAATGAACCCTAAATTTCAATTTCTCACCTGGAAGTTCCCACTGGTAACGTGGCTTCCTCTGATTCTGATATTCAATATCACTGCACATTGTGGAGCACTGACTACGTTCAACAGTTCACCGACTTTTTGGAAGAAAGGAGATAAATTTGGTTTGTGGGAACGAGCTGTCAGTAACTGCACTTGAGGTCCGTCACTCCATCTGAATTCTTTCAACTTCTATTAAGATTTAAACTTAAGTTTTAAACACTCTCTTAAGGTTTTTTTCCTGGGCCTGGGCTGCCTAAAACACGATCCCAGTTCCAGGGGCTGCTGAGGGAGCGATGCCTGCCCGCAATCCTGGGGCTCTGGGGGCAAACCCAGCGAGAGGCTCCATCGAATTGCGAGCACCAGGAGCTTTTAATTAATGACAGCAGCCAATTAAGCAGGCGGTGAGGCCCGTGCGAGAGGCGGCACGGAGGGAATGCAGACGGGGATTTTCTCACGCCTGGCACAGCCGGAGCTCGGCTCGGCTGCCAGACAGCCCTCACACCTTCCCAGCTGGTGTTTGGGAGCAACACTCGGGCCTGCTAGTGGGGTTAGGGGAAAAAAAAACAGCCCAAGAACACGCGGTTTGTGCTGAATCACTCCCCAGACGCGTCTGTGCCGAGCAGCTGCTCCCAGGCAGGGATGGGCGCTGCAGGAGGGGCCGGGAATGGGCCGGGAATGGGCCGGGAATGGGGAGGGAGGGATGAGGCAGCGGCTGTGCTGACAACGGGTCCTCCTGGAGCTTCCTGGCAAATCCCAGACTGGTTTGGGTTGAGAGCGACATTAAAGCTCATCCCAATCCAGCCCTGCCATGGGCAAAACCACCTTCCACTGTCCCAGGCTGCTCCAGCCTGGCCCTGGGCACTGCCAGGGATCCAGGGGCAGCCCAGCTGCTCTGGGAATCCCAGCCCAGCCAGGAATTCCCAATTCCCAATGTCCCGTCCATCCCTGCCCTCTGGCAGTGGGAGCCATTCCCTGGCTCCTGTCCCTCCATCCCTTGTCCCCAGTCCGTCCCCAGCTCCTTTTCCAGCGCTTTCCCCTCAGCTCCTCCCGGCCCTGCCCCTCGCGGTGCGCGGCCCCCGCTCCCCCCCGGCCCCGGCACTTGCCATGGTCGCTCCAACGGGACGGGATCCCACCGCGACGGGGTCCCACCGCGACGAGGATCCCACCGGGAAGGGCGCGGAACGAGCGGGCTCGGCGGGGAAACGAAAGCGAAAGCGGCGGGGAAGCGGCGGGGCCGCCCCTGCGGCCGCCCCCAGCCCGGCGGGGACAGCGCGGCCCGGCCCGCCCTGCCCGGCTGGAACTACCGGAGGGAACGGGAGCCGGGCTGTGCAGGGACACGCGGGGACAGGGACACACACAGGGACATATACAGGGACAAGGGACACGGGGAGAGGGACAGACAGGGACAGAGACTTGAACATATACATGGACGAGAACACATGGAAAGGAACAAGGGAGAAGGGCATGCATGGAGAGGGACATGCATGGAGAGAGATACACATGGAGAGCGACACACAGGGACAAATATATGGACAAGAACATGCATGGAGAGGGACACAAGGGAGAAGGACAAGAGTGGAGAGAGACAGGTGTAGACTGGGACACACATGGAAAGGGACATGCATGGAGAGGGACACACATGGAGAGAGATATGCATGGAGAGGGACACGCACAGACAGCAAACACTTCCAGGGATCCAGGGGCAGCTCCAGCTGCTCTGGACACCCTGTGCCAGGCCCTGCCCACCCTCCCAGGCAGGAATTCCTTCCCCCTGTACCCCAGGGCCAAGGAATCCCCCCTGGCACCCCAGAGGCTGCGCTTGCACATCTCCCGTGGCCCCAAAGAGCCCCGTGTTTGGCCGGACACCGATGTTTGGGTGAAACTGCAGCCGGTAAATATCCCTGTAATTTGGGAATAAAAACCTCCCAGCCGAGAAGAAGTCACCCCAGCGGGGAGGAAAAAAGGATACTGACGTTTATAGACACATCACTGACACTTTATTCTTATTTTTCATCATTAAAACCAGTCTCCAGCCTTTAAAGCACCACTGCTGCTTTAAAATTTAAGAGGGTAATCATCACAAACCATAATTCATCTGGGACAAAGGCAAGACATTTACAGACATTGTCTTTAAAGTGTAAAAATCTGATTTGTTTTCTGGGCTTTAAAACATGCAGCTTCTCACTACTCCTCATGAGTCACACCTTATGAGAATTTTAAGCTTTTTCCTTTTTAATGATTTACTTCTCAATATGTATCAGTGAGATACAGTTGAAATTAATGACATTTTTTACCTTTCTCAGGTTTTTCCCCCTCTCTTTTTAAGGTGCCTGGTCTTACCAAGTTTTTGAGAGTGCAAAAGTGCACGATTTCTGTAAATTCTTCAGCACTTCTTTGTTTGAAATAATTATTATTATTTTACAGTGGTCAGGTAATCAATCCCTGCCTTTGCATGCCCTAAACAGTGAGAGGTGCTACAGTCACATGGATCTCACTCAACAGCAAATTCAAAATAAACTCTGGTGTTTGCAGCCGTTTAACTTTCCATATTCAACTTTTATCCATTGCCAATTAAGAGTTTGTCTGGAATAATAATCCCTGAGGTATTCCCTCTCCTTTCCGTTCACATCAAGATGTCAAATACCCCAAAAATAAATTATTTCCAATGTCAGGCTCATTTTAGTTTGGAGTTAAGACTGTTAGGACCAAACCATTTCAGCCCCCAAGGATGGCAAAGTGCAAAGTCAGAGGAGGATTTGTTTTCCAAGGATGAGAGCAGAAAAGGAAGAACATTCCTCCTTGGAAAATTACTCTCTCCAAGCCCTCCCAGGGCTGTTCAGCAGCACTGTTACGAAACCAGGTACAGCATCAGCTCAATCCTTGGCTGAAATAGCTTAAAATAACCAAAATCATGAACAAAAGTTAGGAAATTTTAATTTCAGAAACAAATATTAAAATCAAACAGTAAAGCAGGCTACGAACAGCTAAAGGCAGCAAATGCCAGGGCATTTCTTAAGTGAAATTTCTTGGGTTTGCAGCCCCCATTTTCTATTTTAATTCTATCACTGATTTGATAAGGTGGCTTTTATGAAATTACAGGATGCTTTCGGGTGTTTGAGTTCTGGTGGCACTCAGCAACCTCAGCAGGACTGGATTTGTGTCAGAGCCACCTTCTGAAACTCTGGCATTTAAAGCAGGACTGGGAGGAGGCTTGGGTTGGGATTAAATATGGCTTTTGTGTCCAGAATGTAAGAAATAATCCACTCATCCCACTCTGGAGTATCTTAAAATCTGCAAGGTATAAAACATGCAAAGTTGCAGAAAATGTGAGCTGTTTCAGGGGCTGCTGAAGGCTTGGTCTGTGCCTTCCATCTGTAACACAGGCAGGGAGTTTTGCTGACTCCCTGTGCAAAGCCAGTGCCATGAGACAAAGCAGGAAGGCAGGGATTCCTTTGCTACAGTATCAATTTCAGAGCATCAAAGCACAATATCTACAGAAATCCCTGAGGAACAAAACCTCAGAACTTCATGAGTCCCCTGTGATTTCTGAGCTGGCATTCTCAGTATCCTCCTCAAAGCAAACATAGGCTGCTCCTCTGGAAATGTATTTGATTTTCTCTATCTCCCCCCCACCATTGCTTGGCTTTTGGAAGTGAATTTCAATCATGTCCTGCACACTTTCTTCATCCTCTTCCACCTCTGGGACTCCTTTCAGCAGAATGGTTTTCTTGGAAACCCTGCAGTGTGGCTGGGGAGGAAAAACAAACCTGGATTATACAGCAGCTGTGCACTCAAAGGAACTGGGAGAGATGGGAATGAAATTCCTTGCTCAGGTGTGGCTGGGATCTCTGATGAGGCTCAGACTTTAGATAGTGGAAATTTCTCTGGAAAGAGCAGAATTCTGGATTCACATTACAATGAAGGGTCTGGAATTCTGGATTCACACTGCCATGAAGGCTCTGGGACTCTGGATTCACACTGCCATGAAGGCTCTGGAACTCTGGATTCACACTGCCATGAAGGGTCTTGGAGGAGCAGCTGAGGGCACTTGGTTTGTTGGAGGAGAGTGAGGGGAAACTCATCCCAGTCTGGAGCTTCCTCCTGAGGGGCAGCTCCCATCTCTGCCCCCTGGGAACAGAGGAACAAGAGCTGGAGCTGGGCCAGGGCAGATTTAGGATGGATTTCAGGGCAAGGCTCTTCCCCCAGAGGGTGCTGGCATTGCCCAGGCTCCCCAGGGAATGGGCACATTCTCAAGAGCTCCAGGAGGGTTTGGACAGCACTGCCAGGGGTGCCCAGGGTGGGATTTTGGGGTGTCTGTGCAGGGCCAGGAGCTGGATCCATGATCCTGTGGCTCCCTTCCAGCTCAGGAGATTCTGTGGTTCCATGATTCTGAGCCCACACCTTAACTGGTGTGTCCTGCACTCCTTAATGCAGCCACACTCTGGATTTGGGGAGCTCTGGTGGCTCCTGCCAGCACCACCCCATAAAATCCCTGCCAGCACATGCCCCATACCAGCTGTGTGCCCTCCAGCCCATGCCTTAATTACAAAGGCCTAATTATAGACACAATTCTGACCTATCACCATCTACTCCTAAAGCAGCAGACAGCTGGAGGGAGAGTGTGATGAGGCAGCTCTCACAATTTGGGCTGAATGGAGGAGTAAAATCAAGGAATGGATGAGCAAATGTTGCATTTGCTGGGACTCTGGGACCCTGTCAGAGCTTTGTGCTTTACCTCCTTCCCAAACAGCCCAGCACAGCCATGTGGGGAGTGCTGAGATAATTCCATCAAGGAAAGACAAGCACACCCTTCAAAAATAAATTGCAGCTTCACATGAACTCAACAGCCTATTTCACACCCACATTGGCTGTGAAGTTCACACAAAAGGAGTGAAAATTCTGCCCATCCTCCTATTTCCCACTTATCTGTTCTATCAGCCTGGAGTAGATTCTTTTACCTGAAACTTCCTCAAGTAGAAATCAAAATGTGGTGAGACAGAAATGATGAACCACCTTTCCTCTGCACAGAAAGGGTATTTAGTACATCGCACAAAGTTGTAGCTTGCTGTAAGAGAATAAGAAAAAAAAACCCAGTTAATTATTTAATATAATTTAAACAGTATTTGATAAACATTTCAAAGACCAGGCTCATCTTTGTGGATGTAGAAGCTAATGTAGGATGGCACACCTGCAGAGTCTTCATGTGCATTCTGCAAAAAGTTTATTTGGCACTTCCAAAACAAAAAGCAAAATCATGAAATGCCCACAAAGCTCTGAAATCAATCTAAAGCAGCTGCTCCAAGTGGATGTGGAATTGATCATGGAATTCCATCCAGCTGGGCAATAGGAATGCCTGTCCAACTGCACTGTCCTGCAGCAGGAGCTAAAATCAAACACATCTTCCTGATTTGCTGTTTGCAGTATGAGTGTCTGGCAATGCAGAAGGAAAAAAATCAGTTTTTTTTGGGAAAAGTTCTGAAAGAAAAGCTCACGAACTGTGAGCAGGTTGTGTTTGCTCCAAAAGATGTGATGAAAATCTGCTTTATTTCCCCACATCCCTGGGGGATCCATGAGCTCCCTGTGGGAAGAGTTTGCAACACTCAGTGGTGACCCCAGAATGGAACCCAGGATGGACAACTGGGCCTGAATTTGGGTAAGAAAATATTCCAGACTCTACCTCCAGGTTTGAGGAATGTGATGACACCTGTCCCAGACCCCTTGTTGTAGGTCACTTTTTCTATTTCTCCTCCTCCTTCTGCCTGCTCAGTTTTGTAGAAATGCAGCTCAAGTTTGTCTCTCATCCAATCTTCAGGAATAGGAAGCTCAGGTATGTCTGAAACGTTGATCTTCTTTCCAGAGACAGTGACATGGAGCTAAAAATATCAAATTATTGTGCACTTTGTGACTGAAAACACTGGGAAAAAAAAGAACCTAAAGCTTTTAAAAAGCTCAGATTTTGAGAGTTGCATATTTCAGCTGTTTACCTCAAACTGGAATCCCATGTCGAGTTCAAAAGGCTTCACTGTCACATTTGCTGTTCTGTTGTCCAGGTTCACACAGTGCTTGCTCATCTTTGTCAGCCTCTGGGCAACTGAGGGAAATCAGATATGAAAAGCTTTGTTCAATCATTATAAACCCCAAATTATTCCCCAGTCTCTTAAAAAAATCTCCTTTTTCATCAGTAAAGGAGAAATAAATAATAATTAGGCAACCAGATCCCAAGCATGTCTATTTCCATAAAGTCTCTGTGGTTTTATGTAGGCCAAATAATATAATAACAAAATATTATATCAACTTTAATAATAACAATGAACAACAAACAATGTTATTAAAATAATATACAATAAATATAGCAAATATATTATTAATTATACATATAAAAATAGATTTTGAGTGGGACTAATCAAACTTTTAAGCTGTCAAAAGATGCTCTTATTGCATAAAATATTAACAAAAGATTTTTCCTGTTCCATTCAAAACACCCCTGAGGGAAAACCACACCACCACCAGGTGAAATACATCAGAGACATTAATTTTTTAATTGAAATACACATCCTACCTTCTTCATCTTCAAAAGTCAGCAGTGCCTGGCTCTGGTTGAGTCTGAAGGGGGTTTTTGCAGCCACCCCAAAGACACAGTGGGTGTCCATATCCACATCTGCCCCAGCATCCTTCATCTCTTCCAGGTGAGTGAACTTCAGTTTCATTTCTGCCACCTTCTTTTTAATCTCCAACTTCAGAATTGACACAAGAGAAAGAAAACTTGAATATTACCAATGTTATGAAGATCTTTGATTCCACTGCCTTCCATTTACTCAATGTTTGCTTGTTTTCATTCCTCTCACACTTCCAGTACCTCTTGGATTTATTTTCATATCCTCTCCCGCTTCAAACTGGCTTGCCAGGAGAAATAAGAAACTTTCAGGTTTATTTCATATTGAAATTAGTAGAGGTTCAAATGCTGAACAAGTGGCCCCAGCAGCCTTTAAGAGGGACAGATTCAGTGGGGAGGTTCAGGTTTCCCAGAGCAGCTGCCCCTGGATCCCTGGAAGTGTCCCAGGCCAGCTGGGACAGGGCTTGGAGCAGCCTGGGACAGTGGGAGATGTCCCTGGGGTTGGAATGAGGTGGGATTTAAGGTCCCTTCCAACCCAAACCATTCTCTGAAAATAAAAATCTGCTCTCCTAAAAGACCAATTTCCAAATATTCCACCTCCTTTACCAGATTATCCTGGGAACTGTGTTCTTCCAGGTCTTCTTTGAGCTTTTCAATCTCCTTTTTCAGCTCAGTGTTTTCTTGCTTTAGCAGCAAGAGTTCCTGCTAGAGGCCAAAAAGATGAAATGCAAAATTAAACAAATAAAGACAGAAATATATTTCAGCAACATCTGGGCAGTTTCTGCCATGCTGCTGCTCTTCCCTCATCATGTCCTTCTCCTTCCTCCTGTCTGCTCCATAATTCCTCCAGAACAAGGAATCCTGCTTGGACACAAAGCTCTGTGAGCAAATCCAGGATTTCCTGGACAGGGAACGTGAGAGGATGAGAAGGAAACAGAGCAGATGTTGCCAGCTGCAGCCAGCCACCATCACAAGGTGGCTCCTGGGAAGTCAGCAACCACTGCAGACACTTGCAGCACTTCCCCTCAGCTGAAGGCCAAAGCCAGATGGTGATCATGACCTTTCCTGGGTACAAATCCAAACTTTTGTGATTAAAAAACCAAAATCAGCTTTCAGAAAATCTCCCCACAACCTGAGTGTGTTTAAACTATTAATTATATTGTAATTGCCTGAAACTGTAATTCCTCATCAGTGATTCACCAAAGCTCACTGGAAGCACCTCCCTGGCAGCCTGTGGAACCTTCTGCTGTCCCTGTACGTGGAATATTGAGGGAATGAACCAAGGGGTTCTGGAACCCAGCAGTTCTAGAAGGAAAAACCCTCTTCAGTCAGGCCCTGGCTCTTGCCCAGCTCACTGGCACTTAAGAAATGCTGATCCTTTGGGTGCTGTGACCTCTCACAGAGCAGGCAGTTGGCAAAGCAGTGGAATCACCCCACTGGGCTTCATCCCCTTCACCCAGACCTGAAACTCATCCGTAGGGGAGAACCTTGGAAGGGAAGGTTGGTTTTGGCAGGTTTCATCCCAAAACAGATTCAGTTTCTTGCACTCTTTGCCTGCCAGTGAAACTGGGAATGTTCCTCCCATTTCCCACCCCACAGCTCCTTCCCAACCCTGCCAACAGCAGCAGCCCCTCCACACCTCACAGCTGGTGATTCTGTCCTTACGCTGCTTCTCCTGCTCCTTCAGCTCTGTCAGCTTCTTCTCTGCTCTGTCACACTCTGCGTCTGCTCTTAATTTGGAGGAAATAAGGTCAGCTTTTACCTTTTCAACGTCTTCAACTCTTATCTGCAGAGCAAAAAGAAGAAGATTTTCCATGTTTTAAAGGTTTATTTCTAGAGGAACAAACAAAACCTTGAGTAAGCCCTTTGTACTTATTAATTTTTAACACTTTGGGTAAATATTCAACTTACAGGAGTGCCATCAACACAAGCACAAAGCTTGGAAGAACAGAACAAATTAAAGATGTTAGAAATGTGGGGGATTTGATCCGATTTTAGAAGGGTGCACCAATCTTTGTATTTTAGCAAATTTCCATGATTCCGTGTGCTTTACAGAACTTGCCTTCCATATCCTCAGCTCTTCCTTGAGTTTTTCCATCTCTTCCAGGGATGTCCCAAGTGGATCAGTAGGTACCATACTCTGCAGAGAGAAGATGAACACATTGGTTTTCTCCTCTGTTGGCCAACAACTGAGACACCCCCAACAATTCTAAAACAATCTTTAAAAAATTAAAAAAAGTTTAACAAAAAAAATTTAAAATATCATTCACTTAGGTCAAATTGTTGAATTATTTTAATGGCTGGACAGGACAAAAATCGATGAAATTGTGAATTAATGGCCAGCCATTATTATTTACTAATTATCTAACTGCTAAAATGCACAGGTTAATATTTAGCTAAATAATAAATCAAGTTGTCTCCATGTTCTTCCACACAGAACTAAGCCCCTCAAACCCACAAATGTTTAGCTCTGTGCTTTCTCAGGAGTTCCTCCAGGAGGAGGTGTCAATAAAAAAAAATAAAAGTGAAAATGGGATTTTGATCTTCCAAGCTCAGGGAGATTGGATAATAAAAGGTAATATCAAGGAAGGTGATAAAAGAACCATCTCAGAATTGAAATTCAGGGCACAAGTTCACAAGGGCAGGGAAACTACAAAGCCCAAAGAGAGAGAAAATCTGTGCTCTGTTTTGTTTCTATGGCTGCAATATTCTGCAGGAAAAAAAAATCCAAAAGGAGCTGCTGAAATATTCTCTCCCTTTTTACTGAAAATTACATAAAGTTTGAATGGGAACCATGAAATTTAGGCATAGCAAAAGGCCTAAATTAGATAATCCATGGAAAAAATCTGAATTAGATGATCTTGTCAGTTCTCTTGATAATGCTGGGTATTTCCTAAAAATAATGAAATAGAAAGTATTTCTTCCAGTTTCAAATTAAGCAATTAAGCATCTGTGTCTTAGTTACAATGGGAAAAATATTCCTTCACTCCAGGGACTGAGTGCAGGGAATGAAAAGGATGCACGTGCCAACAGCTGGAAAATGATAAGAAAATGATTTTTTACTAAAAAAATGGTTTCACACAACAGTTTCCATCCTGGAAGAAGGAAAAAAAATAACCAAGAAAACACAAGAAACACCAGGGAAAGTCCCATCCAAACCACTTGTGCACTGCTGGAGCTGAATCCCAGGAAAAGGGAAATTCCCCTAGAATCCTCCACAAAGACAGATGAGCAAGAGAGGCAGGACAGAAAGTTCTGGGAGGATCTGTGATGCAGAATCTTGGGAATGGGATTCTCCCTATGGAAACAGGAGGTGGAAATGGGGAATGTCCCAAGTATTAAAGGGTGGAAGAAGGTGAGACAAGCAGAAGCAGTGGGAGCACAAACCTTCAGTCAGAGACACAAAAGTCAAATACAGATTTCACTCCCAGGCAGCACATCAGGAAATACTCACAAAACCATTGTCTTGGAGAGATAATGGGGGGCTGGTAAAATCCATGGAAACCTGAGGGACCAGGAAAAAAATGACAACATTGTGTGTATTGTTTGGGGATTTTTTTAATGCAACAGAATATCAGGAATACCAGAAGCTGTGCTGAGCTGAGTTTTTAAACACAAATGTGTAATTCCATCAGCAAAAGTGACAGATATTGGATGTCTGAAGCCTTTTTCCTTACAAGGAAATAAAAGCCAGAGACAGATGTGAGGAATTCTGCAGTGCACAACTCAATTTTGCTGCTCTGGTACTTCTGTATTTCCCTTTATGCTGCATCTGTGCTGTTACACACCTGGGAACAGCCTGTGTGCTCTGTGCTTGAGAGCTTGGAGAAAAGGGGACCTCAGAGAGGGCCTGAGGGGGCTCCAGGAGAGCTGGAGAAGGACTGGGGGCAAGGGATGGAGGGACAGGAGCCAGGGAATGGCTCCCACTGGGAAAGAGGAGATTTGGGTCGATATTGGGAAGGAATTCCTGCTGGGAGGGTGGGGAGGAGCTGGAATGGATTTCCCAGAGCAGCTGTGGCTGCCCCTGGATCCCTGGCAGTGCCCAAGGCCAGGCTGGAGCAGCCTGGGACAGTGGGAGGTGTCCCTGCCATGGCAGAGGTGGCACTGGATGAGTTTAAATGTCCCTTCCACCCCAAACCATTCTAGGATTCTACAAAACCTGCTTAACACAAATGGAAACACTTTCACACAGCACGTAATTTAAAATTTGAAATCTATTGCCACAGCATTTTGTGGACACAGACAAAAAGGAATTTGGGCAAGCTCCCAGGCCACTGACCAGGAGGAGATGCCAGGGTGCAGAGGTTCCCAAGCCAACCTGTGGCTGCTGGGGCAAGGTTTGATCCTCTAAGGTTTAGGTTGTGTGAAAAATGTGTATTTTATGATTGGCTTTTCGCAAATATTAAAATGAATATTATATGTGTTGTGTTAGAAAGTAATGCTACATTAATTCTCTTAAAGTAGTGTGCTAAATATAGTTTTAAGTTATAACATAATGTTAAAATAGAAACTATGCTATGGAGGATACTTTTTTCCTAAAGAAAGGACTTGCACTGAGATAGCAGCCACAGGACACCTGAATCTTTCAGAGAAAGAGAATTTATTGCTCCATTATCAGGAGAAAGGAACTTCTTCCTGCCTCACTTGGGCAGGATGATGCCTTCAGGATTATGAGGAAGAAGTTGAGGATGACCAGACAGAATTCTGTGTTTGAATGCAATTTATGCATCATGTATGAGATGTATGAATATGCAACAGGTTATTGTTTTTAAGGGTTAATCTTCTGTTAACGTGGGTCTTTTTTGGGGCTCTGTGCTGCCCAGAAAAAGGTACCCAGACATCCATAACCCTTTGTTTCTATTGTCTGATATGTCCTAATTCAAATTGTCCAAATTATTATTACTCTAATTGTATCACTACTTTTACAACCATTTTACTACTATTAAACTTCTAAAATTTTAAAAACAAGTGACTGGCGTTTTTCACAGTTGGATACTCCACAGGTCTGACCTTGAAATGCCAGCAGGAGCAGCCCAAATTCCCAACACACCCAGGCAGCTCTGACCCTCTCACCTGGGAATCCTCACCTTGATTCTGAGCCGGCACCACCGTGGCTTGAAACTGAGGTTTTGGACACCGGAATCCCTTTCTGGTTTGGCTCGAACAACCAAAATTCAGAGACGTCTGTACAGTTTTCTGTGGGCGGAAAAAAAAAGGAAAGTGAAAGCAGAAATGAACAATAGTTGTTGTTTGGTTTATCGGCGACTCCTCCATGGGACCCGAGACCTCCCTCACCGCTCGGCTCCCGGCGGACGCGGCCGGGACCGGGACGGGCTGGGGGGCACGGCCGGGACGGGCTGGGGGGCACGGCCGGGACGGGACGGGCTGGGGAGCACGGCCGGGACCGGGACGGGCTGGCACAAGGCCGGGGCTGCCGCAGCTGCCGGCGGCTCCTCAGGGGCCGCCTTTCGCTTTCGCTTCCCGGCCCGGGGGAGGGAGGGGCCGGAGCTCGGCCGGCACCCTCACACACCGCGGAGCCGCCGGAGTACCGGGGCGTCTCTGTCTGTGTCCGTGTGGGCTGAGGAAGGAGCCGCCCCTCAGCCGAAACCTGATAAGGCTAATGGGCACAAATGCGGAGAAAACGGGGAAATCCCTGGAAGAGGCGGGGAAAGGGCTCTGGGGCAGCGCCCTCAGGGCGGGACGAGGGCGGCCATCGCCTCACGGCGGAGGCGCTGCTCGCCCGTGCCGGCTGCGCTCGGCTGTGAAATCAAATAGCACAAACTTAGCGGACTCTGCTGAATTTGTCTGTGTATTTGTTTATTTATTTATTTACTTGTAATTCTCTGGGATTGCGTGGTGTGTTATAAGGAATGTGGTTTCTTTCTGTGGCGAAAAGCATCCCGGACAGAAAGAGCCCTTGCGGATGGAGACGCCGCGTTCCAAGAAATTAACGTGTCGAAGAATTCTGGATAACCGAGTGTTAGTTTGTCACCGAAATGTGACCTCTAAGGAGGTTTCTGGGAAAAATCAGCCCACTTGGATTTCAGTGGTGATAATTTTGAGGATGAAAAAGCATTCGGTTCTCATCCAAGGGAGGGTAAAAGGCTGCATAGGTACTGGGGGCAAGGGATGGAGGGACAGGAGCCAGGGAATGGCTCCCACTGCCAGAGGGCAGGCATGGATGGGACATTGGGAATTCCTGGCTGGGCTGGAATTCCCAGAGCAGCTGTGGCTGCCCCTGGATCCCTGGCAGTGCCCAAGGCCAGGCTGGATGGGGCTTGGAGCAGCCTGGGACAGTGGGAGGTGTCCCTGCCATGGCAGGGATGAAATGGGATCTTTAAGTCCCTTCCAATCCAGCCCATTCCATGATTCCACACAGATAACTGAAAGAAAGAGTCCATATCCTAGACTAAGAAAAATGAAGTATATTACTTTCAGGTTTCCTTTCAAACTAAGATGACGGATCTTTTAGTGTTCCCCTCAGAGTCGCAAACAGACTTGTACTCATAGGCCAAAGGATTTTGTCTGCATTGCAGTCAAACAGCGCTGACTGTTCACGAAATTAATCCTCAAAAATTCAAAATATGCCAAATAGTTGGGGCAAGCGTAAATGCTGACTTTGTCACTTTGCAGATGTGGACTCTGCTTTTGGAGGAAAAGCAGATGGAGCTGGATAACAACGGAGCTCTGTGGTGGAGCTGGTTGCGCTCTGTGAGCACACTCGAGGAGGTCTGGGCTGGAGTAGCCAGATTAAGGGCTTCAGAATTTTTGTTTTCACTGGCTCCACAAAGGGGATCTTGGATTGCCCCCTCCTTGGATAGTGATCACCTCATGCCACCAGATTTGCTAGGAATTTTACCCACAGCATGATTGTTATGGCAGCTTCAAAAGTCCTTATCTGTTTTTCCAGATAAGTGGATGAAACTCTGACCCTGCCTTTGAGGGTTTATTATTATTGTTTTTGTTATTATTTTCTGCCTTGACAATGGCTAACAATGTTTACTATTGCTTTATAAACACAAAGCTGGTTACCAATGAGTAAAAGGGAGAGGTTTGCTGGAGTAGCCAGGGAGGAGGAGGTGGTTCTGTTATGACCTAAGCCCCGCAGATTTTCAGATTCAAATGTCACAGTGGTGGGCTGCTCTCCAGTGACCGTGCTCATGTTGGGATCTGAAGGAGCTTTATTTCCCTGAACTCCAGGGAACGAGCAACGTCAGCCTGGTTACACGGCCAGCTTTGGGATTTGAGCTGAACAATGTGTTTGTGCTTGTTTGGTAAAGGAAATTTATTGGAGATGCTGACCTGGGCCAAGTTCCTTAGCTGAAATGGGGTTGCCTTGGAGTTGATATCTTAGTGCTTTTCTGGGTGTTGTGGATTTATGGTGTTAAACACATGTGAAGCAGAGTAAAGGCAAAAGTGTGGATTTCATAACTCTGAGGAGTTTTGCTAACGGGGAAAATCGAGGAGTAAAATACAGCATGGAGTACAAGAAGCTTTACAACTCTCTGAGCTGCCTGCATTGATTCCAAACTTGCTCTTCAGGAGCCTGAAAAACTCTGGACAAGCTCAGGAAGCTGACCTGGAAACTTGAGAAGAAAATCATGATCAGGACTCATCTGCAGCAAGAAAACTCTGATTAAGCTGGAGGAAGTTTCACAGCCATAAGGTACCTTTTGTTGGTACCAAAACTGTTTCACCGTAGCTCAGTTAAGAATCTCATGGAGTTACCTTCAGAGGGAGAAAATTTGGGTTCTTTTAAAGTTACAACAGATTCAAAGAGGAAAGTAAATGGAAATTAGATGCCTGGGGATTAGTGATGTCTTCCCTGCTCAGCTCCGGGATCTTCAGAGTCTGGAAAATGGGCCTTTTGTAATTTGTGGTGCTTTTGTATTTTATTAGACCTGGGAAAAAGGAAATAAATGTCCAGGTTCTTCTTTAAGGAGCTGCACGTTGTCACACAGGCAGGACACAATCGTGGTGACTGCTGTACCACCTCCCATCCTCAGGAATCCCAACTGAATTACTGAGAAAAACCCTACAGACCTCAGGGAAGCAGAGGAATCCTTCTGGCCTTGGTGCTGTTCCAGTGTTGAGGAGCAGATTGGGATCTCCCATTTATTGTGTTCTGTAGCTGATAACTAAGCCTTCAGAAAGCACCATGAAAATCCATCAGGATATGAGTTCTGGATCTCACTGCTGAGGCACCAGAATCTGGAGTTATCACACCTTAATGTCAACAGGACTCCAAAACCAACTGGATCCCTCAAGAAGTTTCCAATCCTTCAACTCCCCGTTTCTCCTGAGTGTTCATGCAGCCAATCCAGGCTGGGAAATGAACCAGACTCAAAGTTAACCCAGAATCAAGCTGGGTTTAGCTGGCTCCTTTCTCCACTCCAGCTCATCCTGGTGACATGCAGAAGGGTCAGCTCAGTGAGGGTGAAGGATGACTTAGTTCAGGGTGACAGGGCTTCAGTCTCCTCTGAGGAGGGACAGGGGACCCAGCGCAGGTTCCAGATTGTGGTTTATGGGGCCAGCATTGTAGGCAGCACAAACCCAAACCTTTTCTTCCTAGCAAGGCAAAGGAGGAAAATAGACCTGACAAGGAACACCCTGAGTTTAGGTGAATTTATTCTGCCTCATAAATTGCAATTGCCTTCCCAACACAAGCAGAAGGATGAAATGAACACTCTTTACCAATCTCTGTAGTTCCCAGGAAGGATTCCAGCAGGAGCTGGGGGTGTTCCAGCTTCCCTGGGCTGTGTGCTTCCAGGGAAGCAGTGCTGTGAGGCAATGCCCTGGGCTAGGAATGAATCCCTGCTCGGCTGTTGAAAGCAAACAATGCAGAAGGAATCCTCTGAGATGCACATTGGCAGGACTGAATCCGGTTCCTGTTCTTTGGAAAATCACTGCATGTTAATGAAATAATGAATTAAACTCACTGCAAATGGCACTGCTGGTGTTGCAGGGAGGATTAGTGGCTTATTGAGGCAGAATAAATTCCAAGTGCAGCCCAGTTTTGTGCTGAGAAGATGGAAATGAGAAGGCAAGGAAAGCAGGAGAGCAGGTGTGGAGATGTGCCTGACAAAATTATCATTCTGTGAGACACAGGGAATGGCTTCCCACTGCCAGAGGGCTGGGATGGATGGGATATTGGGAAGGAATTCCTGGCTGGCAGGGTGGGGAGGGGCTGGGATGGAATTCCCAGAGAAGCTGTGGCTGCTCCTGGATCCCTGGAAGTGTCCCAGGCCAGGCTGGACAGGGCTTGGAGCAGCCTGGGATAGTGGAAGATGTCCCTGCCCATGGTCTTCAATGTCCCTTTCAACCCAAACCACTCTGGAATTCCATGATCCTATTAAAAAAACCCCACATTTTGTGTTTGTTGCCAAAATTTGTAGTCAGCAGGATTTCTGAAAGATTATAACTTTGAATGAAAACTACCAAGATAATCTTTTTGTAATACTTAAATAAGTGCCTCAGTCTCCAGAAATGATTTTTTGAAAGCAGTTGTGACACTTCCTCCCCCCCTTTTTTTTCCCCCAGAATTATTTTATATTATCCATTCACTGATTGTCAAGCAAAGAGAAAGTCCTAAATGGAAAGCCATGGTGCAGCTGAGATGAATTAAAAAGTGAATGTGTGCAAGTTAAAACATGGACATTGCTCGTGTAGATATTTCTAGGAAGGAGAGTAATCCCAGTGATCCAGAGCTTTGTCCTTGACAGTTCCTGGAAAAACTGTGAGTGGTGAGGAAAGGTCATTTCTGAGAAGCTGCTAATGAGAGCTGGGCGTGCTGGGGTTGGTTCATTAACACCCCTGGTTTAGTTCAGCCCACTCCCCAGTCCTGACAAACCCTGGGATCTCATCCTGTGTCCTGACATTCCAGACTCATCTCCCACCTTACCAACCCTGACTGGGAGCACTGGCAGCGAGAAGCTCCTGAGTTCAGGGCATGCAACTCCTCCTTGCAGCTTCCCCTTCCTTTTCCTTTCCTCTTTTCCTTTTCTCCTTTCCCTTTCCTCTTTTCTTTTCCCTTTCCCTTTTCCCTTTCCTTTCTAACTTTTTCCATTTTTTCCCAAAATAACCCAGAGCTGACTGTTTTGGATGCACTCATATTTCACTTTCTCCCCTTCACTCATGTACATAAAGCACCTTCTGAGGATAAAGCACCAACAGCTCTCAGGCCAGCTCATTTCCAAGTGTTACCAACTCCTAAAAACTGTTTCATTTTTACAGGATTTCTTTAAACTCTGTTTTTTTCTGCCACTGATTCTGGCTGAAGATACTTTCCTGCATCCAGCTCTAAAAGAAGTGGCTCCTAATCCTTAATATTCTGGTTTCGAAAACCAGAAAACTTCTCAAAAGTTTCACCTTAATTCAACATTAAGTATCTACTCTGATGTTATTCACAGCCTTTAAATTCACTGAATGAATTTGTGGTTTTATTATTTCACCACACAAAAGTGATTAAGTTTTAGGGAGGAGAAAAACTTTTAAAAAGTTGGGGAAAAAGCAGTTATGGAAAAAAAAAAAGATATCTTGAAATATATTGAATTCCTCAGGAATTACCTTTCTCAGGATGAGTGTGCTGGCAGGAGGAATCCTGCATCAAAGCCTCGGATATTCCACAGGCAGTAAATTTTGGTAAATTTGTATCACCAGCTTTTGGGGAAAGATGATTCAGGGTGCTCTCATCACCCTGCTCTAAATTTGGGATATTGATTTATTTAATGGGATGCAGCTGCTACCATTCAGGGAAGAGAGAGAATGGAGTTTCTGGGGTGACACTACCAGCTGGGGAGCTTTGGAAATCTGCTCAGGTTGGGCTGGGATTCCTGGAAAAGACCTGGATCTGGTCTGCAAACCACTGGATATCAAACTCCACACATGTTCCACCAGGATGGAAGAACGAACATGAAAAAAAAATAGGAAAACTGGAATAAAACAGAAGGAAACAAAAATTAATCTAATTTTCATTAGGGTAGTCCATTGTGGCAATGATATCAAGGACAGCTTTGATGATCAGTTTTCTATGGCTGAATTTGAATATTTTGAGGTCATGGGATCATAAAAAGGCTTGGGTTGGAAGGACCTTAAAGATCCTCTTGTTCCAAGATCTTGAATTCAGGCTGAATTTCCATCCTACTTTTGGCCCGGATGCAACCCCCAGTTTGTCACTTGAGCCAGCCACACTGGGTTTGTGATAGTGCAAAGACTGCCTAAAATTGTAAACTCCTGAATATCCATCTTTAAATGCAGTAATTCATACCTCACTGGGGCACTTTGGTGCTGTTTAAAAACTCCTCACACTGAGAAAAGAAATCCTTTTTACTTATTTTGTGACAGCTGCAAGAATTCTTGTTTTACCTTTTCATCTATAAGTGGCAAGAAATATAATTTTCCATTTATTATCCCACTGATATTTTTTTTCCACAGTGCCTGGAGTGATGTTTAATAATATTTACTCCTGAGCTAGATAAATATCAGAGGAATATTAATCAATTCTATTGTAAATAACAGGGAAGTTGTGTTTTCCATTCACAAGTGAAGCCTCAGAATGACTGGGAATGTTTAAGAGCAATTGGCTGGGTTATTTTGATCCATTTTTGACACTTTGGATGTGGTGTTGATTTAAAAGAACTCGAGTCCGTGGATGTATTTGTACAATGGAATTAATCTCACTGAAGGGGATTGGTTTGCCTTTGGAATTGTTATTTAGGAGTGAAGTGTTCTAATGGCTCTCAACCTGGCAGATTAGGAGAAGCACAGGCAGAGCATGATAAAGATAAATTAATGTTATAAAAATAAAATGTGATCAGTCACAGCCTGCCAAGTGTGTGAACAAAGCAAAAGGGAATTTTAATAAATGTGTAAAGAGGAGGTTGAGGCCACAGTCATGTAAAAATGACTTTAATGGAGAGATGTTACCATGGGATAGGATATTCCATTTTATTTCATACTCAGAAAGACAGGAGAGAAAATAGACTTTAAAAAAGAAGTAAAGGAAGGGGAATTCCAACTCCATAAAAAACCCACGCAGCCAGGATAATCTGGGAAGGAGACAGTGGCTCACAGGCACAGGAAATAGAGAAACATCTGAAGCACAGGATGATGAGAAGAGGAAAGTGTGAGTTACCACAGCAAATCATTTACTCAGTAAACATCAGGCTGGAAAGCTGGGATTGCCTCCTTTGGAAGCCCAGAGCTCCAGCAGGGCATTCCCTAGAGAAGATGCTGAGTGGGACCACCTCGAGGAGAAACTCCAAGCATTATTTCAGAAGAAGATGGGATAATCCATACTTTCTAAACCCATTTCCAGCCAAGTTGTGCAAGCAGGGCTTTCCAGGATTAGGAGGCAACGCCAGGAGCATGAGTTGGCACCACTGGATGCTGCAATCGTGGAATTCCGTGTGTGAGGCCATGCCAGAGACTGCAGCTGGCTCCTCCCGAGCCCACAGGGTGGGAGCCATGCCCATGGCTATAAGGAAACCCACAGCCCAACCCTTCACAGAAGTTGGGCAATGCTGACAGAGATCTCACACATCACACTAAAATAAATGAATTAAAGAGTACCCAAAAAAAGCTGATAAAACCTTGAGTCATTAGGAAAAGACAGAAAGTTCATTTCCTCTGCAGCTGGAGCAGACAGCTGGAGGGAGGAGAGAAAATCCATGGGCAGGGGGTGGGAAATGAGCGTGCAGACATGAAGGGACATCCTAGGCAACGCTGCTGAGACCAATCCCAGTGTGTTATCCCCAAATCCATCTTGCTGGGATTCAGGAGGAATTTAAACTGCAAACACAGCAGTGTGTGAACTTGATTTCTGTGGAGCTGGAGGTTCTGCCCTTGTATGAGGACAGATTCCACCACCACCATAGCAGTGTCCAGAGTGATACATTAATATCTGGATTATCCCTGTGGAGGATCCCTGGATTCAGCCACAAGCTTTGGAATACCATACAAAGGGAGGTGTGGGGGAACCTGGTGATGGCTGTGCTGGGTGATGGCACAGGGAGGGGTTTGTCCTAAACTGTGACCATCCTCTTAAGTGAGTGTTGCAGACATGAAGGGACATCTTCAGCAATGCTGCTGAGACCAATCCCAGTGTGTTACCACCAACTCCATCTCGCTGGGATTCAGGAGGAATTTGCCTCAAACTGCAAATACATCAGTGTGTGAACTTGATTTTTGTGGAGCTGGAGGCTCTGCCCTTGAGCTGCCCTTGTACAAGGACAGACTCCACCACCACCATAGCAGTGTCCAGGCTGATGAGGTAATATCTGGATTATCCCTGTGGAGGATCCCTGGATTCAGCCACAAGCTTTGGAATACCATACAAAGGGAGGAGTGGGGGAAACTTCCATCCTGGGGCTAAGAAATTCATTTTTAAATCCATCTACCAGGAATATTGATCAGGAACAGCACATCAAGAGCACAGAGCAGGAGACATTTGGATGATGGTTAAAAAGACCAATTTTTCCAAAGTATTCATGGACCTGTCTAAATTTTCTCAATTATCATTCCCAAAAATATCTTTTTCTCAATTCCTCATTCCCAAACTCATGGCAATATTTTGCTTCTGAAAACTCCCAACCTGCCTATGCACAGCTTAGAGGATAAAAGGAATTGTTATCATTCCTTTCTCAGAAGTAATTATTCCTTGCAGTTTATTCACGCCTTTGTTGGCACAAATAATTATCTCTACTATTTCACACATGGGAGGATTTCTTAGAATTCCCTATTTTTAAAGCTTGGGAGCTTACAGGAATATTGATTCCCCCAAACTCCTTGAACAGAGAGTATTTTTCCCAAAAATTGTATCCATGAGCTTGAATACTCACCAGTGCTTCAACTCCAACCTTCCTTTCAGCACTGTGAAAATAATGAATATAAAATGCTTTAAAAATTCCTGCAATGTAAATCCCAGATGTTTCATGTACGTCTGCCAGGCAGTAATATTTTTATTTTTATATATATAAAAACATAATATATGTTATATAAATATATATTACAGTAGGCCTGCCAAATCCCATTGGGTGCTTTCATTTTGGATGCATTTTCCTGCTTAAGGCATCTTCTTGTCAAAGTCATTTTAAGTGAAAGAGGTGCTTTCAAAACCTGACTTATTCCTAAAGGACATTTCTCCAGCAGCAAATAAATATTTATAATATTATATCTTTATAGATAGATGATATATAAAGAAAGAAGTAATATATAATACATTTTGTGAAAGGACATAATTTTTAAACCTCTGATTATTTGGTGTCTATTTAATAGCCAAGGGACAAATCTCATATCTCCTACCTGTGCTGCCAAAGGCCTAAATTCTGTGCATCTGACCCTTTGCATGCATGAATTTTGCACTTGAACATTCATATTTTCATAAACCCCCCCAAGCTGTTGCAGTTGGCTTTGCCCTGGCTGGAGCTGCGAGTTGTTTTTAATTTTCAGCGTTTCTTGGCAATCCTTGGAGCCTGTTTGTCTTGGCACCCCCCTACCCCATTACCTATTCCTCGTACCACAGGCTCTGTTTACAGCATTTTGTCCTTTTTGACTGCATTTCTGCAGTTTTAAAACGGAAACACAGAAGGACATCCCTGAGCCATTTGTTAATTTTATATCTATTTTATACCTATCCAGTATAAACATTTTAAATGTTGATAGGTTCATCTCTTTGCTCGAGAGCAACTGTCACTATAGGACTTCAAATATTTGCACTTGGCAAAATTTCAGGTTTTTTATGAGTGAATCCATTCTTCTCTGCTCACATCTGCTCTTAATAATCCCAAATGTTTGGGGTTTGTTCAGCTTTCACATGAAGGTTTTTGTTTGCTTTTTCTAAACCAAAGCACCGCTACACACAATGGTCCATTCTTGTCTCTCATTGATGTTGCTGATAAAAATGGGAACTGGTTTCAAGGAGAATTCAACTACAAGACAAAGGAGAGAAGGTTTAAAAATATTTAGTTCTAAGAGAAAATCCTCCCTGAAAGATTAACTTAACCCTGGGACAGTAAATAGCAACATCATTGGCCAAGAAGTTCTCACGTTATCAAATTCTTCTGAAATTGCATCATCTGGAGCCTATAAGGGACAGAAAAAGTTGGGAAATATCATTAAAAATTCTCCTGTCTTTCCTTAAGTACAACAAACGTGTGAAAAATTTAGAAATCTTGTGTCTAAACAACAAGATATCCATAAATATCCATCAACAGGGCCCAGCCTTGGTTGGAGCTCTGTGTTCCCTTCTTGGTGTGGCCCTTCCAGAAGTGTTGAAATCTGAAATGCAGGGAATTCTCAGAACTTGGGGTCTGAAAGCTAAAGTTCAGAATTAAACACAAAATTTGATCTAAAACTTTTAGAAAAGGGCTTCTAAACTTAGGTGTTAGAAGCGAGAATGTGGATTTATGGTTTAAAACAAAAAACACGTTAAGAAGGAGAAAGTTTAGAGTTTTAGAGTTTAAGATATAGAAAAAAGTAGTTCTAAAAGTAAACAAGAAGTTTAGAATGCAGCACTGTAGGTTTGTGTGTCATAACATGATTAAGAAAACAATCATGTACAAAACAATCAACTACACTGTAGTATGAGTCTGTAAGATGAAATATTTCAACATTAAGTCAAAAACATAAACATCTTTGTTAGCAGTGTTTTATTGGTCAATGAATTTTTAAAAGGTCATGTAACTAGAGGTCTTGTAACTTTCTGAGCTGTGTGATAAAAATGTGAGCTGAACTTACTCTTCCTAGCTTTATAAAAGATTAAAAAAATAAATTGCATCATCTAAAAACTCAAAAGTGTCGTCTGTAACTTATTCAAAATTCCTTCTAAAATCCCCACAGAGGAGGCAGGACACCTGGGAAAGGAGCAGGGACAGGAATGAGAATGACCCCAGAGTCTGGAAAATATGAGCTGCAGGAAGGATGGAAAGAGCAGCCTGGTGGTTTTTAAGGAGACCTAAAACAAGAGACAATTAAAGTTGCAACATAATTTTCCTGCTATGAAGAGGCACTAAAAAATGTGTTAAATTGCTGAAGGAAAAAAGAAGAAATAAGCTGAGGTTGCAGCAGGACAGATTGAGTTAACACCAGATGTTCTGGGGAAGGAAGGTTTGAGTATCCAGCAGGAACAATTCATTATTATTTCTGCCATTGATATATATAATGATCACTGATAATGATCATTAATAATAATGATGATATCATTATGAATGAATAACGAATCATTATTAATAATGATAATTATTAATAATAATCATAATCATTATCAATAATGCTGATTATTTGTGCCACTTGGGTGGGATCTGAGGGTTCTGAAGTTCTCCATGGAGGTCCTGGGACAACCCTTGAACTTGTACCACAGTTTATGGAAAAAAGTTTAAAATAAAATCAAATTGGTTTAAAATGGGATAAAGATAAGAGAGGTGGACATGGCCTCTTTTTAAAAACATCAAGTCCAAGTTCCTCCTCAAATGTCCAGAATAAACCAGGTATTCTTCTTGTTTGGCTGTTCTAAAACTTATCCCAACTCCTGGTTTGAAATTATCTTCAGCTTTTCAGCCTAGATTTAACTGGATGGGATGGGATGGGATGGGATGGGATGGGATGGGATGGGATGGGATGGGATGGGATGGGATGGGATGGGATGGGATGGGATGGGATGGGATGGGATGATTGTGTTGTCAGGCTTTTTCCTCTTTTTTGGTTTAATAGTTCTTCCTCCATTCCCAGATTTCCCCCAAAATAAATTCAAATAGTAAATTCAATTCACAGCAGCTATTTTTAGTTTTTTTCTCATAAGAAAAAACTGAACCTTAATTCTCCCACTCCCTCTTTCCCTGCACTCCTTTCCCTACACTTCCCTCCAAGTGATTTTTTCTGAATGAGATTACAGTTAAAAAAAAATAAATAATTCCCAGTGAAAGGCTTTTCACTGCATTCCTTCCATTTAAATCCATCATTTTTGGGATTGTTCTTGGGATCATTCTCAAAGCCATAAACGATGTAATTGTAATATATTCTATACCACCAACAATAAGATATGAATACAAAATCTAAAAGCTAAACTTTTTCTATAAATATTCTCCATGTGTATATAAATAGAAGAAAAAAGAAAAGTTTAAGTGCTTGATATTTAAATTAATGCAAAGAGATTCATGACCCACATACACTTATTTTTAAAAATTCCTTCATCCTCAGTGGTTCATTCATTAAACTCCTGTGTGGTTTTTTCCTCTCTTTTATCACTGTGGGTGTCACACCAGTTTGGGAATCATCAAGGTGACTCCCAAAGGTGGTTTTGGGTGGTTTAGATTATTCCCAAAGGTGGGTTAGGATGGTTTGGGGTGGTTTAGGGTGGTTTAGGTGGTTCCCAAAGATGGTTTGGGGTGGTTTACATGGTTTAGGGTGGTTTAGGATGGTCTAGGATAGTTTAGGTGATTCCCAAAGATGATTTAGGGTTTACTTTGAGTGCTGGTGAAACCCAGAGAAAAACTTTCCAACTATTCCTTGATGAGGAAAGAGTTAAGGAAAGAGTTAAGGAAAAAGTGAAGGAAAGAGTTAAGAAATCCCACTGCAGTTTCTGTAAGATTTGTCTGGGATATATTTAAATGTGGGAAACTTGGAAGAGAGCTGAAGAATGTCAGCTGGATGCTGTGTCTGGCTGTGGAATGTCCTCCTGGTGGTGAGAGGCTCTGCTGGGGTTTGCAGGTAGAAAATTTCCTTTGCAGCTCCCTGGGGAGGGCAGCCTGGAGGTGTAGAGCTCCTCCAGAACTTTACACCAATATTTACACTAACATTTTTGGAAAGCAAATCAAATCAAATCAAATTTGATCCCATGCCTTCCCGAAACACCCTTGGGACCCCAAGAATTAGAGCTCCTGGGTTCTGTGAAAATGCATTTTTGTGTTAATTTTAAATAAATCAGTCTAAAGCTCAGGATGTTTCTCTCTATCACCCCATGTATAAAAATCAAACCTTTTGGTATAATTCTACTCCTGGCAGCCTCTCTAAATCCAGTAATGCCCCCCCTTGCAGCTGCCATCAGGAATGGTTTTAGTTTATAAAGATCATCCTGATGCCTTAATGGCTAAGGTTTTTTAACTAAAAGATTCTTTTTAGGATAGGTATGCATGTGGTAATTTTGTAATAATTGTATTAATCATGATACCTTTCAATGTGTGCAGAGATTATTTAATAAGGCCATTGAACAAGGGGGTTTGGTGGAAAAGAGAATCCCCAAGGCTTCTTCCCAGAAGGGAATATCCATCAATCCAACCCCAGCAGCAGAGGTGTCCCTGCCCCAGCCCCTTCTGGCAGGGAACATTTCGTGTTCCCCCACAGCCCCAAACCCCTCACACCAACAACACAAAAGGAGCCCTGGAAGTCCTTAAAGTCCCATTTTTGCATCTTGGGGGAAAAATTCTTCCTGGCAAGGGTGGTGAGGCCTTGGCAGGGGCTGCCCAGGGAGGTTTGGAGTGCCCATCCCTGGAGGTGTCCCAGGAATTCTGGATGGCACTGAGTGGCACTGAGTGCTCTGGGCTGGGGACAAGGTGGGCATCGGGCACAGCTGGGACTCCATGGGCTGGGAGGGCTTTTCCAACCTCAGAGATTCTGGGACTGTGTAGAGCAGAAAACAAGCACAGATAAAGCACCAGGCCTGGCTGCTCAGCACTCACCACTTGAGGGCTGGGGCGGTGAGGAACCTTGCTCCGTGGTACAAATCATCTGAGTGGGCACAGACACCTCCACCCTTCCCTTTCCTTCCTTCTTATCCAGCTGGCTGTTTGCATGGTGATGAGCGCAGCTCTGTGCACAGCCCCTGACTCAGGAGCTGTGTTATCACAACTGGAGGGCAGCATTTTCCAAGGGCAGAGCTTTTCCAAGGGCAGAGCTTTCCAAGGGCTGCTCATGAGCGTGGAGCCCAGACCATTTTCCACCCGCTGCTCTCCCCCTTTCCCTCTCAGGAGCAGCTGCAGGAGGCAGTGGCAGCCAGCAGGAAGGCAGGCAGACAGCTGTCAGCCTGTGAATCAGACCCTGCACCCTGCTCTGGAGGGGAACTCTGGGCTCCCACTGCAGAACAAAGAGCAGCTGCTTCTGACACTTGCAGCTTCGCTCTGATGAGAGAGTGGGATTTGCAATCACAGATCCCGTGCAGGGAAACTGAACTCGAACAACCCGTGGAAAATATTCTCTCCTGCCTTCTTCTCATTGATCAGGTCGCTGTGAAAATGGACCCACTGAGAAAATGAACCCTCTAGGAAAATAAACCCTAATTCTCTATAAAAGGAGAGCCAAAACCATTCCTGATGGCAGCTGCAGGGGGGCATTGCTGGATTTAGAAAGACTGCCAGGAGCAGAGTTGTACCAAAAGGTTTGGTTCTTTTACACAGGGTGATAGGGAGAAACATCCCAAGCTTTAGACTGATTTATTTAAAATAAACACCAAAATGCATTTTCACAGAACCCAGGAGCTCTAATTCTTGGGGTTCCAAGGGTGTTTCAGGAGGGTATGGGATTAAATGAGGATCAGAGGGAGTGTGTGGGATCCCTTGAAGGAGGAATGTTGAAATGGGGATCAGAGGGAGTGTGTGGGATCCCTTGAAGAAGAGAATGTTTAATTGGGGATGAGAGGGAGTGTAGGATTTCCTGAAGGAGGGAATGTTGAAATGAGGATGAGGGGGATGTATGGGATCCCTTGAGGAGGCAATGTTTAAATGGGGATCAGAGGGAGTGTGTGCGATCTCCTGAAGGAGGGAATGTTTCAATGGGGATGAGGGGGAGTGTGTGGGATCCCTTGACGGAGGAAATGTTGAAATGAGATGAGGGGAAGTGTGGGATCCCTTGAAGGAGAGAATGTTGAAATGAGGATGAGAGGTATGGCAGCATCTCGTGAAGGAGGGAAAGTTGAAATGGGGATGAGTGGGATCTCCTGAAGGAGAGAATGTTGAAATGGGGATCAGGAGTGTGTGGGATCCCTTGAAGGACAGAATGCTTCAATGGGGATGAGGGGGAGCGTGTGGGATCTCCTGAAGGAGAGAGTGTTGAACTAAGGATGAGGGGGAGTGTGTGGGATGCCGTGGCTGCTGTAAATGTGTGACTGGAACACTCCCAGCAGAATAGGCTGGCTCCTGGTTTTATCGTGTGGGATTTGAAGGCAGCGAGCGCTGAGGAACGAGCAGAGCTTGGCTGTGGCAGTGTCTGTGCGTGCTGCAGCGCTGAGGGACGGCATGGGACGGGATGGGACAGATTTTTGGCCTGGCTGGGAAGGAGCAGAGCCAGCCGTGAGTCACTGCAGCCACCACAGAGGTTGGGTAAGAAGCGCAGCAGCACAATTGGAGCAGCCCCGTGACCTCAGAGCCGAGCTCTGTATTTAAGATCTGGCTCGCAGATGTTGCAGGAGGCTGGGGCAGTGCAGAGCAGCCTGCAGAGGCAGAACCAGGACACTGCCAGCCCCGAGATGCTCGCACTGCTGCTCCTCTCTGCCCTGCTCTGGGACCGGGCTGCAGCCTGGGGCTTCAGGGACGGCGTGCTGCACAACTCCATCTGGCTAGGTAAGAATTCACCCCCTCATCACCCAGCCTGTGCTTGCCCAGCAGGGCAAGGATGAGCACCCAGCAGCACAAAACTCAGCTGTGCATTGATACCAATATTCATCTGCACTGAAATCGCTTTATCTGAATAGCAGCTGTCACTTTTTACAAGCTTACTATTTGTACATTTTCATTGAAATGCAAGAAAAGTATTTATTTATTTATTTAAAAGAGTAATTATAGAATATTTCATCTGAATGCATTTTCCTGCAGGAAAAGTTATTTATTTATTTTAAAAGGTAATTATAGAACATATCATCTGAATGTATTTTCCTGCAGCGGGAGGTAAAGTGAAAACTGCATTCATTAAATAACAGTGGCTTTGTTTTGAGGGAAAAGGAGCCTGAAAAGAAACATTTGCCAAAGGAATGAATTACTTTCTGCATGAACATACTTCCCATGCCTGGGGTCCTGCATGTGAAACTAAATGATCTGGAAATAACAGTGATAACATTTCCTGGCTCTCTGGAAAAGTGCAGAAACGGGGATGTTTGGGCTGTTCACGTCTTTGGGGAAGGTTTCAAAAGGGCAAGACAAAAATGCTGTGGGAAGGTTTCTGGTACCTCCAGAGGGTCTCCAGAGTTCTGAGGGCTCTTTTATAGCTCGTTGTAATTATCCATTACAGCAGAGAGCTAACTCAGCCTAGAGCCTGCCAGAGGATGCCAAAATCAAGGCACGCAGAGAGTGCTCCGTTTTCCAGACAAATGCTTCCAAATCCTCCATCCCCACAGAGTGTTGTGGGGTTCCCTGAGGATTTCCAGGAATCCCTGGAACTGGCAGTGCTCAGGTGTCTCATGAGCCACCACCACGTGGCTCCAGCCCCTCTCAGAGGAGCCTGCAAAGCCCCAGGAGCACAAATGAGGCACAGAAAGGATCTTTAACCATTTGGCTGCTCTTTTGGTTTGGAAAGACAGGTGCCCGCTAAGGAAGGCAGGAGCCTCCCCTGAAATGGAGAATGTAAACCTCCTCCCTCTGAACTGCTATAAATTTTAAATTAAGGGGCTCTCAGGCAAAAAATGTGGGAGCAGGAAACAACAATAAGTTACATATAGTTATATAAGTTTTATGTATATATATATATATATATATATATATATATATATATATAAATATATATATATAAACATATATGGTTATATAAGTTATGTAAGTTATATATAATATATATAAGTTATATATAACTAATATAAGTTATAAGTTATTAAGAAATAACAAATAAGTTCTTTAATAGGGAAGAAAATAAAAGGATAAAATAAACAATAATATATATAAATATATATATATTATATATATATATATATATATGTGTATATATATATATATATATGCTAAGGGTTTGTGGAGGAAAAAGGTAAAATGTAAATTTTCCTCAATTTTGAGTTTGGTTCTTTACCAGAAGAGGAGAAAGCAAAGCTCAGACGTCACTGTGCATCCCCAGCTTTTATTCCACTGATGCTCGAGCACAGTGAGGCTGAGTGTGGGGTGACTTCCTTTGCTATTGAAGTTGTTTTATTTTAAATGCAAAGAATTTTGCATTTGCCAATTTTATCTTCATTAATATACAAAGTCACTGAATTCCATTGGTGATTGAATTAACTGCACTCTGAGGTTCATTTCATTTAGTAAATTAAACCAACACTGACAGAGTCAGAACTCAACCTGACACCCTGTGGGTCAGGGTGGTGGCAGCAGTCCCACTGGAATTGTGGCTGCAGAGCTCCTGCAGTGTCAGGGGTGGTTCTGCTGGAGCAGGGATCCTGGAGAAAGGTGCAGTCTCTTCCTCTGTAGATCCAGAGGAAGAGGCAGCTGCTGTTCCTCTGGGAAATCCTGTGCAGAAGCCGTGCTGGTGTTCCAGAATCTCCAGATTATATCCAGGTAGGAATGCTTGGCTCCTCCCTCTGGGCTCACATCTCCTAATGGGATGCTGCAGTTCTTATCAGCCACGCAGGGACATTCAATGGCTGTTATCAGCAGGTGTCCCCTCCCGAGGGAGGAGTGATTGTGGGGGAGATAAGAAAACTGCTCTTTTAATGGCTCCTCTTTTCCCCCCAAAGCTTGGGCCCTGCCTCTTGTGCCTCACAGCTCCTGAGGCTGCTCAGGTGGGGAGGGCTCCAGGAAAGAGCAGCCTGGTAGCTCCGGGCTCCACCTCTGCTGGTCAGAAATTTGGGAAAACAGCCATCATTTGAGCAGTTTCATGAATTGAAGTAAAATCTTTAAAAATGCTTTAAAATGGAGCAACTGTGTGCTAATTGGAATGCATCATAAAATTCTGTTTGGCTACACCTCCAAGCATTTAGCAGGAGAGTAAATAAAAATAAACCAGGGGGTAAAAAACCTGATGGCTTTTGCTAAGTAAACAAACCAAAATAGAAACGCACCATCTTGTGTAAGTGCAGCAATAACATTACTGAAATGAACCTCAGAGTGCAGTTAATTCAATCACCAATGGAATTCAGTGACTTGTTATAGAAATGAAGATAAAATTGGCAAATTCACAGCCATCCAATTCATGCTTCTTTGCATTTAAAATAAAATAACTTGAATAGTAAAGGAAGTCACTCCACCCTCAGCCTCCTTGTGCTCGAGCATCAGTGGAATAAAAGCTGGGGATGCACAGTGACATCTGAGCTTCGCTTTTCTCCTTTTTTGGTAAAGAACCAAACCCAAAATTCAGGAAGATTTCCGTTTTACCTTTTTCCTCCACAAACCCATAGCATTTATATATATGTATGTATATATATGTGTGTGTATAGATATATAAATATATATATATAATTTTTATTTATATATACTATATTTATATATTTATTTATATATAAAATATATATTGATTTATAATTATAAATTATATATCATATATCATCTATTGTGTAATATAAATTATTAATATAATATAATATATATAATATAATATAATATAATATAATATAATATAATATATAATATATAATAAATATAATATAATATAATATAATATAATATATATCAAAATCTTGAATTGCTGTCACTCTGGAAACGCTCCTTTTACTTTTCACCTTTTTCCTTTTACCTTTTTCCTTGTCCCAAAACCCCTCTTGCTCCTCAGGCAGAGCTGCTGCAGCTGCCCCTGTCACCTCCTTGGGGACATATTCCTGGTGCCACTGGAATTTTGGTGCTGCTCCTTTTTGCCACCAGCCCGTTGTGAGCAGGGTTTTAGTGCTAGCTGTGGGGGGGTTGGCACAGCCATGCCCAGGTTTGCTCCTGGGCTCATCCCAGTGCCAGTTCTCAGCACTGTGGGGTTTTCCAGGGTGGCTGCTGCCCTCTGTTCACAATTCCAATTCCCTTCCCATTCCCACTCCCTGTCTCAGGGGGGTTTAGGGGCTGCACCAGCCCCGTTTGGTGAAGTTCTCTGAGCAGCAGAGGCCCCTGCCAGGAGCTCTGCGTGGCCACCCTCTGCTTAAAAGTGAAATATTCCTCTTTATTTAGCATTTAGCATGGGTCTCATGCATATTTCAGGTCCTTTATTGGCCAAATTTCATGCTGCCTGTGTTTGTGCAGCAGAGGCTGGCTGCACTTCACCCCCTCCTGCTGCTGTGGGTGAGCTGAGGGTCACTGTCCTGGCAGGATCCTGCTGTACCTGGGCTCCAAGGAGGCATTTTGGGAATTGGGACCCATGGCCCTGTGGCACGTGCTCGTGCTTGCCAGAAAAATCAACATTTCCTGCAGGTTCCTCCTCAGAGCTCACCTCCATAAACAGCAATTCCTGTCAGTGTGGGTATGGAAGCACATCCAGAGCCATAAATATGGAAATGAGGAGCTAACCCTGCTCTGACCCAGCTCTGTGGTTGATGCTGAGTTTATCTCCCTGCACAGCAGAATTAAGAAGGGAGGGGGGGAGTACTGCCAGTGCAAGATGCCATCAGTTAATTAGGATTTTCTGTCAGTGTCACCAACTGGGACACCCAGAGCTGGGGCAGGATGTGTGTGGTCTGTTTTCCCAAGGCTGTTTTGCCGTGTTGCAGAGGAATAAAAGGGATGGAGGCTGGCTGCTCCTCACAGGGTGGAGCTGCTGCTGCTTTCAGCCTTGCAGGCTCTGTGAAGGGCTGATCTTCCCAGCAATATGTTCATTCTTTCGCTTCTTTTTTCTGCCAAGGTCAGGATTAAATGTGTGAGAGGGTATTTCTTGCTGGGACTCAGGTGTTTATTAGTTCTCATCTCTGTCACAGTCTCACAAACCCTGAGTTCTGCAGCACTTCACTCTCAAAAACTAAAAATGGAGCCCTGTCTCTCTCTCTACAAGGCCTTTTAAGGATAAACTGTTCAATTAAGAAATGACACCTCAATTGTTTTCAATTTAACCCAATAACCAATCACTCATGTCCTGCAATGTGGACTTTTTATCCAATTACACAAAACCCCCAAACCCATGGAGAAGGTGAAGAAGGACCAGCCTGCACCCCAAAACCTCCACCTTGCTCTATATATTAATTTATTCTAAACCCTTAAACTCTGAGTTTCCCACCCTGTGATATCACACACTTCTATCCAAACTCCACACCCACAATCCCAGTTCTACCATTCCATTTTGGAAGCTTCTCCACAGCCTCAGGTCAGTGCAGTGTTCTCCTGGCAGCACAGAAAGTCTGAAATTCTCAGCAGCCAACAGCAGTATTCTGGAAAACCTGCTGCCTGTCCATAGTGACATTCCAGCAGTAAGTGTGGGGAGATACCTTTAGAGTGATAAATTCTGAAAATAACACTGCCAGGTGGAAAAAAACCAACTAAAAATGTGAGATTTTAGTGGCAGCTCTGAGAACTCAGGGAATACAATCAGTGGTTTCCAATCCACTTCCCTGGGTTCTGCAAGGATCAATAATGGGCATTCCAGGCTTCCAGGCCACTGACTGATGTTCCTCATGCCCAGAACTAAGAACAAACTCTTGTGAAACTAAAAACTTTCGGAAGTTAAAAAATTAAATTAAAAACTTCCAGAAATTCTTCAGAACTTTTGTCCCCAGTCCTTGTCCCTCACACTGTGCTTTAAACTTGCTGATGTGTTGAATTCTCTAAGAAAATCAACACCATTTTCTGTTCCTCAGACATTTCCAGGACCATTTCTTGCTGCCTTCTGCAGATCCTTCCCCAATCTGATGAACACGGCAAACATGGGGGAAAAAATCATCCCAACTTTTTAAATTGTCATCTGAAAAATGTGGGAAATGGATTTATAGAAAATTAAATTATGCTTATAGTGCATTGTAATTAAAAAATTGTTAGCTTGTAATTATAATAATGGGAGTTATAACATCTGTGTTGTCTCACCCTTCTCATGAGACTAAAAACAGAATAAAAATTTTTAAAATGCCTCTGAGTCAGAAAAGGGCATAATCCAACAAGAAAGAATAAAAACATAATTTATACCTCGAGCAAACTATCAGCTTTTTTATCATCTGCACCTGTAAAGACCAACTTAAAGACAGAAATATTTGCAGAGCCTGCAGGCAAGCCCAGCACTGAGCTGGTTCCTGGGGGACTCAGGGATTCCCAAGCCCTGATTCCCAACCCAACATTCCCAGCCCTGCACACACACACTCAGCTGATTTATCTGGATTTCTCATGGGCTCAGCCATGACAGACTGCTGAGTGACTGAGAAGTAATACTTCCTGTGAATAAATCAAAAGTTATGCTTCTGCTTTTTTGCTTTGCTTGCTCTTAACCGTGCAGATTTGCCAGTTTGCCAACCTAAACCAAATGTTTGGGTGACTTTGGCTAATGCTTCAGGTTTAGATACCAAACGTTTGTCCAACACAGCCCCCAAAAAATCATTTTCCACCTGTTTGGTTGGTGTGCCAGTGGGTGTTTGGCCAATCCCAAAAAGTATTCAAAAAGCTGTAGCAGGCACATTTATGGGATCAGCCCAAATCATCTTGGGATTCTGGTGGAGGCGTGGGAACAGTGGCTTCCTCACCTTCCCAGGGCATCTTCTGAGCCTCAAGAACTGGAGCTCCTTGGCTCCATGTCCATGACCTGTTGTGTAAAATTGAATTATCCAGGCCAAGATGCATCTTTAGTTAAGGATGTTACACCCTTTCACAGATTATTTAAAAATCAGGCCTCATGAATGAATTCCTATGAGTAAATTCTTAATTAAAAAGGAGGTTTTGCACCAGAACATGCCACAATCCCCCAGCTGTGAATTGTTAGGCTCCTTCAGGAAGATTTTTCCATGGAGGAGCTGTTATCCCATGCCAGTGATATTCCCAGGGATGCTGCAGAAGGAGGTTCTCCCTCTCCTCAGACTGCTGTCAGCAATATAATTTATTTATTTGGGCACAAAACCCACCCTGGCAAATACCATCCTGTGTCTGTTAAGGGCTCTCACCATTCCCAACCACAATTCAGTGGCTTTTTAAAAACCTCCCCTAACCCCAAGCCCTAGGAAATACATTCTTTATTTTTATACTGCAAATAACTGCTGTAAAAATGCTGCCTGCTTTCCATCTTTCCTCAGCCACATTGGCTGGGCAGAGCTGCAAACAGCCATTCCTCTCAGATTCTGCTAAATCTAAGTGAGACCTAAACAAAAAACCCCTCAGATGAGATATGCAGATTGCTGCTGAGACAGATTTTCATACATATGGCACCAGACAAGCTCAACATGCAAAGATTGTAAAACTTGTAGCAGCACCGGCAGTTTCTAGGTTTCCTTGGAAAGCTGTTTTGTCTCAGGATTGCCACGGCAAAGTAAAAAAATAATGAAGAAATTGCTTTAATTTTCCGTGCAGCAGAAATGTCAGCCAGCAATTGTTCTGGTCCTGCCCTCTGTGACACACGCTCAGATATTTTTATTTGACATTTTCCCCCTTTTAATTCCTGCCTCTCCTCTCTCCAAGTAGCTGTGATTTCACTTCTCTGGAGATTCAAAACAAAGCTCTGATTCATCTTGCAGAGGCTCTGGGAGTTCCAGCCAGAAGGATGCTGTGAGAGGGATCCAGGAGGATTCCCCTGAGCCACACAGGACACACAGGGCTGGGGGTACTGACCCCAAACTGTTCCCAAACCTCTGCCCCTGGAGCATCCCAGGGGAGCCTCCCCAGCTCTTGTTGATTTTCTGCTCTTCACAAACTCTCCAAGCACTGACTGCCTCTGGCCTAAACTTCTTCCACCCTAAATCCTAACTTTGGGGGTCACACACATCCCTCTGGGGGTCACACACATCCCTCTGGGTGTCACACACACCCCTCTGGGTGTCACACACATCCCTCTGGGGGTCACACACATCCCTTTGGGTGTCACACACATCCCTCTGGGTGTCACACACCCCTCTGGGTGTCACACATCCCTCTGGGTGTCACACACATCCCTCTGGGTGTCACACATCCCTCTGGGTGTCACACATCCCTCTGGGTGTCACACACCCCTCTGGGGGTCACACACATCCCTCTGGGGGTCACACACATCCCTCTGGGTGTCACACACGCCTGTGAGGGTCACACATCCCTCTGGGTGTCACACACATCCCTTTGGGTGTCACACACATCCCTCTGGGTGTCACACACCCCTCTGGGTGTCACACACACCCCTCTGGGGGTCACACATCCCTCTGGGTGTCACACATCCCTTTGGGTGTCACACACATCCCTCTGGGTGTCACACACATCCCTCTGGGTGTCACACACCCCTCTGGGTGTCACACACACCCCTCTGGGGGTCACACATCCCTCTGGGTGTCACACATCCCTTTGGGTGTCACACACATCCCTCTGGGGGTCACACACATCCCTCTGGGGGTCACACACATCCCTCAGGGGGTCACACACATCCCTTTTTGGGCTGCCTAAAAACAGAGGCCAGACAGAATTAAGGCAATAAAAAAGCAGTTTTTTATTAAAGGGCCTTCAGGTACATTTAGGGAGACAAAGCCCCCCAGGGGCTACACCCAAAAATGGATAACTAGTCACAGGTTTCACAATTTTATAAGTTTGGTCCATTTATATATTGGGGGTTAATGTTCCAATTACAGCTTCAGGTCATGAAATCATTTACCCCAGGTTTGCTCCTCCCAATTTCCTTTTGTTTCCATCTCTCAGGGCCTGAGGCAGTGAGGTGTCCTTGATTGCCAGGCCCTGGAGGGGAATTACTTGTCTGACAAAATGGGAGAACAGCAGCTGACACTGGACATGGAGTTGGGAGTTCTACACTAAAGAATTGCAGGATTACAAATACATGAAAAATACAAAAGCTGAAATCCTATGGCATCACACACATCCACCCCTTTGGGTGTCACACACACCCCTCTGGGGTCTGCAGGTCTGAGCTTCCTGATGCTCCCTGTGTGGCACAGGTGAACATTTCCTCTTCACCTGTGTTATAGATACAGGAGAAATTAAAATACTGGCTTTAAAATATTAAAATATTAGCTTTTTGCAAATATTATAATAGATTGTATATGCATAGTATATATAATATACTATACATATACATTATGTATATGTATATTATATTATATATAATATTATATATTATATATGTACAATATACTATATATATATATTATATACTATTATATATATAATAGTATATTATATATAAAAAATACTATTATATATAATATATATTATATATAATATACTGTACATATACATATAATATAATATAATATAATATAATATAATATAATATTATATTATATTATATTATATTATATTATATATATATTATATTATATTATATTATATTATATTATATTATATTATATTATATTATATTATATTATATTATATTATATTATATTATATTATATTATATTATATTATATTATATTATATTGCTACACTAAAACTATACTAAAGAGAAAGGATACATCAGAAGGTAGAAAAGAATGAATAATAAAAAACCTGTGACTCCTCAGAGAGTCACTTGCACCTGGCTTTGATTGGTCTTTAAATAAAAACATTTCACATGGAACCAATCAAACATTCACCTGTTGGTAAGCAATGTCCAGGCCACATTCCAAAGCAGCAAACCACAGGAGCAGCAATCAGGTAATTATTGTTTTCATTCCTCTCTGAGACTTCTCAGCTTCCCAGGAGAAAATTCTGGGCGAAGGGATTTTTCAGGAAACATCCGAAAATATTTTTTTCAGAAAATACTGAGCACATCCAGAGGAGGGCAACAAGGCTGGTGAGGGGCTTGGAATACAGACCCTGTGAGGAACATTTGAAGGAGCTGGGGCTGTTTAGCCTGGAGAAGATGAGGCTCAGAGGTGCCCTTATTGCTCTCTACAGCTCCCTGAAGGGAGGTTGCAGACAGGTAGGGTCGGTCTCTGACAGAGGACACAGTCTCCAGCTACGGCAGGGAAGGTATGGATTGGATTGTAGGAAAGGCATTCTGTGCTGCTCTAATGAGCCAGCAAAGGCCTCCTGCAGATAAAGGAAAGCCCCGTATTTCTCCTGAGGAAGACACCAAGGTTGTCACCATGGAGAGGTGATGCAGGAGAGAAAGTTAAGAGATACAGACTCCAGCTGGCTCACAGAATGATGTGGCTCCTTGGTTACCCACTGAGAACTTTGTTTCTTTCCTATAACCAATGGGCAGTGAATGTGTCGGTTAAGTAAATGTAAATATCTTGAAAAACTATAAAAGCAACGTGTTGCTATAACAAATCCCTCTCTCTTGCACCCTTCTGATGGAGTCGTGGTACTTTGCACCGTGTCACGCTCTGTAGCGACATGGATATTAGGAAGAAATTTTTTACAGAAAGAAGAACAAAGTACTGGAATGCTCTTCCCAGGGAGGTGGTGGAATCACCATCTCTGGATGTGTTTAAAAAAAGGCTGGACATGGCACTTGGTGCTGCAGTCTAGTTGAGGTGTTAGGGCACAGATTGGACTCGATGATCCTAGAGGTCTCTTCCAACCTCATGATTCTGTGA
This sequence comes from Diglossa brunneiventris, assembly GCA_019023105.1. Lineage (NCBI taxonomy): Eukaryota > Metazoa > Chordata > Aves > Passeriformes > Thraupidae > Diglossa > Diglossa brunneiventris. The sequence continues at coordinate 37,525,522 of CM032360.1, forward strand.
TTCTGTGTGATTGTGTGATTGTATGCTCGTGTGATTGTGTGGCACAGCTGAGAGCTGACGCTGTGTCCCCGTCCCTGTCCCTGCAGAGCGGGCAGCCGGCGTGTACCACCGCGAGGCGCGCTCCGGCAAGTACCGGCTGACCTTCGCCGAGGCCAGGGCCGTGTGCGAGTACGAGGGAGGGCACCTGGCCACGCTGCAGCAGCTGGAGGCAGCTCGGAAAATAGGTCTGGAAAAACACAGGGTTCCTCACGGGGCTCCTTCTGAGGGGGCTGCGTGGGTGTTGTCATTTCTGTCCTGAGCTCTGGGGCTCTTTGGAAACTCCGTGGGGTTTTGGTAAGGAGCAGGAGGAGTGCCAGGGTGTCCCCACCCTCCCAGCCAGGAATTCCCAATTCCCAATGTCCCATCCATCCCTGCCCTCTGGCAGTGGGAGCCATTCCCTGGCTCCTGTCCCTCCATCCCTTGCCCCCAGTCCCTCTGCAGCTCTCCTGGAGCCCCTTCAGGCCCTGCCAGGGGCTCTGAGCTCTGCCTGGAGCCTTCCCTTCTCCAGGGGAACATTCCCAGCTCTCCCAGGCTGGCTCCAGCCCTGGGAGCATCTCCCTAACCTCTTCTGGACTTGCTCCAACCACTTTTATTTCCATCAAGATATTTTGTCTGCAAGGGAATGATTTCTGTGCTTGGAGTGAAAAGTGGAGCTGAGTGAGGGCTCCCCTGCATTTCCAGCTGATTCCTAAGAAGTTCTTCATTCATTCAGAGCACTGGGAAAACAATGGAAAATATCCTCCACTCCAGACATTTTTTCACTCTGCTGTTGAGTCAGAAGCTGGCTCCCAGCAGCAGCACATGTGAAAAGGGTACTTTTGTTTCTTCTGAGGAGCTCTGAGCCCTACGATGCCACAAATATGTTCCAGCTCCTCTCCATGAAAACATTGGATGGGTCTCTACAACATTGCATTCTTTGGCTATTGGTGTTAAGTTCTCAGCCACAAAATGCATTAAGGGGATCTTTTTTTGTTTGGCAAGAAATCCCCGAGGCATTTCAGGTATTTAAATTTAAATTGAAAGTGTTTTAAGCAAATGCTTGGGGATTTTAGCTGTCTGTAGTATTTTATTTATTTTTAGAACTTAATGCTGAGAACCCTTGAGATGGGATTGAGTAAATTTGTCTGACTTCAAAAGGGAAACAGAGAACACCCTTGGAAAACTCATCCAATGGCTAATTCGATTACAACTGCTGGTAGAGCACTTAAACCTGACTGTGCAGTCCATCTGCATTTGATTTGGGGCTTCAGATGAAGAACCAGTAATCACATTGTGGAGAACACAATTCAGTTTTATCCTCTGTATTTAAGATTATCCTCTCAACATCCTGTTCTCCCGTGTAGCTCAATTTCTATCAGGCCAATCACACCCGGGCCATTGAGTAAGACTTGGTGCAATAAGAGCAGCCCAGGACTGACCATTTTCTGCCTCCTCTGCTGCAGGTTTCCATGTGTGTGCTGCTGGCTGGATGGCCAAGGGCAGAGTTGGCTATCCCATAGTAAAAGCTGGAGCCAACTGTGGCTTTGGCAAGACTGGGATTGTTGATTATGGGATTCGCCTCAACAGGAGCGAGAGGTGGGACGCCTACTGCTACAACCCCAACGGTGAGCAGCAACCACAGGGCTGTCCTTCTGTCCTCTTCTGTCCTCTTCTGTCCTCTTCTGTCCTCTTCTGTCCTCTTCTGTCCTCTTTTTCCCTCCTTTGTCCTCTTTTGCATTTAGTCCAGAATGTATCTGAATAATCTAAGGGCTTTCTACCTATAATCTGAGGTATTCTGCCTGCAACAGGGTAAATTTAAGGTTAAACCTTCTTGGTTTTGGTCTGAGATGGAACAGCTCTGAAAATGAATGCCCTGCCTGGGACTGGCATTCTTAGGAGGATTGTCCTAGGGGGGAACTGGGAGGAATTGTTCCCTGGGAGGGTGGGCAGGCCCTGGCACAGGGTGCCCCGTGATCCCTGGACGCGTCCCAGGCCAGGTTGGACATTGGGGTTGGAGCACCCTGGGACAGTGGGAGGTGTCCCTGCCATGGCAGGGGTGGGATGGGATGAGTTTTAATGTCCCTTTCCATCCAAACCATCCTGTAACTCTGTTTGATTCTCCAAGAGAAAACTCCCACCAGCATTGCTCTGTGTGTAATGAGGAGAAGTGGATCTGCAGGGCAGATCAGAGTTCCAGCAGGACTGACAAGAGCCCCAGCAGAGCATTCCCTGCACAGTGCACTGCAGGTGACTGCAACACCCATGTGGCCACTGGCACAATTTAACCCGGTGTCCCTTCAGCCAGCAGGGGACAGGCAGAGGTGGCACCAGGCAGGGCAGCAAAGCTCAGCCTGGCCCTGCTGCTGCTCCCCGGCCTGGCAGAGCTGGGCTCAGGCTGGGCCATGACGTCTGCACAGCTGTGCACTTTTTGTTTGTGCTCCCAGGGCTGGGCCTTGTTTATGTTCATCAAATAGCTCTGTGGGTGGGGGCCCTGCCAGATGTTCCACACAGAGCTGCAGAAACACTCCTGCCCTCGGAATTTCGGCGTGGGACCGTTCCTTTGTCTGCTCTGGGCCACAGGGAATTGCTGTCCAGTTTGGTCAGCGCTCCAAAGGAAACCAGAGCTGCCAAAAGTGCAGAGCCACGAGCCTGCAGCAGCACAGGCATTGGTGTCCAGGGGCTGTGGAGCCTAGCTGGGCTATTTGCAGGTGGGACACGAGCAGCTGAGGGGACAGGGACAAATCCCTGACAGAACTGAGCCTGTGCTCTGCTCCAGGAGGCCAAAGAGGGCAAGAGGAACTTGTGGAAGTGAAGTGTTCGTCCCACCTAGCAGTGATCATGGAATGATGGAATGGGCTGGGTTGGAAGGACATTAAAGCCCATCCAGTGCCACCCCCTGCCATGGACAGGGACACTTCCCCCTGCCCCAGGCTGCTCCAGCCTGGCCTTGGGCACTGCCAGGGATCCAGGGGCAGCCCCGGCTGCTCTGGGAATCCCAGCCCAGCCAGGAATTCCCAATTCCCAATGTCCCATCCATCCCTGCCCTCTGGCAGTGGGAGCCATTCCCTGGCTCCTGTCCCTCCATCCCTTGTCCCCAGTCCCTCTGCAGCTCTCCTGGAGCCCCTTCAGGCCCTGCCAGGGGCTCTGAGCTCTGCCTGGAGCCTTCCCTTCTCCAGGGGAACATTCCCAGCTCTCCCAGCCTGGCTCCAGAGGGGCTCCAGCCCTGCAGCAGCTCCTGGCTCCTCTGGGCTCTCTCCAGCAGCTCCAGGTCTTTCTTGTGTTGCAGCCCCTGAGCTCTCCAGGTGCTGGAGTGGAGCTGAGCTGGGAAGTTCTGGGCTTGTGGATAAGGTACAAACTCAGGGGGTTAATGGGAATAATCCATCCTATTGCTCGTAATTCCTGTGCCCTGAATCCCCTGACACAGCACCTCCCTCTCCCCAGCTCTAAACTGGGATAAATCCTAAATTCAGGCAGGAATTCCCAGTTTGGTCAGCCCCACTGGCAGGGAGCTCGCAAAGTCCAAATGGCCACTGGATCAAAGCAGGAGTGGTTTTATCCCAAAGGGAATGTGGAGCAGCAGGAACAGCAGGACTACAACAGCAGGTCTGTGATCACAAGCTGTTTTTTGTTTGAGACACGCTTGCAAGGGGGTTTTTGAAGAAGAAAGGATGAATCCAAGTGTCTGTGTGACTTGCAAGTACTGTAAAGCTTGAGAGAACCAGAAATCCCAAATGCCTTTCACATAAAACACAGCTCTGGCCCCAAACTCACTGAAGGCAATGAAAGCCTTTCCTGTAAATTCAGTGAGGTTTGGATCATTCCTCTTGCTTCCAAAATATCTCCTTCCACAATTTGTGTGCCTAGGTTTGAAAAGCCAGGTGTCTGCTAAGGAAGGCAGGAGTCTCCCCTGAAATGGAAAATGTAAACCCCCTCTCTGTGAATTGTTATAATTTTGAAATTAAGGGGGGTTCTCAGGCAAAGATATGGGACTAGGAATAAGTTCTTTACTAGGAAAATTAAAAATACAAATACAATAGTACAAAAAAGAAAACAAAACATTGACAGAGTCAGAGCAGGAGCTGACCCCCTGTGTGCCATTATATTCAATGGACAAAGCAATAGCTTATTGTGTTTTATTGGTACAAAATTGGTCAGTAATTAATTGGCAGGAATTTATAACAAATTTCTAAGACACGAATGCTGCTCACTAAGGCTGCAAATATCCCTTATGTGTCTATTTTATCAGTTTCCATGTTAACAGCCTTGCTTTCTTCCTTGCTGTGGATAAATTAATATTTTCCAATTTCTTCCTCTGCTAACTCAGTTGTTTGGCCTGCAGAGCAGCTGCTAAGCCTGTCCACAAGAAGCTTTGTCACACTGGATGTCCCTGTGTGATTCCCTGCAGATCTCCAGCTCCAAGTGCCTGAAGATTCAAACCACAGCCAGAATTAAAACTCCAACTCTCCCTGCTTTTACCTCCCCCTTAGGAAAAGAGTGTGGTGGAGTCTTCACGGATTCCAAACACGTTTTCAAGTCGCCAGGCTACCCGAACGAGTACGAGAACGAGCAGGTGTGCTACTGGCACATCCGGGTCAGGTACGGGCAGAGGATCCACCTGCAGTTCCTCGAGTTCGACGTGGAGGATGACACTGCCTGCCTGGCTGACTTCCTGGAGGTCTACGACAGCTACGACGACATCAACGGATTTGTGGGCAGGTAAAGCACATTTGATGTGCAAATTTAGGGTTAATTTGTCCCCCCCCTCAGAAGAATGCTGTTTATTAATTATAAATTTTAACATTTATGTGATAAATGTAAAATATATAACATATAACATATGATATGTTATTATATATTATATATTATATATTATATATTATATATTATATATTATATATATATATTATATATTGTATATTGTATATTGTATATTATATATTATACATTGTATATTGTCTATTGTCTATTATATATATGGTATAAAGTATATAGTATATTGTATACTATAGTATATATGCCATATAATATATAATATATAATATATTATAATATATAGTATATTATAATATATAGTATTTTATAATATGCGATATATATACTGTGTACTATATCTACTATATATTATAATATACAATAATTATTAATACTATATTAATAGCATTATATTGTTATTACTATATTATTAATAATAATATATAATAATATAATGATGTAAGAATAAAATAATAAATATTATAATATAGTATATATTATAATATATACTATATTATATATGGTATAATATATATACTGTATATATAGCATATATTATAATATATAGCATATATTATAATATATACTATATATCATAATATGCAATAATCAATAATACTATATTAATGGTATTATGTTATTAATATTACTATATTATTATTAATTATACAATATATTATAGTATACTATATATTACCTATATTATACATTATAATATATATTATATGGCATGTAGTATATAGTATACTATATGCACTATTGTATATTACATACTGTATACAATACATATTATATATACTATAGTGTATTATATACTATGTACTATAGCATGTTACATACTATATATATATTATATATACTATAGTGTATACTATGTATTATATATACTATATTATATACTACTGTAATCATCAGCATTTCATTTTTTCCCAGGTTTTGTGGCGATGAGTTGCCAGATGACATCATTAGCACAGGTAAATTATTTGCACTCTTTGTGGGAAATGAAAAAACTTAAAACCCAAAATATATGTGACAAAAATTAAATACCTAAAATATATCTGGAAAAAAAACCCCTGAAATTAATTAAATTTTTAAAAATTGAAAAAAACCCTAAAATTAATTAATTAAATAAAGAAAAATAACCCCCCCCAAAAATATTTCTGAAAAAAACTTAAAACCCAAAATAGATGTGAAAACAATTAACCCCCCCCCAAATCCATGTGAAATCCCCCATTTTTCTGCCACAGAAGCCCATAAAATTTGATTTTTCCTGCGCAGGGAATGTGATGACGCTGAAGTTCCTGACGGACGCCTCGGTGACTGCAGGGGGGTTCCAGATCCGCTACTCCACCCTGGACACGCCTGCCTCAGCCAAAAATGCCTCAGCCCAGGGCAAAAGCATCTTCCTGGCTGGAAAATTTGGGATTATGTGAGCAGAGCTCCAGGCACAGAAAGGGGCTCTAGACTGAACACTGTTCAGATTATTTCTGACATTTTTTTCATCTCTTTCTGAGATTTTTTCATTTCTCTTTCTGAGATTTTTTTTCATTTCTCTTTCTGAGTTTTTCTCTTGGGCTTTTCTATGTTTTGGTAATAAACTATACTAGGGAATAAATTATAAAATATTCTTGCGTGGCTAATAGAGAATTATTTTTAGAATACAAGTACTGTAAAAATTGGAAGAATTCATTGCTACCAAAGACTTTAATTTTTTTTTTCTGTATAAACTGCTCCTTCTCCTCATTTCTTGCACCACTTGAACAAACTTTTTGTGTGTCTGTCCTGGTTATTTTTAGACTTAACAGGCTCTTCTCTCCTTATTTCCCTTGATTTCCACATATTTATTTTTTAGACTGTTGCTTTTTTTCCTGTTCTTTACACATTATTATTTTTTTAATTAACTGGTCTTCTTGAACTGGAAGGGCCTTCGGTGTAAGGTTATTTTTAAGACAAAAATTCATCTTGTGGATGGCCTGGCAGCCACCAGGTGAAGATTGGGAAGCAGCACAGAGAGCACAGGATCAGATGGATCCACACTTCAATTTTCCTGTCAGATCCATGCGTTCTGTCTGGGTTTCCTCATCCAGAGAATGAAGTCCTTTCAAAAGAATTAAAGGAGTGACATGGTAAAGAGAATAAAAGTGCTGAGAGGAAGCAGCAGGAGGAACTTCTCACCAAGCACGTTCAGAAGACACCACCGAGGTGCTGGACCTTGTTTACACAGGTTTGACACTGTTCTAGTTGAATTTGCTGAATTTAAAATCCTTTCAGACTGTTCTAGTTGAAATTGCTGAATTTAAAATAATTTTAGACTGTTATAGTTGAATTTGCTGAATTTAAAATCATTTCAGACTGTTCTAGTTGAAATTGCTGAATTTAAAATCCTTTCAGACTGTTCTAGTTGAAATTGCTGAATTTAAAATCCGTTCAGACTGTTCTAGTTGAAATTGCTGAATTTAAAATAATTTTAGACTGTTATAGTTGAATTTGCTGAATTTAAAATCATTTCAGACTGTTCTAGTTGAAATTGCTGAATTTAAAATAATTTTAGACTGTTATAGTTGAAATTGCTGAATTTAAAATCCTTTAAGACTGTTCTATGAATTTAAAATCCTTTCAGACTGTTCTAGTTGAAATTGCTGAATTTAAAATCCTTTCAGACTATTCTAGTTGAAATTGCTGAATTTAAATAATTTAAGACTGTTCTAGCTGAAATTGCTGATTTTAAATCCTTCTCCAAATGTTTTTACCTGAAGCAGCATTAAAGCTACCTCTGGTCTAATCCCACCAAGCTTGCAGTGAGTTATTTTTGTTTCTTGCAAATGTAATTAATTTTATTAATTTAAAGGAGTAAATAAGTTTTGTTTCTGAGTGTTTTCTTGACTCCAGCTCTGCTGAAATCTGGTGCCCACTAAGACTTTTCTTGTGAATTCCATTTGGTTTGCAGCATTTGCATTCCTCATCACCTGAATTCACCAGGAATGGTTTTGTGTTGGAATCTGAAATGCAGGGAACTCTCAGAACTTTGAGCCTGGAAGCCAAAGTCCAGAATTAAACACAGGATTTGATCTGAGACCTTGGAAAAGGCTCCCAAACCGAGGTCCTAGAAGTGGGAATGTGGATTTATAGTTTAAAGCAGAGACACTTAAGTTAGGAAGAGGAAAGTTGAGAGTTTTAGAGTTTAAGATATAGAAAAAATAAAAGCAGTTACAGAGGTGAACAATGAGTTTGGGATGCAGCACTGCAGGTTTGTGTGCCAGAACATGATTGGCTGAGAAAGCTCACACGTGAGTCCATAAGATGAAATATTTAATGATTGGGTCAAAAACATAAATATCCTTGTTGGCAGTATTTTATTGATCAATAACTCCTAAAAGGCCTTGTAACCAAGGGTCTTGTGGCCTTCTGAGCCATGCAGTGAAGGTGTGAGCCCAACTCACCCTTCCTGCCTGTGTAGAATTAAAATAACCACAGCATCTAAAGCAACTCAGAGGTCCCATCTCTAACTCATTCAAAATTCCTTCACAAATCCCCATAGTTTTGCAGCACAATGAAGACCTTAAGCTAATCAGCCCAATTTTTGCTTTATTTCTTCTAATTTATTTCGTTTCTGAGCTTTTATTGTCATTTCACAGGGAATATAATTTGGCTGTACTGAAGAACAACATTGCAGCTCCTCTCCTGGTTATTTCCAACACTTTATTCGTGCTCCACGAAACGAGTTTGGTATCACCACATTTCTGGGATGTAACTATTTAAAATGTGCTTTTTAATCCTGCCACCTTGTGTTCACAGCGCCTGTTGTACAACAGCATTCCCATTCTCCAGGATCAGCCACAGCGCTCGTCCATAGGGAAGAGAATAAGGAAAAGCACGGGGAGATGTCAATATTTTATTTATGACCTCGGCGTGGGGTTTTTGTTGTTGTTATTTCTTTAGCTCGGAAGAGACAGGTCTTGGACGGGTAGGGATGAGAGCCAGGGAACAACTGGAATCCCCATGGGATAATTTTTGGGGAAGAAACCCAGGAGATCCAGTCCCGCTGGGCATGTCCGGTGGCACAGGGAAGCCCTGGAGGTGACACAGTCTCAGCCATGGCCCGGCTCTGTGCCGGAGCTCCAGGGCTTTCCAATTTTGGGTTCGGGATTTCCCATTTCACCCCAGGGAACTCAGGGAATTCCGGCTTGTGTTCCTATGGAGCCGGAGTTCATTTCCAGTCATGAATCAGGGATTTGACCTCACGCGCTTCCTCCCGAGGGTCACCTCCGGCCTCGTGACCGGGGACAGGAGCCCCGGAACGGCCGGAGCTGTGCCGGGGCGCGTTTAGGTGCGAAATTAGGGAAAGGCTCTACCAGCACAGCGTGGGCTGGCACTGACCAGGCTCTCCGCGGAACGGTCAGGGCCCCGAGGCCGCCAGAGCTCCAGGAGCGTTTGGACAGCGCTCTCAGGATGGGATTGTCGGGCAGGGCCGGGAGGCGGCCATGGATGATCGCCCTTTTCCGCCGCTATTCCCGGATCCCGGCACCCGCGGGCCGCGCCGCCCGCTCCGCCCGACTGACCGCCCTCAGCGCCGGCCCGGCCCCGCCCCCCGCGGGCTCCGCCCTTCCCTCTGCGCCCCCGCCAATCAGCGGCGAGGGGCGGGGCTGCCGCGGGACGCGGGAACCTCCGGGCCGCGCTCCCATTGGCCGGAGCCCGCGCGCCGCCGGGCCCGCGCGCGCCGCCATCTTACCGCGGGAGGCGCGCGGCGCTGAGGGGTGGCCGCGCTGGGGGGAGGCGGCAGCGGTGTCACCATGAGCGCTCCCGGCCCCCATCCCGAGCCCGCCGCGCCCGGCCCCGAGCCCGAACCCGCCGCTCCCCAGCCCGCCGCCGGCTCCAGCCTCGGCCCGCTGCTCCACACGCTGGAGGACCCCGGCGCACCGCCGGGAGAGCTGACGGACGCGCACCTCACCATCGTCAGGTGAGCGCGGGGGACGCGCACGCTGCCCGAGGCGAGCGGGCGGCCCTGAGGGATCGGGCCGGGCGTGCGGAGCGGGAGAGCCGGGAGGGCCATCGGAGCTGGACCTGCCGGCCTGGCTGGGGCAGCGTGGCCGAGGGGAGACCGCGGGAGACATGCGGGGCTGGGGGGAGGGAGAGGAGGAGGGGTGAGAGGGCGGAGTGAGGAGAGGAAGAGGAGGGAGGAAGGAGCGCATCTCCGCGGGATCTGCGCATCGCGGATCCTCCCCACTCCCTTGGATTCCTGGGGGATCGTCAGAGATGGGTGAAGAACGTTGGGATATAATAACTTTCTTGTAATGATAAAGCTTTGCGGCTTTGTGACTGTAAGGATGAAGTTTTTAGTTGGCGTCTGCCGCGTTTTCATTGCATTTCTCTCTGGAAGGTGCTTCTTGCCCATGAGGTTATGCCTTTACCTACACGTGTCTGGTTTTACCATGTGCAAAGGCACGGTCTCTTTCTCTCAGTGTCTCCCTTCGGTCTTGCAGTGAATTTAAAATTGTAGCTACTCACATAGCAGATTTTACAGAGCAATTTTTCTAGAAATAACTGACAGCAAACAAACCCTCCTGATGTAAGTATTAAACAGCAACAGGTTTCTCAGGTTGTCCCTGGATGGCTGAACTCAGCACGGTTTGGGTTTTGCAGTGAGAAGCTGATGATTAACATTTTATGGGATAGTTGCAGCTTTTCTGCAAGAATGTTCCTCACATATGTGCAAAGTCATCCTTGCTGCTTGTCAGATCAGGGTTTTCCTGCATTCTGGAACTGCTCGTGAGGAAGGTGCTTTTTTAGCTTCTGTATTTATGTCTTTTTCCTAATTTTCAGTGAGTCATTTAAAGTTTGCATGCTAAATTTCAATGTTTTTATAGGAGCTGACCAAAAAATGAAAGCCCTTAAAGTTTCCATGAGTGTTGTTTAGGCAGAAAAGGAGTTGTTACTCACTTTGTACTATAACACAGGATTTTGCTGCTGGCATTTCTGCTCTTCAGCTCCTTCAGTATTTTGTTGATTCCCTTCAGGAAAATACGCTGCTGTGTGTCAGAAGTTGAAAGTTAAGTCAGTTACAAGGTATTTAACTTTTAAATACTGTTTCTTTTCCCTCCTGCTCCTTGCAGTCGCTTGAGTGGTGAAGGAGGCAAAGCGTTCACTGCAGATTTCAGGAAACACTTCCCTCAACTCTGCAAGGTGTTCAAGGTATGATTTTTACACTCAGTTCTCTTACACTTCAGTAAACAAAGATATATTTTGGTTGTTAAGGTCAGTGGGCATTGAAAGACTCAAATTTCAATTCATTTATAGAGTCACAGGATCATTAAGGCTGGAAAAAACCTCTGAGTCATGGAATCCAACCTTTAATAGGAATGCAGGATAGTGGCAGAGCAGGAAAGGGTCTTTTTGGCAAAACAGATCTTTCTTGTGATGAGGAGTTACTGCATTAGAAACCAAAATGCTGGGTCTTGGATGTGTTCAAGCAGCATCCCACAGTCAAATGTAATCTTCCTGCCAGGAAGAGATACTGTGTTGTGGCTGTCTTAGAAACATTTCAGAATTCAGAATATGCAGAAAATGTCAGGGGTTTTTAAGGAGTAATGTAAAGGTTGTTCTTAGCCATTTTTTCCTTCTGTTTCAGAAGCCTAAAAACAATTGGAGAGTCAAGTGAGAGAACATAACATACACAGCCAAAGTGAAAAACTTGGGATGTTTGGGATTTATTTCATTAAAGGTGTTTTTATTACAGAGAGCAAAAATGCCTTCAGCACCTCAAATTGATTTACTCATTTGGTGTGTACAGAATTCAGGGAGGGTTTCCTGCCTGGGTGGGTTTTTCACCAAGTCTTTGCTTTTCCCAGCTTCCCAGCAGTGTTGGTGTTCATACAATAAACTCAATATTTCTGTTACTTTTTTAACCTGAGATTCTGTGGATTTGGGTTGTGTTTTTTCCCAGGCACACATTTCCAGTCCAAACTTGGAGCTCAGTAATGCAGCATTGCAGGCCTTGGGTTTCTGCACTTTTAACTCAAACAACACAGCTGAATTATCTGGTAAGCAAACAAACTGTGACTATAAATATACACATCAGAGCTCTTTGTTTTTCTTAGCATTTGTTTTCATTTTGACCAAGATTTGTCTGTAATGTGAGCAGTAGGATCAGTTCATTAATTACATTTTGTACGCAAGTGTGGTGATGATTTTTCATGCTGTTACACTAATTCTGATTCACAAACTTCTAGTTTCATTAAATGCTTTGGTTGCAATTAGTACAGTAATTAGTTGTGTGGAATTAGTGATCAAAAAAAGATATTCCAGAAGAACCTATTTGTAGGATTTGGGAGTGCACAGTAGAGCTTTTCCAGGATTTTAGCTTTTTCTTGGAGATTTCTTTGTTCCATCAAATCATGGAGTGGTTTGAGTTGGAAGAGACCATTAAAGGTCATCTAGTCCAGCCCAACTATTTCAAATTAATCCAAAATCTTATGATCAGCATTCCTAGAAAGTTCTAAATCCCTTTCACAAAAGGTTTTGCGTTTGAGAACTTGAGGCTTTGCCTCAAGGTAAAACCACAGGTTTTTGGTACCAGGGGAGAGGGCATTTTTCCTGTTTGAAATTGGTTCTTCTCCTCCATTTTTTTCAGTGTCTTCTGCCTTCCTATTATGCAAAATTCCCCCTGGTTTCCTGTGAGAACGAGGCGTTTCTAATAATGTCTGTGTGCTATCTTTCTTTCCTCTCACTTTTTCTAACCAGCTGATAAATGACAATTCTATTACAGAATGTCGGGCTCCAGAAGTCACAAAGCCCTGGAAACAATGGGCAGTTGAAAAGGGAGGGAGGACAAGCAGCTCCTGTACCTTTGAGTGTACTTTTGATTGGGGGAGAGGAGTGAAAGTGGCCTTCCATTTCTCTGATTGTGGGATCATTCACCCACAAAGTGCAGATTTGCAATAAATCAGACTTTTTACCCTTGAATTTTAAAGGAACACGTGATTTCTTAGTTGGATCTAAGTCCTGTATTAACCTTATTAATTTTTACGTAATGAGCTACAATTTTACCACCTTCAGTAACAAAAAGCTCTTGTAGGCTCTAAAATAAATTTGTGTCAAGTTATGACCAAAGTGCTGCTAAATTCACTTAAAATCCCAGAAGTTTTGAATAATTAAATACTTCATCTTTAGCTCAGGTGTATTTAACTAAAACTGTCTTCTAATATTATGGATTCTTATAGAAGTAATACAGATGTACTGCATTATTATAAAAATTGAATAAATGAAATTAATATATTATCTATATTATGTATTTTTAGATATTTATATATAAATTTTTTTATAGTTCATATATTTTTATATGTTTCTATATATTTCAATATATTTATATATTTTATAGATATTTACATTTTTATATATTTATATTATTTAATGTAATATTATTTATATTATTTAATTATTTTATATTATTATTTATATTAATATTTGAATATCAGTAAATATGATTTGTATCTTAATTTGTATATTATTAATGTTAATTAATAACATTTTCAGCTTTCTGGCTACTTTAGTAGGAGAGAAACTGCTCCAAAGTGATGTTTAAGGCAGTAAATCATTGGGACTTGCAGCTGAATGGAGTCTGGGCACATTAAAGTGAGCAGAATGACCTGGAATGTGTTGCAGAGGATTGTGAGGGTTTGTGTGCTCTGCTTTCAGGCACTGACATGCAGGAGTTGCTGGCAGCAGTGAACAGCGTGGCTGTGAAATGCTCAGACAAGAACACTCGCACTCGGGCACTTTGGGTCATCTCCAAGCAGGCGTTTCCTCCTGAAATTGTTAAAAAGGAGGTGAGTTTCTTCACTCTTCTTGTAGTGGCCTCATTTCTCATAGAGAGGAGCTTCAGAAATTGTTTAAAAGAAGGTGAGTTTCTTCATTTCTCATTTTGGTGCTGTCTTTTCCTAGGAAGAGGAGGCAAATTGTTTCTCACTCTCCACTCGGTAGCTTTTGAATCCAAAGGTTATTTCCCATCAAATCTGACAGCCAAGTATCAATTCTTGGAAAACCTGAGCTAGAAATGACTGCTCTCCTTGAGGGGAAAGCTGCAATGTGAGCAGTTCTATCAGAAAGCAATGAAACACCACAGAGGAGAAAAGTTATGAATATTCCAGCTAAAAGTGACACCTGGCATAATCCAAACACAATCCTGGAAAAGGAAATGTTACAATTCCAGCTCCTCCTGGAATTATTTGTATCTGGGTGCTCACTGTGCTGCTCTCTTGTTTCCTCAGGTGTCCAATATTCTCTCTACCCTGGAAACAATCCTGACTAAAGGAGAAGTTCAGTCTGTTGTGGTTGAATATGAAGCACTTAATGTCATTATACGGTGAGTGCTCTGCAATATTCCATTGGCAGCCTTTGTGTAAGGGGGGAAACTCATACAAAACCCAAGTGGCACTGAATGTACTAAAGAAAAAAACTAAAGCTCCTTGAGTTGTTTATTCTGTTAAGGATTGTTTGTCTCCAGTGTTGCCCTGGTTTTCACTGGGCTAGAGGTGGTTGCTGAGTGCTGTGGGTGGGATTTGGGATGGGAATGGTGCTGATAACACCAGGGGTGTTTTAGTTAGTGCTGAGCAGAGTTTGCTCTAAGTCAAGGACAAAGGGACACAGCTGATCCCAGCTGACCAGGGGATGTTCCATGGAATTGTGCCCAGGGGTGAACTGGGGAGCTGCTGGGCTGTGCACCACTTGTTTGGTGTGTTATAATTAATTAAAGTATTGCCTTAATAATAATGCCATCATTCTGAAGCAGAAATTAGGCAATATTGTTTCATTTTTAGTGGCTCTTTAGGAATTATTTCCCACCTGTCACCTGTGCTTCCCAAGTCATGTTCTTACATTTTGTTTCCAGAACCTGCCTGCTTAAGAAATAGAAATTCTCTGCCATTATTTGGGGGTTTATTTAAAAATACCTTATTAAGAAATATCGCCTTGGCAACACATTTTAGTGCAATGTTTCCCATAACACTGTTGAAATTCCTGTCTAATTCCAAAAGTGACTTTTTAGGGCCATCACTGTGAGCATGTTGTTCTGGTCAGCAGAACTGAAATATTCAAATTTTACCTTTACTTAGTGCTAATTTAATTTCTGTATTAGTAAACATACTGAGCTTGTATCTTTACTCTTTTTTAAGTTTTCTCTTAAACTTTTGGCATCTGGTTTGAGCTACAAATCCATTTTAAATATTTCTTTTAAACAGTTCTTGTCCTCTGGCTTTAATAAAATTATTTGAAAGACAGAACTTTTCCTTAGTGCAGCAAATACTCCATAAACTGTAGGGATGGAGATTTGACTTTCCTGGGGAAAAGAGGGACTTAAAACAAAATTCTAGGATTTCTGGATTCAGGCTGACTTGACTATATGCCAGATATTCCCATTTCTGCATGTTTTTTGGTGTGGGTGGGCTGGTGGAAACGTGTGGAATTTTGTCACGCTGTGCTCTAACAGTTTAAGAATAGGAGGATAAAATCAGAGCTCTGACCAGGCCAGTGTTGATGGAGTGTGTCCAGACCTGGCTGGGGATTTGCCCAGAAGCTGCTGGGAGTTGTTCCCAGCTGTGTGGGAGCTGCCTGGGCTCCTGGGAGCTCCCAGGGATGCTTCATGGCCAAACCTTCCTTGGGCAGAGTGCATTCCTGCCAGGCTCTCAGCTCCTGTGCCCAAATTGTTGGGATAAAGTGGAAAGCACAGCTCTCAGGTCAGGCTGTTGTGCTTTTGGAGAGGTTTATCTGAAATAACACTTGAACTTTGCTGTTTTAGTACAATCTCACAATACAATTGATTAAAAACATTTGGGATGGTTTCCTATGAATCCTGGATGGAATTAGAGCATTCAGTGATGATACAAAGGTAACTTGACTGCCTGCTCTTGGAGATCTGTAATCCCGATTTTTTTGGGATTAAAAATTGATTTAAAAAATTTGGGATGGTCTCCTATAAATCCTGGCTGGAATTAGAGCATTTATTGATGACACAAAGATAACTTGAGTGCCCAAGCTGCTGTTGGAGATCTGTAATCCCTATTTCTTTGTGGTTTTTTTTTTTGGATCCAGCTTAATGGAGCAAGCTCCAGCCCAGATGGGAGAAGAGGCTGTGAGGTGGGCAAAGCTGATCATCCCCCTGGTTGTCCACTCAGCTCACAAAGTGCAGTTAAGAGGTGCCACTGCCCTGGAGATGGGAATGCCACTGCTCCTGCAGAAGCAGCAGGAGGTGGCAGCTGTCACCGAGCACCTGATGACCACAGTGAGTGACAGTGCTGGGCCTCTGGGCAGCAGGGGCACTTGGGGCAGTCATTTCATTTTCTGTGCATTGACAGCAACTTCTTAATGCCAGTGGTTTTAATGGGAAAAAAAATGGAAATGTAAATATTCACTGCAAAACAGTGCCCAGCAACAAAGGGGATGGGAGACAGAATTTGGAGGCCTGAGGGTGGAGAGGGGCAGGAAAGCAGAGGATGCTCAGCATTTTCCATGTCCTTTAAGAGTCTCCATCCTGTGCAGCCGCAGCCCCTTGGTGTCTTTGATGGAGCTTTTCATGTTTGCTTTCACTTCCAGGACTGGCTCATTATTACTTGGCTCATTTAGTTGGCCTTATTTTCTTCTGAAAAACCCAAAAACCCAACCAAACAAGGTGGTGTTTGGGAGCAGGGGATGTTTTGACTTCAGAGTTGGAGGAAATGCAAATATTTGAAGAAATTGATTTTGCTTTGTTGGTTGCCACTGTCAATAAGAACCATAAATTTCGAGTGAAAAGGAAATCAGGTGGTAGCAAATGCTGTGTGGTACAGAATGAAATCCTTCTGATGTAGAAACAGCAGAAATGCTGCTCCACTTCCTCATGGCACCACCAAGTTGTGGGTTTTGCTAAGCAAAACAATCTCATGCTTAGTTAAGTTTTTGAGTTTTATATATATATATATTTAATTGTAAAAATATATTTGCATAATCTCAAATCTTGCGTGTTGGTCGTGTCCCCAGACATTGGTATGAGTGTGTAGTTTTTAGAATATTTTAAAATCCATTTTTTGTAGAAATTCTGTTTCTTTCTGCCTGCAGAAATTAATTTCCGAACTTCAGAAATTGTTTTCTTCCAAAAACGAGACCTTCGTGTTAAAGCTATGGCCCCTGTTTGTCAGATTGCTTGGAAAGGTAAGCAGAAAAGGAATAAACCTTTAGGGACAGGAGTTTTGAACAGCAGAAATCTCTTTTAATGGTGCATTTCTTGCTGCTCAGACCCTGCATCGCAGTGGCAGCTTCATCAACTCCCTGCTGCAGCTGGAGGAGCTGGGCTTCCGCAGTGGCTCCCCTGTGGTGAAGAAAATTGCCTTCATTGCATGGAAGAGCCTCATTGATAACTTTGCTCTAAATCCAGGTAGGCTTAAATAAAATATTTAACCTGATTTGTTTTAACACAAGTCATGCATAGCTGGAAAAATACACATACATTTCATACATAACTGTGTAATATGTATTAATACATAACTATTATAAAAATAAAAATATAAAAAATAATCTCTGAGATATTTGTATACCACTGGATATCCACATAATCTTGCAGAAAAATTCATTGTCTGTGTGCATAGTTAAAATTCAAGTTTTTCTTGGTTTTTTCTTTTTTTTTTTTTTTTTTTTTTTTTGAGGCAAGCTGATAGTTTGATTGTTTGTTCTGTCCTAGTTTTTGTGCTGGGAATGCTAGAAATAGAATAAGATTAGTAAATCGTGTTTTGTAGGGCTATAAATGATCCAAAGAGCAGTGAAATAGAGAATAAAACCTTCTGTATGTTTTATTTTGGATGGTGTGGTCTAACTGGAGAAAGGCAACACTTCAGGATTCCAGAAAAATTTTTAAAAAGTTAAAAAAAAGTTCTTCCAAAGGTGTAAACTGAATCTGGACAAGTTTTTATTCTACCTTGTGTTAAAATACAATATTTTTTACCTTGATTGTGCTTCTCTATGTTGTGAAGAGAAAACTCAGTGTTTGATTTTCCTGTCCCTGGAGCAGATGGGACCTAACAGAGCAGGCAAGAGGAAATTTCTTCTGTTTATCACAGAATCCCAACATGGGTCAGGTTGGGTCCAACCTCCCTTCTTGAGTGGGGTCAGGTTGGAATGCAGAAAATTTAATTTCAGTCTTTGTATTGAAAAGAAATACTTCATTTTTGCAGTGTTGTTTTAAGCAATAATTAGAGCAGTAAGAGAATTTGAAAGGTTGGTGTGGTTGACTTTTGCAAATTACTGTTAATTAAATTTGAAGGTAAAAGATACTGGGAAAAAAACAGTGGTTTAATCAAATGTTGCTGAGCTGTGATTGTTTAAAATGCACCTTTTGGATCCCCCAGACATCCTGTGCAGTGCCAAGAGGCTGAAACTGCTGATGCAGCCCCTGAGCTCCATCCATGTGAGGACAGAGGCTCTGGCCCTGACCAAGCTGGAGGTCTGGTGGTATCTGCTGATGAGACTGGGGCCTCACCTGCCCTCCAACTTTGAACAGGTAACTCAGGTGACAGGAGTCCTGATCCCTGTGCAGCAGAATGTAAAATATTCCTGCTTCATCCCTTTCTGCTGTGTTATTGAAATCAAACTCCCTCAAGGAACCAGTTTGTCCTTGTGTGTGACTTACAGATTGTGTAGAAGGGATATTTGGGACTCACAGCCCCAAAATATTGGAGAGTCTGTGGGAATGTCCTTTAGCATCTCTGACAATCTGCCCTGAGTGCAGTCATGGATTATAAATGTGTTTAATAAAGGCTCTCTCCTCCTTTCACCAAGGAAGTGTGGGCTTGGAAAAGGCTGCATAGGAAAACTGGTGAAAGACCATAAATATTTAGGAAGATAGAAAGAAAAAGGATGCAGGTGTTCCATTCCTAGTCCCACTGGAAGTGGAATGGACCTGTTTCTATTCAACACCTGGATTCCATTAAATTAATCTTCAAGATGGGAGTAAAGGGAGGGAAAAGTATTTTCTTAGGCTTATTAAAATACTCTGCATCCACCAGGAATTTTTGTTTGATTAGATGTTCTAATTCATTCTAAATATCCAGATTGGTGAGCAGCAGCCCGGTCTGTGCTGATTGAAATGAGTTTTTTGTGGCTTGCTTGTGTTGTAGCTGTTGCTGGTGTCCCGTTGCAGGTTTGTGTCCCTCTAATCCAAAGCACCCTGAGTGTGGATCCTGCTGCTGCCGTCCCAGGAACGCCCTCACGGCCAAACAACCCCAGCCTGGGCTCAGCAGGCCCTGGGCAGAAACCAGGTACTGAAACCTCAACCTGTGGGAGCTTCCAGCTCCATTTCACATGCAGAGACTCAGCTCTTCTCTTTGTCATGTTCTGCTTTTCCATTTCTAATCCTTGTTCTTCAGAACAGTGAGTTTTCTGCATGGTCACTGCATGGTTTATATGGGGGAAAGTGAGGCTATTGCAGTCACTATTTAAAGTTTCCCAAGTTGTGCCAATCACAGTTGAGGGCTCAGCAGCCCCTGGGCAGAAACCAGGTACTGAAGCATCAACCTGTGGGAATTTCCAGCTCCATTTCACATGCAGAGACTCACCTCTGTTTGTCACATTCTGCTTTCCCATTTCTAGTTCTCCAGAGCAGTGAGTTTTCTGCATGGTCACTGCATGATTTATGTGGGGGAAAGTGAGGCTGTTGCAGTCACTATTTAAAGTTTCACAAGTTGTGCCAATCACAGTTTGAGGACCAGTTTTAATGGCCTGAATTGTGTTCTCTGTTCCAAGGGAGCTCTGGTTTGAAATCTTATTTTTTCATCTATGAGTGCTATTTATGTGCCCTTTTATTTCTGTAGCATTTTTAGTTTCTGCCTAAATAGTAGAGAGCCTTGGAATGGTTTGGGTTGGAAAGGACCTTAAAGCTCATCCAGGGACACCTCCCACTATCCCAGGCCCTGGCCAGCCTGGCCTTGGGCACTTCCAGGGATGGGCATCCCACCCTCCCAGCCAGGAGTTCCTTCCCACCTAACCCTGCCCGGGGATGATGATTCATCAGGAATTTTAATGCTTTAACCACGTGTAAAACCACCTCTTAGCACATGTAAAACCACCTCTAGTTTGCATTATTAATTATATTCTGGACTTCTCTTGGATAAAGAACATTATCCAAGAAAAGTCCAGAATATACTTAATAATGCAAACTTTTTTATTGAAAATCAAAATACCACCTCTAAATATTCCATAAGGAACCCCTGGTTTTCCTTCCCTTTCTGGAAGCCTGACATCCATGGCTTGTCCCATTCTGTTCTGCTGTAATCAGGAGCCTCAGGGATCCTGGATTTCAGGAATTTCCTGTTTTCCCCTTCTCAAAAAGTTCATCTCAGTCCTGTGAGATGACAGCTGAGTTGGTCAAAATATTTTGCCAAGACCTCTTTAAATTTCTGTTCCAGGTGACAATTTACAAAGGAAACTGTTTTGTAGCAGCAGATTGATACAAGTATTCAGTGGCTGTGTAGCCACAGCTTCCACGGAGATTTGTATGGCCAAAATAAAATTTAGTGTCCTACAATTTACCTTTTTGGGGCAGATATTTAAATACTGGGAAAAATATGGCTGTGATAGCAAACCCTGCTTATCTGAGAAAGCTGGCTGTCAGAGGTGCCTTTCAGCCAGCAGCACTGCATGATTTGTCCTTTTCCTGGGGAATTGGGGAATTTTTGCCTGGAATTTCTGTGATGTTCCTGATTTTTGTGCCCTCCCTCAGGTCCTTTGCTGTTTGTGAGCCCGGGCACCCCCAGGATGGGCCTGAACAGCCCAGCAGGAGGGCAACTCTTCCCTTCCATCCAGCTCCTGGGCATTGAAATGCTGCTCCACTTCCTCATGGGACCACAAGTTGTGGATTTTGCTAAGCACAACAAACTCGTGCTTAGTTTAGGTATATGAGTTTTATATTTATATTTATAAAGATATAGTTTGTAATTATATATTTATATTTATAAAGATATAATTTATGATTACATATTTATATTTATAAATATGTAATTTTTATTTTTATATATGTATATATATATATAAGTGTAAAAAATAAGTGTCATCTCAAATCTTGTCTGTTAGAATAAAATGATTTAAACTTTGAACTGTTGTCAGTTTTAAAATATCTTTATGTTAAAAATGCTGTAAATACACAAGCACTTGATTATTTTTAAGGCTTATTTTCCCAGTAAACTGCAAAGTAACAGGTTTATGGAATGTGTTTTTTTGTTCTTGTAGAGCCTCTCCAGTACCCACTGATCAGTAGCCCTTCTTTTTTTTGTAAGCATGCCAGCACTCTGATAAATGCTGTTCAGGATGGCTTTATTGCAATTGGAAAAGAAGTTCCTGGTAAGAATTAAGTGGTGAAATTTAAACATTTTCTGGGAAATCAAGTGGGCAAGGGAAACATAAGAAATCAACACTTTGTGTGATGTCCTGATGTTATAAAAAGTAAAACTGGTCTGAGTTGCATTGAAATTTGAGTTTTGGCTTAAATCCAAATCTGTCCTTTAGCACAACTTGTATTTTAGCTGCAGTTTTGTTGAAAATTTTTATTGCAAACTGAATAAAACCATTGTTACCTTGCAGATTGTTTGCTGAATGTTATCTGGAAGGACATAAATGGATATGTAAAAACAGCAATTGAAGCAGGTAAAAGGGTCATTTTCTTGAATGTGGCATTGCTCACCAGTCAGAGATGGTTTATTTTTAAACTAGAGCAGAAATTGTTCATTGTTCATTGCTTGGGTTTAGTCTCAGTCAATAATTCTGTTCTATTTTAAAGCAATTTCAAAAGAAAAACAATCCCTCCTCAAGTCTTTAGTATTGAGGAATGGAGACAAAAATTAAAAGTTTTTGTCTCTTTTTTCTTCATTGAAACTCTGTTTCATCTGCAGATGTATAAAAGTTGTTTCCTATTTTAAAAATAGGAATATTATAGGAATATCCCTTATCCAAGGGAAGTCCAGAATATACTTAATGATGCAAACTTTTTAACTGAAAAACAAACAGAACACAAAGAATTCATCCATTCTTTGGATGAATACAAAATTCCACAACTTTAATGTCTCAAAATTCAAATCCTTAATGAAACAAAGGTGTTTCCATTTCCTAATTAAACTTGAAGGTTTTTTATTTAAACTTTGGAATTTCTTTTCTATTATGAGCAGAATTGGTATCTGAATCTCTGAAGGATTTGGTAAATTTTTACAAATTTAAACAGAATTTTTTGCCTTTGCACTAGAAGTTTGAGTGATGCTCAGAGTGACCATTGTGCTCTGACTGGAAATGTTCTTTATTTTAGGAAATAAGAAAGAGAAGGGAGGCTCAGAAATTCTGACCATGTTACTGCAGGCCTTAAAGAACATTGTGAGATCCAATGCTCTGCCTGTGCACAAAGTCCTGGTGAGTTCTGCCTGAAAAGCATCTTCAGCTGTAGCAGCAGAATTGGGTACTTCAAAAATGGTTCTTCAAAAAATACCTTGGAGACCTTTGTGATGGAATTTTTTGTTGTTTTTTAACTGAAGGGAATTGTTTCAGTTTTGCTTTTTTCTGGGTTTTTGTAAATTTTTTTGATATTTTTAAATAAATTTTTCGGTATTTTTTGTAAATTTTTTTGTATTTTTTCTGTAAATGTTTTGGTATTTTTTTGTAAATTTTGGGAAGGGGGTTTGCAGATTTTTTTGGGTTTTGGAGGGGGGGTTGTATTTTTTGGTAATTTTTTTGTCGCTTTTTGTAATTTTTTGTAATTTTTTTGGTTTTTTGTATTTTTTTTTGTATTTTTTGGTATTTTTGGGGTTTTTTTTGTTTTGGGGGTTTTTTTTAAATTTTTGGGGGTTTTGTTAGTTTGTTTTTGGGTTTTTATTTGCAATTTTTGTATTTTTGGGGTTTTCTTGTGTTTTTTGGGGGTTTGGTATTTTTTTATGTGGGTTTTGGTGGGTTTTGTATTTTAGCTGTATTTGGTCTATTTTGGGGTTTTTTTGTATATTTTTTGTATTTTTGGGTGGGTTTTTTTGTATTTTTTGTAATTTAGAGGGAGGTGGTTTTTTAATTTTTTATTTGTATTTATTCTATTTTGCTTAAAATACTTGAACCCTCAGCAAAAAATGCATTTAAATGTATTATTTTTCTTTTCCCCTACTCAGTCTCTCATTGATATCACTGTCAAGGAGTTGCCTCCAAAAGTTTTGGGGTCCCCAGCTTACCAGGTTGCTGATATGGATCTTTTAAATGTAAGTCTGAATTAATTTCTGGGACTTGGTTAATGCTGAAAAGTTGTGGGAAGTCAAATTATTTCATGTTCCACATGACTTTGCAGGCCTCACTAATATAACTGTGTCTAATTAATGAAATTACTGCACAAAAAGGGCTGATACTGATTAGTGAATGTCATGTTCTGTGCGCTGCACCAGCAGTTAAGAAAATATTTAGACAATAATTACAAAAAGCTGTGAAAAAAGGCAGAAATGCTGCTGAATTTTGGTGGTTTTGTTTAGGGGAGGAGCAAACTCAGTAGGAAGGAATGAGCTCCTTGTTAAAGTTCTAATTAGCAGATATTAAAAACATTTTGTTAAGGACTCTCAACATTAGCAAACCTGAAATATTTGTGATAAATTTGAGCAGAAGTTGCCCAAAAGTTCTCTTGCTGTAAGCTGGAAATGAGCAAATCCCAGCATCTGGCAGCACCTTAGGTTTCCAGTTTTCCCTCTTGTTTTTATGTTCAAGTGTTAGAATTGACAATTTTGGACAAGTTTTAATAATTGTGAATTTCTGGCTAATTGTTATTATTGTTGTTATTGTTATTATTGTGAATTTCTGGCTAATAATAATATTTGTGATTTTCTGGCTAATAATAATTGTTATTATTGTTGTTGTTGTTATTGTTATTATTGTGAATTTCTGGCTAATAGTAATAACAATAATTGTGAATTTCTGGCTAATAATAATAGTTGTGAATTTCTGGCTAACAATAATAATAATAGTGAATTTCTGGCTAACAATAATAATAATAGGGAATTTCTGGCTAATAAGAATAGCAACAGTTGTGAATTTCTGACGAATAATAATAAGAATAAATGTGAATTTCTGGCGAATAATGGTAACAATAATAGTGAATTTTTGGCTAACAATAATTGTGAGCTCTGGCTCAGAGTTGAATGCAGTACAGAAATGCTTGTGGAGGTGAGGCAGCCCTTTCATTTGCTCAGTGCTGTTTAACCTCTCCCATTCCTGTTCCAAGGGCACTCCAGCTCTGTTCCTGATCCAGCTGCCTTTCCGTAACAACCTCCTGGAATGCTGTGTGACAGATGAGAGGTACCTGCAGCTTTGAGCATCCCTTAGAAAACACCTCACCATTTTTATTTGCCCTCTCATTTCAGCTGGGGAAAAGCCCAACTCTGACCTGTGGCATTTCCTCCCGCAGGTTCTTTGGGATCCTGGAAGCTCTGGTGGGTTTTGCCCTGTCTGGGCCCACCTCTGCCCTGGCTTTCAGTGAGTCTGTGCTCTGTGTCATGGATCAGAGTGCAGGGCAGGTGGGCAGCAAGGAGCACCTCTGGAGGATGTGGAGCATTGTTGTTAATCCTCTGACTGAGTGGATCAATCAGGTAATTCATTCATTCAGCAGTGAATGACTTCATTCATTAATTCATTCAGCATGAATAAATCATTCAGCAGTGGATTTGGTTCTCTTCCCCACCCCCACACCTCCACAGGAGCACTTTACTGAGCGTTTATCTGAATTTTTTAAGGAATTCCATGTCTTGAAGTGATCCTGGAATTGGATAGCTTGGCATAATCCTGCTGGTGAAAACCACAGAAAGGCTCCTCCCAGGAACTGTTAACTTTTAAATACCATGGGTTGGATTGCTTGGTTGAAAATCAAATAAATCCCAGATTGGGATGTTCAGGATGTAATTAGAGCAGAGTTTTACTCATGTTAGACATCTTCAGTGTAATAAAAGCCTTATGAATTATAATAGTTGAGAGATTTAGCACCTTGTTTACTGGAAATAAGTTGATTGTAATATAGGAGTTGCTGAATTAATTAATCCTCATTAATCATTAGATCTAAAAATCACAGAATTGATGAAGAAAGTTTTAGATGCTGTGACTATTTCCAGCAGCATGGGCACAGGGAATGGCTTCCCACTGCCATGGGCAGGGATGGAGGGGATATTGAGAATTGGGAATTCCTGCCTGGGAGGGTGGGGAGGGGCTGGGATGGAATTCCCAGAGGAGCTTTGCCTTCCTGAAATCTGTGTTATTGATCAGCAAATGTAACATTTGGTGTCCAGGAGGTAAAATGTCCATGAAGATGATTCCTGCTTCGAGTTCTGTTCCCCACATTTTCAGAGTGCTCAGTGAGGAAATGCAGTGGCCAAGCCAGAGCCTGATCCCGAACTGCAGCAACAAGGACTGACTTAAAAATTAATTACAGCCTCATTAACAACAGCCTGATTAACAACCACTTCCTCATGGTCCTTGGCTGTGGGACCTTTTTGCCTTCCCATGCCTTGAACATCCCTGGGAGTGCCCAAGGCCGGGCTGGAGCAGCCTGGCAGGGTGGGAGGTGTGGGGTGAGATCAGTGGGGTTGGAATGAGATGAGGTTTAAGGTCCCTCCCAAGCCACCCCATCCCAGGATTCTCTGGGGTGGTCATCACTTCCTGCAGCTGAAATAAGTGAGGAACACCAAACATTTCCTAGATTGGTTTTCTTGGAATATATTTTGGCTTTTAGAAACAGAGTTTTATACCTTTTGCTGGCAGGATCCTCCTGAGCTCTTGAAAGAGCAGAATATCTGATTTCAAAGTGTATTTCATCAGGAACAGCATTATTTGTCAGCCCTGTTTTGCAGCTTTAGCTTTGCTAAACATAATTTAGCAGATCTCTTTTAAATTAGATACAAAAATGTGTTGTAAATTCTAATGTGGTGATTTCTGTGGCATGGAGTGGTTTGGGTGAGACTTGAAGCTTTAAGAATTCTTTTTGCTGACAGGAGTTGGCAGAGAAATGAAAAAAGGGAGTAAAAATAAGAATAAAGTTTAAATATTCAAATGTCCCAGTTGGAGACAAAATTTGGGAGGTGACTTCCCCAAGGGGTCTCTTCTAAAAAAGCAGATTTTAGCAGCACTTCTCCCAGAAGATAATCTGGGAAAGAATGGGTTTTGGGAAATAATCTCCTTGGAGAAGAGTGGAAAAAACTCTTTATTTAACAAGGAAAATATTCACAAGTCTGAAGAAATGAATCCTATTAAAGCATAAACTCTTTTCTTGTTGCAGAATAACGAGGTGAACCAGGGGGATGCCCTGGAGCACAACTTCAGTGCTGTCTACAGTGCTTTGTTGCTGCCAGTATCCCACATTTTTCCTGCTCAAGAATTCCCACAGGTAACAGCAAATGAATCAAATTAATCAAATTAACTCAAAACAACGTGGGATTTATCAAATCTCTGAACCATCAGAGCTGATTTTGGGTTCAGTCTGCTGGGTTTGGGGTTCAGTACAACACCATGGATTCAAAACCCCAAACCTCCAACTTAACCTAGGGGGATTCTTTAGGGATTTTTGACAGAAGAAGAAAACACAAAGCAAGTTTTTCTCTGCACAGATATTGATATTTACCACCTTTTTCTCTCTGTTCAAGCCCACTCTGAAATCCTTGCTGCGCTCCTGGTCTGACCTGTACCGAGCTTTTGCTCGCTGTGCTGCCCTGGTGGCAACAGCAGAAGAAAACCTGTGCTGTGAGGAGCTTTGTGCCAAAATAATATCTGGGCTAGAAGGTGAAACTCCAGTAGTGAGTATAAAACTGATCATTTAGCAGATCTCTTTTTAATTAGATCTAAGAATGTGTGTATAAATTCTCATGGGGTGATTTCTGCAGTATGGAGTGCCGTGGGGGAGATTGAAGCTGAAGGAATTCTTTTTGCTGACAGTAGTTGGTAGAGAAATGAAAAAAGGGAGTGAAAATAGATATAAAGGTTAAATATTCAAATAGTTAGACAGATTTTAGATTTGTCTTCTAATTAATAAGAATGGTTAATGAGTGTCATGGTGGTGGTGAATGGGATTTGTCCAGATAAAATGTGATTATAAATACCACAAACCCAGGCACTGCAGTTAGGAAAGAGAACATGGAACCATCAGCCTTGTACACTAAAATTTAGGGATTTTATTCCTAAAGCTGTGTAAAAAAGAAAGATTTTTGAAAGAATCAGTGGTTTTGTTGCCTAAATTGCCTATTCCCAAATTCACACCACATTTAGTTTGGGATATAAAATCCTTCATGCATAAAGTTCACTTTGGAAAAAATACTGTGAAAAGCACAAAAATACGGAATTAAAAAACCTGGAATTGAGAGGATTGCATCATTTTTACCTACTTTGAGTACTGCTGTATCTTGATAAATAAGTGATAAATATCAGCTTTAATAATCAGTAATTACTAAACAACACAATTTAAAAGTTCAGTGGGAAGTTATATTGCAACTTCTTTTAGCACACAATATCAGTGTTCTTTTTAAAGCAAGTCTGGCCTTATTTAGGAAAATTTGGATGGATTGAGAGGGGGGAAGAAAGCAACTTTGATCATCTTTTTCTATGCACTAAAAATTATTTGTGCTTTGACTGTTAATAGCATCTTAATTGTGCCTGTAATGACTTTTGTGGCAGCCAGGCTTTGTCCTTGAGCACACAGTGAGCCTTGAACCTTAATTTTATTGATTGATCCTAAATGTGGATAAATCATTTAATTGATTAATGATAAATTGATAAATTTGAAAATTTGATATAATTGATAAATTATTTTTAATTGTTTTATCCTAAATGTGACTCCTTCTCCCAGCTGCCTGCCACTGTTGGCTGCTTTAGACACTATTTATCTTAATTGTTAGAATTAAAAAGCCCATCCTCAGTGTAAATGTGTATTTAAAATGGAATTTTATCAGTCTCACCTGATCATGCAGAGCAACTTCACCCACCTGTAATTAAAAGGTGTTTCTTTGCTGTCCTGAGCACCAAGGGTGGTTTTTTCTGTCATTGGAAAATCAAGAGGATTGATTTTTGGCTTTGCTGCTTAATGTCTGATTTTGCTGGTTGGTTTTTGATTTTGCAGATTGATTTCTGTTTCTCCTGGTTGGTTTCTGGTTTTGCTGCTTGATTTTTGTTTTTTCGCATTGATTTTTCTTTTTGCTGATTGATTTCTGTTTCTGTTTCCTCCTCAGGTGTTCTCCATGCTGGAAGGTCTCACCCACCTTGTGTCAGTCATGGTTGACTGCATCAACTTTGCACCCTATGGCACTAAATTCCAGCCCAAAAACAGATGTAAGGAAATACTTTAATTTTGGGGGCTTTGTTACTGCAAGAGTTGGATAAAAATTAGAGTTTAACAGCAGACAAAGGGTCATTTGGTATAAAATATTCTTTGTTTTGTTTCCTTTTCCCACTTAAACTGTTAAAGCTGAAGAAATAATTTCCAAAAAAGCAGAATTCAGTAAAAAAGTAGTTAAAATTTACCTGCCCCATGGGAATTTGTTAAAGTGGTAAAATGCAGTGTTGGGCTGCTGAAGGAATGAAATGCTGTAATTGGAAATGTTGATGAGGAAGAGCATAATGTAAACTTCACTTCCAAACAAAGAAAGTAATAAGGAATTCTGTTTCTCCTTCCCTCCTGTTCACTGTTCCAGAATTTGTGTATCAGGTGCTATCTGAAGAGTGGATTTTTATTTTCAAGTAGGCATTCAAAGCTTAAAAATTTCAAGTAAAAAATTTCAAGTTCATTAAAACCTTAAAAATTTCAAGTAGGCATTAAAACCTGCAGAGTCTGAGCAGCCAGAAATATAAATAAGACTAGAAATCAGATAAAATTACCCATTAAAATTGTGGTTAAGTCGTTAAATCAATTTTTAAACTATTTATATGTAGATCTAGTTTGGGAATCAGAGTTCTTCCTCTCATGTAGACTCAGCTGTCTTTTAAGTTAAAAATGCAGTTTCTGATTGAATTTGTGAACCTCAGCTCCCCAGACACCCACAGACTGGGCTAAGAAGAAGAAGGAGCCCCTTGGCAAGCTGAGCTCTCTGTTGAGGCTGCTGCTGCTGCTGCTGAACTCCTTCCACGAGCTGAGCTGCAGAGAGCAGCAGGCAGAGCCCCTGCTGGCCCTGGGGCTGGCCCTGCTGGCAGCTCTGCACAGCATCATCAGCCACATCTCACTGCCCTCCCTCCTGGGCACCACCCTGGGCACCTTCTCCAAACCCCTGGCGCTGTTCTACGAGAAAACCAGGTCAGGATTGGAAGGGTGCCTGGGAATTTGGGGTGGGGAAACTCTGGAGTTGGGTGGGATGGAGTGTGGTGTTCCTGGGAAGAGATGAGAATCTTGACTCCGTGCTTCACAAGGCTGATTGATTATTTTATTATATATAATATATATAAAATATTAAAATCCTATATTAAACTATACTAAAAGAATAGAAGAAAGGTTTTCATCAGAAGGCTTGAAAGGAATGATAACAAAATCTTGTGCCTGACCAGAGTCTGAGCCAGCTGGGCTGTGATTGGCCATTAATTAGAAACAACCACATGAGACCAATCCCAGATGCACCTGTTGCATCCCACAGCAGCAGATAATCATTGGTTACATTTTGTTCCTGAGGCCTCTCAGCTTCTCAGGAGAAAAGATTCTAGCAAAAGGATTTTTCATAAAATATATCCGTGACAGTGGAACTCAGGGTTTGCAGGGATTGAAAAAAGCTCCATATTTCAAATGGAAATTTGATCTCTTCAGAATGACTCTCTTGGCATCTCTGCAAGGCTCAAAAGTTTACTTTCCACCTGCTGGTAATTTGCCCTGCAGTAAAGATATTTATTGATAGAAATAAAGAAAATTAAAAAAAAAATTTACATTAGATTTTCTAGGAAATTAATGATAGTTTCTTGATGTGCACTGAATTCCTTGAAATTTTTAAGCAGAAGGAAATACTGGGGAAAACTTTGCTTGGTGCTTTTTTCCTGAGCATTGTTTTCCTTGCATTTATTCATAAAAATGGAAAATATTATTTTCTGAGCATCTATTTTTTTAAGATTTATTCCTGAAAAAGGAGAAGTTGAATAAATATTTTTGAAGGAAGACATGTGGAAGCAAATAAAAATTTGGGAACCTGTTCAGCTTGAAGGTCACAGACTTATAAAATGAGTTAAAAAATGCAGTTTGCTCACATTTTTCTGGCGAATTGCACCTAAGTGTTTATTTACATGGTATATATTTATTTACATTGAATAAATTTATTTACATAGAATTTATTTATTTATTTGGGATTGTTTAGTTTATGGAACTGCTTAGTGGTACTTCAGCTTTGTAATGCCAATAATTCAGCTTTTTAGTGCAAATGTGTTTAAGGAGAGCATTTAGAGTGCAATTAGAAGTTCATTTATAAGAAAAGTTTAATTTTAACTTTGTACTAATTATCACTGACTTTTCCATCAATTCCTCCTGAAGTCAGCATATCAGTATCCATGGAATTTAAAGGATGATCTGGGAAACTCCATCAGGAAATTGTTTAATCCCCAACTGAGGCTCATTTCACAAAATGATTCCATCAAGTTACCCACTCAAACCAGTATGCAGTGCTGGAATTTATTGTCTGTTAAATTTTTATGCTTGGGATAAATGAGACAGCAGAATAGAAATGAATTGGATTTGTTTTGGCAGGCTCCCTGAGGTACCCAAAGTCTACAGCAACCTAAACAACAAGGTAAATTTGCTACAGAGATCACTGGGCTTGGGGGAGATGTGGAACAGCAGAGTTCTGCCATTTCTTCTGTAAAAAAAACAGATAAAAATGTGATGAGGGTAGAGATTTAATTTTAAAATTCTTTTAAATTTAAAAAATTTAAAATTTAAATTTTAGAAGTAAGGATTTGGGGGAGACGGGGAACGGCAGAGTTCTGCCATTTCTTCTGTAATAAAATAAAAAATGTGATGAGGGTAGAGATTTAATTTTAAAATTCTTTTAAATTTAAAAAATTTAAAATTTAAATTCTAGAAGTAAGGATTTGGGGGAGGTGGGGAACAGCAGAATTCTGCCATTTCTTCTGTATTAAAAAAAAGATAATAAAAATGTGATGAGGGTAGAGATTAATTTTAAAGTTTTTTTAAATTAAAAAAAATTAAAATTTAAATTCTAGAAGTAAGGATTTGGGGGAGGTGGGGAACAGCAGAGTTCTGCCATTTCTTCTGTAATAAAATAAAAAATGTGATGACGGTAGAGATTTAATTTTAAAATTCTTTTAAATTAAAAAAATAAAAAATTTAAGTTCTAGAAGTAAGGATTTGGGGGACGGGAACAGCAGAATTCTGCCATTTCTTCTGTATTAAAAAAAGATATTAAAAATGTGATGAGGGTAGAGATTTAATTTTAAAGTTTTTTTAAATTAAAAAAATTTAAAATTTAAATTCTAGAAGTAAGGATTTGGGGGAGGTGGGGAACGCAGAATTCTGCCATTTCTTCTGTATTAAAAAAGATAATAAAAATGTGATGAGGGTAGAGATTTAATTTTAAAGTTTTTTTAATAAAAAAATTTAAAAATTAAATTCTAGAAGTAAGATTGGGGGAGGTGGGAACCGCAGAGTTCTGCCATTTCTTCTGTAATAAAAAAATGTGATGAGGGTAGAGATGTAATTTTAAGTTCTTTTAAATTTAATTTAAATTTAAATTCTTTTAAATTAAAAAAAATTAAAATTTAAATTCTAGAAGTGAGGAGCACTCAGCCGTGGGACTTTTATGTGATGTGACATTTCGGGCTGTAAAAATAAAGTCGAAAATAAACTTACAATTGAGATATTTGAGATTTTAGTTGGAAGTTTCCCTTAAAGCCCGTGTGTTTTGTTCTCCCTGAGCTGGAGAAGCTGCTGGCAGAGATCCTGCAGTGCCTGCAGTGCCACTGCCCGGGCTCCTGTGACACGGAGCTGCTGCAGCAGCTGAGCCCCGTGCTGTGCGTGGCCTTCCAGCACAGGAACAAACAGATCCGCCAGCAGAGCGCCCAGCTCTGGAACTGCACCTTCGCCAAGGCCTCCTCCCTCACCTACCCCGAGGAGCTCAAGTAAGAAACAGCTTGGTGTTATTTACATCCTCTCAGGGAGACCCACCAGTGCTGCTGTACCATTCTGGTTCCCTGGGAAAGCTGGGGGATGTTTTTATTGTGAGCTGCTGCTCTTTTCCTGCCCCTTTCTCCTCCCACAAATCTAAAATTATTTTTTATTTTTTGTTGTTGAGCAGGTCTGTGTTAAGCCAAGCCAAAAAGAAAATCCCTCTGCTTCTGCCTGGTTTTGAAAGCATTGAGGTGTCTGAGGAGTGCAGTGGGCCCTTCTCTGACCTGGTAAATATTTTGTTGGGATTTCATGGGAATTGTTCAGCAGGGAGTGAAAGGTCAGCTGGGATTTTTAATCTGATTGACCTGCCATGGTTTCATGTTTAGGATGATAAACTCTGCTGGGTGAGCGCTGTCAAAAGACTCACCTGGTTTTGGCCACTTCCTGCATTATAATTTATTAGAATTTATTTGAAATAATTAATTTTTTAAGTTGTCCTCTACATAGTTCAGAGGAGATTTGTGAGCGTGGGATGGTTTTATTCTAGAAATTACCACAGGGTGGGTTTGTGAGCTTGGAGTTCCTTCCCACAGTGCATTCAGTGTGGTTTTGTCTGAGCAGATGGAGAATTCCCAGCTGGATGCAAAGATCAGTGGAATGGAGCTGAAGGTGGGACAGAAACGAGATTCAATCTTGGCACACACGAGTGAAGCCAAAAGTGATGGCAAGGACAAGTCCAGCAACGTGCAAGCAACACCTGCAAAGGTAAATGTTCCCAGAGAGGGGTCCTGCAATCAAATCCAGGCTCTTCAGGACAAAATGAGCACTTTGGGGATGCTGAAATTATTTTCTCTCCAGCTTGGGCTGCCCAGCAGAGTCAGAGTTCATATTCCTGTCAGAATTCTCTGCTGAGCTTTGGGGAGGGGTCAGACTGGCTGGGAGGGTGGCAGGAGCTCAGTCCTCACTCTGTGGAGGTTGTGACAGATTTGGGTTTTGGTGGGCTCTGGGGTTGGCAGATCCCTCACAGAGATAGGCCATATCCTTCAGAAATCCCTGATTTCCAGTTCCTCTCTTGTTCCTAACCCAGGATTTGGGGTTTTTTATCTTTCTGCAGTTAAAACTAGAATTTCCATCTCCTAAGACAACAAGTGAGACGCTTCTGGAAGAGGAGAAATCTGTTGATTTTGTGTTTATTCCTCCAGAAACAAAACCAAGAATATTGACAGAACATCAGAAGGAAGTGCTTAGGTCAAAGAGGTCTGTCATTTATTGTTTTAAACTTAATGTGGAATGTCATTCCTTGAGCAGCTGAGCTTGACTTAACTTCGGTTTCTGTTTCTCACACCACCACAGGTCATTGAGTCTTGTTCTTCCATACAAGTTATGAAGTGTAAAGCTAAGAGAGTTCCTTGCTTTGATGTTTTAGAGCAACCAAATTATTCTTGCAATGGCATTTCCTCTTCTGATTAAATGCACTCTCTCTAGTCTGTTTGGAGTTTGGGAATTTGGAGTTCAGATTTTTACTTTGTGACTCAGAGTGTGAAATAAAGATGTCATTTTTCATAAATCATGGAAATGAAAGGATTGGGTAAAACATTCTGAGGAAGGGATTTCTTGAGTCAGCAGCAGGTCAAGAATTAGAGTATTCCCAAGACTTACCTTGATTGCAGAAGAATCTTTAGAATGATCTCTTTTAATGTGAGAAGATAATATTGGTGTGTTTTCTGTGCTTAGGCAGCAGGAGCAGTGTAAGCAGGACTTGAGGCAGGAGCTCCTCTGGGTTGTGGTGAATTCTTTGCAGAGTGGGATCCCAATCACAGCTTTTATTCCCCAAAAACTAAAGATTTCATGCAGCTGAAAAGAATGGCATTGAAATAAGGAGATAATAAATTCCAAAGAGGAGTCTGAATCCCATTCCTGGTGTTGTTCCAGAGCTGACATTCCTGCCATGTACAACAACTTGGATGCTTCCCAGGACACCAGCTCATTTTCCCAGTACAGCCAGAGCCAGGAGGATTCTTTGTGAGTAGAAATGCCCAGCTGTGGTGATTGGAGGGTTCTCCTTTGGCAGCAGCACTGATTTCAGTCATTCTCTTCTAGGGAAATGCCACCTGCAGTACAAAATGCCAAAGAGGACCCTGCAAACCAACCTCAGGTAATTTCCCATTGTCTGATGGTGACTAAAATCAGTTTCTACCAAATGTGAGAGGTTTTGTGATTTGTTCTCCATTCTCAACACCAAGTGAGAGAAAATTTAGCACCATTGCAGTGCTGTGTTCTGCTTTGTATCATTTATTCCTTTAGGATTAATTAGAATATCATTTAGGCCAAATCACTGGGTATTTGATTGCAGAACGGGAGGGTTTATGTGAGCAGTTTCTGATCACCCACATGCCTGTGCTGCCTCAGTGTTTTATTGGGGTAGAGGTTGTAAATCCTGAATTCCTTTTGAGGAGGAATTGCCTGAACAGCTGCTGTGCTAACAGCCAATCAGACCAGGTGAAATACAGCAAAACTTCAAGCATTTTTGTGGTTATTTGTTTTGGGATTAAATGGTTTTAAAAAGTGTCTTTTATAACTATCAAAGCACAGATAATAAATCATTTGGTGGTTAGAAAAACCTTGTGGGTGTGTTGTTTTCTGTTGCACCAGAACTGCAGTTGATTATTGTATTATATTCATAGGACAAGTACAACTGTTCCATTTGATTCCTAGGACAAACCTTTTGCTGTTGATGTTTTTGGGACAGGAGGAAAACATGGGGAGTGAAGGATGTCACTCAGAGGAGAGCCCAGCCTGCACCAGCGAGGGGGAGGCCACAAATGAGACAGCTGAGATGATCCCAGAGGAAACCTCCGTTGGAGAGGGCTTGGAGACAAGTTCTGTGGAAGCAGCTCCCCAGGAGGCCTCAGCAGGGAAGGAGGACACCTCAGATGTCACCAGCAGCTCAGCAGGGAAGGAGGACACCTCAGATGTCACCAGCAGCTCAGCAGGGAAGGAGGACACCTCAGATGTCACCAGCAGCTCAGCCTCCAGTGACATCATCTCTGGCACCCCCCAGCCCGTGAGCCGGCGCCAGTCCTTCATCACCCTGGAGAAATTCGGGGCTGCAGAGAGCAGGCCCTTCAGCCCAGCCCCTCTGAGCTCTGTGTCAGAGCTGCCTGGGACCCCTCCTGAGGCAGCCATGCAGGAGAACAGCAGTGACAGGAAGGCTGGTGCTAGAGCAGAGAAATCTGGGCAGGAGGACAGAAACCCTCCAAAAGCCGAGGCTGCCCGCAGGGTGACGCGCCGGCAGAGCAGGATGGAGCTGCAGGGCAATAAACCCAAGCTCCAGGGCAGGTCAGAGGAGCCCCTGGCCCCTGACAGCCTGGAGAGCAGTGCTGAGCTGGGCTCTGCAGTGGGGGATGTGGAGCACATCCTGCTGAGCCACTCCCAGGCTCTGCTCTCCACGGAAGCAGACATCCTGAGAGCCGAGGATGCCATCGCAGAAATGGAGAAGGCCCAGGGGCTGGACACGGACTCGAAAGAAAACACCCCCCCAGAGAGCAGCAGCTGCTCTGAGCAGGCCCCAGGGGAGGACAGCCAGGTGCCACAGGTGTCCCCTCAGCAGAAGCAGCTGAGACGTTCCTCCAGGAGACGCTCGGAGCCTGTGGAGAGCTCCTCGGGCAGCCAGGAGAAGGAGGACGGGCTCCCAAAGAGAGACAGGAGGAAAGAGGAGGAGAAAGCTGGGCAGAAGAAGCTGTCCCAGGGGAAAGGTGACGGATCCCAAAAGCAGAAAGGAATTCCTGGGAAAACCACAGAGAACACAAAAGAGAGCAACCAGCCTGAGAGAGTGGCAGAGGAGTGGAGCTCCAAGGACTCCCCTGCTCTCAGGGGCCTGGAGGAGGAGGGCAGCAGAGCTGGCAGGAGGGCAGAGGATGCCCCCAGGGCAGAGGGGGAAGGCCAGGGCAGCCTCAGCACAGCAGGGCAGAAGGTGGAGCGCCCGCGGTACCACACCAGGAGATCTTCCCAAGGGTTGCTGTCCAGCATAGAAAACTCTGAGGCTGACAACTCTGAGGGCAAGGAGGAGAGCACAAAGAAGAAAAAACCCGTGAAAGTGAGGAGTAGAAGCAATTCTATTGAAGGTAAATTGAAAGAGGGACAGGCAGGGAGCCAGAGCCCTGAGGGGTCTGCCCAGGGAAGTGAAACCAGGAGTGCACTGGAGGCCAGTAAAGGTGAGCCTGAGGTTGGCACAGGTGCTGCAGTGCCAGCTGAGTCAGGTGGCCTGGAAAAGCAGGAAATGCCTGCAGTTGCTGCAGAAGCTGTGGGCTCTGGCAGCTCTGAGAATGCAGGTGCTCTGCAGGACACCAGCACGGAGCCAAACCAGGGGGATGCATCCATGGAGTCACTGGGCAGCCCCTGTGTGCCTGAGCAGGATGGGGGAGCAGCAGAGGAGAGCAGACAGGAGGAGAGGCAAAGCAGCACAGGGGACTGTGCTCCAGCAGCAAGTGCTCCAGGTGCTGAGCCCTCCTCTTTGCAAAGCCCTGAGTGCCACAACAAGAGAAGCAAAAGGGTGAAAAAAATCAAGAGCTGTGACTGCTGCTTCAAAAGCCAAAGCAGCAGGTGACTGAATCAAAGCTCACTGAATCAAAAAAGGAGAAAGCTGAGCTGGAGGAGCCTGAGAGCACCCCAGCTCAGACCCCAGCTCAGACCCCAGCTCAGACCCCAGCTCAGACCCCAGCTCAGACCCCAGCTCAGAATGTTTCTGGTCCCTCAGATTTGGAGGAGAGCTTGAGCCTGGCTCCGTGTGGAATGAGCACTCCATTGCACCCTCCCGCAGAACCCAGCACCTTCAGCTTGGACAGGCAGGAGATGGATGTGGAAAACCTGCAGGGGAGCAGTGTGGGGGTGGAGGAGGAGGATCCAGAGGATCCAGAGGGTTCAGCAGCTGAAACCACCGAGTCCATGGAGGAAATAAAGGAACCCGCTGAGCAGAAGGAGCAAACAGAACAGGTTGTGCCTGAGAGTGTTCCTGAAGAGCCCAGGGAGAGCTGCCTGGACTCAGGGGAGCAAGGGGAAGAACCAGCAGCTGCAGAAGAGGAGGAAATAAAGGAAAATGGACAGCTAGAGGAGGTGCCTGAGGAGCTGAGTGTTGACAGCAAACCTGAGGAAAAAGAGATGAAGGAGCTAGAAGGAAATCAAGAGGATAAAGGAGAAACTGAGAACTCTGCTGGGGAAACTTGTGTTGTTGCAGATCAAGAGATGAAGGAGGAATTGGTGGAAACTGAAATCAAAGTGCCTGAAAATGCGGCCTTGGCAGATCAGAGTGTGGATTCCCCCCTGAAGGTGGAAGGGGATCCCCCCGTGCAGGTGGCTGAAAGCCCCACCAGCCTCCAGGCCCGCTGCACATGGTCCCCCTCAGCCTCCCCATCCACCAGCATCCTCAAGAGAGGGGTCAAGAGGAGCCAGGAGGATGATTCCCTGTCACCTGCCAACAAGGTACTCCATGGGAATTGGGTGCTACTTGGCATGATGAACTGAAATCATTCCAAATCTGTTGAATTGCTGGTTTTTGTTGTGAATAATCTTACAGGAATGGTGAGGTTTGGGTTTGGAATGTGCCAGATTTGTATTGTGAGGGGTTTTATTTTGAAACAGAGCACCCTGGATCACTGCACAGCCAGGAGCAGCACGCTCTGGGTTGTGCACAGAGATTCCTGAGGGAATCCTCACAGGCTGTCCTTGGCTGAAACATTCCCTGGGTCATTCAAGAACTTCAGTGATTCCAAACTGATTTTTTTTTTTTTTGTCTCCTCAGAGTGACTTCCCCAAGCTGTGCTGGGTTGAGTTCCCACTCTAAAACCTCCTTCTCTCCTCCTCAGATCCGTCGAGTCTCTTTTGCAAACCCCATTTTCCAGGAGGGCCTGGCAGACGACATCGACAGGAGGAGTCCTGTCATCAGATCCCATTCCTCACCCTCCTCCAGAAGTCTTAAAATCCTCTCTAACATGCAGGTCAGGGTAAAGCCTGGTACAATATTCTGTGTGTCCCAAGTATTGTGTATTTATCATAAATAGCATGGCTTTGGTGCATGTTTGTAGTCACTTGCACACAGTTGTAAGGGCTGAGGAGCAGAAGTGTAAGAAACAAAACTGCCTTAGCCTGACTCATCCTGTTACTGTGAACTCCAGTGAACTCTGAGGTTTCAGGGGCTAAAATCTCACTATTAACTGAATTCCTGCTGTTAACTGAATTCCTACCGTTGACTAAATTCCTACCACCCTGAGATGTTTTTTTCCTCTTTTTCTATCCAGCACATTACCACTCCAACCAAAGGATTTCTGTCCCCAGGATCTCGTACCCTTAAATTTAAGAGCTCAAAGAAGTGTTTAGTAAGAAGTGCTTTGGTTCATGTTTCTCTTCTATTTTTTTTCCCTGTATTCAGAGGGTGACAGTTAATTTAATACTTTGCCTGTGTTACCCCAGATGACAGAGATGGCCAAGGAATCCCAGCCGTGCCTTTCGGAGTTTGTGTACCCTGCCTTGGCTGGCTGCAAAGCCCCTGTGGATGTCATTTTACCTCAGATCACATCCAACATCTGGTCAGTGGCTCCTTGCATTTGGAGGTGACATTTCAGTGGAAACTGAGCTCTTACTGAGCCTACCAAACCACAGTTTTAGCCAGAATTCTTCAAAGGGATTGGGGTTGGTCGGGTGAGGAAGAGATTTGATATATTTTGGCATTCTTCAACTGCTTTTTTGGTGATGGAAAAGCTCCCCAGGGTTGGGGAGTTTGTGCAGGGCCAGGGGTTGGCCTGATGATCCTGTGGGTCCCCTGCAGCTGGGGATATTCCCTGATTGTGTACCAATAACCCATTTTCCCTCCCCTGCTGCAGTGCCAGGGGCCTGGGGCAGCTCATCCGAGCCAAGAACATCAAGACCGTGGGAGACCTGAGCTCTCTGACAGCTCTGGAGATCAAAAGTCTCCCCATCCGCTCCCCCAAGGTCTCCAATGTCAAAAGAGCTCTGAAGGGATACCATGAGCAACAGGTAAAGTGGAATTTTAGCACCCAGGAAGCCAAAATTGATCTCATTTACTGCAGCAGGAATGGTGTCTTTTTTTCCTTCATTAAAAACAGCACTTTAAAACTTAATCCCTGCCTGCCTCAGTGCCATGAATTCAGGATACAGATGACTTGGTTAAACTGTTATTATTAACAGGAAAAGTGATTGTATTTATTATGAGGCTAAAATATATCTCACCATGTAATTTAATTTTTTTTTTGTTTTTCAATCTGAAAATGTTTTCTCTCCCCCAAAAATGCCCAGGTGAAATCTCGAGTGCTGGAGGAAAGCACAGTGCTTGAAGATGCTGAGAAGCCTGCAAATGATGCAGAGGAGAAATCTCTGAGTGGAGATGAGGAAAAACTTGCAGCAGGTACCTGCTGGTGGCATTTTGCTTTGGATTTGGAGGGCTCTGCTGTCCTGTCTTCATTCTCTCCTGGTGGGAACACCTCATCCTTTTGTTTTTGTTTTGGGTTTAGTTTTATTCTAACCCTGAGGAAGGGCAGGGTGCAGTGCCTTTCTGGGAATGTTTCCCCTGGAATAAATGCATTGCAGGCTGCTCAGAGATGTGATTTTGTACAAAACCAGCTGGAATTCTGCTCAGACTTCCCTGCACTTGTCTCCTTTCCCTCTTTTCAGATTTGGTGGACACAGGCAGCAGCAGCAGCAGCGAGCAGCCCCCCGTGGATCTGCTGGGGCAGGTGCAGGCTCTGGCAGCCCAGCTGAGCTCCGAGGATCTCCATGGCTACTCAGGCCAGCAGCTCTTGGAGATGCAGGAGAAGCTGCTGGGGATGGCCTCGTGCATCAGCAGGAGCCTGCAGGCCCGCTGGCACTGCCCTCCCCACGAGGGCCCCGAGTAGCTGCACCTGCTTGGGGAGGAGGGGTTTGGTCCAACACTGCCCCACTTGGTTTCCTTACTGCTCAGTGACTCCTTCAGGCTGCTTTTGGGGCTGTAGGATATTTTCTTAACATCTTCATGAATTTTTTCCCCTTTTTTTTCTTTTTTTTTTTCTTTTTTTTTCCCTTTTTTTCTTTTTTTTTTTTCCTTTTTTCCTTTTTTTTTTCCCTTTTTTTCCCTTTTTTCCCTTTTTTCTTTTTTTTTTTTTTTCCTTTTTTTTTCCTTTTTTCCCCCCCTTTTTTCCCTTTTTTTTCTCTTTTTCCTTTTTTTTTGCCCTTTATTTTTTTGCCTTATTTTTTTGCCTTTTTCTTAGCCCTTTATTTCTTTTTCCTTTTTCCTTTCCCTTTATTTTTTTTTGCCTTTATTTTCTGCTGGTTCCTCCCCTCTCCCAAGCCTGTGGGCCAGTTTCCTCCCTGGCAGAGGTGTTCCTGTGGGATTGCTATGCATCTTTCTTTCGGGCCATGAAAGAAAACCTGACAAAGCTGTGCAATAGCAGAGACTGTGAAAAACCAAACCAACCCAACAGAGTAATTAAATTATTTTTTTTCAAACCCAAAGTGTTCTTACTGCTGCAGACTCTTGCTGAGAGCAGGCTGAGAGCTGCAGCTGCCAGCTCTGCCCCCTCCTGCCCCAGCTGCCTCCTCTGGAGCTCTGGCAGCACGTGTGAGGTAAGCTGGGCTTAATTCCTTCCAGCAGGAGTCTGGGATTTGTACTGGATCTATTTTTCCATGTATTTTTGTACGACTCAAGCTCAGAGGAAATGTGCTTGCACAGGAGAGAGACTCTGCAGAGCCTCCCAGGCTGTGCCCCCTGGCCTTTGCTGGCAGCAGCTCTCCTGGTGGGAAGACTTTTCCGTGAGGAAATGATGGATTGGACAGGAGCTCTTTGTATATTGTGTACAGACTCACAGCAGATGTTGGGTAATAATTTATGGAGTTTTAATTGCATGGATTGCATTGCTGCTGCTTGGAGACCTTCAGCCAGAATTCCCAGGTTTTCCCTCTGGGATTCTGATCTGTATATATTGTACTGTAGCTATCCAGATGGGTGCTTATTGAAAGGAACTGCTGCAGGTGGTTTTCCAACTTTTACATGGGCAAATAAAAGAGCTGATAGTTCCCAGACTTGTCGTGGCCTCATGGTTTGGTGGCTTCTGGGCTTTTTCTCTCTCCAGCTTCCCCTCAGGTTTGGATTCCCAAGGCTGGGAGGGACCCTGCAGTGTCACCAGTGCTGGTGTAAGGCAGGTCCTTGAGGACAGGATGGGATCTGGGCTCCAAAACTCTCAGTATTTTTTGCCCTGTTCGTGTCCCATGGAGAAAAGGGACAGGACAAACAGCCTGGAGCTACAAGGGGAAGCTCTGTGTGTTTTCTTGGTTGTTTTGGTTCCAGATCTGCCTCCTTAGCAGAGTTCAGCTTTCCAGGTAAGGATGTTCCTGACCCATGGGAAGGGTTTTGATCGCAGCTCCCAGTGCTGGCAGTCCTGGACCTGCCTTGGGGAAGGACATTTTCCTTCCAGGTTCCCCTGCTGGGAATTCCCTCTGGACTCTGAATTCCTCAGGGGTGATGCTACAACCCCTCCTGTAACTGGGATTTAATCTATGGGAGACACAATATCCAGGGACTTTTATTCCCTTCTTTCCTGTGGAGTGGCTGCTGCCAGGTGCTGCAGTAGATGAAGCAAAAACTGATGTTCAGGTGTGGAATGACCCCAGATCTGGGTCCTCCCCTTGCTCAGGAGTTTGTGGGGTGAATTCCCTTTCCCAGCACCACAGCATCCATCCATCCATACTGCAGAAACCTCAGCTTTATTCATCACTAATTTACAAGAAATCACAGCTTTTGCCCCCAGAAGAGTTGCAGGAGAACACATTCATGAGAGCTCAGCAAGCAGGAGAGGGATGCTTGCTTTTCCCTCCCCTAATAAATTGGGATGAAATCCAAAGCTTAAATGGAAAACGCAATGAAGATTGAAACATTTTAGAACAGCCCATAAAAATTCTCTGTTTGTGGGAGAATGAATCCTATAATGTGTGTGTTAGTCTTTAGCAATGGAATTTTGGAGATGTTGTGTAGTACCTTAGTGTGTGATGAAATGTTTGAAATCCCAGACAACAATTGGGACTGTTTGGCACTGGGAGAAAGGCCAGGATGTGCTTGGAGCTACTTTTGGAAATGTTGTGTGAGATATTGCAGGTGTGTTTTGCTCTGCAGTTATTGCTGGTGTGGCTGAGGGGGCCAGGAGGGCTTGGGCCAGGTGTCCCAGCCCCAGGGGTGAGGTGTCCCAGCCCCGGGGCAGCCGGGCTCACACGGCCTCCACGTAGTTGGCGGGCAGCATGCCGGTCTTGCCGGTTCTCTGCACGGTGCCGTACATCCAGCCCTCGTCGATGGCCTGCACGTTGACAATGGTGTCCCCGTCCTTGAAGGACACCTCGTCCGCGTCCGCCGCCGTGTAGTCGTACATGGCCCGGAACGTCTTCTGCAGGGACACGAGGGACAGGGTCAGAGCCTTACAGGGGACATGGCCACACCCTGACATAGCTCAGAACCTCTTCTGCAGGGACAGAAGGGACATAGTGAAACTCTGTCATGGCCTGAAATGTCTTCTGCAGGGACACAGGGGACACAAACGGACATAGTGGCACCCTGACATGGGACACAAGGGATGTGGTCACATCCTGACATGGCCTGGAACGTCTTCTGCAGGGACACAGGACAGAAGGCACGTGACCAAAGCCTTACAGGGGATAGAGGGGACATGGTCACACTCTGACATGGCCCAGACCCTCTTCAGAAGGGACAGAAGGGACATGGTCAGAGCCTTACAAGGGGACACAATGTCTTCAGGGGCCCAAAGGGTCATGGTCAAACCCTGGCATGGCCCTGAATGTCTTCTGCAGGGACAGAAGGGACCTGGTCAAACCCCAGGGGTTGGGATTGGTGTCACGGCAGGGTCTGGCTGCTCCTTCAAACCTGGCTGTGGATTCTCCTCCCTCCCTGAGCCCCTTGGGTACCTGAGTGCCACAACCCCGGGGTGTGCTGGTGACACTGAGCCTGAGCAGGGCCCACCATCACCTCCAGGTGTCACTTAGAAGCTGTTGCCTCCCAGCAGTTTTTGGGGGCGATGCCGTTCCCACTGTCCTTTACT
Source organism: Diglossa brunneiventris (assembly GCA_019023105.1). Lineage (NCBI taxonomy): Eukaryota > Metazoa > Chordata > Aves > Passeriformes > Thraupidae > Diglossa > Diglossa brunneiventris. The sequence goes on from CM032360.1 coordinate 37,568,464, forward strand.
CCAGAGGCAATCTCTGAACGAGCACTTCCTCCCACCCCTCAGTTTGCAAGGGCTGAGTAGGAAGAAGAGCCCAGTCCAGGTTTCCAAATGCTCATTCCAGTTTTCCAGGTGCTAATTCCAAGTTTCCAGGCACAGGGAGGCTCTGTTCCCCTTAAGTCCCTGTCACACCTGGTTTCATACAGAGCTTCAGCCCCACAGACTGGGACGTCACCAACTTGATCTTGGATTAACACTATTAATTGGTGTTAATTAATTACTAATTAGTGGCTGTGACCCCTCCAGGTGCCCCAGGGTTACTCACCCCAGCAGTGGAGGGGTGGGAAGGCACCGAGGACACCGTGGTTTGCTGGGTGGCCACTGAGGATGAGCGTTGCTGTGGCAGCTCAATGGTCTTGACCTGCCTGTAGCCCACTGCAGAGAGAGGGCGAGGTTATTATGGGATGGAGAAAGATCATTGTGTGGGGTTATTTATTATGGGATTGTGATGGAGCTGGTTGGGATAAAGATCATTGTGTGAGGGTTGGTTATTTATTATGGGATTGTGATGGAGCTGGTCTGGATAGAGATCCTTGTGTGGGGTTATTATAGGATTGTGATGGAGCTGGTTGGAATCAAGATTGTGCGGGGTTATTATGGGATTGTGGTGGAGCTGGTTGGGATAAAGATCAGGGATGGGCCCGAGGGTGGGCTAAGGTCAGTTTAAGAAGCACATTTAAGCTGTTGCTTGTGCACAACTCAGCATTTTGGAGATGTGTTTGTCCCTGGCTGTGGGGGTTGCTGCACACTCTGCCATGAGCAGTGGGGAGCCTGTGTGTCCCCCAGGGTGGCTGTACCTGTGGCCGTGGTGGTGAAGAAGCCCCCGTTGCTGTAGTAGGACAGGCGCTGGTCGGTGCCCTCCGAGGGCTCGGATTTCTCGTCAGCCGCGCCGCTGATGCTCAGGGCGCTGGCGGAGCGCGAGTGCTCGCGGCTGCGGCGCTGCGCCTGGACTGGGGGCACGGCGGGGACTGTCACCACCTGGGGCTCAGAGCCCCCAAACCCTGGGGCTCAGAGCCCCCAAACCCTGGGGGGTTCAGAGCCCCCAAACCCTGGGGGGCTCAGAGCCCCCAAACCCTGGGGGGTTCAGAGCCACCAAACCCTGGGGCTCAGAGCCCCCAAACCCTGAGGGGTTCAGAGCCACCAAACCCTGGGGCTCAGAGCCCCCAAACCCTGGGGGGTTCAGAGCCCCCAAACCCTGGGGCTCAGAGCCCCCAAACCCTGGGGCTCTCAGAGTCACCACCCCTGGGGCTCTCGGAGCTACCAACACTGGGGCTCTCAGAGCCACCAGCCCAGGGCTCTCAGTGTCACCAACCCCTGGGCTGTCAGTGCTGAGAACCCTGAACTGAACAGTCAGCTGAACTGAACTCAGCTCAGTTCTCTATGAGCTGAGACCTCATAGAACCCAGTCTTGCTAAGCTCAACTTTTCCACAATCCCAGTGTAGTTTTATAGTTCTGTAGTGGGATTTCCCAGTGCTTTTTTGAGTATTCCATGCTGAAGTCCTGCTCTTCAATATTCACAGTATTTTATCCTTTCTCCAGATTCTTTCCCCTTAGTCCTGGCTGCTTCCAAAATTTTTATTCTAATTATCCTGTGATTTTCTTCCTGACACAGCACTGGGCTGTCCCCATGATTTTCTACCATCCAGGTATTTTTCCTCTCAGACAAGAGTTAAAAAAAAAGGTCACTGAAAACAGCCTGTTCAGTAATTCCAAAAGAAAGCACAGGTTGTATCATGGCACCCGTGGATCATATAAACAATCCTCCTCCTGCCTCTGTTGGATCCTTTTATGATAGGAAAATTAATAATGTATCTTTTGACCATTAGTTACACTTGTGAGAAGCAGCTACAGCCAATTTCTCCTCTGTCCCCTGTGTCCCTTGGGGTCTCAGCTCTGTCTGGCCCCCAGACCCCACCCTTGCAGGAGTTCAATCCCATTTTCCCCCTGTGCAGCCCCTGGGACCCACCTGAGATCATGTGCAGGCTCCGGGACTGGATGTTGTCCTCGGCGGGGTCGTAGTCGAAGACGGAGCCGGGGTTGGTTCTCCACACCCGGAGCCCTGCAGCAAAGAGGACATTTCCTGAGGAGAGGCCGAGCAGCACGGCCTGGCAGGACAGCAGGACAGGAGTGTGTCCTCCCCAGCACTGGGAGTGGCTAAGGCCAGGTTGGATGGGGCTTGGAGCACCCTGGCATAGTGGAAGGTGTCCTGCTCATGGCAGGGTGGCACTGGATGGGCTTTAATGTCCCTGCACCCCAAACCAGTCTGGAATTCTTTGAAAAATCACCCTTCTTTTATAAATCAGTGCTTCTCAATTCTATAGCACAAATTTGGCTTTTTTACAATCAATCTACAGCAAAGTATTTCTCTAATAGATAGAGATGGAGTTCAAAGTAGAAGAACCATAAATGCAGTGTGACATTATCAAGGTGGGGACAGCAGCAGGTCATTTACAGCTGTTGGCAGAGAATAGTTCCAAATAGGACTTGGATGAGAACATCCCCAAGTTATGATGAATTAGAATTGATGTGGCTGAGCTTAAATTGAACCCCTCCTGTAGCAGATGTGCCCAGGTCTCCTGACCTGTGAGGTTCTCCTGGTCCTGGTCCACGCGCTTCCGCTCCATCTCCACCACCCTCCTCTGGATGCCCCTGTAGCTGATGTCACTGAAGTCCTGCATGTTCTTCTTCACGCGCTCCGTGATGGGGTCAGTCACCACGGGCGTGAAGCTCCCTTTGCTCTTCTCAAAGTCCTCGTGGTACTTCACCTGCAATTCCAAAGGAGTGTGATTCCTGCTTCCCTCAGGGGCATTGCCAGCTCCTGAACTTTGCCTTTCCCAATCCTAACCCCAGACTTGCTTTAGCATTAAAGCCTTGGGTACCCAAACCTGGTAGGACACGTTGTCCTTGCTGCCAGGCAGGGTTATTTTTATATTGAACTCCTTTTATATTGAACTTTATATTGAATTTTTATATTGAACTCCTTTTATATTGAACTCCCAGGAGAAGGCCACCTCTGGCAGAGCTCTTACAGTGGAGATGTGCTTCTGGGTCTCCCGCACGCGCCGCATCTCCGGCGTGTCCAGGACGTAGGCGGCTTTTCCTTGGACTTGCTTGCGGAAACTGTCAGAGTAAAGAACCTGCCAGGGAAGGAGGAGCACAGGAGTCACCTCTGGAGCATCAGGCTGCCAAAAAAGGGCCAGTCCCAGATTTTATAAATTTTTTTGTAAGTGACTCATACTGAAGAACCGTAATTTTATATGTCACAGAGTATCACAGCAGTAATTTGAAATTTAACTGTTTAAAAACTCCCCAAGAGAACCCAATTCATCACAGAAATACTTGATTGCACTGGAAAGCTTTAAAGAATTCCATATCCCTCCAAACCTCTCCTGTCTGAGTGAGGGTTTCAGGGATGAAAAGTTCCTTTCCTGCGTTTCACCCACCGAGCTGATGTTCTCCTGGTTGCGTTTGGCTCTCTCCATCTCCGGGGTCAGCGGGGTCGGAGTTCCCTTGGCCATGTGCTCCTTGTACAGCACCTGCAGGGCACAAACACAGCTCAAGCTGGAAGAATTCCAGCGTTTCCTGGGAATGGGGTTAATGTTCAAGAAAACTCAGCCCTGCAGAGTGGAAAAGATCTCGGGAAACAAAGCAGCTGAAACGTTATTGGCAAAAGGTAAAAAAAAATTAATTTAAAACATCAAAGGGAAAATAGGCAAAAATAAGGAAAACTGGGAAAATAAGGCTGAATTAGGTGGAGTTTGGCTGAGGATGGTTATTTGTGACACAAGGCGCTTGGCTGTGCTTTCAGTACCGAGCTGATTTGTTCTTGGTTCCGCTTGACTCTCTCCATCTCTGGGGTGACCGGGCTGGGAGTGGCCTTCCCTAAACCTTCCCTGTATGCAACCTACAGACCACAGAGGAACTCAGTCACAGGGCAGAACTCCACACCACACCTGGGGTGTTACTGGGTTTGCACTCAACACCACCCATTAGGAAAAAAAAAAAAAAAAAAAAAAAAGAGGGAAAAATCGTATTAACAAGTTAAACAACAAAAAAAATCCTTTAAAATTAGGAAACGGGGGTGGGGGGGAAGTCAGGAAAAATCATATTAACAAGTTAAATGACAAAGAAAAATCCTTTAGAATTCCAGTACTTAAGAGGTGACTTTTGAAAGAAAAAATTAGAGGGTTAAATGAAAGCAGGCAGAGTGAGGTTACTCAGAAGAGCTCTTTGCCCTCCTCGGGTGTTAAGCACGGCAGTGGGAGGTCTGGGCAGGGTTTTCCTGCGGGAATACCGAGCTAATCTGCTCCTGGTTGCGTCTGACTCGCTCCATCTCGGGAGTGACGGGCGTGGGGGTCGCCTGCCCCACGTTCTCTTTGTACAACACCTGCGGGACAAACACGAGCCGGGCTCTTAAACAGCCCCAAAACACCGGGGCTCAACACAAATCATTACTTTGTTACCAGATTTCAAAACCTCAAACGTTTAGTGAGGAACAGGAGGAGGAAAAGTGGGATTTGGGGTTAAGGGCTCTATCCAGGTGGCTCCAGAGGCTCAGGAAGTGCCTCTGGCTCTAAAAAGCTGTGTAAGAAATGCTTTATGTGCTTTTTTAAAATCTATATTTGAAGGAATTCCTGATCTTTTTGGGAGGGAGGTGGAAGTTTTGTTGCCACACTGCCCCAATAATGATGTCAGGGATGGGTGCTTTTCCCTAAAGTCAAATCCACCTGAAAATCCAATGGAAGGTGAAACACTGAACACAGAGAGGAGCCTGAATATCCCTGGAAAACCTGGGCTAGTGAGAGGTAAGGGAATGAAATGAGCTCTGTGTCCTTTCCAACCCAAACATTCCCTGATCCCCACCAAGGGATCTGAACTCCTGAGATGGTCTGGATAGAACCCAGAAATTCACAAACCAAGTTGTAAAAAAGGCCTAAAATTCTGGATCACACCATTAAAACCAAAGTAATTTGGGTTTAGAAGGAGCAATTAATGTGCAGAAAAAAAAGAAATACATCTCTTTTTAAATGAAAACCAGCTCTGAGTGGGAGTTAGGCTGTTACTTGATTAAGTTGAAGCACAAAGGAAAGCAGAAATTTCTGGGAAGGTACCGAGCTAATGATCTCTTGATTGCGTTTGACTCTCTCCATCTCGGGGGTGATGGGGGTCGGGGTCACTTTCCCCACATTTTCCTTGTACAAAACCTACAGGATACAAGGGAGTACCCAAATGTCATTGAAAAGGAAAAGAAAAACAAAACCAAAAACAACCCAAAAAGCAGAACAAAGAGCTTTGGAGCCGTCCCACCGAGTTAGGGCTGGGGCATGGGGAGGAGTTGGAGCTTTGCCATTAATCTGGGATGCAGGAACAACGGCAAAGCACAGGGGGAGTAAGAAAGGGTTTAAAAAATTGAATCAGGACAACGCCATCCATCCCAAAAAGGGTTTGGTTTTTTGTTTTCTTGGGGGTTTTTTTGGGTTTGTTTTTTTTTTTTTTTTCTATTAAAACCCTGCCTGGGGCAGCGTTAAAGGGAAGCCGGTGCAGTTTGTGTGTGAGCACGGGCGGGGCCTCGGGGCAGAGGCCTTTCAGGGGTTAATAAGCACAGGTTGCTTAGCCTCCAGCCGGGTTAAACACTCCACTCCGGTTTTTAGGAACTTTTCCTGCTGTAAGTACCGAGCTAATGATCTCCTGGTTGCGTTTGACTCTCTCCATCTCGGGAGTGACGGGCGTGGGGGTGGCTTTCCCTATGTTCTCCTTGTACAACACCTGCGGGACGAGAGGAGCCGGAGAAAGGCACAGTCAGCACCAGCTCTCCCCACACGTTCCCTTTCTCTCGGATTTAGTCCACAGGTGGTTTAGAGCAGGTCCTGGGCACCGGTTTAGTAGAGGAGTAGTTTTGCAGCCTGGCTTGAACGGCTGCTGATAAATGGGGTAAGTACCAAAGAGCACAAAATCCCCCTGGAGGGGCTGAGCGCAGCAGAAAACCCAATTAACTGCTAAAAGAAATTAGCAATTAAACCCAATTAAAAGAAATGGCAGCACTGCAGAGAAAAGGAGAGGAGTTTGAGAGGGTTTCGGTTTAGAATAGGACATTAAAATCACTCTTAAAACCAAGATCAGCTGACCCGAGTTAACATTTCAACCAGAGAAAGCCACGAGTGAGGAGCGAGCCCTGCTCTGAGCTGCGTTATTTTGGGACAAATCCTTCTCCAAACGGTTAAAAAGGGCTTGGAAAGAGTTAAAAGGTTTCAACTCTGGGTTTAAAGAGTTAAAGGGAAGTTTTGCTCTTGGCAAAGTACCGAGCTGCAAATCTCCTGGTTGCGTTTGACCCTCTCCATCTCGGGGGTGACAGGAGTGGGGGTCCCTGTCCCCACGCTCTCTTTGTACAACACCTGCACAACAAGAAACCATCCAAAGCCATCAGCACTCATCAAATCCAAATTTTCCTGTGGAAATGGGAGCTTCTAACCCCCCACTGCAGCCTCCTGAGAAATCACACCCTCCCTCTTCCATGGTTAAAACAATGCATGAAGATTTTTAGATATAAAAGATATAAAACATATAAAGGGAAGATGGAACAGGGAATAAAACTGTTAAAAATATTAAGAATAAAATAAATATTTGTAAATAACTCCAAAAAATGTAAATATTTGTAAATAATACCATCAGTGAAGAAGTCAGAGGTCAGTAACACAGCAAGGAAGTGAGGATTGATTATGAGGATGTGTTTGTGGGGATGTGTTTGTGGTGTTTGTGAGGATGTGTTTGTGAGGACTGTTTATGGTGTTTGTGGTGTTTGTGGGGATGTGTTTGTGAGGATGTTTGTGGGGATGTGTTTGTGGAGTTTGTGGGGATATGTTTGTGGGATGTGTTTGTGGAGTTTGTAGGGATGTGATGGTGGGGATGTATTTATGAGGATGTGTTTGTGAGGATTGCTTGTGGTGTTTATGAGAATGTGTTTGCAGGGATGTGTTTGTGGAGTTTGTAGGGATGTGTTTGTGGTGTTTATGAAGATGTGTTTGTGGTGTTTGTGGGGATGTTTATGGGGATGTGTTTGTGCAGATTGCTTATGGTGTTTGTGGGGATGTGTTTGTGAGGATGTGTTGTGGGGATGTGTTTATGGTGTTTGTGGGGGTGTGTTTGTGGTGTTTGTGTGGATGTGTTTGTGGGGATGTGTTTGGGGGGATTGTTTGTGTGGATATGTTTGTGGTGTTTGTGGGGATCTTTATGGGGATGTGTTACTGCAGATTGTTTATGGTGTTTGTGTGGATGTGTTTGTGAGGATTGTTTGTGTGGTTGTGTTTGTGTGGTTGTGTTTGTGTGGATGTGTTTGTGAGTCGATTAAGCAGAAGGAGCAGAGGAATTGTGGTTTTAAGGGAGGTTAGTGAGCGCAGCCAGAGGGAGAACTGCTGCTGCTGCCCACGGTACCGAGCTGAGGTGCTCCTGGTTGCGCCTGACCCGCTCCAGCTCGGGGGTCACCGGGATGGGGGTGCCCGTGCCCAGCTCCTCCCGGTACAGAACCTGCGGGAAAACCGGGACAGAAATCCGGGATGGGAGGGAGAAAAGATGGAATCCTGCTCCAAACAGCAGCTCTGCTCACGTCTGGACACAAAACCGGGCGGGAAAAGCCGTGAAAGCACCAAACAATCCCAAATAAAGCGGCTCCGGATCCTCTCCCAGCCCAGCGCACCCCACCCAGGCACGGTTTAGCTCTCCAGGGTAAAATCAGGAAAATCGGGAAAATTCACTCCACGGAACAAAATTGAACGGGCATTACAGAAGGAAAACAGGGCGGGTTTTTAAGAGTTAAAAAAATTAAAATTGTTGGGGTTAAATAAGGAAAGGGGGCAAGGTCTTATGAGGTAAAAAAAGAATTGTGGGGAATAAATTAGGAAAACATGGTGGGTTTTTAAGAGTTAAACAAAAAGAATTGTGGGGACAAAATAAGGAAAGAGGGTTGGGGTTTTGAGTTTAAAAAACCAGGACGGTTGGGGCTAAATAAAGGAAACAGTGTGGGTTTAAGAGTAAAAAAAAAAAAGACTCTTGGGATCAAATAAGGACAACAGGATGGGATTTTAAGAGTTTAAAAAGGGATTTTGGAACTAATTAAGGAAATCAGGGTGGGGTTTTAAGAGTTAAAAAAAGAGGCAATCACACTCCAAAAGGTGGGATTCAATTACCAAAATGTTATAATTAAAAATCAAGGAAATAAAACAATGTAAGTAATAAGTATGAAGGAAAAAATTCTGAGAGGGACCAGGATATTATTTTCAGGGGTAAGTCAATTATAAGGAAAAAAGAATATTGCTTTGTTGGTTAAAAAGCCGTTTAAAATCGATTAAAGGGGCTTTTTTTTTGGCTTTTGGAGTTCCAAACTACCGAGCTAATGTGTTCTTGATTGCGTTTGACCCTCTCAATCTCGGGGGTGACAGGGGTGGGGGTTCCTGTCCCCAGCTCCTCCTTGTACAACACCTGTGGGATGTGGGCAAAAAACAGAATCAAAGCAGCACCAAAAACATCCCAAGAGCATCAGAGAGGGGCTTCTGACACGTCCTGGGGGTAAAAACCCCTTGGGATAAAAAACTCATCTAAAACTCTGCTATGACTGAGGCTGAAGAAGGCTGGATTTAGGTGGGATATTGGGGAAAAAATATATTTATATAAAACTGATATTCTAGGTATAAATGATAAATAATTATATATCATATATTAAATGCATATTAATCAATTAATATATAATTTTATATTTCCTATCTTTTAAAAATATACTATGTGTTACATACATATAATTTCTAGTGCTCTCCTGGTTTCAGTGGCACTTCTCTCACCTTTCAACACATTCCAACCCCTTCAGAACACTTCCAATGTATCACTGCCACATTTACTAAAGGAAAAGGCACCAAATCCAAAGGAAAAGGCTCCAAACCCAAAGGAAAAGGCTCAAACCCAAAGGAAAAGCACCAAACCCAAAGGAAAAGGCTCAAATCCAAAGAAAAAGGCACAAAACCCAAAGGAATGGGCTCAAACCCAAAGGAAAAGGCTCCAAACCCAAAGGAAAAGGCTCAAACCCAAAGGAAAAGCACCAAACCCAAAGGCAAAAAGTACCAAACCCAAAGGAAAAGGCTCAAAGGAAAAGGAAAAGGCACAAAACCCAAAGGAAAAGCACCAAACCCAAAGGAAAAGCACCAAACCCAAGGCAGGAGCAATGCAGGCACCAATCCCAGCTGATTGCCCATCCCACCCCATCACAGCAGGCTCAGGGATCACAGATTTGAGTAAGGCAAGGAATAGTTTGGATTTTATACATGACAAAACCAGAGGAAATCAAAAACAATCAAGGATTGAAGTGATTAATGAAAGGAAAAGCCGATCATAAAAAATATGGCAGGAGAAAGATGGGAAGATGGGATCTAAACTCATTAGTGATGGGTCTAATCAAAATAAATCAGGGATTACAGAGGAAAAAACGGCAGAACACAAGGAATGGGACATTCTGGTGTCAATCAATTATTTTGTTGGTTAAAAAGTCTTTTAAAATTGATTAAAAGGGACAATTTTTGGCTTTTGGAGTTCCAAACTACCGAGCTAATGTGTTCTTGATTGCGTTTGACCCTCTCAATCTCGGGGGTGACAGGGGTGGGGGTTCCTGTCCCCAGCTCCTCCTTGTACAACACCTGTGGGATGAGGGGATAAAAACAGAATCAAAGCAGCACCAAAAACACCCAGAGCACCAGAGAGGGACTTCTGACACATCCTGGTGGTAAAAATCCCTTGGGATAAAAAACTCATCTAAAACTCTGCTGTGACTGAGGCTGAAGGAGGCTGGATTTAGGTGGGATATTGGGGAAAAAAAAATATTTATATAAAAATAATATTCTAGATTTTAAATTATAAATAATTATATATCATATATTAAATGCATATTAATCAATTAATATATAATTTTATATTTCCTATCTTTTAAAAACATACTATGTATTACATACATATAATTTCTAGTGCTCTCCTGGTTTCAGTGGCACTTCCCTCACCTTTCCACACATTCCAACACCCCCAGAACACTTCCAGTCCATCCCTGCCACATTTTCTAAAGAAATAGGCTCAAACCCAAAGGAAAAGGCACCAAATCCAAAGAAAAGGCTTAAACCCAAAGGAAAAGGCTCAAATCCAAAGGAAAAGGCACAAAACCCAAAAGAAAAGGCACCAAACCCAAAGGAAAAGGCTCAAATCCAAAGGAAAAGGCACCAAACCCAAAAGAAAAGGCACCAAACCCAAAGGAAAAGGCTCAAACCCATAGGAAAAGGCACCATACCCAAAGGAAAAGGCTCAAACCCATAGGAAAAGGCTCCAAACCCAAAGGAAAAGGCTCAAACTCAAAGGAAAAGCACCAAACCCAAAGGAAAAGGCTCAAACTCAAAGGAAAAGCACCAAACCCAAAGGAAAAGGCTCAAACCCAAAGGAAAAGCACCAAACCCAAAGGAAAAGGCACAAAACCTAAAGGAAAAGGCTCAAACTCAAAGGAAAAGCACCAAACCCATAGGAAAAGGCACAAATCCAAAGGAAAAGGCTCAAACTCAAAGGAAAAGCACCAAACCCAAAGGAAAAGTCTCAAACCCAAAGGAAAAGGCACAAATCCAAAGGAAAAGGCTCAAACCCAAAGGAAAAGCACCAAACCCAAAGGAAAAGGCACAAATCCAAAGGAAAAGGCACAAAACCCAAAGGAAAAGGCTCAAACCCAAAGGAAAAGCACCAAACCCAAAGGAAAAGGCTCAAACTCAAAGGAAAAGCACCAAACCCAAAGGAAAAGCACCAAACCCAAAGGAAAAGGCTCAAACTCAAAGGAAAAGCACCAAATCCAAAGGAAAAGCACCAAACCCAAAGGAAAAGGCTCAAACCCAAGGCAGGAGCAATGCAGGCACCAATCCCAGCTGATTGCCCATCCCACCCCATCACAGCAGGCTCAGGGATCACAGATTTGAGTAAGGCAAGGAATAGTTTGGATTTTATACATGACAAAACCAGGGGAAATCAAAAGTAATCAAGGATTGAAGTGATTAATGAAAGGAAAAGCCGATCATAAAAAATATGGCAGGAGAAAATGGGAAGATGGGATCTAAACTCATTAGTGATGGGTCTAATCAAAATAAATCAGGGATTACAGAGGAAAAAACGGCAGAACACAAGGAATGGGATGTTCTGGTGTCAATCAATTATTTTGTTGGTTAAAAAGTCTTTTAAAATTGATTAAAAGGGACAATTTTTGGATTTTGGAGTTTCAAACTACCGAGCTAATGTGTTCTTGATTGCGTTTGACCCTCTCAATCTCGGGGGTGACAGGGGTGGGGGTTCCTGTCCCCAGCTCCTCCTTGTACAACACCTGTGGGGCAACAGGGCAGTCAAAAAGAGGCGAAAGCAAAAAAAAAATCTGCCTTTGATGGAGGGAATTAATGGGATTTTATGCCCAGTAAATGTACTAGAAAGCAGGAAAAATTAGGGAGCATAAATCAGTTATTAATTGTGATAAATGCAGCTGGGAATACAAATCCAACTGCCTGCATAGGCTCCAGCAGAGGAACAAAGTATTATAGGAAGGGAATTCAGCAAATTATTTTTTTTTAAATAGGTTTAAAAATGCAAAATAGCCTAAACTTCAGGAAATAAATTAATGCACATGAAACATTCAGTGTTAAATTATAAGAAAAATTTTTCAAAACAAGTACATAAAACCTGGTGCTAAAAATGTAAGAGCAGAAAGGAGATTTTTTATGAATTAATTTGAGAGGATTTAAAGTTTGCAGGTGTTAAATAGTTACAGAAAATGGAGTTTTTTCCTGTAATGATAAAAAGATACCGAGCTAAAATTCTCCTGGTTGCGTTTGACCCTCTCCATCTCAGGAGTGACAGGAACTGGGGTGCCAACCCCCAGCCCCTCCTTGTACAACACCTGTGGGCAGCAGGAGTGTGGAAATTAAAATAAAACATAATAATAAAATCAAATCAAATCAAATCAAATCAAAATAAAATTTAAAAAATGGCAGGATGGAAGGAAAGGGGAGGACAGGGAGGTAAGGGAAGAGAGAGAGAGAGAAAAGAGAAATAGTATTGTGAAACTGTAAAGTGTGGAGAAAAAAGAGTTTTGCTTCAGTCAAAGCTCAGCACAAAACCCTCAATGAAAACATCCAGGTGATGATGGTGTCACCTCAGCCAGGGCCAGAGCTGCTGGAATGTTCCAAGGCACCTGGAAATTCCCTGGCAAAGACTTTTCCCTACTCCAGCTCCAGATGTTCTGCCAGGATTGCAGCCAGGCTGAGGTGCCCATGCCTGTCCCAAGGATCTCTGCCAGGACTGAATTCTAGGTGGGATTGGGGCAGAGTGACCCCAAAAGGTCACAAATTCAACCAGTACTGCAGAACAAAGTGGTGGCACAGTGCTCTTCCAAGTGGATGAGTCAGGAGGGGGAATTCCAGACAGGAATTCACTCCTGCAGCACTTTTCCCATCTGCACTGGATGCTCCTGGTGTTCCTTCACTGCCGTGAGCTGGGAATGTCACCTGAGCTCCTCACAAAGCTCTGGGGACACAGCAGAGCCCCAGCAGGACAGGGACAGGGACAGGCACAGACCTCTCACTGTTCCAACCCAAACCATTCCCTGTCCCGTGATTCAGGAAGGGCTGGGAGTCCATTTCCCATTGGCAGGAGGTGCTGGAAGGGTGGGCTCTGCTCCTGAGGAGCAGTGACACCATTCCCACAAGGAATATGTCCTTGGGAAGCAAAAGAAGGCCCTGCTCCAGGGCTTTCATTCCTGAGGTTAAGATCTTCCGTCTGGAACAACGGCACAAGTTAACTTGAGGGGAAAATGAAAACTTGAGGATCCTGCCAGGGCTTCAGGGGGTTGATAAGGAAGGGCTGCTCCCAGCACAGCCAAGGATGTGACATGGAGAAGTTACAGGGGCTGGGTTCGGGTTTGGAAGGGGAGCAGGGGTGCAGATCCCTCAGTACCGAGCTGATGTGCTCCTGGTTCCGTCGGACTCGCTCCATCTCCGGCGTCACCGGCGTGGCAGTGCCAGCCCCTAAACCCTCCTTGTACAACACCTGTGAGGGACAACAGCAGTGCCACAAAAACCCCACTCAGCACAGGCCAGACCCACCAGATCCCACTGTTATGGGATTGTGTTTAGAGTTAGGATCACTTGGGGCTCATCGCACGCTCGTTCCAGAGGTGGGGATTAAGGAAGAGGCTGTGGGGGATTATTCTGTGAATGGGTCACTGCAGAGAGGAGATAAAGGCTCAGAGTAAAACAAACGCGGGGAGAAACACCACAACTCCACAGGGATGTTCTGCTGCCCAGTTTAGCTCAGGAAATGCCAGGATTATTTTCAGGCAGGTTTGTTCTTAGAAGAAAAGCACGTGAAGGTGTAAATCCCCCGAAAGCACAAACAGTGGAAGATCAATGAGTTAAAACCCAGCCAGGACTACACCCCTGAGGAAGAACAAGGTTAGGGTGTTAGGAGCACAGGATTATAACAACAGCTCGTTGTTATAAGTCCTGCAGGGTGGAAATACCGAGCTAATCTGCTCCTGGTTGCGTTTGACCCGCTCCATTTCTGGGGTCACGGGCGTGGGGGTGCCTGTGCCCAGCTCCTCCTTGTACAACACCTGTGGGACACAAGCAGGGTCAGAGCAGCCCTGGGACATCCCTGACCTGCTCACTGCCATTGCAGACTGGGATTGTACACAAATGAAAACACAATTCACACCCCTCAGGATCTTTATCAGTGCCAGCTCAGAGTAATTTCCCTTCAGTTCTTCACTTAAAGGACACAAATTCAAATATTCTGCTGACCCATCCTGAGAGGGATATTTTACTTCTCATCTTAGTTCAGAAAATATGATAGAATTACTTTTCAGGCAGTCAGCATTTCCTTATAGTATTAATAAACAGCTTAACCTTTTCTGGAATTGTTCAGTGTATAAAGAGTTCATTGTGGGCTTTATTCATTTTCACTTCTGTTTGTTTGCACCACTATTGTACTTTGTGTTAAACCTCTAGGAAACAAAAACAACTGAGTGCCACCACTCATGTTATGAGGTTTAATTTAACCTGTAGTTATTTGATTTTTAAAATGGTATTTTTCATGAAAGGAGATGTTTGTGGAATAACCCCAACCATGTGGGAATGGGTGTTCCATTCCAAATGTAGCAATACACCTGACAAGTGCATTGCCTTATTTTGACTCACAGCTCTTCCTGCAAGTAGGAAAATCCTTGTACCAAAACAAAACTTGCACCAAGACAAACTAACAAGAAATTCCACTGCTTGGTGTCATTGAAATGAATAAATCAATTATAGCAAGGGAAAACAACTTGTGGTGAAGGTTAGAAAGAATGAAGAATCATTTGGAAAAACAACTCGGGTGTCCATAAGTGAGCTGTGAAATTTACACTTGACTGGATATGGGAAGATTTTGTTTTCCCTTATAATTATAAGGGAGTAAATATATTATATATTTATCACACAAAAAGGCTTCAAATGGGTGTTTTTCTCAAAGTTCTGTGATCCTGATCCCTTTTTCCCCAGTCAAACTTCAACACATAACCTGGGTCATTTTTGTTCCTAGCTCTGTGCTCAGAAAAGGCCATGGAAGAAACACAGGCAGCAACTGATGGGGATAATTCCTGTAAAACTCAGGAATTTCAATTTCCTGCTGCTGGCCATGGGGATTTGGGAGAGCTGGAGCTTTCTCAAGAGGAAAAGGCCCTGCAGAGGGCAGGGAGCAGGGAATTCCTGGGGTGCTGTGCAGGAAACAGGGATATTCCAGGGAACAGGGACATTCCTGGGCTGATGTGCAAGGAACAGAGACATTAATTCCCGAGCTGATATGCTGGGAACAGGGACATTCCAGGGAACAGGGACATTCCCCAGCTGGTGTGCAAGGAACAGAGACATTAATTCCCGAGCTGATGTGCTGAGGACACGGACATTCCAGGGAACAGGAACAGGGACATTCTCAAGCTGATGTTCAGGGAACAGGGACATTCCAGGGCAAAGGGACATTCCCCAGCTGATGGGCAGGGAACAGGGGCATCCCAGGGAACACGGGCATTCCAGGGAACAGGGACAGGGACATTAATTACCGAGCTGATGTGCTTCTGGGTCTCCTTGACGCGCTTCACCTCGGGCAGGTCGGGAATGGGAGTCCCTTTGCCAATGCTCTCCTTGTACTTCACCTGCCAAGGAACAGGAATGAGGGGAGGGAAAAGGATCTACAGGAAAGCTTTCAAAGGTTCATAAAGAGATTTATCTGTGCAGAGGGGAAGTTTAAAGGACTTCACCACCTTCCCCTCACCTTCCCAAGGGATCTGTGACAAGGCAATTCAGCTGTTTAGTCACTGGGAATGGCACTGAAAGGGTTTTATAAAACCAGATAAATTCCTTTAAACCTGACACTATTTGGTCTTTTTACCAGCCAAAGGAGAATTTGGGATGTGTAAGAATCCCTCCAATTTAACAAAGGTGAGAATCATCACACAGCGTTTCAGCAGTGACGGTGCCATTGCATTTCTGCTTTGCTAACAACAAAAAAGCCTTTCACAAGAACATTTTAAACATTTTTAACACATTCTGCATGAACAAACTGGCTGCAGTGTTAGTGCATGACACTAAATGACACCACCATTCAAAAAAAGCATGGAGGAGGTTTAGGAGTTTTGAAGTGAAATTAATAGGTAAAATAGAGGGCTGTGACCTTTTAGATAACATCCAAGTTTGCCAGGACAAAACAAACCAAAAAATTCACCACCAGAAAATTCAGTCTGAGCAGAACAAAACAGATTTTCCTGGGAGATGGTCCCACCCTGGAACAGGTTGTGGAATCTTCGTCCTGTGGGATACTCAAAACTCAGCTCATCCTAAAGCTGAGCCACAGGGTTGGAATAGGTGATTTCAACACATCTCTTCCCACCTAAATGCCTCTTTTTTTCTGTCCAAACTATATCTGGGATGAGATCAAATTGACAGCAAGAGCTTTTGTGGTTTAGAAATGGGTGGTGAGTAAGAAATAGAATGTTAATCATTAGAGAGGTTACTGTTAAAGTAACAAGGATGGGCAAAAACTTCAAGAAAGTCACCCTTAACTGGGTGGGTTATTGCCAAAACACTGTTAGCAAGATGTAAAGAAAAGAAAAATAGAAAAAAAAATTGTTTCAAGTTGAATTAGCAGCAGTAGAGTGAGTATTAAAAACCAATCCTTGTGTACCGAGCTGATATTATCCTGGGTTCGTTTAACTCTCTGCATCTCTGGGGTCTTTTCAATTGTGGTTCCAGTTCCAATATCTTCTTTATATAAAATCTTAACATTTAGAATGAAGACAACAAGGTTAAGCATCCAAAACACAACATTCTTGCTCCCAGACACTGAATTTGGACACGACAGAGCAGCTGAAAGCCCAGAGGATCCACTCTGGTCACTGCCTCTCTGAAGGTGTCCAAAGTGAGCACCATTTGGGGGAAAAAAGAGCTGATTTTCTATATTTAATGCTTTTTAAGAAGGAGATAATTTATACAATAAATCAAAATATCAAATATATTTCAGTAGAATATTCCTGGGCCAGGGGAAGGATTCCTTACCCATGGCAGGAGGGAAGAAGATGAGCTTTAGGTCCCTTCCACCCATTCCATAATTCCATAATCAAAACATCTGTGGGCTAATTTTAGGACTGAAGATCATTATTTGCTCTTATTTGATTTATACAAATTTTTTCCACTTTGTACTTTGTTAATGGTGCTGGAGGCAAAATGCCACAGGAGACTTGATGGCAACAGGAACTGGGCAACAACTCAGGCACACAGAGCACGAGGGTCAGCAGGACAGGGAGGGACTGGCATGGGAACAGCACAAAGGAAAGGGACAATAATTATATTCATTTAATGAGGGATTGTTTAACTCCATCACAGCTATGCCTGTGAAAGAGGGCAATCACCTCACAAAAACAGCAGGGGAAACACTATATAAAACCAGCTAAACCTACTGTAGGAGAAGCACCAAAAATTGGAATTTTATTAAAGATATTAAAGTGTATTTTTGGGCTGAGGAGTGAAGACAGAGGTGACCATACCGAGCTGAAATTCTTCTGGTTTTCCTTCACCCTTAGGATTTCTGGGGTGTCCTGAACCACTGTGACTTTTCCTTTGCTATTCTGTAGGTCTGACTGATACTGAAGCTGTGAAAATGGAAAATGGGAAATGTTAACTCTATGCTGTACAAATTCCCTCACAGTTTTCTTCAAAAATTAGGTAAATATGTGGGGTTTATTTATTTATTTATTTATGGACTTACATTGCTAAAGTTCTTCTGATTCTCTCGGACCCTCTGCATTTCTGGTGTGTCAGCCACAGGCACGTAGTAGGGCATGCTCTTCTCTGCATCTTCTTTGTATTTTTTCTGATGGAAAACCCCAAATGGATTAAAATAGAAAACACAAACGCAGCAAGAAACAAACTGGAGTTATTGATTGTTGAGTAGTGCCCATCTTTGTGGAGATGTGAGTTCTTCTCTGTCTGGTAGAAACTGAGATTATGCCTCTGTGCAAGATTTATTTTAGGCAGCAGGTTATTGAGGAGTAGAAAATTAAGAAGAATCTGCTTAAAGAAGAATTAGCTTTGCAAAGCAAGAGAAATTATCGTGTCACTTGACACAGCAGTAAAATTAATTTGATTATTGCTGTAGAATTCCAGAGCTCTGGAAAGATTTGTTCTGAAGGTTGTGGGAGGTGGTTATTTGGGTGTTTCATTAGTATTTCCTGGAGTTCCCACGTGAGCAGGATTAATGGCTGCACTCAAGATACCTGGCTGGAAAGGTTCTTGACCTGCTGGGCATGAATAATCTCTGGAGTATCAACAACACTGGTGTAGTTGGCTTTCTCCATTTCTGCCAATTGTTTGTATTTGATCTGTCGGGCAAAGCTCACATTTAGGGGCCTCTGCACAACAGCTCACATTGGGTTTACCCAGGAAAATCTGAATTTTCCTTGCTGAGGAGCTCAGAGGGTCAGGGCGGCACAGACCTGGCTGGCGATGTCGGTGGCGTTCCTGGCGCGCACGAAATCCGGCGTCTCCAGCGCCAGCTCGGTCAGGCCCTTCCCGCGGATCTCCTGCTCCAGGGCCCGCTTGTACTCCTTCTGCAGGGAGACAGGGATGGGGAGGGCAAAGGGCTCAGATCCACAGCCACACTCCAGGAACGGGGCCAGTCCCAACCAGGAACAGAGCCAATCCCAACCAGGAACAGAGTTCATCCCAAAAAGGATGAGCACAAATCCCAAACCAGGCACAGTGCCAATCCCAGATCAGGAACAGCACCCATCCCAGACCAGGAATAGCACCCATCCCAAACCAGGAATAGTGTCCATTCCAACCAGCAATAGTGCCCATCCCAAACCAGGAACAGTGCCAATCCTAAACCAGGAATACCTCTAATATCAACTTATAATTATGCACACAAATTATATAATTTCAGACTATTTCAGTTTGTGCTTCATTACTTAAATCTTGGTTTAGTCCCTTGATTAATTAACTAATGAGTCCCTTGAGTGACTGTTGATCCCAGCTCCTGTTTCCCATCTGAATTCCTGACAGTGACCGTGAACCCAGGAAAGAGCTCCCTTAAAAGTCCACTTTGATCCTTATTCCCTCATCCATGTTCTTTCCTGGCCTCTACTCCAAAGTTTCCAGGGAATGGTGAAGTTCACACCAGTCGAAGGGCAGGGATGGATGGGATATTGGGAAGGAATTCCTGGCTGGGAGGGTGGGGAGGGATGGGATGGATTCCCAGAGCAGCTGTGGCTGTCCCTGGATCCCTGGCACTGCCCCAGACCAGGCTGGACAGGGCTTGGAGCAGCCTGGGATAGTGCAAGGTGTCCCTGCCAGGGCAGTTGGACATTCCATGCACTCAGGCATTTTCCAAGCAGCTCTCCCATACCTCGTTCAGGATTTGAGTGGCATTCTTGGCCCTCAGCATGTCTGGAGTCTCCTCTAAGGCTGTCAGTCCTTTCCCTTTGACTCCTTCCTCCAGATCCTTCCTGTACTCTTTCTGCAGAAGAAGGAGAAGGAAAAACACTGCAAAGCCAGACCAAAGAGAGTTCTACACTCTACCAACTTTGTTAAAAAAAAAAAAAAAAAAAAAAAAAAGAAAATGAAATGAAAGAAAAAAGAATTCCAAAAGCTCCAAAAGAAAAGAAGAAAAAAAAAAAGAAATTTGAAAAACAAGAAAGAATATTGTACAGGGTTATGGAAGAAGTAGTCCAACAAAAGATTGGGATTATTGTGGAAGATAAATTGCCAAGGCACACACATATGAACCAGTTAGGCTGAGGGAAGTCAGAGAGGGGCAGCACATGGGAATACGGTTAAGGGACAGGGAAGAAATGTCCATGGCAAATTAGCTGACAGCACAAAATGGATGTGAACATGCTCAGTGTGGGTGGGCAGGAGAGTGGGGAAGAAGAAGTGGGAGTGCTGGAGGTGCTGCAGGAGGCAGAGGAAGGAAGCCCAGAGGAGCTGGTACCTCGCTCGCTATTTTGGTGGCGTATTTGACATGCAAGAGGGATGGTGTGACCTCCAGGCCAGTGAGGTTCCTGCCCTTCATGGACTCTTCAAAGTCCTTCTTATATTCTTTCTAATGAGAGCAAGAAGAAGAAGAAGGAGGAAAAAAAAAAAAAAAAAAGCAAAACACCAAGTATTTATTACAATATTTTCATTATGTGCAAAGCTGGGAGGGTGACAAAATCACTGGCTACAGTTGATCCTAAATCTTGTTCCCACTAAAACTTGTGAAGCAGATCATTGCTTTCTATGGAAACAGGACCTGATCCTGCCTTTATTTTTTATATTTCTACTCATTTATCTATGCAGAGAAAGCACTCAAAGGTACCACAAGGACTAATGGCCTTACACAGCTGCTTTGCAGCCTCCATCTGGGCCAGAAGAGGAATAAACTTCAAATAAACACAAAAAAAGTGCTCAAGAGAAGAAAATGACAGGTCAGCGGAGAACCTGTGACAGCAGAGACACACAAGGAATAAAAGAGTTTCTCAAAAATGGAATTTTGAGGTGAAAAAAAAAGAAGCAGAACACTTTCTGTGTCCTGTGATAACATACAAACACTGTGTTGTGTGGTAAAAGTGAAATTAATTTTGTACCACATTCCTTACTCAAAGACTTGTTTAAGCTTCATTTACCAATAAAAATTACAGATAAACTCATTTCATGACAGGAAAGTGCCATGAATGTTCAATGCAGCATTTAACAACCATCATAAAGAAACATGAAATTACTATAATTTTCAGTCTATCAGACTGCACAAGGTGCAAGCAAAATTGCCTGTTAAAACCCTAAGTTTAATATAAAAAAGGAAATTTTAAAGCTTTTCAGCCCATCAGTATTGATTTTACCTCACTCTGCATGAGCTGAGACTCCTTTGCAGTCAGGTATGTGGGAGTTTCAAAGTCCAACATGGGTTTTCCTTTTTCCTTCTCATACTTTTCTCTGTATTTCACCTGAGAAGAAAAGACAGAAAGTCACCCTCCTAAATAATCAAAGACCTAATTAATTGAGTTGTATATGCCCAAACTCAACAGTTCTGGGATAAAAATGAAATGTCTAAGGCAGTTTGCCTTCCTGAAATCTGTGTTATTGATCAGCAAATGTAACATTTGGTGTCCAGGAGGTAAAATGTCCATGAAGATGATTCCTGCTTCTAGTTTTGTTCCCCACATTTTCAGAGTGCTCAGTGAGGAAATGCAGTGGCCAAGCCAGAGCCTGATCCCAAACTGCAGCAACAAGGACTGACTTAAAAATTAATTACATCCTCATTAATAACAGCCTGATTAACAACCATTTCCTTATGGTCCTTGTCTGTGGGATCTTTTTGCCTTCCCATGCCCTGAACATCCCTGGGAGTGCCCAAGGCCGGGCTGGAGCAGCCTGGCAGGGTGGGAGGTGTCCCTGTCCAAGGCAGGGGTGGGTGTGATAATCCTAAATGTCCCAAACCCTCCTGGAATCCTGTGCCAAGCACAAAACAATCAGCTGTGGCCCTTGGTGTCCTTGCAGTAATTCCTCTCTTGCTTTATAGCCAATAAATACTGGGAACAGAGAGGATCAGAGACCAAATCAGACTATTAATTTCTCTGCAGTGATCCACTGTTTTATTCCAGAGGGAAAAACTATAGGCATGTTGATAGTTTTGGTTAAAGGCATTTTGGATGCAGGAGAGGACAGCAGAGCCCTCCTTTGGATCATGGAATGAATGAAGCAGTTGGAAATACACTGTCAGCAACAACCCTAATTCCTTCCATTCCCAGTTTCTGTGATTCCCAGGTCCTTTTTTCTCCAGGCATAAATCCCCCTGATAAATGTATTATCCTGTGTAAAAAGATCCATGTACAGCAGAGGTGAGCAGCAGGATTGGCTCTGGAATGAAGGAATCACAGGGAGACTTTATCTGTGTATTTTATGTGTTCTGCACTTGGAAATGGGCAGGTTCTGCTCCCTGGATCCTTCCCCAGGGGTTCAGTGCTGGTGGGGCAGAGAGGCACAGGGAATGTCCCAGCCTGGATGGAATTTGGAGCTCAGTGAGTTGGGGTAAGGACAAACACACGTCCAACTTACGTGGCTCTGGAGCTCTGAGGCCTCCCTGAGATGAACCTGTTCAAGATTATCTGGCACCACATGGTAGTGACCCTTACTCTTCTCATATTGCTTCTTGTACTGGTACTGAAGGGAAGGTGTCAAAAATCATCTCAATCAAAAAAAAAACCCTCAGCAAATTTACTTCTTAGGTCCAATAAAAGTAACACTTCAACAGATTATCAGAAAGAAATTAGAAATGCAAGAAGTAAAACAAAAACCAAGAAGTTTAGAATTGATATTGGTGGTTAAAGATGTGAGGGAATAGTTATTTTTTTTACGGTCATTTGGATTGCAACAAAGGTTTTGTCCAAACCAGGATTAAAAGAAGAAAAAGAAAGAGAAGAGAGAAAACACAGCAGGTAAAGAAAAGGCTGTACCAGGCAATAAATGTTTTGCCTTTTCTCATTATCAATTATTTTGTTAGGCATAACTATGCGGATTTGCAATAGGGGAGTGTTAAACATCCAGTAAAAGTAAAAAAAGTAAAGTAAAAACAAAGTCCAGATAAGAATAAAAAAAATTATAGTAATCAGCAAAGAAAAAAGGAAAAATAAAAAAGGTATTTGTTAGTGTAGAGCAATCAGTTAAAAATGGGATCAAGAACCAATCCAGTAAAATGATAAGAGGATTTAAAAGATGAGCAGTTCTGCAGTCAGTTAAAATGGGATCAAGAACCAGCCCAGTAAAAATGATCAGTGTTTACAATATTAGCAGTGCTACAGGAGATGAGGATTTCCCTTCCCAGGGCACAGGCACGCGGCAGCCGCCGGTTAAGGAGGCACCATTGGGAAGCAGAGGAAGAGATCACTACCAGGTGATGCCCATGGAGGTGCCCCAGGGAGCAGCTGTTACAGGAGGAGTTAGCAGGGAATTCCCAAGGGAATTGCCACTCTGGGAGCTGTGGGATCACCCGGAGCTTACGGCACTGGCGAGCTGGCTCGTGCTCAGCACGTGGTTCATCAGCAGCGACTCCTTCATGTCCGTCACGGGCTTGTGCAGCTTCTTCAGGTCTGCCTTGTACTTCACCTGCAGGGAATAAGGGTCAAACCCATCAGGAGAGGACCCTGCTGGTCCAGCCTAGCCCAGGGAGCTTCCAACCACATGGAGGAGGGATTTGGGAAAGCAGGATGGGATCTCCTCCCAGGAAAAGCCAAAGCAAACGTACCTCGCTGGCCATGTTGTGGGCATCCTTGAGGGTCTTGTAGATTTTGGCCTCCTTCAAATCATATTTTGGCTTTTTACCCAACTCTTTGGCAAAGTTCTCCTTGTATTTCACCTAAACAGAGAACAACCACGTGTCACAGCCGCTCTGCAGGACTCACTCTGCACAGGGCCTGTTTCAGTGGGGCTGGCTGGGAGAAGAACGAAAGTGCAGGAACTTGAAGGTGTCCACTGGAAAAAGGATTATTTAAAAAATGACCTGACATAGAAAGAAAATCTACACCTATCTGATATTTACAAGATAACACTTGCAATTTGTCATCCAGTGCAAAGGTCACACCTCCTCATTGTAAAAATAAAACAGCCAAGAGAATTGTGTTGCCAAAATTTTGACCCTTGGAGGTGAAGAGTTTTTCACTTGATGGGAACAGTCCATTGATTTAAGATGTTTCACAGAGACAGATATAATAAGAGTAAAAGACAAGAAAATTATATATATATATATATATAATTATTATATATAATATATAAAATATAATAATGCAAGAGTATATGAAAGAGTGTAAGAGTGTTAAGAAAAAAAATTTATAGACTTCTTGGAGAAATAAGAGCTCTAAAAACCTCAAGACTTTAGAGCACATTTGATGTCAATACATCAAATATTTTTCTATCTATTGTTATGCATACAGTGTGTTCTGTCTGGATTGAAGGAGGACATTAATCACAAACAGAGCAGCGACACAATTAATTACTAATGATAAATAATTAATTAGATTCTACAGGAGTTTTAGTAACACTTCCAAACCACATCAGCTGTAGCCAAGTCAAACACAGCAGTGCGAGCCATCGGAAACCAGGAGATCCAGCCTGGAGGCACAGGAATATTGACAGGAATGAGAGTTTTTTTAAACCCAAAAGAAGAGTTGCTGGGAGATCAATGCAAAATCAAAAGCAAGCAAGCCAGACAGACAAAATCCCACTAAAAAACTCAACTGGACACACATAGTGGACATGATGCTTTACAAAGTTTATGAGAAGAGATGTCCAAGACAAAAAACAACTGCTAAAGATGATGCCAACCATTCTTCGGTCCCTCACTGCCCCTCCAGCAGCTCATTTTACCTCTGAACCAAAATTATCTCAGCAAAGAATGTTTGAAAGACCAAGAGTGGAAAAAGAATGGAAAATCAGGATCTCATCACTGAAGTGGAACAAACAGAACTTCTTTTTCTTGTAGATCAGTTTAGAATGCTTGGTTCTCCTGAGGAGATCCTTGGTTCTCCTGCAGACACCGTGGTGGACATTCCAACATCCAAACATGGCAGCAGACTCAGACAGACATGGAAAAAACAAAATCCCTTTTTTTACTTGGAAATACATGTGTAAAACTGAAATGGCACAGACCTGTCTGCTGCCACTCCCAAATGGGCAATCCAGGCTCTGGTTTTCTGTTTCCCAAAGGTTCTGATGTGGGAAGAAGTCTAAGAAACAATGAGCCTGCACACCAGTACAGGCTGCACTTCTCAGTGGGACTGATTCAGTCACAGCCTGCTCTTCCATTAGGAAATTCCAGCTAATAAAATACTTTAATTAAAGTTTAAATGAAGTTTTAATAGAAGTTTGAAGAGTTAAAATGAAGTTCTGGTGACTGTTCACTGAAAATTACCAGCACCCATTGTTCAAGTTGGTCACAGACATATATTTACACATGTATTTCCATGTTGGTTTTTTTTTTTTTAATTTTTGTACAATAACAGCTCAAATTTTAGGTTTTTGGGTGAAAAAGGTGAGTTTTCACATTATGTGAATGCACTGAAACCTTCCACAAAACAACCTGGAAGCTCCAAAATCATTATGAAAGGCAGAATAACATGTACAGCTTCACAGGGTGCTGCAGAATTGCAGGATAATTATGCCAGCAAGAGACAGATGCACAACAATGGCATTAAATGGCAGTTAATTAAAATTCTCTTACATGACTACTTAGCATATTTGCTTTCTTAAAGGTTCTCATCCAGGGGGTGTCATAGGAAGCAGCTCCGTGGCCTCTCATGTGTTGTTTGAGGTACTCTGCCTACAACCAGCAGCAAGAAAGCAAGGTCAGAAAGCAAAAATCCAGAATTCAAACATGAAGAGGTGAGAAAGAACCAAGAGGGACTGAGGTCCTGGCACAAGATTCTTTTAAAGATACAAAGAAAAAAGAAAGTGGCTGAAAGAAACCAAGGGTCCGTTCAAAGGATGGAAAATAAGAGTTGGGTAAAGGCTGATTCTGGTAAAGCCAACACCCAAAAGAGCTAAAAAAGAACAGGGCAAACACTTCAGCATTTATGTCACAGCATCACCTTAAGAAGGTTTTATATCTCCATTAATAACAGTAGAAAAGAAATACCCTGTACTGGTATTTAATTTTTACTTCCCTACATTCCCTTCCTTTCCCTTTTCCCCTAATTTGGAAATAATTTCAGTTATAATTATGACATCACTCTGTAAATTAATTTTATGTCTCATTTCTCTCACTGCTTTGAGTTTCACCAAGGTTTCATTTTGTCCTTACCTGGCTGGTCAGTTTGGACACCTCCTTGGCCAGCTCAATGTCTGGACGTCCCAGCATGGTCACACCCACACCTGCTGCTCCACGCTTCTTATATTCAATCTAATCAAAGAAATAAATCCTTTAGGAGCCAGGAAACTGCATTTAATTATTCTGCTGGATTTTGTAATTAAATTAATGCGAAGGGATTATACAGAAGGCCTAAAACCACTCACATTGCTGATTAACTTGGCAGCCTGAGTTGCTTTCTTAATATCTGGTCGATCTGCTATAGGTGTGTAGTGGAGTTTGGATTTGGCATCTTTCTTGTATTCAATCTAATCCATGGAAGAAGACAGAGGAGAAAAAATTTATGAGAAAATTAAATTTATTCATTGGGAACACACCAATTAAGGGCACAGCAACGTTGCTGAGAAAGCTCGTGGGTTTGTTTTGGGAATCAATTCACAAGGCATGAATCTGGAAATCTGGTTTTGCAAATTGTCTGCAAGTGAAGAAATAAATATAGGAAATTCTGTCTGTATTTGAAAGGATGAAAAAAGTTATTAGATGTGATTTCCACCAGATTACTTGAAATCCTACAATGGGATTTAAATACAAATCCCTTCTTTCAGTGCAATTTTATATTTGTACATTTATCTTTTAAAATTACACCAGAACATGGAAGCTGGGAGGAAAATTCAGAAATCCATAAACTTGGGTTTTTCCAGCTGAATTTGCTACATAACCTACTAAATTAATGGGAAAAGAGGCAGACTTACTGTGCTCTGGTTTTTAGCCACTTCCATGGCATGTTTCACCTCAGGAGGCTCCAGCATAACAGAATAATTGGATTTGCCTTTCTCCTTCACAAACTTCTTCTTGTAGTTTGTCTGTCAAGAACAAGGGCCACATGTGAGTTTTTAATGTCACACGGAGGGAAACACTACAGAAACCTGGAAAAAAAGCTCTTTGAAACTGCTATAGGTGGATAAAGAGGAATCACCTCACTCCCAAAATGTGTTGGCTGCAGCTTTTGGAGTTGGGATTAGAAAAGCTGAGCTTTGGAGATGCTGAGCTGAGTGTGAACTCACCTCGCTGACGTTCTTGGTCACCTCCTTGACGTGGACAGTGTCCCTGGTCTCGGGCAGGGTGGTGAAGGAGCCATGGGGCAGCTGCTTCTTGCTCTGCTCTTTGTACTTGTTCTGCCAGCACAGGGGAAAGGCAGGTCAAACCCAGAGGCTCCAGGATGGAACTCAATTCCATTAAATGAAGAAGTAAATGAATGTTTTACCTCAGACACCAGAGAGCTGACGTTCTTAGCCAGCAGGATCTGAGGGGTGTCTGGAACAACGTGGTATGTCCCACGGGCTTTGTTGTGCTTCTCTTTGTATTTTATCTAGCAGGAAGGAAAGATAGCAATTTAAATAATGTGCATCTGTCAGAATAAAAAGTAATTAGTACAGTCATGTTTGCTTGTTAGTGCAAAATTTTGCAGAAAATCCCACATTTTGACATTTTACAGCCTAATCCATACATTCCTATGGCTCTCACTTGGATTTTTTTAATATACTGAATACTAATATACTGTTAGTAATTATTAAAGATATTTTGTGTTGTTATTAAAGGTATTTTGTGCTATTTTCTCCAGACACTTCCATTTAAATATCCATTAAAATAGGAATGTAGAGATGCATCTGGGTGTAAGGTCTAGGGGTGTTCATGCAATGTTAACTTTGAATATTAATTTAATCCATGAACTGTGGCTTTTACAAGACCAAATTTATTCAGTCAATTTGTTAATTTAATAAATCAAATAATGAAGTGAGATTGAGAATAACTGTCCAAAGCTTCATTACTAATCCAATTATATTTGCAATAGAACAGTTTAGTAGTGAGTAAATTGGTAGTAGTGAACTTGGAGAGGAAAGGTGAGTTGAGTGCTTACATCACTGGCCAGAATGGCGTTATTGAGGGCCAACACTGTGTTTTTATCATCTGTGACAGAGAGTTTGCACCCCTTGAGGAATTCCCGGTCCAGTTTGTATTCGTACTGGAGGAAGAAAAAAGAAAAGATAAAGTAAGAAAGTCTCTGATCTTCTCCAATTTAAAAAAAATTCTGAAGAGGAGAGATGGGGAAATGGAATATTCAGTGTATTTTGATTTTCTTACATCACTCTGCTGCAGAGAGGACTTGGCTGCTTGGACAAAGTCAGGCCTGTCAGCAATCAGGTGCCAGTGGGCTTTGGCTGCTTCGTATTTCTTCTTATAATCCAGCTGTGTCCAGGGAAAAACAAACAGGGAGAGCTCATGGGAAACTGAGGATTTTGCACACAACATACAGCAGCCAATTCTCTTTGGCCTTTGAGAAGAGGTAAGAAAATGTATCTACACCAGATTAGGGCTTCTCTCTGGGTCAGGCACAGCCCAGCCACTGCAGGTTTTCCACTGCTGGGTGGAGAAAGGGATATGAAGGTGGAGAAAGGGATATGAAGGACTGAAATTATGTCCTGACTTTGGAGAGGGGGAGAGCTTTCAGTTCCTTCCTACTGAAATAGCTGTTGGGCACCAATAACAGAAAACACAGGAAGGTTTTTCATGAAGCTTTGTGTCCAAGAGGATCATCCCATGTAGTTCCTGGGACAGTTGTGTCTCTGCCAGGAAAACAGGGGACAACTGGAAGAAAGGGATGTGTGACATAAAAGAACCTCAAGGACAACTCCCCAGAGTGAGCACTTCAGTATGAAATAAATTAAAACACATTTTCTTCCAGCAGTGTAAGGATTAGAAGCAATGCTCAAAAAATTCGGTGGAATTTAATTTCTTGTGGAATAATTTCTTGTGGAAATAATTCCTTGTGGCTTCCACTGCCAGTTCCCAGCACCCTCCAGAATAAAATTAAGTCATGATCAGGACAGAACTCACGTTGCTGTTCAGTTTGTAGGCGTGCCTGGGAGTTTTGATGTGAACTGAATCTGCCACGACATTGCAGCGAGATTTGCTCCTCTCATACATTTCCTTGTATTTCAGCTGAAGAAAGACAAAGGTGTAAAAATGTTTGCAAAGATCATATCAGCATCAACAAGAAAAGCATACAAATATGAAAAACTTAATAAAATTGCTCCTGTCTGGATAAAATCTTAATAGGAGAAAATGACTGGAGGTGGCACTCAGGGCTCTGGGCTGGTGATGGGCAGGGGCTGGGCACAGCTTTAATTTGATGGCTTTGAGGGCTTTTCCAACCCAAATAATTCTGGGATTCCATGAAAAATAAATTCTGTTCATACAACTTGGTATCAAGCACCTGCCTGAAGGAGGGTTTTTTCCAGCAGTATTTCTCTTTATATAGAAAATGTGGCAGTTTTAACTCACCACGAGGCACAGACTAAGATTAAACAAAATCTATTCATGACCAGTATTTCTGAATATTTCTAGATTTTTGCAGCCAAAAGAAATCCTTTGAAGAACCTTATTTTCTGATAGTTACACTAACTGAAAACTCCTTCAGAGAACCTCAGCACTCAGTTTGGAGCTTAAAAAGTGTCCTTCAATTCACATCTCAATGATACACTTTAGTATCTGGATAAAAATTATTATTTTTTCTCCTGGATTTACTAATTATGTAGAAATCCATGGAGCATCTGAATGAGATTCAGGCTACTTATTCTGACAGCACTACACTGAATTTCAGAAGTTTTAGTATCCTCATTTATGGATACCTAAGGAACAACAAAACAAAGGACAGAGAGAAAGGGTAGGAGAAGGAATTAGGAGCAGGAGTCCTAAATTCTTTATTATTCTATCCACTGTCTCCTCATTTCTTTCTCCTTCTTACTTTTCTATTGCTTCAGAATCAAAACATATTTATTTTAGATCAGAGCATTTACCTTACATATTCTCAGTATCCATATAAGAAATTATTAAACACAGCAATACGTGAAATATTTTATTCAAGCCTCAAAAAAAAAAAAAAAGCAACTAGAGAAAGAAAAACCAGAAAAAAACCCCTCTCCAAATTAATGATTTAGAGGCCACTTCCAGCTCATGGCTTTTATTTCTAGTGAGGGGTGGTGTGTTCCAGCAAAAAAAATGTTCCAAGAGCTCCAAAAGAAAATTCTATGTAAGACTTCCTGAAAAACTGGGTTTTGAAAGAGCACTGAATGCAGATACAATTTTACAGGCCAATATGGTCTAAGAAGGTGATGATTTTCTCTGACAACATTATATAGGAGTTACAAACATTGGATACCAAGTTAAAAAGTGAATTTTGGGTGGTTTTGATGGCCCAGAGGATTCACTCACGTCACTGATCCTGTCCTTGACCTTGCGCACGTGCAGCAGCATCGGCGTGTCCTGGATGGTGGTGTAGCCCTTGGGCTTGGCTTTGTTGTACTCCAGCTTGTAAATAATCTGAAGGGACAAATTGGGGCTTGGGTTATCTCTTGGAATCCTTGGTGTCAGCTGGGAATTCCCTGGGGGTGACTGTCCCATTCCAAAGGATGCACACTTACGTCACTGATCTGCTTGTTGACCTTTGTGGTCCGTAAATACTCTGGAGTATCCAGAACTGTGGTGTATTTGCCTTTCTTCTTCTCATAGTCCTTCTTGTACTGAATCTGGAGATGGGGAAAGGCTCTAAGTTAATCACACAGAGCAGGACAAATCCTCTTCCACAGGTGGGATTATATGCATGGGTAAAATTGCAAAACCCTCCCACAAAGCCAAAGAAAGCAGAGCATGCACCATGAGCTGAACTGCAAATCCCTTCCTTGCCCAGGAGGCTGCCTGTTTGTTTGTCTGGTTCATTTTATGGTTATTTCAAGGTAAAATCTCCAGGACTGAGCTAAAAAAATCAATCCTTGCAGACCAGATGCTTTTAAATTTCATAATGGACAAAATCTCATTTTTAAATAGTCATATCCAGTTGAAATTTGGACTTGGTGATCTTGGAGGTCTTTTCCAACCTTAATGATTCTGTGATCAGAGTGAAGACAAATGTAAATCATCTCACACAGTAGGAGATAAAAACATTACCAAATATATCCCAATGCTAGGATATTACCAAGGCTTTGGCAGCAGGATTTGTGCCTTGGTAATGATTTTCTTAAGGATCAGCTTGCCCTGCTCAGGTTTCTAAACCTTTTTTCACAGAGTTCACCAAGTGAGAACAGGTTCACCAGGGATGGAAATTCATTGTAGGCAGCCTCAAGGCAGCTGTAAAAGGTTAGAATACATTTTTTAAAAAAGAGTTTTCATGCTCTACCCTTTATCAGAAAATAAACCCATGCATTTGAAATGGGACTGCAACAGACAAAATATGAAAAATGATAAACAAATAATCAATGATAGCATGAAGTGAACTCAGGGGGACATGCAGGTCAGACACTTCTTTTTTGAATTCAAACATACTCAAAGTTACCTGCAAGGAGTTTTTAGTGGAAGAATATAAATCCACAGAAAAATGGAACACAAATGTCTGAAAGACCTTCAGTAATTTATTACTGAAGAATGTCACTATTGGCGCAGGCAATAACAATGAATTACAATTCCCTCTGACAGAATTGTTTTCCACTGCTGCATTTCCAGTCTATCATTTATATTCCAATTCATGATCAGGAATGATTTTTCCCCTGCAAAGGGTGAGCTGACTGCCAGCAGCTGTGATTTCAGAGCAGAAATAACTGTTCTGTGTCTGACACCATTCTGGGCACAGTGGGAGATAAATGTTGGAATCTCCCTGGCAAATCCATCATGTTCTTCCTGAACTAAGGAACTGGGGTTATCAAAGGTGGCCAGGCCAAGAAATGGTGTCAGAATGAGAACTGGGTTAGGGAAATACCAGGAAGAGCTAACATCCAATATCTGAAATGTATGGAAAATTGCTTTTTTATACAAATATGTGAAATTCATACCAATTGTTTATAATTAAAGGAGAAACAGGGACAAGCTCAGCCTGAGCTGAGCCATGCCCAAGTGACAGCAAATATTGTTTCAGATATTCTGTTTTATTTTACCACAGCCAGCATTAAGCACATGGAGGAAGCTTTGGGATCTGAAGTCCATGGAAATAGAGGGAGCAGTAAATTTGCCAAGTCCAAGCAGCTACAGTGGGATCTAAGGTGTCCTAGAGCAGCAGCTCTGCAGATTACCTGGCTCCACAGGTATGTGTTGTAGAGTGCTGTCAGCATATCTGGCCTCAGAATTTCATTGCATCCGTGCTGCAGGAGCATCTTGGCAAAGGATTTATAGCTTTTCTGTCCATGCAAATGGCAACCAAGGACAAGAGAGACACATGAACAACATGAACAATGACACAGCTCTAGATCCCTGGCACTTGGAGAGTGGAGAGATTTAGGCAAGGTGCTGTATGTATTCAGCCACATGTGCATACAATTCACATCTGGATGATTAACACTGCCAAGGGTAAATATTAACAAGTTTTTCTGCTCTCACTTTAAGGAAGTTATGAATTTCTGGGAGGAGATGAGAGTAAATTAGAGATTAAGGCAAATATGTCCCTGTTGCTTTATCTAGAAATGAGTAAGAAGAAAAGACAGGCAATAAAACAATAAATGCTTGATTCTGCATTTTTTAAAACCTCTCCAATGGCTTCAGGAGGGATGGGATTCCTGATGTCCATTGATGCACAATGATGGAAGTACATACAGGACAGATGGACACAGCAGCTCACACAAAAAGTGCCTCCTTTTTGGGTGGCAGGATGGAGATTGAATGAAGAGTGAAGAAACATGACAAAAATCACAGGGCTGTGACACTGCTGGGAGTGAGGGTGGCACACAGAGCTGCTGCAGTGCCCCCACAGTACCTGACTGCTCAGGGTGCTGCCCCACTTGGCCAGCAGGTTCCTGGGATCATCCACAATAACGCTGTACCTATCTTTGAGCTTCTCATAGGCTGCTTTATATAATTTCTGCTCAGAATAGCACATACAGTGTAACAAGAGAGGGTTAAGATACAGAGAGATCACTGGTATAGCCTCTTTACAGGCTGGGGTTGAAGGTCATGTCCAAAAGACAAAAATACATTTAAAAAAAAACCTAAACAAAAAAAAAACTTCCAAATAAATAAACAAATTTTAAAAAACCAAAAAAATCTCAAAAAACCAACAAAAAAACCAAAATCCAAACAAAACCCAAACAAGCAAACAAACAAACCCAAAACCCCCAAAAAATTTTTAAAACAAACAAACAAACACCCAAACAAAAAAAACCACAAAAAACCCCCACAAAAATCCAAAAACAAAACAAAAAACCACCCCAAAAATAAACACAAAACCAACAAAAATCCCCAAAAAACAAAAAACGCCAAACAAAGAAAAAACTGAAACAAACAAACAAAAAAAACCCAAAAACAAACCAAAGCAAAAAAAAAAAAAACAACCATAAAAAAGAGAAGAGGGAGAGAGGGAGAATATTTCCAAATAGTAATTGCATTTCTCCATTGCCCTGGAAGGCCTACAGTTTAAGGATGTGTCTATTCCACCCCTTCACTAAGCAATTTTATAACTGATTTTCTCCATGAAATGTAACTGCAGAAGCAACTCTGTGTTGTAGATTCCTGAGCTGAGTCCAAAGAGAACACAATGAGATGTTATTAAAAACACACCACTTATATAACAGAAGATATTTAAGCAAGCATTTCAATATATGGAACTCCCATTGATAAAATTTCACCTGTTTGTGTTTCTGATAGTAATTTTTCCTTATTTACTCTATGAACAATTATAAGACTGAACAATCTTCATAAAAATTCTTGTATTTGTTGTGAAACTGCTTCTCTTACCTAGAACAGGTAATACAGTAATAAACTTACTGACAGGTAATGATATAACACAATGGCTGGTGAAAAACAATGCAATATTAAGATATAAACCTAAATATCTGCTTCTTTACTGAAAAGCATCAGATTTTGATGGGCTATTCCAACTCTAAGCTGATGGGAATCACCCTGAACATGATGTTTTCCATGGAATTTGTCCTGGGGTGTAGAGCACTAATCACAAACTCCAGGAGAGAGCTGAATTTTAAACCCAGGGGTGTTCATTAAATCTGAATTTTAAACCCAGGGTTGTGTCAATTGTTTCTTTAGCACTACAGGAGGAAAATAAGAAAAAGTTGAGTGGTAGAGTGGAAAAATTCCAGGCAAAATCACTGAAATTAAATGAGCTGTGGAAACTTCAGACATAACTCTGTCTTCCTAACACCAATAAAGATTTTATCAATGTTTCAGGAAAGCAATTGGAATTCTGTCCACATCTTTTTGAGATGGAAACCAACACCCAGGGTTACTGTACCAGCAGCATAGTTAAAGTCAGCAAAGGAAAAGTTCCTTTGCCTTTTTGCTGCAAAATTAATGAACAGGGATGGGGATTTCACTTTCTAGGCTCTGCAAACCTGTTCTGTCCTAACACCCAGAAAAACAACAACCTTGTCTTTCATGACTTTAGTCTGATCTTAAAGCACCTTTAAGCCTGATTATAAGGAAGGACAACCTTCAACTCTGTATTTACTCACAGAGCAACTCCTTAAGGCTGAGCCTACAGAAATCTTTACTTACCATATCCGTCAGCTGAGTTGCATATTTAAAATGTTCATTGCTTGGAGAGTCAGCCACGTACTTGAACTTGGACTTGGTCTTCTCAAAATTCTCCTTGTACTTACACTGCACCAAAGAAAATCAAACACACAAAACCCAGCCCATGTTAGCCCAAACAAGGGTAAGGCAATGAAAATGTGATTTTACAGAGAACTTGTGGCAAAATATTGGTGGAATTATTGCATTTGTGGGTTAACTTTTCCACCAACAACAAAAAGTTGTAAATGGACAGCAAATGTCAAAACCATTCAGCAAGAATTCAGAGTGTGTCACTCACCCCACTGTAGAGCACTTTATTCTTCTCTGCCAGGACAAAACTTGGAGTGTCCCACACATAGCAGCCAGTGCCTTTGAGCCATTCCAGGTCTTCCTTGTATTTAACCTTTAGAAAAGAAGTAGAAAACCTCAGTTTTAAGCAGATAACCAGTGCTGAAATGAACTTCAGCACAGGGTGTGGCAAAGAGAGTTACATCCATTATAAAATAAATTAGTTTCTCCTATTTTTGTCATAGACTCAGTTTATTCATACACATAATCTATCATTAGCATTGGAGTTTCTGTGTGAATTAAAAATAATGTACAGGTTAGGGGTTATTGTGTTTGTACAGTAATGTACTATTAAATTGTTGTTACAGGGCTAAACAAATTTACGCAAATACAAAGGAAATTAATTAAGACTGTCTGTTAATTTGACAAGGGGCTGTGCTGCAGTTTTAGCCACCAGATTCTGGCAGTTCCCAGGGCAAATTGTAAATCACTGAAAAACTTCAGCTGCTTTCCCTTTGTTGAGAAAGGAGGTTTGGGTTCATTTTGGAGACCACTTTGAACTTTCATTCTGGGCCATGCAGGAGCTGCTGGAACTCACATCACTGATGGCATCCGTGACCAGGCGGTGGTGGAAGTGCTCAGGCCGGTCTGGGATGGATCTCCAGATTCCCAGCTGGCTCATGTAATTCTCCTTATACTTCACCTACAGAGCAAATAGAAGAATTAAGTAAAACAATTGAAGAGAACACTCTAGACAACACAAAAGTTTCATTTTTTTCCCCCTGAACAGCAGAACTGAAAGAGTGGAAATGAGATTACCTTGTAACACCAACAGAAATCAATATTCCAGAGAAAGAGAGAAATCAACACTGATAATGCTGATTTTTTCCTAATTATTTGACATATTGAAACGGAACAAGAGGCAAAGTGGCCTATTTTAGGTTATTAAGTGTCAAACACTAGTTAGGAATGAAGATATACATACACTGCTGATGTCATCAGTGACCTTCCTGTGGTAGACAATGTCCAGAGCATCCTTCACAGTGTGGTATTTGCCCTTGGTGTTCTCAAAGGTTTCTTTGTAGCGCAGCTGGGAAGAAAAAAAAAACACAAAAGAAGGGATTAATGGGCCAGGAAGTGTTTCAGTTAAATTTCTCACTTCTCAGGAATGATACCCAGGGATATGTTGCTGTCTGACATCCCAGTGCAAGCCCTGAGGAATTTTAGGACCCTGCAATTGCCTACAATCAATTGTAATTTCACTGAGACCTGTGGTGAAAATTACAGGGAATTTCACCCAGTTCAAACATCCCTGCATCACAGGAGTGCCCTCTGGAATAGCACAGGTGGCACTCCTGGCATAAAAATCTTCCCTGCCCTCCTCTAGAAGAAAGCAGGAAGATCATGCCAGACTTTCTCAGAGGAGAAATTCCCGTGTGCAGAAGAGCTGGGGTGCTCCTTGGCAGTATTTAAAAATCACTCTTAGAGCAGTAAGACTAAATAAACTCTAGAAAAAAGCATCAGCCCTGCACATATCCTTTCACATCCTGCTGGTTCTGAAATATATGGAAAAGCTCTCACAAATTAGCATTTTTAAATTGCCTTAAATCACAAATAACTATTCCATGCTTGAAAAAAATCAATTTCACCTTAACAACCTCCTGTGCAGCAGCTCAGGTAATTTTTCTCTCTAATCTACTTCTGAATTTAAAAAATGAACACATTCACAGTGACAGGGCAGTTTACTTCTAACACAAAACTGAGATGAAAAAGCTGATAAAAGTTATTTTATCCTGGCCCCAGTGTCAATCACTTCACTCCAGCCTGCTCTATTTTGAGACTTGATGTGTAAGCAAATTATTTTAAATCAGTTTTTACTTTGCTGTATGGCCACACTTCAGTGCAATAGGAAATGAAAATGAATTATAAAAATTGGAAAAGAAAAAAGGCATTGCAGTAGAATCAAATCAAAACTTAATAATGTTCCTAATTTCAAATGGAAATGGACATGCAAATAAGGGGATTTCCTTGATGGGGGACACTGAGATATTCTGTGCTTTGCATGTTTGTTCTGTGCTTTTCCTGTTCTTTCCATGGAGAATGCAAGGAAAGCAGCAGGGGGTGTTCCTGGAGTACTCACATCACTGGCATTCAGGTAGGCTCTCTTGGCTCTGATCAGCACTGGGGTGTCAGGGACAGGGGTGTATTTGTCCTTCATCTTCTCATACTGGGTTTTGTACTTTTTCTAAGAGAGACAGCAAGAGGGAAGAGTCATCATTGCAATTTTAGAAGCATTTGCCAACCTGCAAAAAAAGTTTGTCTTATAAAATCCTAAAACTTGTTTTCAGAATGTTTTATTTCACCAGAACTTACAAAAGAAATGTGGAATTTAAGTTTAAGAGAGCGAAAAATAAATGAAGGCTAAACAGATTTGAGCCTTGAAATTACCACTAAAATTAGAAATAAAACTTCTGAAGAGTTCAGCAGAGTGGTAGCAAATTAGAAAACAAGATTTTACCTCACTGATCATGTCCTTGACACTCCTGGCATGTGCAAAGGCTTGAGTCTGACCATCAGCATGATGGTGGGGTCTCTCCTTTGTGGCAAGCTCCACGTACAAGTACTGCAGCAAGAAGAAAATAATCAAAAAAACCCACACTTTGACTAAATTCTACCTTAGGTCTCTGAAAAACAGCTGCAAATTCACAATATAAACATAACCAGTGATTTCTAGGAATTCTACATTGCCTGGAAAGCTTTTGCTGTACTTTAACAATATATTAAGAAGGATCCCCTCATTGATTTTCCTATCAGCACAATTTTTTCACCTGGCTCTGTATTTTTTGTCCTGTCTTGGCTCTTATGAAGTCAGGCGTATCAAGGATGGATGTGTATTTTGTCTTCAGCTCATTGCCTGCAGCTCTGTAAACCAGCTGGAAAAAGACAGATCCAGAAATTATTTCTTCTGCAGTTGTTTAGAAGGTGCACAATCACAGCTTTGCATTTATAACACCTCATCTATTCCAGTAAAAAACACGGGGAGGGGTTAATTACAGCTACGCAATTGTGCAGAAATAATGGAATTTACCTCACTCAGATGGGTTTTTAGCTCCTGCACTGCTCTGTATCCAGGAGTATCCAACACCACCTGGACTTTAGGCCACATTTTCTTGGCAGTACTTGTGTAGATATAATTAGACTGGAAAGGAAAAGCAGTATTAATAAAGGAAATTTTACAGCGCAACCCAACAGTGCTCTAAAACAACAAATTGGCTGCACGGCACAAAATTCTCTCATTCTTTGCTCATTTTCATCTGTTTCACTTCCTGCATGCACAGCAATAAATCCATTGCTGTCCTGCTCAGTTCCCAGGGGAAAACTCTTACCCAGAGCTTGCGGAGCTCGCGGGCACGGACCATGTCAGGAGTGTCATAGAGGAAGCAGCCCAAGCCCTTCAGCCACCTCAGGTCCTCTTTGTATTTAATCTACGAGAGAAATTAAAACCAACGGTCGACCTTTGGGATCAGTTCAACCTCCAGTCCTTAAAGGCAGTGAGAAAGCATGTTTTTGTAACAGAACAGAAAGGAAGTGAGAGAAACCCAACCCCACTCCAAGCAGAGAGGTTTTGGACCTCACTGCAGGTGCTGCTTACGTCACTGGTGATGTCCCCAGCGTAGCGACAGTGCAGCACGTGAGGGGTGTAGGGCAGGGAGATCAGGTGGCCCTGCATCTTGAAGAAATCTGACTTGTAGATCAGCTGGAAAACAAGGAACAAAGCAGCATTTCACCTGTGTGGTCAGGGGATAATGTCAGTTTCTTCAGTTGTTCTCTTAGGAAGGCACTTACATCGCTGACAGCCTCCTGGGTGGCTCTGACTTGGCGGATTTCAGGCGTGTCAGGGGTGGTGTGAATCTTGTCCTTGTTCTTGTGGTAGGTTGCCCTGTACAGCCTCTGTCACAATAGACAACATTCTGCATTTGAACACAGCTCAAAACCTTGAAATGGCAAAGAAGTTCTGCACAGTGCAAGCACTTCTTACACAAATTACTGCTTTCTCCCCAGCCAAAGATTTCCCATTAATTTTCCCATTAAAATTCCCATTTCCCATAAAATTCCCATTTTCCCATTTTAGTTTTCAATAAATTCTGGAAATCTCAGACTCTAATCCTAAAAACATGTAAATACATATACTTAATTTTCATGCTATTAAAGCCAGTGATGAAAGTGAGTAAATATATATAAAACCTAAAACTATTGCAACCCAATTTTATACAGATACAATCATTTCTATTCAACTTTAATCACAGCTAATAAAATCAGGCTGCAGTTTTATATTAGCGTAACAGTTTCAGCCTGGATCAATGATCTCTCACCATTCTTGATGGATACTTCTCTAAATAATTTAAAAAGCCTCAAAGAAGAGGGATCCTACAACTCAGCAGTCAATGTACTCTCATTATGAATATTTTGTGCACTGCAAATACAACTGAAAGCAAATACATATGTTTACTGTACCTCATTAATGGCTTGATTGACTTTCCTCACATTTTCAAAGCCAACATCTTTAGGTCCCAGAGTGTAGCCCTTGGCCTTCATGTGTTCATAGGCTTCTTTATATTTCAGCTATAAGAAGTACAAAACCACACAGAAACTAAATGTGATTATGATTCTGGCTACACTGCAGCTCTGACAGCAATTTATGCTGCATAAAGACACAGATTTTTAGAGATAAACAAGTGAGATGTAGCTGTATCACAGTTAAATACACCATGCATCATAATTATTTCTCCCTTTATCATATGGCCCCAAATTAATAATATAATAAATTTTTCTTGCATCTAATAAGGTATTTGCATAATGCTGAGGAAATTTCTATTTTGATAGTAAAGGCCCAAGCTGAGAGTCCCTTATCTGGGGCTGCTGATCATTGCCACGGTGAAGAAGGATGATTTGGAAGGATTTAGACCCTGACTTACATCACTGCCCATGTGCTGGACGTGTTTGGCATGCTGGAAGTTGGGAGTGTCCGTGGGAAGGCTGTACCCTGTGGGCAGAGCATTCACACCAGCCCAGCGATACAAATTCTGCAAGAACAGAGAGAAAGACTTTGTACAACTGTCAGCAATCCTTGAGGGGAAAATCCCTCCATCCCAGAAATCTCTCCATCACAACTGGCAAAAGATTTCCCCCATGCCTGAGGGAAAAAGCATTAAAATGTGTTTTTATAGCTTGAATGAGGATATTTTCCACTTTCATTTTGGAGCAGTGAGATGCAGCTTCACCTGAAAAGCTAAAAGCAGACAATTTGGTTTTTCAGTATCACAAACTCTGTGGAGCCCCAAGTTTTGTACTTACCTCACTCTGTATTTTGTTTGCATTGTACGCCCGCTCCAGATCCACTGTTTTATCAGTGGGGATCATCTTGCCTTGGACATTCTTCTTGTAATCACCACGATAGACAGCCTGGGAAAGAGAAAAAGTCATAATTGTCACATTCTCTTACAGTATGTTTTGTTTGCATACAATGGGAATTGTTCCTAAAAACACTGGATTAAAGTTTTTTGGCTTCAGGCAATTAATGATTTTAGTGATTGTGTCTACAATGAGGTGTAGATAAACAATGATGATTAAAATTAAATTAATAAAAACATATTAAAAGCCCCATTTTGAAAGCTTGTGAGGTAACAGCATTTGGCTGGAAGGTGAGAGAAACACTTACTTCACTTAAATTCAAGGCGCTGATCACATTCTGGACATAGACAGGAGTGTCTGTGACCACAGTGAAGTCCTTCTTCATTTTTTCTGCCTTAGATTTGTACTTAATCTGCAGAGAGAAAGCAAGAGCTCTAATTACTAGGGCTATTAATTGTTAATTTAATTTATTGTACTATCATATTTAATATACTTACTATTCATTTCATCACTGAGCTATTTTATTAGTGAGCCAGCATTGAAACAGAAATGATATTGTAACCATGGCTTGTTATTTAATGAATCCTTCAATCAGCAAGGATAAATAACACTTATTCCACTACACCTGGAGTGGAAAAAAGCTACAGGGGAGTGAAGAAGAAGACTAAGAAGCCAACCCAGAGTTATCCACTCACATCACTGCGGAGGTCATAGGCTTGCTTGGCATGGAGGATTTCAGGAGTGTCCCAGACAAAGCAGCCAATGCCTTTCAGCCAGTTCAGATCATCCTTGTAGATCACCTAAGGAAGCAGAGAAGGAACCTGTAAGAATTCCATCAGGATCTAATCCCTTATTTCTAAATCACTCCAAAACACAACTGTCAAATGATGGCAATGAAGGTTTCTACTACTTTGATTTTTTTCTTTTCTTTTTTTTTGTTTGTTTGTTTGAGAAAATCAAAACAATTCCTTCAGGAATTTAAATAATTTTTGTTCAATTTGCTTCAATTTGGGCAATAATTAAAAATCCAATTATTTAAAAAAAACAAAACCAAAAACACCTGCTCATCCTACTGAGCTCTGATTTACAGCCAGATCCTACTCCTGGGCTGACCTGCTCAAGGTGAGTGTGTAGAACCTTTGCCCAACCAGCATTTTCTCAGACTTCCAAAGTTTCCACACCTCATACAACCAAATAAAGGACAATTTACAGACAGGGTAGAACTGTAATGTTATGACCCAAATGCCTGCACCATTAACACTGAAATTATTGAAACTGCACAGAGGTTGTGGACTCCCCATCCCTGGAAGTGTCCAAGGCCAGGTTGGACAGGGCTTGGAGCAACCTGGAATAGTGGAAGGTGTTCCATGGCAGGGAGTGGAACTGGATGTGCTTTAAGGTCCTTTCCAACCCAAACCACTCTGATTTTCTGATTCTACTCAAATAAGCCCCATCTCAATTAACCAATTATTGCCAAGTGTCACAAAAATTAAGTCAATGGTAACTTCAGAGCGCTCCAGTGACATTATTGCTAAATCATTTCCTCCAACAGAGCACAAATGAAGGAACATTCTCCAAAGTGAGCCAGGAACAAGTGATTTGGGGACTTACATCACTGACTTGATCAGTGACTCTTCTCACGTGGATGTTGACCTGCAGGTCTGGCAGACACAGCCAGTCGTGGAGCCGCGTGCGGTAATCGACCTCGCTGATCTTCTTCTGGGCATCCTTGGCTGAGATGATGTCCATCATGTCTGGCACAATGTGCACCTTGGCTTTGGTCTTCTCATAGGCTTCTTTGTACAGGCGCTGTGGAGTTAAAGCAATGCTTAATAAAACTGTGTTGAGAAGTTTGGAGGAGATCGTTGCTATTTTCATAGGATGTCAGTGGGAGAGCAATCCCTTTGGCCCTGACTAAAATTTACATCTGCTCTAAAAATAATTTGCAGAACCTCAACAAGGGAGGTAAAATGTGATTTGTTCAATTTTCGTTGTGCTGATGAGTTAAAAGAAGGCAGATGATGATTTTACCCATATTACACTAAAGGTTTGCCCATGCAGGCAATGCAGTAATTGAGTTAAAATTTACATTTATGGTTGTATTGTAGAATTTAACAAATACTGCACACTGCCAAATGCACATGGGAATGGGATTTCTGGATCAAGGCATGGAGATTCCTTGAGTTCTTGCTTCTGAGATGAGCATGGCTTTATCAGAAAAACACACATCCAGAACCAGGACTTACATCAATGTTGAGCTTCCCAACTCTGAGGCACCTTTCTGTGTTGGGATCATCCTCAACACCTTTGGGGAGGGTGTACAGGGCTTTGAACTTGTCATATTCCTCACGGTATTTGACCTGAGCACAAGCAAAGAAATGCAACAATTAACTGACTCCCATGAGTCACTTGTGGGTTTGGAATAAAATTCATCAGCATTAAGCAAAAAGTTGAGTCCAAAAAGTAGAGAAAGGCTTTAAAGCAGGATTTTCGTTTTCTGTTTTGTCTTAAATGGAGAAGAAAGCACATCATAACAATCAAGTTGTAAAACAACAGCTGACTAGAGGGTTTTAAAAATAAATATATGTAGAATAAGGCACTTATTTATTGTTCCAGCTGTTTCATTTAAAGTGATCTGTGGAGTGGTCTCTCATAATTCTAACTTCAGTAAAGCATAAGATGTTTTCTATACCTAGTAAGCATCACTTAAAGATTTTTGGTCTTTTTCTGACCTGGATGATCATGAAACTTAGACTAGAAAAACCCTAACACTTTCTGTTTGGATTACT
This sequence comes from Diglossa brunneiventris, assembly GCA_019023105.1. Lineage (NCBI taxonomy): Eukaryota > Metazoa > Chordata > Aves > Passeriformes > Thraupidae > Diglossa > Diglossa brunneiventris. Next base: position 37,610,959 of record CM032360.1, read on the forward strand.
ATAAAAACTGACATTTTTTTCCATGACAACAAGCCACAAAGGACTGTTACCCAAATGACTATCAGAGAAAAATCATTATCTACAGACACATATTATATCTCAAATAAAAGGGGAAGGAAAATTAAAGTTTAAAAAATATTTACATCTATAATAGATGCAAGGCATGAAGGATTTAATTGTTAGAACTTTTCAAATCACTGCAGTCATTTAAAAAAATGAAGAATTTAATTCACTTACAATGCTTGCATTGTGCTTCAGTTCTTTGGCACGTGCCAAGGCTACAGTATCAGAGGGTAGTGCATAGCTGGTGGCCTTCACTTTGTCCCAGGCCTTCTTGTAGAGATTCTGTGGGGAAATAGAAAGTTTGTGCGAGTGGAAAAATTGTTCTTGTAAAGAATTACCAACAACCAATAGAAATCAAAAGCCCTCCTGCTTTTATTTAGACGCCACATAGTAAAGTATTGAAAAGAAGATATTAAGTGATAATTAATATCAAGTGCATGTAAAAGGTGATAAAAATCCTTTCTAAGTATTCACGTCTGTTGTCATACGAGGTTTTCATTTTGTTCAGGTGTGATTTTATTCAGGAAATTTATTTCTTAATGCAGGTATTTTGCCAAGACTGGCATTACAATTTGAAAATATGGCCCTTGCCTGAAATAGAGTATCTACCCCAAGCTCAAGTAGTGCAGTGGGCCAGCACTGGCTTTGAGAAGCTCCTGGTTTGGATGTTTATCTTCAAACAATGAACAAACTAAATAGAACAAAAATCCACATTAAAAGTCCTTAAGAGAAAGAAAATTGTGCGTAAACACTTACATCACTATAGAGATGTTTCAAACTCTGAACTCTTTCTGAATCCACTGTCTCAGTCACAGTCGTGTACTTGTCCTTAGTTTTGTGGAATTCCTCCTTGTACTTCACCTGGAGGATGAAAGCTGGGTTTAGTGAATTGTTCCAATGCTCAGCAGGACAATCCTGAGCAGAAAAGGTGGGGATTTACCTCACTGGCATTGGCAGCACTTTGCAGAGCAGTCACATAGACAGGGGTGTCTGTAACCACACTGAAGTTCTGGAAGTTCTCCTTCCCTGCAGAGGTGTATTTTATCTAAGGACACAAAACCAACAAAACACTTGTTAGTGCTGGAAATGAGCTGGAAATCCCCTGCCAGCTTCCTTTAAAATCACATCTGGACAGCTGAAATCAAAGATTACAGCTCAGTTAAGATCAACTCTTGAAAGTGACAGTTCATGAAACAGAAATACTTAATATACAGCCAGTATGGACTAAGGAATAATGAAATTAAAAATCACAGCTGTCTTTACATTCTCCTAAGTTTTCTCCTCCTCCAATAACACAGGTGATGTCTCTACAGAAGCAACTCCAAGACTTTCACAGTATTTTCACAGTTTAAACAAAATATTTCTGATGTAACAGGAATTACTTCATTCAGCTCTGGCCTAGGACATGTCAACCCCAGTGAATCATAAATGGAAGAAAAAAACCATATAAATATTAATTTATTTATTTAAGGAAGACTTACCTGGCTCTGCAGGTCATAGGATTTCTTAGCCTGTATGATTTGTGGAGTATCCCAGACATAACATCCAAGTCCCTTCAGCCAGTTTAAGTCATCTTTATACACAGACTACATGGAAGTGAATAGAACATTAGGTTAGGAAGAAATTTGCCTTCTGCCAACTAAACCAAGGAATTCTGCATCCTACTAAGCCAGGCAATTCACACACCCTCAGGTTTTATTGGGAAGGTTGGTTGGCCCAAGCTGAGACACCACTGACTGCAGAATATGAGCACAATCCTCTCACCTGTGGGCTGATATAACCCCAACAAACAAGGGGAATTCTTTTCCAGACCCACTGGATCCAGAAGGATTCTGGATGCTGTCCTGGCTCCTGTGCTAATTCCAGCATTCCCAATTACAATAGATAAGGATCATTGCAGTGATTGGTACTAAGAATCCAAGGCCATGGTTATTAATTCATATTAATGAATCAATTAATTCATAATAATTTAATATGCAAACGTGAATTTTTGTGTTTAATTAATATCAAATTTATTTAATATAATATTTAAATATCATGGAAGATACTTGGGAAAAATGATGGGAAAGGCTGCTCAAATGGGTTCAGCAAGCTCACATACGTTTGGAAGGGTTTGGACAATGCCCTCAGGCTCCTGGTGGGATTTTTGGGGTGTGCTGGATGGCCTTGATGGGTCCCTTCCAAACCAGCCTGCATCTATGGCTCTGAATAAATAATAAACATACATCACTCAGGATCTCCTGGGCTCTCCTGGCGTGAATGACATCATTCTCCTCAGGGGAGCAGCTCCACTGGTGGAAGTAGGTGCGGTACTCCAGGTCACTGAGGATGTACTGGCACTTCTTGGCCAGGACGTGGTTCATCATGTCAGTGGGGATATGGACATTTTTCTTGGTGTCTTCATAATTCTTTCTGTAGGCCAGCTGAAAAGCAAAGATTGGAGAAAAGGTGAGAGGAAATCAGAGTGGTTTTCTGTACAACTTTGGATTTTGGACTAAAAGGTGACAGCGTAATCTGAGATGTGGTACCTGGATTCAGTAACTGAGATCCCATGGGATTCAACAGGATATAAATCTTAACTTGGATATTAATCACCTTTTATTTTGACAAAGTTCTGGAAGGACAGCAATTACCCTCACTTGCAGTTTTAACAGCTGATGAGAAAACTAACAAGTCTTCAGGATTAAAAAACTCATGCTCCATACATGGTTTTCATCTAATTAAAGATAGAATTTTTGGGATTACACTGATTTTAGGCCCTGCATGATACGTTGTATGTGTAGTGCTGACAACAGCAACACACCAAATGTGTATTTACTTTTCCAGCTCTTAAATTCCTATTTCAACTCAAAATCTACACTTGTATTTGTAAAGGAAATGAATCCCACATGGTATTTTTACTGCTCAGATCCTTAGACTGAAACAGAAAAAGGGTTTTTTTTCCTTACTATAGTATTCCTAATAGCTGAACAAATTCCTTCTCAATCTCCTAAATTATTTTAAATTCAATTATTCAACGCACATATAAAATAAGCATTCAGGAAACACAACCATGTTGAAATAATTTTTACTGATATTATTGTGGATTTATGTTGAGGTTGGACTTGATCTTGGAAGTCTTTTCCAACCTTAATGATCCTATGATTCTAGAGTTCCATTAAACTTTGCACTATTTATGTTTAAGTAATAAAATAGTGAATTTCATCTGTGAAATAAATGGTGAAATAAATGAAATGTAAAATATTCCAGACTTGTTCATTCCTTACCGCGCTCCTCATTTTTTGGAATTCCAGGGAGTGAATGACACTGGGGAAATCACCAATATCCTTCCCAGCCAAGTAGTGGCCTTTCAGCTTCTCATATATTTCCTTGTATTTAAGCTGAAAAAATATTCATGTGGAAATTTTAATGTTCATTCTAACAATGTATTGGGAGGGAAAGGGAAAGAATGGGAAATCCCTCCTGACCTCACTGTTGATTTGGTTTGCATGTTTGGCTCCCACAAGCGGAACATATTTCTCATCCAGAGAGTATCCAATGGGCTTGCTCAGTTCCCAAGCCTTCTTGTAATGTTTCTAGACAAGAAAAAGCATACACAGATTTAATGAAAAAACAATTATATTTCCCATTTATACAAACATGGGATATAAAATGAAAGACAGGATATTTTTAGAGAGTTGTCCCCAATAAATTAAATGGAGAATGTTCATTTTGAACAGTCGTCCACTATAAGGCAAACAGGACAAGTGTTCACTTCAGGAAGCTATCTGAGCACAAATTTGAGCTAGTTTTTGCTTTCTTTGTTACATTTATACCAGAAGGGCAATAAAAATACCAAAATATAGATATGAGCTCTGGTATAACAGTGCAGTATAGAATTGAGATTGATAATTTTATAGATTATCAAAATTGTGAAAAACCTTCAAGAAATATTGGTGTTTATTAAAGAAACATTAGTGTCAATGGCACTTTCCTAATACTTTTTTGTTAAATAGTAAATACATTCACCTTCAGATTAAATTATGAAGTGCCTACTCATATGAATGAGTAATCACTTATATTTTTAAAAAATAGGGGTTTCTTATTAAAATCAGTGAGACTACTAAAAAGTAACTGCTTAATTATGTAAATCATCTACAGTTTTCATTTATTATAAAAAAGTAAATGTAAAATTTATCAGTAATCGCCAAAGATATTACTGGATGGAATTATATTTGGGTTTGTCACACTATTTTGACTTCCAAGCACCACACACCTGTCCTTTGAGATCACTTCAATAAAGAAAGAAATCATCCTGATTCCAGGATGATCCAAACAGGAAAGCTGAAGAAAAAAGGGTTTAAATAACCTCCCTAGTGCCACTACTGAGAGTAGAACAGTTCCTCGAGTCCACCCCACATTTTAAAGGTTGATATTTATGGGATCTCACCTCACTGTGGAGCAAGGCCATGTCTTTGGCGTGGTGCAGAGCAGGAGTATCATCAGACCCAATGTACTGGCCTTTCTCCTGGTTAAATGTTTCTTTGTATTTTAGCTACAAAAGAAATCAAACACAGTGTTAATTCCACAGGAGAAAAACATTATTCCCATTAGTCTATCTATTAGTAGTAGACATTAATTTTCTCTTGTGTCATAATGCTGTGTAGGACATTCCAACCATAGTAATACACAGGCAAATGTTACTGTGTCACCTCAAAATACCCATGGTATTCTTGAAAAATTCAAGATACTGCTCAGCAAATACAGTTTAGCAACATCAGGAATTCCATGAACTGTTCATCAAGAATAGGAGTCAGTTTTCTGTTAGAAAAATCTATGCAAACTCTAAGTCAGGGACATGCCATATTCTTCTACAGCAAAATGTTAGATTATTTGGACAGCAGTATTGTGTTGTTCTTTCATACCACCTCTTACTAAACTTGTTCACCCCAGGCAAGCCTGTTATTAATGAGGTGCACACACAAATATATAAGGCTAAAACTAGTATAATTAGCAAAAGCAATTAAATCATCTCCTAATTCTTCTATATGAATTTTTATTTTTAAAAAAAAGGTACATACATCACTCTGATTGACAGAGTTCATCTTTGCCAACGTGATCTCAGGAGTGTCAACCACACTGGTGTATTTGGAAAAGTTCTCCAGGGCTTCTTTTGTGTATGCTCTCTGCAAAGAGGCGAAATAATGTCTTAAACACTGCATGAGAAAGAAGTGCCAGTTGTGGAACTGCTGAAATATTTTCTCTTACCTTGTTTATCAATTCTTGTGCATTCTTAACCTTCTTATGCTCCACTGAATCGAGAGGGATCCAACCAATGCCACGGAGCCACTCCAAATCAGATTTGTAGATGTTCTAAACCAGAAAAACAATGCAAAAGGACAGAAATTACTGAGCTCAGGATGGATGATGTGCTGTGGGCAATATCCTTAGGTCAGACCATGTGGCAAGACCTCGTAGGGCTGCAACATCACTCACATCACTCTGCAGGTCGTAGGCCTGCCGTGCGTGGATCACGTCGTTCTGGTCAGGAAGGCAGGTCCACTGGTGCAGGCGCTGGCGATAGTCAACATCACTGACCAAGTTCTGGCCCTCCTTTGCTGCCACAACTGCCATGGCATCTGAAGGTATGTGGATTTTGGACTTGGTTTTGTTGTAGTCTGATTTGTACAGCCTGTCGTTCTGGATCTCGCCCGCGTGCTCGTACCACACCAGTTTGGGGTCATCCCTCATCTTGGGAACTCCCACATAGTGACCTCTCTGCTTGACATACTCAGCTTTGTATTTCAGCTGGTGGGAGAGGGGAGAAACATGGAGAAAATCAGCACTGGCTGTACCCACTCTGGTTTTAACCTGGGAACAGCTTCAGCTTTCTCAACACAAAGAGCACACAAGACAAGGAGTTGTCAAATGCAGCCTTAGGTTTTCAGTATATCACCAGATAAAAATCTGGTCACAAACAATAACATTATCTTGTATAAGCCTTCCTGTTCAAATTATAGCATTTTCTAGTCTAATATACTCCCCATTTTCAGTAAAAGGTATTGTTAACACAAGAGGAAAGACTTGCTAGAAAATGTTTTCTAACAAGCATATTTAGTCTCATTTTGGCAACAAATTATTTGAGATTGTCTGAAGAGAGGATGCTTATTTACAGTATTTACATCAAACTCTTTTGACAAAATGTTTATTCCAAATAAGAGTCATGTAATAATTTCAAGATCCATTATGTAAATGTTAAAAATGAAAAGTGTGTACTGGCCTAGAGGTTTTGATATGCCAAAAAGTGAAGTTAGAGCCATATATGTTATAATCATAGTATCACTTCAAATTTTACACTTTTTTTTTTATTTAACACTTACAAAATATGGAAGTCCAGCTCAGTTGATTTTGAAAGGACTATTTCTGGAGAGAGGGAATATGGAAGGAATCTGACCTTCAGCACTAATACCTCCAAACCCCATAATCACAAAGATAGCTGAATTATTTGGAGGACATCGTGGAATTCATAGGCCATGGAAAGTCTGGATGTTACCCAACTTGGAATGCTTTTTAAGTCTGTTTGGGAATTTTCAAGGCCTATAACATTTCAGGCTTCCAAGTGAGAAGAATCATTACCTCACTTTGGACATCACTCGAGTGCTTGGCATGAGAGATCTGCACCGTGTCAGGAGGCAGGAGGTAACCAGTGGCCTTTTCTTTCTCCCAACTTTCCTTGTACAAATTCTGTGGGAAATAAAAGTGATGAGGAATTCAACACTACTACAGTGATAACAATTACTGTATGTATGTAATTTATTTAGAGGCATAAGGATAACAAATCCTTCCTTCAAGTTGTTATCAGTAAGGCAGGTTTTTTAAATACCAAAAAAATGTGAGTAGAAGCTGTCAAGGAGACACCACGCACCTGATTTAGAATTCTGGCTGCCTCTCGGGCCATGTCCAGCTGTGGTGTATCTGTGAGAGTATAATTTGTCTTGGTCTCATTCCATTCTTTGTGGTATTTAATCTAGGACACAGAAAGAAATGACTGCCTTGTAGAACCCCCACAGAACTGGCAAAACACCATAATTTACACACAAAATAGCAAACCAACCCCTGAATTGGGAAGGCTAGTAGACAAAGCACATTAAATACAGAATCACAGAAGTCAAATGTAGCCCAGACACTGAGAGCAAACTTACATCACTGAGGATTTCAGTGCTATTCTTTGCTGTGACATAATCAACTCTGTCAGCCACAGGAGTGAACGGGAGAGTTTCAGCTCTCGTGCGATATTTCCTCTGTACAAGAAAGAGAAGAACAGATTACCCTGGAATATTTGATGCCTAATACAGCAGTTCTGAATAAGGTACAAAGGCAAGGAAGTTCTCATGGAGAAAAACCTCTCCATACACAAAGAATGTTATGAAAATACTGCAGTTGCATTTTTCATTTGAAAAAAAATCCAAATTGTTTAAACCATTGAAAATACTTTGAGTGACAAATACCCCTGAAGAAAATTTTAGTACTGAAAAACACTTGGTTACCTCACTCAGGAGATCTCCAGCATATTTGACATGCTTGACTCCAAGGGAATCATTTGGCAACCATCCGATTCCCCGCAGCCATTCCAAATCAGCTTTATAAACAGCCTGGGAAAACAAAAGAGGGTCCATGCTCTTAGCTACACTTCCCTGGACAATCCAGCAAGATTCATAAATAACAGAATTTAATCCAGTGGTTAAAAGGGGAGCAGTAGTTCCAACATGAGCCCTACATCTGAATTTATCACCCTTCAACCATTTATAAGTGGCCTACACTTTGTAACTCTAACAAAGAGCAAAGTGAGCTCCTTGAATTCAGGAACAGATTCCCACCCGTTAGAGCTGAAGCAGGATGAGAAGAGCTAATACAGGACTAAATTAGGGGGTGTTTTCAGGTGAACTTACATCGCTCTGGAGGTCGTAGGCTTGCCTGGCATGAATGACATCGTTCTGGTCAGGGAGGCAGATCCACTGGTGCAGGTAGTGCCGGTAGTCGGCGTCACTCACTAGGGCCTGCCCGTGCTTGGCTGACACAATGGACATCATGTCCACTGGCAGGTGGCACTGGGTCTTCTGCTTGGCAAAGTGCTTCTTGTACTCTCGTTCACTCTGAACTTTGGCCACGTCCAGGGCAAACTGGATTTTGGAATCTCCTTTTGCGTCCGGCACTCCCACGTAGTGTCCTTTCTGCTTCTCATGCTCCAGCTTGTATTTGTACTGGGGGAAGAGCAGAGGTCAGCATCAGTAACAGCTAGAAAGAGCCCTCAGAGCATGGGAGATGCCTCTTTGGCACTTACATCACTGGCAATTTCTCTAGAAGCCTTGGCTGTCTTGATTGGAATTGCATCTGCTCTCAAATCGTAGCTCATCTTCAGCTCGTCCCAAGCTCCTTTATATTGTTTCTGAAGAGACAGATAAAACATCACACACATGCTGAATGCTCTGGCATTTGCCATTACAGAAACAGAGTCTCCAGCCATTTATTTGCTGAAATACCATGAAATTTTTTGAGCAGTACTCCTGCTCCAAACCATAAATGTAGCTGCCTCTGAAACATGCAACACCAGTTATCCAACATATATAGCACAGAAGGGTGCTTGTAAAAGCGTAGAAAATATTTATATGTCTTGGATTCTCATCCATTTCAATAAAATATTCCCTCAGTGTGGCATGATATGAACAATTTTTAAATAGCTGAATGCAAATATTTGTTTTAAAATGGCTGAATACTTTAAGGATATTCAGTAGAGGGAAGGGAATGTCACAAGCCCTGTATGAGGACAGACTTCAATGAGATTCACAGAGATTCAACATCTTAGAATGATATAATCCACACACTATTTTAGAGAAAACAGAATGATAAACATACCTGGCTGTAATTAACAGCATTAGCCTTGGCTAGGTTGATTTCAGGGGTGTCTGGCATGATGTGGATCATAGTCTTGTCCTTTTCCCAGGCTTCTTTATATTTTTGCTGTTAAAGCAATCATTTAATAATATCATCAGACTTATGGAATTTCACTTATCAGCAACATAAAATCCCATAAATCTCTCCTGAACTATCATCTCTAAAGGGTAAAATGCTTGGAAAAGCATTAAACTTAAAACACCACTGATCAGTTTTATGTTTTAGCAGTGAGATTTCTCTTTAGCTGTAGTTTCTAGTGTGGAAGCAGCTTTGAGGAGGTTGGAACATACAGTGCTGATCTGTTCAGCGTTGGTTTTGGCCAGAACAACATCTGGAGAATCCACAACACTGGTGTACTTCACGCTGTCAATGGGGGTCCGATACACGTTGTCACTCAGGAGATCCTGGGCATTCTTCACCCTCTTAATTTCTGGAGAGTCGTTGGGCAACCACCCAATTCCACGGAGCCACTCCAAGTCTGACCTGTACACAGCCTGGGTGAGAGGCAAAAAAGAAAAACATTGTTTAAAATTATTGTCTTAATAATTTTAAGCTATGCAAAGCAGATTATGTTTTATAAACCTAGCTAGAGTCAGAAGAATCCTTCTTATAGACAGGAGATGTTCAGTGTCATAAGTAAAATTAAAACTGGCCACAAGTTTTTAAGTAGTTCAGCTCTTAAACAACACATTCTAAACCTTGTTAGCAGAAACAACTGAAAAGACCTACAGTTAATGATGATGAATAGTAAAAGCTTATAAGACTCTTCCTGTCCCCTCCAAAACAGTTATTCCTCTAGTAATTTCAACAATTTACAAGTCCTAACAAAACCCCAAGCTGCCTACCAGGAAAACTGACAAACAGCAAGGAACAGGAACTTCATCTCCAAAGCTTGTAATTGAAACAGTGGAAGAGGAAATGATAAGCACCAAAGCCAGGTCAGGAAATCAGCTGCACTGATCCTGCTTTGCATTCAGCCCCTAAAACCTCTCACTGGCTACCTCACAGAGTTTTCTTCCAATTAAATAAATTTCCAAGCTTACTCAAGCAAACAGAAGTAACAAAAGCCACCTGATTCCAAGGCAGCTAATAGCTCTTATTCCTAAGTCCCATCAAAGAAAGAAAGACAAATCCTTCAGCTTCTCCAAATCAGATCTGTCCAAAAGCATTATGTAACACATTATCAACTAAAGTTTTACAATATTCAGAGATAAAACCAATGCTTTTTAAGGGTGCAAAAGAACACATAATAGCAGTAACAAAAAATTGAAGAAAACAGTCTCAACATAAATCCGTTGTGACCGTAGAGCATTGGACAATCAGAATAAGGCTACAATCTATTGAATAATAAACCTACGCATCTCTGTGGGTACTCACGTCGCTCTGCAGGTCGTAGGCCTGCCGTGCGTGGATCACGTCGTTCTGGTCAGGAAGGCAGGTCCACTGGTGCAGGTACTGCCTGTAGTCAACATCACTGACCAAGTTCTGGCACTCCTTGGCTGCCTGTACTGACAGGGCATCCACAGGGATGTGGATCTGGGTCTTGGAATCATTGTAGGCCTTTTTGTAGAGGCGGTCGTTCTGCAGGGCCATGGCGCGCGCGGCCTGCACCAGCTTGGGGTCATCCTTGGCACTGGGGCACCCGATGTAGTGGCCTTTCTGCTTCTCGTGGGTTTCTTTGTACTTGTACTGGAAATGCAGAGAGAACAGAAGGTGTGTTGCTCACCTGGACACAGCCACCAGGCTCAGGCTGCCAGCCTGAGCTTCACTCAGTTCTGCTGAGACACAAGCAGCGCACGAAGAGAAGTCTGTACCTCACTGGCAATGTCTCTGGAGGCCTTGGCTTGTTTGATGGGAATGGCATCGGCTCTTAGGTCATAGCCTTTTGCCTTGACCTCATCCCAGGCTTTCTGATAATGTTTCTGTAAAGAAAATTAATCACTTTTGTTAAACAAAGTGAAATGCCTTCTCTAAAAACCTGCTTGCTGGGAATGACCAGCTTGGGAGCCCTGTTAGCTTCCGGTAACTGGCAGAGTTACAATAATAATCCTGGCAAGTGTCTCAACAGAAAACTCATGACTTAAAGTAGGTGCAAGATTAGAACTCAAAGAGGCAGCAGAAATATTCCTGAAGACAGATCACTATGTGTGCAGACTCCAACACCTCCTCCATGGAATGTATTTGGCAGGTTTTGCCAAAGGGAGCAGAAGTTGTGTGGAATTGCACACGGAGCTTGGGAGTTTGTTCATGAACACACAAACTGTTGATAGGCTGAGAGGTGATAAAAAGCCTCTGGATACAATTTCCTGTTTACAAGCACATTAGAAGGTGAGTTTGTGCACCACTATTTACAGCAAAAACTGGAAGAACAATTGCCAGCCTTCACTTTCTAATGCTTCACAAATATATCATGTTATTCTCTTACACTGCTGATGTTGAGAGCATTGGCTTTGGACTGCAGCATGACAGGAGTGTCTGAAGGGAGGGAAATCTGGGTCTTGTCTTTATCCCAGGCCTCACGATACAGACGCTGAGGAGAAAGGAAGAACAATGGCAATTCAGTATGGTGAGAAAAAAACACCAGGAGGAATTCTTCAGTAATTCCAATTTGCAAAACTTCATCATTCCCACCATAGAAATTCTACTCTCCACCAGAAAGAAATGAAATGTGAAAAGGGAGCTTACATCACTGAGCTGCATGGCGTTGGTCTTGGCCAGGACAACATCTGGGGAGTCGGTGATGCTGGTGAACTTCAGCTGCTCCGGCCGCGTGCGGTACAGGCGGTCGTTGAGGATCTCCTGGGCCTTCTTGGCTTTGACCACATCCACAGACCCTTCTGTCAGCCAGCCAATGCCTCGCAGCCATTCCAGGTCAGACTTGTACACGTTCTACAAACAAACCAAGGGTTACTAGCATTGCAGAGGTAACTCTTAGCCCAGAGAGCTGGTGGGTTCTCAGTTTCTGGAGATGCTCAAGACCAGTCTGGATGAGGCTCTGAATGACCAGGTCTAGTGGAAGGTGTCCCTTGCCCATGACAGGGGGTGGAATAAGATGGTCTTTTCCAACCCAAACAATTTTGGGATTCTGCAGCTCTAACTCTAAGGGAAGAAGGTTTTTTATAAGCCTTTCCCAACTTATTCTCATACTCTTTACACAACAAGCAGCCAGTGATGCTCTGTTGCATCATGTCCTTTCTAGACACAGCACTCCTGATTTGCACAGAAACAATGATACTTTCAAGACACTGCATTCAAACCAGGGCCATGACCTGCAAGGAGTCTGAAAGCAAACATTCTAGAGCAGACCAAGAAAACATGGCTTCCTTATGAACTGCCCCAAATATTTCTGGCACCCAGGCTGAAATCCTTCGGAAGGGATAAAATAAACACACCAGGACTGACTGCAGGCCCATGAACGTGCATTTGAAAGTATATTTGCCAGTCACTAACAAACAGAGCCTCACACAGCTGCCCTAAAGCTTTCCTACAGTGATTGGCACTCACATCACTCTGCAGGTCGTAGGCCTGCCGTGCGTGGATCACATCGTTCTGGTCAGGAAGGCAGGTCCACTGGTGCAGGTACTGCCTGTAGTCAACATCACTGACCAAGTTCTGGCACTCCTTGGCTGCCTGCACCGACAGGGCATCCACAGGGATGTGGATCTGGGTCTTGGAATCGTTGTAGCCCTTCTTGTAGAGGCGGTCGTTCTGCAGGGCCATGGCGCGCGCGGCCTGCACCAGCTTGGGGTCATCCTTGGCACTGGGGCACCCGATGTAGTGGCCTTTCTGCTTCTCATGGGTTTCTTTGTACTTGTACTGGAAATACAAAAAGAAGTGAATCTGGGATGAAGGTCCCATCATTTCCTCTTGCTACTGATCACAAAAATACATAGTCTTGTTTTTAAGGGAACTGAAAATAAATGTAAAGGAATAACATACGTCACTCGCAATATCTCTTGATGCTTTTGCAGTTTTGATTGGAATTGCATCAGCTCTCATGTCATAGCCCTTCTTTTTGGCCTCTTCCCAGGCTTGTACATAAAGTTTCTACACAAGAGACACAGAAAATGGCTTATATTAATTATTAAATATTCTGAAAGATGGGATTTCTACATTTCATAACTGTCTCTCAAATTTTTCATGAATGCATGATTCAGAGCATCTTTATGATTAAAGAAATTCTGACTCAACTCTGAATTTCCACTAGTTCAGTAAATGTTGAAATGTCCTTACTTTGCTAACGTTGGCTGCATTGGCCTTTGCTAATAGAATGTCTGGTGTGTCAGGCATGACATGGATGGACTTCTTGTCTGCATCCCAGGCTTCCGTGTACAAGCGCTGCAAGAGAGGAAAACAGCCCTTTACAAACAGTTCTTTATATGAAATTATTTTACAATTAAAATTATTTTACAAACTGCTAGGGGTAATTCCAGTAAGCTCTACTACTCTGACTTAGCAAAGTTTCTCTCTGAACAGTTCAAGAAGGAAAACTTTGTTCCTCCTCATTTTTTGTCAAGTTAAGCTGGTGCAGCAATTGATAGATTTTGGATTGTGGAGAAACAGCCATAGGAGGAAAAGTGTATTAATTATTCTTTATAAGTTGTTTGATTATGTTTGTTATAAAGGAGGAGATACTTAGCGACTTTCACCCTCCAGATCTGAGATATGTTGCACAAGTTTCACATCCAGAGAACTTCAGGTATTTCCTCATCACTTGTTCATCATGAAGTATTACTCTTGGAAAAATCTATGATTTAAGGGACTTTTGTCTGCAGATTTTTGCCAGCTGGTCACTTCAGACTGAGCCCTGCGAGAACAGCTTTCCTCTACAATGGCTGAATTTGGACATTAATTTTCTCTTAAATCCACAAGTTTTTGGTTTTACTTTGTATTTTGAATTTTTCACCTCATGAACAAGTTCTATTAACTGGCAGTACCACCCTCACCTTGTTCATGATCTCAGCATTTTGCTTGGCTAAGACCATGGCCAAGGAATCGGTCACGCTGGTAAATTTGATTTTGTCTGCAGGCTGCCGATACTTCCTGTCACTGAGGATTTCTCCAGCTTTCTTGGCTTTCTCAACCTCCAAGGAACCAATAGGAACCCATCCAATGCCTCTCAGCCATTCCAGGTCTGATTTGTAAACAGCCTGAAAAAATTTGAAATTTTGTTATATATGGGCAAGTGTGATCAAATATTAAAATTAATATAAACAAGCACATACAATATGAACAACTGGGTATATTTCTGAGGATATGGTTCTGAAAACAATTGTTTTTGAAGATTAAGTAAGATAGTTATTAAATAAGAGAAATAAAAGAGGTATTGGAGCACAATGCTAGAATCAGAGTAACACACAGATTATACCTCAGCTTAAGGACTGAAAAAATAGGATTAAACATATATTTGATGAAAGAATTGAAAAATGAAAGAATGAAAACATTTCAACAAGTCTGATGCAAGCGACTAGAGGCTTATTATCCGTACTTTAAAATTTAGATTGTGCTAGACTTAATTCTGTATTATAGAATTACTGTATGACAGAAATACTGTATTACAGAAATATTGTGTTACAGAAATACTGTGTTACAGAAATGCAGTGTTACAAATTTAAGGATTTGCTCACATCACTCTGGAGCTCATAGGCTTGCTTGGCATGGATCACGTCGTTCTGGTCGGGCAGACAGATCCACTGGTGCAGGTAGTGCCGGTAGTCGGCGTCGCTCACCAGCTGCTGGCACTTCTTGGCCAACACAATTCCCAGCATGTCCACAGGGCTGCTGAACCTTGTCTTGGACTTCTCAAAGTCCTTCTTGTACTCCCTGTCACTCTGGATCTTGGCCACGTGCATCGACCACATCATCTTGGGGTCATCCTCGATGTTCCTGGCCCCAATGTGGTGGCCCAGCTGCTTCCGATATCCTTCCTTGTACTTGTACTGCAGGAAAAAAAATCCATATATGTATTCATATATTTTATCCTTTTCTAAGACAAAGCATTTAAATAGATTTCTTGGTAGAAAAACAAAGAGCACAAAAATCTGTTATCCTCTGTCTCTTAGTGATATTGCCTAATCCTTGAAATAAAACCTGTCCCAGTCATTGCAGAGTTTTTTTCCTGGTTTTGTGTTTTGGGTTTCAATGTGACACTGAAACAGAATTATTTCTTTCCTCCAAAAAAGATAAGCATTTAAACTTTTAGAATTTATTTACTTACATATCTCTTTTGGGGACAGATTTTAAAGGACTTCTTATTTTGAATCAGAAATTATCTTGACATGCTCTAGCATAGACTCCTACATCTTTTTTGTTCATTCTTCTTGAACATCCATGGATAGCAATGGGGAGCATATAAATAATCTTCGTGTTATTATATTTATTCATTACTGAGATACATAACTCACACAAAATTACTGGCTATCCATTTTTTGGTGCACTTAAGGCATGTGGTAGCATCACTATGAAAACAGATTTCTGTATTATCTATTTTGTGAAATGTGACATTAGTAAACAAGTGAACAAACATTATGATTCTTGTCCATTTCCAAATCCATAGAGAAACGAGAACAAAGCCTGCTCACCTCACTGGCAATCTCCCTGGAGGCTTTGGCAGACTGAATGGGAATGGCATCAAAACGCAAATCATAGCCCTTCTTCTTTGACTCCTCCAAGGCCAGCTTGTACATTTTCTGTGAGAAAGAGTCACATCTTAGTTTCAAAAAACAAAATTCAAAATTGCATTTCAGTTCAGCACAACTTGGCAGTAAAACAAATGGAGTTCCTAAACAATATTGTACATCTTCAGACAATTTAAATACTGTTCCCTAGAGAAGAAAAAAACCCCACCAGATTACAAAGACCTTGTAATTTTATTGTAGATGTTCGGAAAATGGAAATCATTTAGGGAAGGCAAAGATGGGAACATTTAAAAAGCTAAACTGCCTATTTCCACAACTTGCTGTAGAAATGATTTCTCATTTTTGGGGGATAATATATTTTAAAAGAAAATATATTTTTGTGGAAGAATGACTCTGATTTCAGCATGGGAACAGGCCATGTATGAAAATAAACAACTTGACAATATTTTACCATTAATGAAAAATCAAAGGTGACGAAGAGCGTACTTATGAGAAACCCTTTAACTGTCTCAGCTGTCCAGTTGTACTCACCTCACTGTAGTTCACTCGGTTCTGTTTGGCCAGCAGGATTTCTGGGGTGTCAGGCATGACATGAATCGAGGTCTTGTCTTTGTTCCACGCTTCAGTGTACAAACGCTAAAAAAGAAAACAGGAAGAGATTGATAGGACATTCCAAACCAGGTTAATATCTCAATAAATATGGAAAACACATTAATTAAAATGATAGGAACCTGGTCTAGGGGAAATTGTCCCTTCCCATGGCAGGAGGTTGGAACAAAATTATCTTTAATGTCCCTTCTAACCCAAACCATACTATGACATTATAAAATATAGTGTGGATATACAGTTATGCATTAATCTGGTAAAAGTAACATCAACAAAAGGAGAATTTATATGAGGGAGTTTAAAAACATTAAGGAAACTGCCACATTGCTTCAAAATAATGAATAAACCAAAGAATTATTAGTGCCCAATGCACACACACAGCAAGGAAAATATTTAAATGTAAAATGCAGAATATTACCTGACCTTAGAGTTTTGAGTGAAATAACAAGAGCACAATGACTGAAAATGCATCATGCTTGAACTGCAGCATTGCTTGTGCTCAGATCATTCCCAGTCCTGCCTCCAGGGCTGAGGCAGACACTTCTGATGTGTCACCTAGAGGGATCAGGACTCACCTTGTTCATGGTGTCTGCGTTCTGCTTGGCCAACACCATCTCCAGGGAATCCGTGACACTGGTGAACTTGATGGTGTCCGGATGCTGGCGGTAGATTTTGTCACTCAGGATCTCCCCTGCTCTCTTGGCTTTCTCAACTTCCAAAGAACCAATTGGGACC
This sequence comes from Diglossa brunneiventris, assembly GCA_019023105.1. Classification (NCBI taxonomy): domain Eukaryota; kingdom Metazoa; phylum Chordata; class Aves; order Passeriformes; family Thraupidae; genus Diglossa; species Diglossa brunneiventris. The sequence continues at coordinate 37,627,932 of CM032360.1, forward strand.
CAGCCAATGCCCCGCAGCCATTCCAGGTCGGATTTGTAGCAGTTCTGTTACAATAAAAAAAATTACACAATTTATTTTAATAATATAATCATCATAATGTATGTTACACAGCGCATCTTTCCAAAGGCAAAACACCTTACTATCAGGTCTTCATTCAAACAAATTCAAAGATGTAAAGAAAATTGTGGAAAAAATAACAGCATTTCACCTACATTAAGGGTGAAACCATTATCCAGCTTTCACAGAATGGTAAATGATAGATAGTCAAAATTGTGAATTACAGGATTTCATTTAAATATCAGTTAGTTAGTATAACCTCTAGAAGATCTGAGCATCAATTAACCATGAAACTTAAAAAGAAATCTCAAAATGTTGGTTCTACCACATCAGAACAAGATGGCCTGATCCAATTATGTAAAATATCAAACTCATTCCTCAGCAAAACTCAAATGCCAGACAACTCACATCACTCTGGAGCTCGTAGGCTTGCTTGGCGTGGATCACGTCGTTCTGGTCGGGCAGACAGATCCACTGGTGCAGATAGTGCCGGTAGTCGGCATCGCTCACCAGCTGCTGGCACTTCTTGGCCAACACAATTCCCAGCATGTCCACGGGGCTGCTGAACCTTGTTTTGGACTTCTCAAAGTCCTTCTTGTACTCTCTGTCACTCTGGATCTTGGCCACGTGCATTGACCACATCATCTTGGGGTCATCCTCGATGTTCCTGGCCCCAATGTGGTGGCCCAGCTGCTTCCGATATCCTTCCTTGTACTTGTACTGAAACAGAAGAGATTTAAAGTTACTTGGTGTATTGAAAAATTAATAAATAGTTCTAACTGTTTAACATACCCATTAGTTTGTAAAGATAAAAATGTTTTATAAGTCTTTCTATTCTGGGATTAATTTTCATGTAAGAAGTTTTTTTATTAGATATCATTACCTAAGACTTTTTATATAAAATGCTTTCAATTCACTAAATGCTTAATGTCACATTCTAACAAGTTTGGTACTTCACACTCTTTTACTATTGAGATTAAATTGTAAATATTAACTTACTTAACAAACTTTTTATAAAACTCCTTGATTAAGACCATACGATTTTCTCTGTACACAGAGTTGAAATATCCAACTTGTGAGTAAACAAGGAGTATAAAAATCTGTTATCCTTCATCTCTGTGATGCTGCCTTACCAGAAGCACAAGCTATCATAGTCATTGTATAGCTTATCCCAGTTTTTATGTTCAGACATCTTGAATTTCATTATAACACTTGAACAGAAATATTGTTTGAATCAGAAATTAACCTGACAAAGTCTGCCATTGGTTCATACACCTTTTTGATCATGCTGCTTCAATATCCATGGACATCAACAGAAGTATTGCAGGAGGCATATTAATAATCTTCACATTATTATATTTATTTATTACAGTGATATATTCCTTATTATAAAAATATTGGCTCCCCCTTTCTTCCATGCACTAAAGGCAATGTAGTGGAATCATTACAAAGAATCACTATGAAAATATATTTCAATATTATCTATTCTATGAAGTACGAAGTAGCAAACCTTATGATTATTTTCCATTACCAGATGCACAGAGAAATGAGAACAAAGCCTCTCACCTCACTGGCAATCTCCCTGGAGGCTTTGGCAGACTGAATGGGAATGGCATCAAAACGCAAATCATAGCCCTTCTTCTTTGACTCCTCCAAGGCCAGTTTGTACATTTTCTGTGAGAAAAAAATCACAATCTAGTTTCAAAAACAAAATTGCATTTCAGTTGAGCACATTGGAGGATTGAAGTTCCTAAACAATATTGTTGATTTTCAGGCAACTTAAACATCTTCAGCCCAGCTCTACATTCACTAGAAAATAAAAAACTGCAGATTTCAGAGACCTTGTAATTTTATTGTAGATGCTTGGAAAATAGAAATCATTTAGGGAAGGCAAAGCAAAACTAGTTATTTCCATACACTGCTGTAGAAATTATTTCTAATTTATGGGGGATAATATATTTCAATAGCCCAATTAGATATCCAGGAGTTCAATTTCTGGAACAACTCTGATTTCAGACCATTTGTGAAAATAAAAAACCTGACAATATTTTACCATTAGCTAAAAGTCAGGGATGACAAAAGCATACTTGTCAGAAGTACAAGTTAATTGTCTCAGATTTCAGTTGCACTCACCTCACTGTAGTTCACTCGGTTCTGTTTGGCCAGCAGAATTTCTGGGGTGTCAGGCATGACATGAATCGAGGTCTTGTCTTTGTTCCAAGCTTCAGTGTACAAACGCTAGAAAAGGAAACAGGAAGAGATTGGTAGGGCATTCAAAACCAGGTTAATATTTCAATAATCAGGGAAAACATAGACCACACGAGATAAAAATATAGGAAACATTACACGGATATTGTTAGGTCATTAGGAAGAGATAGTATTAACAAAAGGAGGATTGACTTGTGGAAATGTAACAACACTTAAAAAACATCAGATTGATTAAGGAGAAGGAATAAACCAATGAGCATTGCTTGTGCTCAGATCATTCCCAGTCCTGCCTCCAGGGCTGAGGCAGACACTTCTGATGTGTCACCCAGAGGGATCAGGACTCACCTTGTTCATAGTGTCTGCATTCTGCTTGGCCAACACCATCTCCAGGGAATCCGTGACACTGGTGAACTTGATGGTGTCCGGATGCTGGCGGTAGATTTTGTCACTCAGGATCTCCCCTGCTCTCTTGGCTTTCTCAACTTCCAAAGAACCAATTGGGACCCAGCCAACGCCCCGCAGCCATTCCAGGTCAGATTTGTAGCAATTCTGTTAAAAAATAGAAAAAAAATCACCCACGGAGGTTATTCTATCAATAACAATAATGCAACTTACATAGTGATTAGTTCACCAATAAGTAACCTCACTATCAACAATTAATTGAAATAAATTCAAAGCACAAGATAAAATTTAAAAAAAACAAGTGCATTTCCACTGCATTAAGGGTGAAACCATTACCCAATTTTCAAAGAATGGTAAATGATAGATAGCAATTCTGGAGTTAGAGGATTTCACTGAAGCATCAATTAGTTAACACATCCTGTTGGAGAGCTCAGCTTCAAAATTTTAAAAATAAGCCACAAAATTTAAAAAGAAATCTCAAAATGTTGGTTCTACCACATCAGAACAAGATGGCCTGATCCAATTATGTAAAATATCAAACTCATTCCTCAGTAAAAATCAAATGCCAGAGAACTCACATCACTCTGGAGCTCATAGGCTTGCTTGGCGTGGATCACGTCGTTCTGGTCGGGCAGACAAATCCACTGGTGCAGGTAGTGCCGGTAGTCGGCGTCGCTCACCAGCTGCTGGCACTTCTTGGCCAACACAATTCCCAGCATGTCCACGGGGCTGCTGAACCTTGTCTTGGACTTCTCAAAGTCCTTCTTGTACTCCCTGTCACTCTGGATTTTGGCCACGTGCATTGACCACATCATCTTGGGGTCGTCCTCAATGTTCCTGGCCCCAATGTGGTGGCCCAGCTGCTTCCGATATCCTTCCTTGTACTTGTACTGAAACACAAACCAAGATATTACATTTCTCTATCACCTATAAATATCAGTTATTCATATTAAATATTTCTAACAAAAATCTCTCCAAATTTATCTATAACCTACCATTAAAAAAAGCCCCAAACAGTCAAAACAATACTTATGCTAATAATATTCTAGGACTAAAGATTTTTGCTAATTGAGTTAGAACCCTAAACAGAAATTTTTTATCATCTTGCTTTTGAAGAAATGTGCTTTACTAATATTAGTGAGAAATAATCCTGGTCTTATTAAATGCATTTAATCCTTATTACATATAATGATACACATACCGTAAATACTTATCTACACATATATGGTTATGAGCTATACAGCTATCATGAAAGCAGCATTATATTGTTTTTATAATTATCGACATTTGTTTTTTTAAACATACATGATAATTTACTTGTGAAAATATATTACTTAAAGCCACAGTTTAACTGCAGCGCCTTTTACAGGATCCAGCTGATAATTTTCGGGTTGCAGAGGAGAGATGTCAACATAGAAAGAAACAAAAAGTTAGATTCTTACATCACTGGCAATTTGCCTGGATGCTTTGGCTGCTTGGATGGGGATGGCATCAGCTCTCAAATCATAGCCTTTTTTCTTTGAATCTTCCATGGCCTGTCTGTATTGTTTCTAGATGAAGAATTAAACAATAGGACTCATGTAAGTTCCATACGTTATATTCTATGCAAAACAAATTGCTTGGAAGTAGATCTAATAATTGTGTTTAGATTTATTACACCCAGTTTTATCTACCTTTAACTCAAAACCTCAGATCAGTAGCTGATACAAATTCATGTCAAAGGAAGACCTTTGCTAAATACATTTGTTAATTAATTTTTATTTTACTGTTTTAAATAATGTAACACTGACTGCAATTTAGAGCTAAACTTTTCTTCTATACAAATGGAGTAAAACTTTTTAAAACCACTGATATGGCTTACTGATGTGAACTTGTTTGCCAAAAATAATGTTGAACACTGGCACCACACCTTTTCAGAATTATGCTGGTAATTACCTTTCTGGTATTAATTTTTGTATTCCCAACATTGTGCACACTGGCAGAAATTACTCCCCAAAAATTCAGTGGAAACACACAACTTGTGTGGAATTTATAGGATTTCTTCTCACCAGTGCTCACTGCTCTATGCATGCACTACTACAAATACACAAACAATGTTTTTAAAGTCACATTTTTTTGGATAAATATGGGAGATACTTAGGGAAACTGATAGTGCCATCTCCAGAAGGTTTCCCAGAACATTCCTGATCCAGCCATGACACAGAGCAGTTACATTTGGAGAGCTCCCACACTCACCAGACTGTAGTTCTTCTTGTTCTCTCTTGCCAGTGTGATTTCAGGTGTGTCAGGCATGATGTGGATTTGTGTCTTGTCTTTATCCCAGGCCTCAGTATACAAACGCTGCAGAAGAAACACAGCAGAGTATTTGGAGACATTCACAATTGATAATTGTGACAAATTAACTTAGCAATTCTCAAGGAAGATATTATTAAATCAGCTCTTGATGAAAACAAGTTTCCCATTGATTACCCAAAATTGAACTTCTATTTTTACAGCCTTACAGTGGTGAAATCTCACAGCACAGGAACAGATCTGTGGCCCCAGTCCTGTCTCAGGGGTTTAGGCAGACGTTGATGAGTTACTTGATTAAATCCAGACTCACCTTGTTCATGGTGTCTGCATTCTGCTTGGCCAACACCATTGGGAGAGAATCTGGGATGCTGGTGAACTTGATGGTGTCCGGATGCTGGCGGTAAATATTGTCACTCAGGATCTCCCCTGCTCTCTTGGCTTTCTCAACTTCCAAGGAACCAATTGGGACCCAGCCAATGCCCCGCAGCCATTCCAGGTCAGATTTGTAGCAGTTCTGTTACAAAATATAAAGGCAGCAGTTAAAAATTTCCCCCTTCATATGTTAATCAGCATTTAAATATATTCAAATTCCCTATTATGAAGGATAATATGGCGCTAATTCTGATGTTTGGCTGAATATAAACCCTCATAATGCCCTTACATTCAGATTACTTCGCTCCTCAAAATATAATGGCTTTGCTTAGAACAGGGAGAAAAAACCACAGAATGAAAAGATACTATATGAGAGCAACTACTCTAGTTTATATTCCAAGGAAATTACAAATATTTTAGTAGTCCAGAGCTTATCAGCAAGTACTCACATCACTCTGGAGCTCATAGGCTTGCTTAGCATGGATCACATCATTCTGGTCTGGCAGACAAGTCCATTCATGGAGGTAGTGCCGATAATCAGTATCACTGACCAGCTCCTGGCATTTCTTGGCCAACACCACTCCCAGCATGTCCACGGGGCTGCTGAACCTTGTCTTGGACTTCTCAAAGTCCTTCTTGTACTCCCTGTCACTCTGGATTTTGGCCACGTGCATTGACCACATCATCTTGGGGTCATCCTCGATGTTCCTGGCCCCTATGTGGTGGCCCAGCTGTTTGCGATAGCCTTCCTTGTACTTGTACTGTGGACAGAAAAACGTTCACTGAGTGTTAGTTTAGGGTTTTTATGTCGCCAAGACCCCACCTCTACAAAACACAGAGCAGAAGCCACAGAGATTTTAAAGAGAGAAAAGACTCAGTCCCAGTGTGTGCCACAAGGACTGCTGTGCACTCACATCACTGGCGATGTCCCGGGAAGCTTTGGCAGACTTGATGGGAATGGCATCTGCCCGCATGTCGTAGCCCTTCTTCTTCTCCTCCTCCATCGCCTGCTTGTACAGTTTCTGGAACAGACACCACCAGGCCCTCAGACAACGCTGCTGCCCAGGCACAGCAGCACCCAGGCACACACACTGCACCCCCAACAACCACCCACCTCGCTGAAGTTCACTTTGTTCTGCTGGGCCAGCAGGATCCCAGGGGTGTCCGGCATGATGTGAATGCTGGTTTTGTCCTTCTCCCAGGCCGAGATGTACGAGCGCTGGGAAACAAGGAGCACAGAGGGAGATAAGATCACACAGCTTTAGGGAAACAAACTCAATGAGAACATCAGCTCTGTGAACCAAACGAAGAGGCCTCTACTTTGAACTGACCCAGAACTCCTGCCCTTTCACCAAACCTTTCTAATCCTCCACCCTTTTCTTTTCCACACTGTACCCCATTACTACTCCAACCATGGAAATAAAAATTTAATCTCATACAAGGAATACAAATCCCTGAGGCAAGAGGGATTTTCTCCCCTTGCACAACCTGTGCCTTGGAAGGACACAAAACAACACGCTGAGGAAGGAAGGTGCTCATTTCCTTCAGGATGCAAACATAAAGAAATCTCACTTGGTCCATGATTTTGGAGTTGTGCTTTGCCAGCACCATGGGCATCGAGTCAGGAAGGCTGGTGAATTTGATGGTGTCTGGGTGCTGACGATACTTCTTGTCACTCAGGATCTCGCTCGCCCTCTTGTTCTTCTCAGCATCCAATGATCCAATTGGGGACCAGCCAATGCCTCTCAGCCACTGTAGGTCAGACTTGTACACGTTCTAGAAGGACAGGAAAGGAAACAAAGCAACTTAACAAATTCCTCACTCCAAGCAACTTCATCTCCTACCACAGGAGCTCCACTTAATGGAACATGTTCCACTAGCTCAACCCACCAGCTTGTGCCACAAAAGCGACTCTGGATGAGCTCAGCTCCCAAAAACCTGTCTCTCCGCCCCTGCAACATCACGAGAGGCTATCTATCCACAAATGTTCTCCCTATACCTTCTGGATATTGCCAGCAAAGACCTACACCATTTCTAAATCTGCATCTGGCAGAGACATTGGAGGAGCCTTTTATATCATATCCTAAGGCTCTTCATACTATTCGCAGCTGCACAATTTTTTACCTCTGCCAACTCTTGGTTCTCCACAAAAAAAAGGATTTTAATTCCTTGATCTTCCCACACCACACAGACCTCCTCAAAAAGAACAGACAACCCAAGACTGTGACAAAGCCAATAAGGAACTCACATCACTCTGCAGGTCATACACTGTCTTGGCATGGACAACATCGTTCTGGTCCGGCAGGCAGGTCCAGCGGTGCAGAGGGTGTCGGTAATCGGCATCGCTGACCAGCTCCTGGCATTTCTTGGCCAACACCACTCCCAGCATGTCCACGGGGCTGCTGAAGTGGGTTTTGGACTTCTCAAAGGCTTTCTTGTACTCCCTGTCACTCTGGATCTTGGCCACGTGCATTGACCACATCATCTTGGGGTCATCCTCGATGTTCCTGGCTCCAATGTGGTGGCCCAGCTGTTTGCGATAGCCTTCCTTGTACTTGTACTGTGGACAGAAAAACGTTCACTGAGTGTTAGTTTAGGGTTTTTATGTCGCCAAGACTCCTGTGGCACTGACCTCTACAAAACACAGAGCAGAAGCCACAGAGATTTTAAAGAGAGAAAAGACTCAGTCCCAGTGTGTGCCACAAGGACTGCTGTGCACTCACATCACTGGCAATGTCCCGGGATGCTTTGGCAGACTTGATGGGAATGGCATCTGCCCGCATGTCGTAGCCCTTCTTCTTCTCCTCCTCCATCGCCTGCTTGTACAGTTTCTGGAACAGACACCACCAGGCCCTCAGACAACGCTGCTGCCCAGGCACAGCAGCAATCAGGGATGGACACTGCACCCCCAACAACCACCCACCTCGCTGAAGTTCACTTTGTTCTGCTGGGCCAGCAGGATCCCAGGGGTGTCCGGCATGATGTGAATGCTGGTTTTGTCCTTCTCCCAGGCCGAGATGTACGAGCGCTGGGAAACAAGGAGCACAGAGGGAGATAAGATCACACAGCTTTAGGGAAACAAACTCAATGAGAACATCAGCTCTGTGAACCAAACGAAGAGGCCTCTACTTTGAACTGACCCAGAAACTCCTGCCCTTTCACCAAACCTTTCTAAGCGTTCACCCTTTTCCACACTGTACCCCATTACTACTCCAACCAGGGAAACAAAAATTTAATCTCGTACAAGGAATACAAATCCCTGAGGCAAGAGGGATTTTCTCCCCTTGCACAACCTGTGCCTTGGAAGGACACAAAACAACACGCTGAGGAAGGAAGGTGCTCATTTCCTTCAGGATGCAAACATAAGGAAATCTCACTTGGTCCATGATTTTGGAGTTGTGCTTTGCCAGCACCATGGGCATCGAGTCAGGAAGGCTGGTGAATTTGATGGTGTCTGGGTGCTGACGATATTTCTTGTCACTTAGGATCTCACTCGCTCTCTTGTTCTTCTCAGCATCCAATGATCCAATTGGGGACCAGCCAATGCCCCTCAGCCACTGCAGGTCAGACTTGTACACGTTCTGGAAGGACAGGAAAGGAAACAAAGCAACTTAACAAATTCCTCACTCCAAGCAACTTTATCTCCTACCACAGTACACTCTACTAAATGGAACACATTTTCCTGGGTGAACCCACCAGACACCAGGACTGGGACTCCCGTGAAGATCGGCTCCCCACACCTGCCTCCCTACTCCTGCAACACCACAAGTACCTGCCAAAGAATTCACCACCCTCTCTCTTCATCTTCTCAGTATCCCAGCAAAGACCTTCTCCATTTGACATTCTGCAGGTAGCAGAGGCATGAGATGTGCCTTACATCACCCAAGACCCTCGGAACCATGTACCTTCACCCAGAGTTTGCCACTGCCACTGTTGGTCTACCAAAGGCAAATATTTTACCCTGTTGCTCTTCCCCTGCCTTACTGAAGGTCTCAGCCACAACTCTCCCCATAAAATGTTCATGGCAAGAAAGGATTCTTCTGCGGCCATAAAGCATGACCACACACAAACATCATCACTGACTGTCCATGTCAAGAAGTGCCACAACACAATCTCAGTCCCTCAGAATGAGCCAAGAATTATTATCCACACAAGGACCTCTTCCAGCTGAGGAAAAGAACACAAGAGAGACTTGTGGTTGCAACACAGCCAATAAGGAACAACTCACATCACTCTGCAGGTCATACACTGTCTTGGCATGGACAACATCGTTCTGGTCCGGCAGACAGGTCCAGCGGTGCAGAGGGTGCCGGTAATCAGCATCACTGACCAGCTCCTGGCATTTCTTGGCCAACACCACTCCCAGCATGTCCACAGGGCTGCTGAAGTGGGTTTTGGACTTCTCAAAGTCCTTCTTGTACTCCCTGTCACTCTGGATCTTGGCCACGTGCATTGACCACATCATCTTGGGGTCGTCCTCAATGTTCCTGGCTCCAATGTGGTGGCCCAGCTGTTTGCGATAGCCTTCCTTGTACTTGTACTGTGGACAGAAAAATGTTCACTGAGTGTTAGTTTAGGGTTTTTTATGTCGCCAAGACTCCTGTGGCACTGACCTCTACAAAACACAGAGCAGAAGCCACAGAGATTTTAAAGAGAGAAAAAACTCAGTCCCAGTGTGTGCCACAAGGACTGCTGTGCACTCACATCACTGGCGATGTCCCGGGATGCTTTGGCAGACTTGATGGGAATGGCATCTGCCCGCATGTCGTAGCCCTTCTTCTTCTCCTCCTCCATCGCCTGCTTGTACAGTTTCTGGAACAGACACCACCAGGCCCTCAGACAACGCTGCTGCCCCGGCACAGCAGCAATCAGGGATGGACACTGCACCCCCAACAACCACCCACCTCACTGAAGTTCACTTTGTTCTGCTGGGCCAGCAGGATCCCAGGGGTGTCCGGCATGATGTGAATGCTGGTTTTGTCCTTCTCCCAGGCCGAGATGTACGAGCGCTGGGAAAGGAGGACAAGAGGAAACAAGAACACACAGGTTTAGGGAAACAAACTCAATGAGAACATCAGCTCTGTGAACCAGAGTGTCACTTTGAACTGACCCAGAAACTCCTGCCCTTTCACCAAACCTTTCTAAGCGTTCACCTTTTTCCACACTGTACCCCACTACTGCTCCAACCACAAAAAAAGAGTTTTATCTCAAACAAGAAACATAAATCCCTGAGGCAGGAGGATGCAATATCCCCCTTGCACAACCTGTGCCTTGGAAGGACATAGAATAACATCCTGGGAAAGGAAGGTGCTCATTTCCTTCAGGATGCAAACATAAGGAAATCTCACTTGGTCCATGATTTTGGAGTTGTGCTTTGCCAGCACCATGGGCATCGAGTCAGGAAGGCTGGTGAATTTGATGGTGTCTGGGTGCTGACGATACTTCTTGTCACTCAGGATCTCGCTCGCCCTCTTGTTCTTCTCAGCATCCAATGATCCAATTGGGGACCAGCCAATGCCCCTCAGCCACTGTAGGTCAGACTTGTACATGTTCTGGAAGGACAGGAGAGGAAAACACCAGCTCAGCAGCCTCCTCACTCCAAGAAATCCCAACTCCTACCAATGGATGTTCTCCTGCATGGAGTACGTTCCACTGGGTCAACCCATCAGCCACCCATTCAGTGTTTGGACCCATCTCCTAAGGCTCTCCACTGCCCTCAGAGTTTGTCTGTCCCAACTGCTGGTTCTCCATAAGAAAAAACTTGACTCCATTGCCCATTCCCTGCCACACAGAGCCCTCCTTCAAAACTAGAACAGAACACAGGACAGACAACCCAAGGCTGTGACATTGCCAGTAAAGAACAACTCACATCACTCTGCAGGTCATACACTGTCTTGGCATGGACAACATCGTTCTGGTCCGGCAGGCACGTCCAGCGGTGCAGAGGGTGTCGGTAATCGGCATCACTGACCAGCTCCTGGCATTTCTTGGCCAACACCACTCCCAGCATGTCCACAGGGCTGCTGAACCTTGTCTTGGACTTCTCAAAGTCCTTCTTGTACTCCCTGTCACTCTGGATCTTGGCCACGTGCATTGACCACATCATCTTGGGGTCGTCCTCAATGTTCCTGGCTCCAATGTGGTGGCCCAGCTGTTTGCGATAGCCTTCCTTGTACTTGTACTGCAGGAAAAAACAGTATGCACTGAGAATTATTTTAGTTATTTTCCCATTCCTAGCAACCCCTGTAGCATCATCTCCAGCCAATTTATCAGCTGAAACCACAGAGAGTTTAGAGTGTGAAAGTGTTTAGCGGATGACCTACAGTGTACAGGTAGAAAAGAATCCACATAATATCCTTCTGATAAAACTCACATTTTTTCAAGATTCTCCCTGGCCTATATATTTAGAGCTACTGGTCAGAAACTGAGAGGAAGAAAAGTCACTAAATCATGACAGCTATACTAAAAACCTAAAGTTCAATACCCCCTACATAAAGAATCATTTACTGATCTTCATGCACACTGGCCAAATCAGGTCTTAAACTACTGAGGGAATAAAATGTAACTACATAGAGACTTCTGGGGAAATTAAAGACAGCAAACACATACAGCAATGCAATTTTGTATTAATACCTAAGAATACAAAAAAATTTGGCTTTTTTATGCAGCTTTAATTTTTAAATGAAAACTTGATTTGGCTTTTCTTTCCTCATGCACAGCTCAGCTGTGTAGCTGCAGAGTCAGGGCCATGCAGATGGACAGTGCTGAGGGCAGCCCAACACCTCAGAACTCCAGGCTGTTGCACAAGGAGATGCACTCACAAGCCCAGGAGGGACCCTGCTTTGAGCTATAGCCATCACCCAGCTCCCACAGCTACTCTTCCATATCACCTAGGCCTTTCCTTGCAACAGTGCACATCCATAACTTGCAGGGACAGCTACAGTGGGAACAAAAACATTGATGGACAACTAAAGGGCAGTGATACGTAATGGATTTGTTGCCTCCATTTGGCTCAGTTGCAAACCCTGGGTTTAACTGCCAGTACATGGCACCCGTGTGTCAGCGTGTGCCACAAGGGCTGCTGTGCACTCACATCACTGGCGATGTCCCGGGAAGCTTTGGCAGACTTGATGGGAATGGCATCTGCCCGCATGTCGTAGCCCTTCTTCTTCTCCTCCTCCATCGCCTGCTTGTACAGTTTCTGGAACAGACACCACCAGGCCCTCAGACAACGCTGCTGCCCCGGCACAGCAGCAATCAGGGATGGACACTGCACCCCCAACAACCACCCACCTCGCTGAAGTTCACTTTGTTCTGCTGGGCCAGCAGGATCCCAGGGGTGTCCGGCATGATGTGAATGCTGGTTTTGTCCTTCTCCCAGGCCGAGATGTACGAGCGCTGGGAAAGGAGGAGCACAGAGGGAGATAAGATCACACAGGTTTAGGGAAACAAACTCAATGAGAACATCAGCTCTGTGAACCAAAGTGTCACTTTGAACTGACCCAGAAACTCCTGCCCTTTCTCCAAACCTTTCTAATCCTTCACCTTTTCCACACTGTACCCCACTACTGCTCCAACCACAAAAAAAGAGTTTTATCTCAAACAAGAAACATAAATCCCTGAGGCAGGAGGATGCAATATCCCCCTTGCACAACCTGTGCCTTGGAAGGACATAGAATAACATCCTGGGAAAGGAAGGTGCTCATTTCCTTCAGGATGCAAACATAAGGAAATCTCACCTGGTCCATGATTTTGGAGTTGTGCTTTGCCAGCACCATGGGCATCGAGTCAGGAAGGCTGGTGAATTTGATGGTGTCTGGGTGCTGACGATACTTCTTGTCACTCAGGATCTCGCTCGCCCTCTTGTTCTTCTCAACGTCCAGTGATCCAATTGGGGACCAGCCAATGCCCCTCAGCCACTGCAGGTCAGACTTGTACACGTTCTGGAAGGACAGGAGAGCAAAAAACCAGCTCAGCAGCCTCCTCACTCCAAGAAATCCCAACTCCTACCAATGGATGTTCTCCTGCATGGAGTACGTTCCACTGGGTCAACCCATCAGCCACCCATTCAGTGTTTGGACCCATCTCCTAAGGCTCTCCACTGCCCTCAGAGTTTGTCTTTTCCAACTCTTGGTTCTCCATAAGAAAAAACTTGACTCCATTGCCCATTCCCTGCCACACAGAGCCCTCCTTCAAAACTAGAACAGAACACAGGACAGACAACCCAAGGCTGTGACATTGCCAGTAAAGAACAACTCACATCACTCTGCAGGTCATACACTGTCTTGGCATGGACAACATCGTTCTGGTCCGGCAGGCACGTCCAGCGGTGCAGAGGGTGTCGGTAATCAGCATCACTGACCAGCTCCTGGCATTTCTTGGCCAACACCACTCCCAGCATGTCCACAGGGCTGCTGAACCTTGTCTTGGACTTCTCAAAGTCCTTCTTGTACTCCCTGTCACTCTGGATCTTGGCCACATGCATCGACCACATCATCTTGGGGTCGTCCTCGATGTTCCTGGCCCAATGTGGTGGCCCAGCTGTTTTCTGTATGCGGTTTTGTATTTGTACTAATTGAACACAGAAACAACAATTAACAGTTCTTTCAAAGCTGCCATTTCAGTTTCTCTGTTGTTAATACAGTAGTTAATCATTTTGAATCTAACATATTTTAACTTGCTTCTGTTTTTTCCCAAAGTTTTTAGCATTTGTTATAACGTCCAGGAGATATTATGGGATTCTTCATAGCTATATACTATCATCTTTATATTTTTGTATTTAATTTAATTAGCTTTACAGCATTAAGAATTACACAATCTTTGAGGTGGGCAGCAACACAACAGTGTTAAAATTTTACATATCTCCTCCTGTTAAATAGAAACCATTTTTCTCCTAGATTATGTGCCCCCTCTGTGCCCCACTTTGATTTTCCCTCTGCAGACTCACCTCACTGGCTATGTCTCGGGATGCCTTGGCTGCCTGGAGGGGGATGGCATCAGGGGGGAGGTCGTAGCCTTTCTTCTTCAGCTCTTCATATCCCACCTTGTAACGTTTCTGTTAGAGAAGGATTCAAAGGAATTATTGCAGATAAAACTCTCAAGAGAGTTTTTCAATGCCACAACTTTCCACCTCTGGCTATTGAAAAGAAAGCATGTGTTTCCAAACACAGTTTACTTAATTAAATTAAACTGCATACCTTGCTATTAATGACAGGTATTTCGTACCCTTGGATATAAAATATTTTAAAATTACAATTTAAATGTTTTCTGATCATTTAATTGAAGATCAAAATTTTCTTTTAGCAAATACATTAATCTGAATTATTCCCAGAACTTTCTGTAGAGGTGACTAATACAACCCTGCAATTCTCTATACCCAGTTTCAAATGCAAACTTACATCACTTGTGTTAATCAAGTTTGATTTAGCCAACAAAATTTCAGGTGTATCAGGCATGATGTGAACCTTAGTCTTGTCCTTGTTCCAAGCTCCCTGTAGAGTACCTGAAAGAGACACAAGCCAAAACCTGGTCTGATCCAAGATTCACCTGCACAGCAGCAATTTCAGTTCACCTTTTCTCTAAATTAGCGAAGAAAAGATATACTAAGCAAGAATTAGGGATCTAAACAAAAAAAGATATTAAAATCAAATAATACAATGACTTCTTACTGAAATACAACCTTTTTTCTTCTTTGCATCCATGTAATGCCATGGAAACAGCATTAAAACAATATATCTACCTACTGCTTATTAAAGGTCTTATTTGCAGTTATACTGTGTAAATTATCAGCACTCAAGATCATCATCTTCTGAACAAGGCACAAAGAGCAGTGAGGCCCTGACTATAAACACCTGCTATCTGGATATTTTAAGTGCATGTTCTGAACCAGAGATCCTTTTTAAAATGTATATTAATGTATTCATTTATTGAATCCCACGTTCTGTCTCTAGAGGCAACTTACATCACTCCTATTTTTGGCATTAGATTTTGCCAAAACAACATCCATGGCATCTGGGATACTTGTGAACTTAATCGTGTCTGGGTGCTGCCTGTACTTCTTGTCACTCAGTATTTCAGAAGCTTTCTTGTTCTTTTCAGCTTCCAGAGATCCCAAAGGACTCCATCCAATGCCTCTGAGCCACTGCAGATCTGACTTATACAGGTTCTGTTAAAGGTGAAAACCAAAACCATAGCAGATTATTTCACTGTTCATTGATTAAACCCCATGAAAAGTCTAACTGGCAGTTTAGCTCCAATCTGATCTATATTGATATCAAAAGCGAGTCATCAAAGATAGCTTCCAATCAGCAGTAATTATTTTACATGGAAATAAGTGAATTAAACCCCAAGGGAGCTTACATCACTCTGCAGCTCGTTGACCCTCCTTGCCTCGGTGACATCAACCTGGTCTGGCAAACAAGTCCAGCGGTGCAGTATGTGTTTGTAGTCCACATCACTGACCAGCTCTGACACTTCTTGGCCAGAAGGAAGCCCAGCATATCCACAGGCATATTGAACTTGGTCTTCCACTTTTCAAAGTCTTTCTTGTACTCCCTCTCACTCTGCATTTTAGCTACTTGCATGGACCACAACATCTTGGGGTCATCCTGCAGGCTGCGGAACCCGATGTGATGTCCCTGCTGCTTGCGGTATCCTTCTTTGTACTTGAACTGCAACGGCAAAGGTGGCACCACTCAAACCACAGTGACAAACATGTAAGTGACAAAACACCAATGTATTCCCTCATCTTAATGTTCCTCATAAAATTACCCCTGGAAGTGTCCAAGGCCAGGTTGGGTGAGGCTTCGAGCAACGTGGGATAGTGGAGTGTGGCCCTGCCCACAGAAAGGGTGGAACTGAATAATCCTTAATGTCCCTTCCAACCCAAACCATTTTGTGAGTCTACAAATAAGCAACCTGTTATGGCATCTCATGTGAAGTTTTAGCAGCCCCTTGACTAATGTGCATGACTTGGTGTCAGTGAATGCTGTCCCTGGGAAAGAAAGAGTCTGTGGAAAGGGAGAGAGCATGGCAATAGGAATGGTCTCCAGTGCCATCTGACTCAGAACTCCCTAATACTGATATACTGAAATATTTTGATGAATAACATCATCAACAATGAAAAATTATGAAATACAAAGATACTAAGCACAGGAAACATTTCCCGATGATTAATAAAATCTCTTCTTTATTATATAGTGAATTAATAAACTCCCTATGCCTAAAAATAAAACAAATGCAGGAGTTGTATTTGTACCAAGTTATGGTAACAGCAGTCCATGCGTCACATCTGCTTCAGAACTGTAATGAGGATTTCTCTGGATAGGCACTGGGCTCAGCTAACTGGACCAAATTTGCTGCTGGTCCGAAAATGAAGCAGCCAAAAGAGCAGAAAACTCCTCCCTTTTTATGACCAGCCATGAATGGACCAAACTTTGGACTTGTTAAGATGCCATTAATCCTTGTTAAACTGAACAAAAACAGCTCAGGAAGGAGTTTTGTCAGTAATGTTGGTTTTGACTCCAAGCCACACCTTAGCAGAGAGGTGTATCTCAATTCACTGTGACTCTGTAGGTTATAATCACCAGGTCAGTGCATGTCACATTGAGTAAAAATGCTGCTTACATCACTTGCAATGTCCCTTGAAGCTTTGGCAGCTTTCACTGACATGGCTTCAGGTGTGAGGTCATAGCCTTTCTTTATCATTTCCTCCCAGCCAAGCTTGTAGAGTTTCTAAAATTGAAAACAATATTAATTAAAACCAGTAATATGTATGTCACCTGCTATTTAGATACACTAATGATCCAAATTCTGGTCACCTCACAGGCTTCAGTTATGAGAGCAGGGCTGCTAGAATGGGAACTGAGAAACAGGAAACTGATAAACAAGGAATACTGGTCTTCCAAGGCTTAGGAGAGGGACTAAAAAGTTTTTCACTATGCAGCAGCTTCCTACTATAGCTTATCTTGATTTGAAACATATCTGGAGAATTTGAAACACATACATCTGAGATAGCTGAACACTTTTTGATTGCCTTAACAAAATTTTAATAAGGTTTTCATGAAGCCATTTAACAGTCAAATCAGTTTGTGCACAGTTGATTTTAAGCACAGGCCTTCTTAAGTCAAAGATTTGCCTCTGAGCAATGATACAAAGCAAAACCTGAGTGTTTTCTACTAGCAAAATTTTCACTCTCTCCTATCTGAATGCTGAGAGAAAAGCTGGAATCACTACACTATTTTTTCCCATAGGTTAGGTTAAAAATATACACAATTAACTTGTAATTTTATAGTAAGGAATTTTTAACATGACTGAAGTCTATGCAAAGCATAAAGTATGGACTATATACTTACAGATTTCAAAAGCAGGACTTATATTTTCCACACATTATAATGCAATTAAGTCTGTTAGTTTGCTAGCCTGAAGCTGGTATTTATTTAACTCTGAAAATATTACCCACATAAAATTCTTGCCTGTGTTCTTAAATTTCCAGTAGATATTAATTTAAAATGTTGATAAGATGTAACAAAATACTCTACCTGGCTGTAGTTTGTCTTGTTCTGTTTGGCCTGTAGAATATCTGGTGTGTCTGGCATCACATGGACCTGAGTTTTATCCTTCTCCCAGGCTTCAGTATAAGCATGCTGTGGACAGAAAGTTACATCAGATATGTTCATATAAATGACAAAAGATGGTTCTTCCAGGGTTTTCATCTTTCCATTTGGATATGGATGAGTAAAAACGGTGAAGGCGATGACTCAGATTTATTTTATGAATTAATGATCCAATCCAAAATCAGCTGAATTATTGTCCAGTCTTGCTTCTAATGAAACCAAACTATCAAGATTTTCAGGACCAGTCATTTCTATGTAAGAATGGGATGAATAGAGGTTGGAGAAAAATGAGAATAGATTTCTTTAAGCAATGTTGTTTCATTGAGAAAAAAGATGAAAAAGAGTGCCTGTGACAGCTGTTTTTCCCAGGGGAATGCTGCCACATAAAGGTGTGACAGAGATTTACAGAGTGGTTATTGGAATGGATGAGATGTGAATGCCTGCCTGGCTTTTCCCCAAAATACTCACTTTGTTCATGATATTTGCATTCTGCTTGGCAAGGACCAGGTCCATGGCATCATTCTGTTTGGTGAAGTGGAACATGCTGGGGTGCTGGCGGTACTTCCGATCGCTCGCAATCTCTGTGGCTTTCTTTGATTTCTCCACATCCAGAGAACCAATGGGACTCCAACCAATCCCCCTGAACCACTCCTTGTAGTCCTGCTTGTACTCATTCTGCCAAACAGGACACAAAAGCAAAGTTGACAATGTACAAACAGCTCATACAGAATAAACCAGTTCTTTCCAAAACACAGCTGTGATGGAAAACCAAAAGCCACAAAAAGAAGACAGCTCATAAAAAATAATCCTGTCCTTTCCAAACTGCAGCCATGATGTGAAAACAAAAGTCACAAGTAGAAAACTTACATCGCTTTGGATCTGATTCATGTTTCTGTACAGCTCCAGACTCATTGCATCTGGCAGGAGCATGTACTGGTGGATGAGGCGTTTGTAGTTGGTGTTGGTGACACGGTCCTGGGCCTCCTTGGCTGCCACCACGCTGAGGGCATCAATAGGTGTCTGGTAATGAGTCTTGCTTGCCTCGTAGGCCTTCTTGTACTCCCTGTCCGACTGCATCTTGGCCACTTGCATGCAATGGACGAGTTTGGGATCATCCTGGAGGCTGCGGAAGCCAACGAGTTTCCCTTTGTCCTTTTCATACCCTAATTTGTATTTATACTGGAAGAGAACAGAAACAGAGACTTTGATTCATTTAGATTTGAAATTAAGGAAAAAATTCTTCCTTATGAGGGTGCTGAGGCCCTGGCACAGGGGGCCCAGAGAAGCTGTGGCTGCCCCTGGATCTCTGGAAGTGACCAAGGCCAGTTGGAGCACCCTGGGATAGTGGAAGCTGTCCCTGCCCATTTTTTCTCCCAAGAACTTACATCACTGGCTATATCCCGGGAAGCTTTGGCAGCTTTGACAGGAATAGCATCAGCCTTGAGATCATATCCTTTCTTCCTGGTTTCTTCAAATGAAGATCTGTACATTTTCTGCAAAAGGAAAAAGAAGCATCTTTTAAAAAAGCAAAAATTTACGTGTTTTCCACACGCACAAATATTGGCGAAAATTACACCTATGAGGATGTCTTCTTAAAAAATAAAAAGAGATAAAAATATCTGTTTCTGCCCACATTGCAGATGTGCATCATTACAAGCAATACTTTGTTTAGCATAGCAGATTTAAAAAGTGTTTACCAAAACCAGTCTATAATGTCATCTTTTACCAAAAATACAAGTGCTACCTACATTTTGAACCTTGTACAAAACTCTGTGCATGGGAAATAAAATAATAAATACAGTAACAAACATGAACAGTACCCAAAGTCTACTGTATTTTGTTAGTAACTGTTATATTTTAATGGTCTGCAGGAACATCTCACAACCTGACTGTAAACATGGCTTTTTCTTGGCAACTCTGGGTATCTGACTTTGGGAAAGGAAGCAGGGAAAAGGAAAACTAATAGGTTTTGTAAAATTACTACGGGTTAGCAAGGTGAGACTTTTGCATGCTCTCATCTCACTTATTCCTAATCAAAAAATAAGAGCAAGGTCACAGCCCTACAAACAATACTCACTTCACTTAAGTTGAATGCATTTGCTTTTGCTAAAGCAATCTGTGGAATATCTGGGGTGATGTGAATTTTCTTTTTGTCTTCTTCCCAGGCTTGTTTGTACTTGTGCTGGAAGGATAAAAATAAATTAGAGATCTCAACATCTGTTGTTATTGTTAAATAAAACAATTTAAAATACTATTTTCCACTTGAAATCCAAACTGCCTTGACAATGATGTGTTACTACCACCAGAGCAACATTTATCTTTTATTTTAGGACTTTAAACACATTCATTAGCTACAAAATAAAACCATGTTTTCTAAAGTTCTGCATAAAACAGGGTTGACTGTTAAATCAGATGTAGATTGTTGCCCACTTCTGCAAGCTGAAATGAGTTCCGATGAGCACTTTCTTACCTCATCCATGATTTTGGCATTATTTAAAGCCAAGACCATGTTCATGGAATCCATAGGAACAGAGTACTTCAACTTGTCTGGATGCTGGCGATATTTCTTCTCACTCACAATTTCCATGGCTTTTTTGTTCTTCTCAGCTTCCAGGGAGCCCAGTGGGAGCCACCCAACACCCTTCATAGTTTCATCATACTCTGCTTTGTATTGATTCTGCAGGCAGAAAGTAGATAAAAAACCAAATGAAGCATAAAATAGTTCATAAATTTGGAAGTAGAAAATAAAATGTATTATGGAAAAGTGAAGCTTTTCCTGTCTTGGTCTGTACATAACTATTGCTCCTGAAGAGTCTGATGGAGGAAATATTCATTAAATTGCTTATTTCTAAGCTAAAATTCATTAATGAAATATTTCAGAGTCTAGAAAAAATAAAACTGCTGTAATTGTCGAAAAACTTGTATAATTTGCTACATTTTTGTAGACATCTGACCTAATTCCACTAACAAAATAATACTATTTATCTTACATTGTTTTTTCATAAACTAAGCATCTTTCTACACAATGAAGAGGCTGAAGAAACTCTTACTTACATCACTTTGTAACTGCATCATGTTTTTGGCCAGTTCAATGCTCATAGCATCTGGCAGGACGTTGTAGGTGTGGATTAAGTTCTTGTAGTTTGCATTTGTAGCCACTTCCTGAGCTTTCTTGGCTGCCACCACACTGACCATGTCAACTGGAGTGTGGAAGTTAGTCTTGGCCTTCTCATAACCCTTTTTATACTCCCTGTCAGATTGCATCTTGGCCACCTGCATGAAGTGCACCAGCTTGGGGTCGTCCTCCAGGCTGCGGAAGCCGATGTGCTTCCCTTTGGCCTTCTCGTAGGCCAGTTTGTATTTATACTGAGAGAGGAAAGAGAAAGAACAGTAAAAACTCAGTAAAAAAATGCAATATTAAGTTCTGCTTTATCACTGAAAAAACAGATCACAAGATCTCAGGTTTAGTCATTAAATTTAAATAAAGTCATGGAATGGTATGACACAACCAGACTCACATCGCTGGCGATGTCCCTGGAGCTCTTGGCTGCTTTTATTGGAATTGCATCTGGCTGCAAGTCATAACCCTTCTTCTTGTCCTCCTCCCATCCAGCTTTGTAAAGTTTCTAAGTTCAGATGTGAAAGAGAACAGGTGTCATGAAGGCAGAACTTGGAAGTTAAACATTTTCAAACAAGGCATTAAAATGGCAGTGAGGCACTGGAGGCCCACGGTGAGCACAGCAACTCACATCACTCATGGTCATCTGGTTCACTTTGCACTGCAGGATTTCTGGGGTGTCTGGCATCACATGAATGCTGGTCTTCTCTTTGTTCCACTTATCTGTGTACAGCCTCTGCAATTACAAAGGAATTGTCAGCATTGAAAAGGTATTGAACTCATAAAATAAGAGTTTGCTTTTGTGCTGCTCGTTTGCAATAAATAGTATTTCCTAGAAATGTTATTAGCACCAGAAATAGCCTTCACAGAGCTGCTGAGGAGCAACGTTATCTTCCTCCTTTCTTTAGTATTGTAAGAAATTTGCAAAGTATGTTTTGATAATTTACAAATATTGAAGCTGGAAGTTTCCAATATGTGTTCTTCCCTGCATTAATGGGAAGCAGAATTTATTTTCACAGACATTCTTTCCATGGAAAACAAGGAATAAGGATCAGTGGTGTCCTGGATAACTAGAGACAAGTGCAAAGAATTCCACTTTCCAGAAAACTTGTAAAAAACTAACAGAATTCCAGGTTTTCTGCACTTCACTTATGGTGAATACATCCTACAGAAAAAGGATTATCAAAGCACTATAAATCTGGAGAATTCTTTAATCTTTAAAAACAGAAAATGAAAACTCCCTTAATTATGAGCAGTCAGAGGCTTACCATGACCTCTCAGTGCCTAGTCTTAACCAAGGAACTACCACACCCACTGGAAATTTTAAAAATTCCAGTGGAAATGCACCTTGCCCCACAACTTCACAGGACAAAGACCCAAACTTTGGGTCAATCCAACCACTTCCCACCTTGTTCATGGTCTTGGCATTTTGCTTTGCCAGCACTTGTTCCATGGCATCCATGGGGATGGAGAACTTGAGCTGGTCGGGATGCTGGCGGTATTTCTTCTCACTGAGAATCTCCGTGGCTTTCTTGGCCTTTTCTACATCCAGTGACTGAATTGGGACCCAGCCAACTCCTCTCAGCCAGTTATTGAAGTCAGATTTGTACAGATTCTTTTCAAAAATAAGCAAGAAAAACACAGTGAAGCAAGAAAAATTAGTGTCTATACACATAAAACAGCTAAAGCCTTAAAACTTCCCCTGGACATTCATTTTTGAGGGGCAATTTAGATTTAATTAAAATTTAAGTATGATAGAGTCAGTATTTAGGAGAAATAAAATCACAGTAATTAAAATTTTACTACAAAAATACATCAGTTAGTAAAACATGCTCATTTTCTGGGAATATGCCAAATATGGAGAGATATAAAAAAAGTGATTACTTGCTAGGTAAGTTTCCTAGAACTTAATAGCTGCACATAATTCGGATAATGTTTGGAAAATAAATGGCTCCAGACCAGTCACTTACATCCCAACCTACTGTTAATCCAATATAATATGTATTGGATTATATAAATTAATTTTTTAGCCTTAAAACATTAATGATGTCACGAAGTCATGATGAGAATTAAAAATGGAGCTGATTCTTGACATACATCACTCTGAAGCTGCATCACATTTTTGGAGAGCTCCAGGTTCACAGCATCAGGCAGGAGGGTGTAATTGTGAATTGGCTGTTTGTAGCCAGTGTTTGTCACCACTTCCTGGGCTTTCTTGGCAGCTGTCACACTGAACATATCCAGAGGAGCATGATATTTGGTCTTGGTGACTTCATAATCCTTCTTGTATTCCCGATCCGACTGGATTTTGGCCACGTTCATGTAGTGAACAAGTTTGGGATCATCCTGCAGGCTCCGGTACCCGACCTGTTTGCCTTTGTCTTTCTCGTAGGATTCCTTGTACTTGTACTAGAGACAAAGGAAAAACAGCTTTATCCACTTGGGAAAGGGAAAACACACTCTGGATGGGTTTAGAACACCGAGTTTCAAAGTATTTATGCTGCAGTTCATTATAAAACCTCAGAATTGGTTTTTACAACAGCGCGGATTATTTAGGTCAAAAAAAGAAGAGGATTACTGGATTTTTCAGCTTGTCTTGACACCTGGTACATATCTCAACCCACACCTGTAGCTACAAGCCCTCCCTTACCATTGTCATTGAGGTAGGCTTGCAACTCTCAGGGACATTCAGCTTTTAATTAAGACTATGACAGTAATAAATTACTGAACAGCCTCACCAAACAATCCAATATCCCAATATTCAATTTGGGATGTTTAAGAGAGCAATGAAGAGTCGCTTGTAACCTTTTGCTAAAGCAAGAGTGCAGGTCTCCAGCACAGGTAAATAATAAAAAATAATGAAATGCAGGAGGGGTATGAGTTCCACTGGTTGTAAATCCTACTTACATCACTTGCAATATTCCGAGAAGCTTTAGCAGCAATAATTGGAATGGCATCTGGTTTCAGATCATAGCCTTTGGCAAGGGTTTTCTTCCAGTCTGCTTTGTAGTTAGCCTGTGAGGGGAAAAAGGGAAGAGTTTGCAGTGTCAGGAATAGCAATTCTAAGAAAGAGTTTAAGCCCATGCTCTTATTACAGGAGATTTTATTACAGGAATTAAATTATCCAGTTTTGTCCATGTAATCTCATGGAAAAATGTTAACCTGTCCACAAACTACAGTCCTATTACAATAAATAAATCTACTAAAAAGATGATCATGAATGCCACAAGCATTTTTACTTTTTATTCAGAACAATTCTATCAGTGGCGATTTTGGCCTTTCTTAAGCAAAACCCTTTTTCATTTGACTCAACCTTCAGAAATTTTTTCCTGTTAGCTTCAAACTCAGCCTTTGTGCTCCAAAGGAACTGGAGGAAACAGCCTGGCTGTTTTTTTTTTTTTTTAATCAGTCTGGCCAGACTGTTAAAATTCCAAGGCATTAAGGGAGATGTTGGTTTTTATCTCATTCTTGGAAAGCTGATCATGCCACTAAAAAATTTAACATCACAAAGGCAATAAAAGTGATACCATCAGTGGACAGCTTCATGGTGTTGAAATTCAAAATGTACTCACATCACTGATGTTGTAGGCATTAACTCTAGCTTGGATGAACTGGGGCACATCAGGAGGGAGGTGGTACTTGTGAATAACTTCTTCCCCTTTGGATTTATACAAAATCTGCAAAGAAAAATAAAGGAAGATATTTAGCAGCCAAATTTATAGACTGTAAATTAAAAAACTATTTTAAAAAATCTGATTTGCAGGTGATGTTCTGCTGGAATAAAGTTGTGAATACAGTGAATACACAAAGCCACCTACACAATTATTTCAGGAGTGCTCTTAAAGCTGGAGGATGAAGTGAAGGTGGGCACAGGGCAGAAACTGGGAATGTCAGAGTGTTTCCAAAGTTTACTTACATCACTCAGCTGTTTGCTGTTGATCTCTGCTTGCTTCTGTACTGGAGAGTCAGTCACTGAAGTGAATTTGGTTTGATCAGGATGCTTTTTGTAGGTGTACTGAAAGAAGATAAAAAAATGTTTGTAAAAAACACATATAAACTATTTTCCGAGTATTGGAAATACTTGGAAATTAATACTTATAATTACTACTAATAAAATAATAATAATTACTAAATTAAGTACTTTTTAAGTATTCATTTTAGAAAAATATTGATTTAAGCAGGTGAATGCTTGAGGTTCATTCTTCATTTTGGTACTACTGCTCTCATTTTATGGGTTTGTTATAAAAAGGATTGTGCTATATCTGTTTTGATCACTAGATGTCACAAAAGGCCCTAAAACAGAGATTAATTTTTTTTTTTTAATCACATATGGCAATGAGGCCAAACTCAGAATCATTGATGCTACCAGGGATCACTCAGTTAATTTTATTGTGGTGAACAACTGCTGCCCCGTACTCACATCTTTACATTGCTCCAACTTCTTGATTGCTTCATACTCTTGAGTTATGGTCTGAGGGAAGTAGCACTTTGTCTTTTCCTCCTCATAATCTGCTTTGTAATTTTTCTAGGAACAAGAGCAACATTCAGTAAAGAACCACAACTGAGCTTTGTCTGAACTGCTAGAGTGATGGGGAAAACAGAACGATTGCCACACTTACATCACTTTTCATAGCTTCAACCTTCATGCAGTGGATTTGATGTGGATCCTCAAAGCTGCCCAAGTAGTGCCCCAAAATATTCTTCTGATATGCATCTTTATATTTAACCTGCCAAAATAACCATGAGTTGAGATGCAAAAGGAATCAAGAGGTTAAGTACTGAAGGATAAGCCCCAAGTGAAACACCTACATCACTAAAGTTCTTCAGAGCAGCATCAGTCTGGAACTTGGGTGTCTCACAGTAATTCATCTTGTTTCCTCTGGACTGTTCATAGGCTTCTTTGTATAATTTCTGCAAATCAAATAATACCAGGTCACGCAGGAGATTTCACTGCAAGTCACCCCCACCATGTTAAAAATGACAAGAGTAAAACAGAGAAACAGTTCCAAAGAAAAGCCTTCTCACAGGACTGAGAAACAGATGGCACTGTTTTCCCAATGGTTTTCAAAAATAACTTTTTTTAGGTTTGTAAGGGAAGACAGAAAGGTCTGGCTAATGGTTTTTGGACTTCTGACACTGAGAAATAGTCAATCTCTTCTCATACAAATAAAAGAGTAATTGAGAAGACCATTACAGTGAATAACCAGAATATAATATAAAAATATTATACAAAAGCACCACATATATTACCATTATTAGCTGAAATTCCTTAAAACAGTAAGGGAAGAACTGTCCTCTTGTGATTCATTATCCACAAGGATCTAAATGAACTATCCACTAATTAGCCATCCATGTGCCACTGCTGTTGCTACACCCATCTGTAGAGAATTCCTTCTTTACCTGAATTGTTCTGGCTGGTGCTATCTCATCACAAATATGGGTCTACAAAACTAAAAATGCTACAAAGGAGAAGCTTTGTGAAGAAATGCAGAGTGTGGTTTCTGGTACATGACTGAAAATGATGTAGCTGCACATTGATAATACTCACATCACTCAGAATATTTCCTGCAGTTTTTAATTGCTTCAGCAATGGGTTCTCTGTAGCAGGGAGCACATTATAATCTGCAATAGCCTTTTTCTTTTCATAGTCTGCTCTGTATTTGAACTTGAAAGAATAAAAATTAAAAAAAAGATGTTTTAAAAATCAGTATTGAAAGCCAAATGCTCACTAACCTGTGTGATTGCCCAGAGCAGCTGTGGCTGCCCCATCCCTGGCAGTGTCCCAGGCACAGTTGGATGAGACTTGGAGAACCCTGGGACAGTGGAAGCTGTCCCTGGCCATGGCAGGGGTGGCACTGGGTGGTCTTTAAGGTCCCTTCCCACCCAAACCATCCTGTGATATGAATAATTTCTATAATATAATCTTCAACTTTCCATGAAAAATGCCCCTGTTATTTAACTTATGGTGGCCAAGGACCATGAAAGGTCTTGCCAAAACAATGTCAGCACAAACTTGTGGGAGTTCAGAACCGTTCCCAAGCTGAGCAGGTGGCACTCAGCTCCCTCACCTTGCTGATGTTTTCTGAAGCTCGTTTGTTGGCTTCATATTCTGGAGTTTCAGTCTGCATGAAGTAGATTTGGTCTTTCAAGTTTTCAAAGTCTTCCTGGTATTTCCTCTGTTAGGAACAGAGACAGACAGCAAAGAACACATTAATTATATTTAATTGTAAATTAGACACCTACAACAGGGATTATTTAGGAAATAAGCAATGCCACAAACGGAGACTCAGTATTTTCCAAATGAACAAAAACAGGGATAAAGCTGTTGAAGATTTTCTGCAGGATTCACTCACCATACTTAAATTTTCTGCATTCATTTTTGCAACTGCCACATCATAGCATGGAGTTTGACTCCACTTGCCTTTGATTTTGTTTTTATAGTCCTCATGGTAAATAACCTATAAGGAAACAAAGCAATAAAATTGAATTTCCAAGACACAGTTCCATTTTCACCTGACAGATTCATTTTCCAAAGCTGTCTTTTTATAGCTGCTTCATATTTGATGCCTGCCTTATAACTATTTTAGCAGGTATGGTAAAAAACACCTTAAATATGATTTAGCCAAACCATTTCAGTGTTAAGTCATTTCTCTTAGTACCTTCCCTGACCTAGAAAGGATAAATAAATAATCTTTAACACATTCCTTTGATTCTGTTTTCTCCCTGGTCACATAATATCAGGATATTGCCCATTAAGTCAGAATTTACTAGTATTGCTGCTGGAACTGGTTATAAGCAAACCCTTTTAATTACCTGGGATTTGTGATTTCCATTATTTATCCAAGCTCACAGAAAGCAAGTATTAAAAGTTTAAAGAGTGTTTCTAACAAGAAAACACCTGCCTGAGTTTTGACTCAGTGTTCCAGAGGCATTTTCAGTCACAAGTGCATTACTTGCCATAAAAAATAAAACTCCTCCAATGCTTTTTTAACATTGCTGAAGAACATATATGCCATAAATAATCTTTTTTTTAAATCTATATTTTATAGTTTTGGAGATACCTACAAAGTTTATTATTCTATTAATTTCAAAGAATTATGGTACTGATCCTTTTTTTTACATGTTATAAAATTTTCTTGATGACAATTTAGATTTTAAGCTATGGAAATATACAATTAGAGAAATTTTCTCTAAATTAATTATTTTACCTTACAGAGAGGTTCAGTGCAATTTTCTTAGTGGTTTCTCCACCATGAGTGAATACTGCAATTCTCTGATCTTAAAATGCAGATAATTTTCAATACACAATAAAATATTTTTAAAAAAAGAATAATAGCTAAATTCTGAATGGAGTTAAAACCCTAGATCTTGCATTACAAGATTATGCAACTTGTTCCCAATTTCTCCAGCAAAAATTGGTCTTCCTGTGTGTTTTTCCTTTTCCTTAGGTCCCTTTTTGGCTCTCTCTCTGCAGGAGTGTGGCTTGGGCAGAGGTTCTACTCACATCACTCAGCTGCCGTGACACCTTCTTGGCTTGTTCCACATCAGGGGGGTCTGGCAGAGAGGTGAATTTTGCTTTCCTCTCATCGTGCCCCTTTTTGTAGACAATCTGAAAGGATGGAAGAAATAAACATTTATTTGAGGATCACAGCATTGAACTCTGCTACCACCTCAATAATAAAAGAAGTTCTGCCCACGGCCCCTGCAGCAGGAATTCTTTAATCTGTGCATTACCAGGGAACTTCTGAACCTCTTCAAAAATCACTGAAATCTTCACGTGAGAGCTGCAATCCCCTGTTGAAGAGTTCTGTGTATCTAAATATCAGCAAATCCCAGTCCCACCAATCCCTGACTTTTCTTATCACTGTTTTTGGCACATTTGCAGACCCACAAGAGTGAACTGGACTTGGAGACAAGAGTTTCTGCATTTGGGGAGTTACTCAAGGGCTTCTTGCTGATTTAATAAATTAATTATTTCATTCATTCCTAACCCAGCATCAAATTGCCAATGGATTTATACTCCAGTATGCTCTACTTTGTACTCTAGTACCAAGTACATATTTTTCTATGAAGTACCACTACTACCAGAGCTTGCTTAACACACTTTTATTTTCTGTTCCATTGTGAAGCTTTCATATCTAATCAAAGTCCATGGCACATCCCAGGCTACACCATAACCCAGCAGCCTTTGGTACCCACATGCAAATCCCTGCTTTGATACTCACATCACTCAGAGTCTTCTGAGCCTGTGCCACCCTTCTGAGCTCTGGACTGTCATTGTAGGGATAAAACAATGTTTTGTCTGCATCCCAGTCTTCAGTATAGAGTTTCTACAAGAAAAATGCCAGAAATGGTCACTATTCATCAATTTCTGACTTTGAAAGCTCATTTTATTTCAGCTGCTTAGATCTGTGGTTAGCTTTTCTTACCTTGCTGAACATTGCTGTGTTTTTTATTGCGTTCACAAGCTCTGGAGCATCAGGGGGAAGCAGGTACTTGTCCTTATTCTCCTCCCAGTTCTGTTTATATAATACCTGGAAGGAAAGATCAGCAAGTTGGTCACTCTATCATTAAAAAAATATTATTATTTATGTGAATAAACTTCTTGCTTTAAAGATTTTTTTTTAAATCAAAGTTTCAGAGCAGTAACATCTGAAGAGAGCAACTGGAAATATTTAACTTTATACTTATATCTGCCTTATCAACTTCTCTGTTATCCCTCCCTGTGCTTCTAAACTGTTGCATAAATGTTGCTCTGGCACCCTGAGCTCAAAACTTTGTTCTTGTCAGTAACCTCAGGATCCACCAGTGTTGGAAAGTCAGCAGTCACTCACCTTGCTCACTTGCTGTGACACTTTCTTTGCATGTTCTATATCCATGGCCTTTTCATCCACGTGGCAAATGGTTCTGGCAACTCCCCCAGCCATGCGGTATTTAACCTGGAGCACAACAAAACTCATTGATTCCACAGCAAACTGACTGATTTTTTTTTTTTTAAAATCCAGAATTATGACATTTTCACCCTTCATATAAACACCCAGAACCTGGATGAACCTAGAAATGCACTAGTTACCCACCTCACTGAGCTGGTCCTGCACTTTCTTGATCCTTCGGATTTCTGGGGTATCGACTGTGGAAGCATATGGCTTTCCTTTTTCTTTTCTGAATTTTTCCTTGTACTTGTTCTGGAAGAAAATAATGATAAAAAATAATTAAGACATATCCCTGAGCTCTGGCAGAACTGTATTAGCAATTGTTGCCATATTAATCTGGTTAGGATAGGAATTTGGGGCAGATTATTCAATAATATAAACTAAAATTATTCAGCTACATTTTTACTTCTGCCTACTTTAGCCAACTGAGTTTATTCCATCTGACACAACAAGAAAAAATCCATCTCCAACTTGGATCACCTCTAATTTATTACGTTCTCCCCATGAGCTTAGTATTGATAAACCCAGATATTTGCAATATAACTGTCAAACAACCCTTGTAAAACACTTTTAAAGCTGGTGTTCCTCAAGAAATAAGAGACATGGGACAACTTACCTCACTGAATAAGTCCTTCATTTTATTGCTGTGTTCCAGGTAAGGTGTCAGAAACTTGGATGGGTCCACCTTTGTCCGGATTGTCTTCTTCCTGATGGGAGGAGCTGCATCCTCCACGGAGGGCTGGGTGTGCTCAGCTGTGTAGGTGGTGGTTGTGGTGGTCTCAGGGACTGAGTACTCTGTGCTGATGGTCTCAGTGATCTCAGTGACCACCTGGAGATCAAAAAAATTCAATAATCACTTGTTTTATAGCTGTAAAAGTTTGTTATCTTAAGTGTTTTTCACTGCCCTGAGCTGGGTGTGCTCAGCTCTGTAGGTGGTTGTGGTAGTCTCGGGGACTGAGTAGTCTGTGCTGATGGTCTCAGTGACCACCTGGAGATCAAAAAAAATCAATAATCACTTGGTTTATAGCTGTAAAAGTTCATTAGGATAAGAGTTTTCACTGCCCTGAGCTGGGTGTGCTCAGCTGAGTATGTGGCCTCAAGGCCTGAGTAGTCTGTGCTGATGGTCTCAGTGACCACCTGGAGGTTTAAAAAATTCAATAATCACTTGGTTTACAGCTGTAAAAGTTCATTAGGATGCATGTTTTTCACCCATCCTGAGATGGTGAAAGGGTGCTCTGCTCTCATCCAGATCCACACGGAGACAGAAAATCAGGGACACTTTTCCCACTGGGCTTACCATTGTGCTCCCTATATATCACCCACCCTAAAAAAACCCACAAGGAATGAACTCCCTGGCTGGCTCCTGCATCAAACTCATGGAATTATTCTCCAGAGGGTCTGGGAGAGTGGGGCTCCAGCTGCCTCTGCTCTACATGCATTAATTTCCAATCAATTTTAATGCTTTATACACTTGCTTATCAACATAGTCATGCTGCAAGCAGTAATTTTAATACTAAGATTCTAATGAAAAGCATCTAAAAATAATTATCACAACTAAAAAAGGTGCTCCAAAACCACCCAAATAAGTGTCAGGTTTTATTTTGTAACAATTAGCTTTATAAAAAATTGCCTTTATAAAGAAATTCATGAAGGTCAGAGTTCTGAGAGTTATTTGCATCAATGAGACAGAGCTGAAAATGCATGAAGAATTAATAATTTCTGTTTCTGCAGAAGCCCATGCCATAAAGAATATTTCATGATAACACTGCAGAGAGTTGGGTTATAGCTGTTTCAGAGGTAGAATTTCAAATTATGGCAATCACTCCTTGGTGACCCAAATATTTGTTACCAGTGACATGATGAAAAATCTGCAAAAGTGTAATTTTTCAGTGAAATTACACAAGGTGAAGAAAACAGAACTGATACATGTAAACTGATCTTAGATCATCATACATCAAGGACTTGAAGCAAAAATAAAGCATTAAGCAGCAACTGATTACTGATATTTGTGTGTTTAATGTGAAAAATTAAACCTCAGGATACAAAAGGCTGCTGATTTAGTGTTTCATGTTAATTACATGCATTTTGTGCTACATGCAGCATGACAGGGACCTTTACCTCATGTGGCTCACCCTCCTCAATAACTGTCTCCTCAATGTAGTACTTTGAAAAAAAAAAGAGAAAAAAACATCATTGTTAGGCCAGATCAGCAAGCTGTAGCTTCTGTGAAGCTGTTTTAAAACACATTTCTGGAGAAACAGGATTTTAGTTCACAGGTGCTTATGGAGGCCTTTGGTAACTCTGAATATCTGTTCAAATTTTGCATTAATTATTGGATTTTTATTCCATACATTCCCCAACTAATAATCATCCAAATAATCAATGAAAGATTGTTATCTAATTTTACCCACAAGAGGATTTGCTGCCTCTTGTGGGTAAAATTAGATAACAGGAAAGACATTGATGACCACATTAAAAGAATCAGCATTTAAACCCCAGGATTTTCCTGGTTTTTATTTGGTGACACTCATGACTGTTGTCCTCAGGGCTGCTCCTACAAGGACACCAATAATTTCTGGCTGCCAGTTAAACTTTGTTGCTGATCACAACGCTGAGCCTGCTAATTTTTCACCCATTTTACTGCCCATTATCCCCCCATAATTTATAAATAAAACCACAATGGGAGGTGTCCCTAAAGCAGACCAGGTACACAACCTTCACTGGTCTCCCCTTGTCCAGCAGCTGTGATCTCATGATAAAAATTAATGAGGTTCATCAGCCATAGATTGCTCTTGATAACTCAGTGTTCACTTCTCCACATGACCTTCATGTGTTTAAAAATAGCTTCTCAAAGGATTTGATCCACAGCCTTGCCAAAGAACAAAGTGAGGTTGACCAGCCTGTAGCTCCCTGGATCTTCCTTCCTGCCTCTCTCGAGGACCAAATCCAGCTGAACATTGCCCATGGATGTAAGAGTGGAGTTTGTAAGGTTTTAAATCTTTACGTTTCTGCCAGGTTTTCTGCTCCTGCTTCCACCTTCGGTATATGTATTTTTTATGGTGTCATTTTCCTCAGTCAAGAGCTCTGTGTTCCTCCATTCCACCCTTCTGCTGTTTGATTTCTGCACTTTGGGCTGAGCTGTGTGCTCAAGGGAAATCATGCTGGAGGATCACCCAACGACCCTGGCTGCCTTTGCTGTTTCCCATGGGATTTTCCCCGAGCAGCCCCAGTTCTGCTCTTCCAAACTCTGGGATAATTCCACTTATTTTGCTCACTGCTCCCTGTATCTTCAGCTCCATTGTCCCGTGGTCACTGCAGCCCTTGATCTTTGCCTTTTCCACCAGTTCTGCCTTGTTTGTGAGCACCACATCCAGTGGAGCATCTTTTCCAGCCGAGGAAAAGGATCCAGCAGTGTTGGGAAAGGATCTGGAGCCCCAGGAGCGCCTGAGGGAGCTGGGAAGGGGCTCAGCCTGGAGCAAAGGAGCCTCGGGGGGCCCTTCCGGCTCTGCACAACTCCCTGACAGGAGGTGCAGCCAGATCGGGCTTTGCTCCCAGAGAATAATCGGCAGGACAATGGGAAACAGCCCCAGGTTGTGCCATGGGAGGCTTTTGTTGAATTTTTTAAATATTGTTTTAATTTATTCCCCGTCCGCCACTTCCCGACTGCGGCCGCACGGTGGCGCCGTCCCTCGAAAATGGCGGCCGCGCTGAGGGAGCGCCCGTGGCCTGCGCCTCCCGCACTTGCCCCGCTCAGAAATGACGGAAAAAAAACTTTAAAAAACATTGCTGCGGGAACTGCACCCGCTGTCTGCGGGGTGTGCTTCAACTGCACTGACAGTAAATGGAAAAATGCGGGGTTTATGTTGGAAAATCTCCTCCGAGCGGTAATTGCTCGGGGTTGCTTGCCACAGCTGCGGGAACGGAAGACCCTTTGAACCTAAAAAAATTGTCATTAAAATTTAAGCCCCTTTCTGAGAGCTTTTCCTCAAAGTTAGTTCAAGGGACAGCTGTACTTCCCAAGGTGTGACATACTGGGCTGTTCTGAGGTGATTTCCATGCTGGACCCACCTCGACAACACCTGCCACAAACCTCCCACTAAACCTTCCACAAAACATTCCTCAAACTTTCTACAAAACCATCCACAAACTTTCTACGATACCTTTCACAAACTTACTACAAAATCTTCCACAAAAAACCTCCCATAATCTTTCTACAAAACTTTCCACAAAATCCTCTGCAAAACCTTCCACAAGCTTTCCACACAACCTTCCACAAACTCCCCTGTGAAACCTTCCACAAGCTTTCTACAAAACCTTCCCAAAAACCTCAAGTAACTTGGCAGCAAATGTTTGTAGCACTCACTGTGGATTTTTGCACATGCCAAGACAGCTACAACATCAAGTAATGGCTCATAATTCCAGAGAAAGTTTAAAAATAGCATTTTAAAATCCTTGGTGATGCCTCAGCCACTCAATATTCAGCGAAAATGTCCTTCTCTTTCAGAACGTGAATTTCTGATAGGTTTAAAATCTTGGATTGATACAGGAATTAAGACAATTCTGGAAAGGCTTAAAATGGTACCAGATGCCATTGTTCCTGTTTTATTTAGCATGTCACCACGAGTATCCCAAGGGAAGTGACTGAAGCAGTGTCTCCTCACCCAAGGGATGTGGTTACAGCAAGGTGGTCATTGAAAATTAAAAACAAAGGATGAAATGGGGCTGTGTGAACAAAAAACCCAAAATACCATAACTCCTGCTGGAATAAATGAACAATGAGAGCAAATAAATATCCATTACAGAGAGCACACAATGCACAGGAAACATAAAGGCGATTACAAGGAACATGGGAATAAGGAATTTAATGAAGGGCTGGTGTCATTGTAGCTAGGTAGTAAAATGTCTTTAAAATCAACTTTATGAGTGCTAACACCTATTTTGCAAAATGCATTTAACTACTCTGACTGGCAAATTATTTGGCTTTACTTCATTCACCATTTGAAATATATAAAGCTGGCAGTGCCCTCACACCACCTGAAATCAACAGTCCACTGAACACAGTGTGGTGGCAATGAGTTATAGGATGTTTACATTTATATCCTTCTTCTTTTCCTCAAACACTGAGTGTTTTTTTACAAGACTTTGTATATTTCATAACACAAGTTAATTTCAGAGTAGTAGCAATGCAACAAGTAAGAACACACTGTTAATTTCGGATACTGTTTCAATTACAAAGCCCTTGTTCCCATGGCTCCAGCGGTAGGTTGCCCAGTTCCTGGGGAATTTTTTATTCAGTTTCCTGAGTTTAAATGATCTACTGGTAAATTAATTGAGATAGAATCATGGAATCACAGAATGCCTTGGGCTGGAAGGGACCTTAAAGATCCTCAATTCCACCCTCTGCCATGGGCCGGGACACCTCCCACTATCCCAGATTGCTCCAACCTGGCCTTGGACACTTCCAGGGATCCAGGCACAGCCACAGCTTCTCTGGGCACCCTGTGCCAGGGCCTGCCCACCCTCACAGGGAAGGATTCCTTCCTGATACCTAATTCAAATCTACCCTCTGTCAGTTTAAAGTCGTCCCCCCTTGTCCTGTCACTTAAACCTGACTCCATCTCTGCAATGCCTCAGGTTCAATTGGTTTGTGGTGGCACAAAGCTGCTGCATTTCTGCAGAGGCAGGGCGAGAAAGGGGCTTTCAAAGCCATCTTCACCCATGGATTGGGTGACAGAGGGCAAGCCAGCAGGGAAAAGAGCTGGCCCAGTGCATCTATAATTACGCAGGGAGTAATCAGAAAACCTCGCACTGTGAGTGTGGGATGGTTCCAGTCCTTATTTAAACTGAGAAACTATGACAGGAACCAGGAGACTTTGCCTCCTCTGAGAGCAACTGTTGTTGTTGTTGTTTTAGTGATGAAACCATTTAATAGATATCTAATCATCCCTAATCTTCAGAGAGCAAACAGCAACCTCTGCTCCCGAGCAGCATCTCAGTAAGGTGATGAATGCATTCAGTCACAAGGCAGGAAACAAACATTTCTACTCTCACATTTTCTTCTTACCTCCACAACTTCCTCATATTCTTCTTCCTCCATTCTGAGGGTTTGCTTCTGTCTCTCCCCCACTCACTGGTCACAGAGCAGGTGAAAATGTGAATAAACAGTATTA
Source organism: Diglossa brunneiventris (assembly GCA_019023105.1). NCBI lineage: Eukaryota > Metazoa > Chordata > Aves > Passeriformes > Thraupidae > Diglossa > Diglossa brunneiventris. Next base: position 37,664,098 of record CM032360.1, read on the forward strand.
GCCCGTGACTGAAAGCACCATGAGAAGGTACAAGTCAAGCTCATAAAGCACTTGGGGTCATGGTTAGTAACTAGTCAGACCCTAAATAAAGTTGGGATCTGGCATTACTTGGACTGTTATGGAAAAACATTGTATTAAGTTTCAAACATATTGATATAAATTACAGTTCTGGACAAATACCTCATTTCAATTATAACAGCAACTATGGATCCAATGAAAATAAAATAAAAGAGATAAATAAAATAAAATAGATAAAGACGAGATCTCTTGAAACATGATGTGATATTTTCATTACAACAGAATTATTTGAAGCATTTTTCTTCTCTCTGTGACTATTCTACACAATTTCATTATATCATTCAAGCTCTTGTTTGAGTGGGAGATTTATATTCTACTAATTTCATTCATAAGTAAGAGCATAATGTAGAAAAATATTGTAAATATTTTTTTCAGTGACCTTAGGTTAATGAGGCAATTTCTGTCTTCCCAGCATCAGCCTACAGAGATGCTCTGGAGTTGGGGTTTTTTTAAGCTCTTGTGGGTTTTTTCTCTCTGTTTCTTCAGACCTGGAAAAGATGAAAATCCATAGAGTTGGCTGAAGTACAAAGCACAGATTGGTGTCAGACCCTTTGAACTAATTAATTAACACACTGATTTCGCTGTAAGGCAAAGCTACAATTTTCCACCAGAGTCTGCAGCCCTGTTTCTAATGTTGGGAGGGGATGAGGCTTTGGAACAGCTGCTCCTGAGTCCAGGGATATTTGCCGTGTAAGCTAATCCTGCCAACTGACGGGGCACTTGGGTTGAGCTGGCTAAACTGCAATTCCTTCTGAGGCAAGGGAAGTCAAGTCATGCAGGTTAAATATAGGAACACGGAATACTGGCCCTTTTTAGTCCCAACAGGCTGAGAAAAATGGCCAAAAATTAATTGGGAAAAGCATGTTGTTAACTATTAAAATAAGTTAAGAATAACTCAAATAACGAGGGACAAGTCACGTGGAGCAGTAGGCAGAGGCGTATGAATAAGCTCAAGAAGTGGGGTTTGCATATAAACACAACCTCTTCAACCTGTCACTGTTACAACCTTCAGCCACACTTTCAAACCCCATTCCAGGTCTTTTCCTCCTCCTCCAACCCACAGCCAGTTATTCAGACAGAAAAACTGACTTCCATGGGCAAAGCACAGGAAGTATTCCCAAAAAACTACAGAATGGGGAAACAACTCAAGATTCTCTTCTAAGGAAAAGAAGTGAAATGCATTTAAAATGTCCTTACCAGCGACATCCAGTAAATATCCTTTGGAGCAAAGGCTCTCCAGTCTTCCCTCCTGAGCAGCACTGGGTGAGAGCAAGGGGCTTTGGTGGCTCCCGGTGACGTGTGCGGCCCACACAGCCAATCTGGCTCCAGCCCGCTCGAGTTTCAGCCCTAAATATACCCGGTGACCCCGAGGGAGGGCACCTGTTCTCAGCAGCACCAGGGACAGGCAGCGGGGCACCTCCGTGCTCCTCAGGAAACCCAAAACACACCAGAGCTTGGCTGGAGCTTGGTGAGGTGGAGCCCCTGGCAATCCCAAGGGAGTGCTCCAATGGGAAAAAATGTAATTAGCAGAGTTGATAATAACATTGAATTTCAGTTGATGGAGGCAATTTCATTGCTATGGTGTGCCTGAATAAACACCATCCAAATTCAAGAATCTCTCAGCTTGAGGAGTCCACACTGAAAACAAAACTTTAGTATAAACATGTCTTTAATTTCAGCCCATAAGGACACCTGAAGTGCTTTTTCACCTTGATGCAAACCGTGTGTCAATGTTTTTATGACTTATGAAATGTTTCACAGCTGATCACGCAGACCCAGCAACGTGTGAAAAGCGACTGTTTGCAGGGAAGGAACCCAACAAAGAGCCAACATCCCTGGTGAAGGAAGTCCAAGAAGAGTTGATAAATAGATCAAGTGACAGGGGAGCAACCCTGGTATTTTGGAAGGTCAGGAATGCTGTGATGTATGGAGCAGAACCAGGGTGATAATAACAGACGTGACTTCTTAGGGGATGACTCGGCTGTCAAATGGAGTTGCCTTTGGTTCTTCAAGGAGTTGCATTCAAAAGCCAATATCAACAATGATCCCTTTCCATGTGCTAGATCACATTATTCAATAAATGGTTCTCAGGAGCCCTTGAGAGACATCTTTTTCTTTAACTCTTTACAGAAGTTCATATTTATATCCATATGAAATATCATATCTCATTCACTTCTGCCAAGTATTTTAGACTCTGCCCAGAGCTGCAGACCCCTCCCTGTCTCCTTTGGCCAAGGCATTTTCAATTACTCTGCATTTTGCTTTACTAGGCAGTCCTTCCCCTTTTAATCTGATTTCTGTTTATTTAACTTTCTTAGCCTCTTTTGAAATTGTCTAGAAATTAGCACAGCGTGTTGTTGGAGCAACCTCAGTGTAACCTGCTGCTCTCTGCTCCTGATCCTCCACGTGTGCGCTCCAGAAATAACTCAAAGGCCCCTTTTCCTCCCAAGAGCTGCTTCTCAATAGATTGGATGGCAAACATAACATCATCATCAATAACAAACCTCAATGGAATGAAGGGCCGGCTTTCCTTGTTGAACATGTAATTCATTATTGTCATTCCAGCTCAATCCTGGAAGTTCCTGCAAAAAAAATTTCTCCCTCAGTGATACTGTGCAAGCCCTGTGTTACTGGAACACACCTTCAGATTTTACACTGCTGTTTGGCATCTTGTTCAGAAAGACCCTAAACAAGGCTGAAATTGCACGCAGGACAGCAGCACCACTTTTTCTGCCACTGAAATGCAGATGTCTTTAGTGTGGCAGATCTTCAGCTCAGGGCTGGAAAAAAGGCATGGCAATTACAGAAGGGGGCTGAGAACAAAAGGATTATTGGTGAAATGAAAAGTTAGGCTGAATGTAGGATTTTTATTCTGCCATCAGAACATGAAGAGGGAAGGAGGGTGCTCTTGGGTCACTTGAGAAAATATTTCAATTCCTGCATTTTGCGGTTTTGCTCCTTCAGCTCCAAATCTCAAGGAACAGCAGTGAGAAAACTGTGGCCGTTGTGTGGGCAAGGAGAATCCCAGGATCCCTGAGGCTGGAAAAGCCCTCTCAGCCCACTGAGTCCCAGCTGTGCCCATGCCCACCTTGTCCCCAGCCCAGAGCTCTGAGTGCCACCTCCAGAATTCCTGGGACACCTCCAGGGATGGGCACTGCAAAACTCCCCATTCTAACATGTATGAGGTAAAGGGAATACCAATGGTTAATATTCCTTTTTTCTTTTGAATTGTTTTGTTGTGGAAATTTATGTCTGACTCTGATTTCTGATGGAATAGTCACAAAACCATAGAATCATTAATGCTGGAAAAGACCTCCAAGATCATCAAGTCCAGCTTTTGACTTTGTTGTGAAAATATTTCACTTTCTGGGGGACAAATATTTCAAAAGCATTAGCTGTGCCCTAGGTGGAGCCTGGCAGCTTTGCCCCAGGTTAACACCCCAGGCCAGATTTATCCATGGCACATAAATGAGCACGTGCTCAGCAGTTCTGAGCTAAAGACAGCAAGCTGCAAAACTACTTGGGCAGAAAAAGAGGTTGTTTTGCATTTCAATCACAAAGATTTAAAGCAAAAAGTATTTTCTTGTACTTAACATATTTAAATATTGAGTTCAGTCACTCCTGCTTATCCAACAGGAGCCACTCAGGGCATGATGGATAAATGTCCTGACATCCCAGGTGCTATATTTAACCTCCTGACATACCTGGACTTAACAAGCACTGTATCATTGGAAAAGGACATTTAAATACATATTTGTGCCACCATGTCTGTTTTTAACCTACCAGCAGTGAGCTCCTTCTCATTCTTTTCACCATTCCCCACAGCAAGGCTCCTTTGCCCCAGCACCTTTTGGTTTAATGCATGGAAACACTGTGGAGAGCATTTTTACCAAAAAAAAAAAAGTTAAGGGTTTGGTTGGACAAATGCCAAGGATTGTCTCCAAATTAAAATACACATCTATTTCTCTGACCCCTCCATTTTTACAGCTGGCCAATCTTTCTTCTTCTGGGTGAAACGAGGCTGGGAGCACAGGCTTTGTCAGGGATTGGCTCTTCCCTTACAAACAAAAAGGTTTTTAGGAAAGAATACATATTCTAACAGGAATTCCGCCTTTACTTCAGAGCTGCTCATCCTGTTTCTCAGAGTATTAATAGAAGGTATTAGATCATACCAAATAATATTCTTGGGGGCAGTGAATCAAGGTGCTGAGAGTATCTCCTCCAGTGTCTTGTCTTCAGGTTTATTTTTTTGATGCTGATGGGCTGATTTGGGGCGAGCAGCAGCACCAGGCAGTGGCTGTGTGGTGTGGAAACCAACCACTCACTGTGCTGCTGTGACTCAAAAAGACTTGGCTGGAAGAGGAGGAATAAAGGAATATTGATATGAAAAAAAAAATTCATTTTATGCTTCCCAACATTCCTGAACAGAGAAGGAACTGTGGCCTCACCCGTCACATTGTTTGGGTATAGACCCAACTTTTTAGTGTTGAAAGTGTCCCACCAGAATATTTCAAAGACTGAATCATAAGATGATTCAAAGTGGGGAAAAAAAAGTAAACAAACAAACCCAAACTTAAAAGAAGAAGAACAAGGTGCCAAATATCGGTTTACTTTTCTCATGGTAAGATTTGATAAAGCAAAGAGAAATGACATGAGCAAATCCTCCTCCAGCTGGTTGCAGAAACTTAAAAAGTAGGTTAATATTTAAACCCCCAACAGTGAGGATATAAAATCAGAGAGTAAAAGATCCTGTACATCGACACAAGATATTCACTGGGGCCATTGGCACAAGGAGAGTTCTCCTCACATGACAGCATCTGTCACAGCCTCCCCTGTTCTTTACTTGGGGCCTTTGAGAATCCTAAAAGAAAATATTTATCCACAAGATGATGTCAAACAGCCTAATTTATCTCCCCTGCTAATGTTCCCAAGACAGCCACAGGGTCTTAGACACGGGTGCTCATCAGAAAGAAGATACAGCAAAGGCAAAGGTCCTCAGGAATTCAAAGCCAGCTCTGATTGTATTGATCAGATTTCCTGGTGAGAGAAGCTGAGATTCAGCACCCAACTCAACATATTCAGGGTTTGGAATATTAATATCAGTTACTATAAACTAGGAAAGGAAGGTGGGGTTCTTCTCGAACCTTTTCTTCTTCCTGCTGTTTCTAAGGCAAATAAACTTTTGTATTTTTAGAACAGAGGTACAAATATCAGCTGTAAATGCCAGTGAAAAGCCCTGATTGGCAGCCAGAGTTTCAGCTCTTACCCTGCCTCCCACACTTGTCCCTTTGGACAAGCCTCTGCCTCACTACCCTTCAGTAAAATAACACAGCTCTTTTATCTTCTAAAGACCAACTTTTTCATTATTAGCACCATTTTGCAAATCATTACAGAACTACAGTGAGAGCTGTTGCTGCATAAGCAGATTGATCTGTTTAGGGCTGTCCCATGCACAGGCCAGGTTGGATGGGGCTGGGAGCAGCCTGGTTTGCTGCACCTGCTGCTCTGATGGTGCTTTCCCCTCCCCAGGGTGGGTTAGTGCTGAGGAAATACAATTCCTCCTTGGAGTATTCCTTCTTGGAAGAAATCCCTTCTTGGTGCTCCCCTCAGGTGCCTGCACACGACTGTCCCACCTCAGCACCCTGAGGGCTGCTGCCATGAGGACACATTCCAGCTTTCTCACAGAGTGCCAGCCTCAGATTTCAAACCTACTGGTTTCCATCTCCTGCCTCCTTGCCCCGGCTCCTCACTGAACTCCTTGCACTGAATTTAGAGCAGAGTTGGTGTTTCTCACAGAACCAAGCTGAAACAATTTATGGAGAACCATAACCCAGGCCAGGTTCATTTCTATACCAGAGAACACTCAGATAATTCCACAAGTCTTCACATTTCTGCCAAAGCAGGAAGGTTTCACGTGGGGTTGTACAGCTCTGCCAACTTTCCACATCACCAACAAAGGGGTGGATTAACACAGAGGCATTTCCTGCTGTAAATCCTCTGGGTGGAAGGACAGGGCTGAGCACTCCCTTTGAAACCATGAGCAGAGCATCACCTTCATTCTGCAATCACCTCTTGCTGCTTTTGCAGTTCAAGCACTGCCCTGATACTGCTGACGGATGTTCGTGCCCTGTGTGAGAACAGAGGGAAGAAATCCAGTATTTACTCCCTAGGCCTCCATGCCTTTTTCACCCAGGACATGCTTTCATTCCAAGAGGGAACAAACTCTGAACACAAAGGTGTGATTGAGGTAAAATTGTGACTGAGTCCCTTTTCACCTTTTTTCTCCTTGGGCAAAATAAGGAAAAGTGTTACTACCCCTCTTCCCCATTCCAAGGGTTTTCCAGCTACTGCAGGGCTCCTTTGTGGAGCTTCCAGTGAAATGGCCTCATGATCCTCCCTGCCTGGATCCCTCTCCCTCTGAGCCCCTCTGACTCCCCTACACTGCAGAGGAGTTCCCACAGCTATGGAAAATCAACATGCAATTCACAGGCTGTGACAGGAATTGTCCAGAGATCACAGAAACTGGTGCAGGAGAAGGTCAAGACTTAGATCAAAGCTCAAACAAATCTACTCAAGAAATCCCAGAATAACCAAATCTTCCCACTGATAGACAATCCATGCACCTTGAGTCTCCTCACACTGAAGGATGCTGAAGCAGAGCTCACATGTCCAATGTCACAGCCTTTAGCAAACTGCAACCCATGTCTGAGACTTATTTTTAAAATATTCTCTCTCACTGTGCTGATTTAAAAGGGACATATTTCTATGAAAGGTTCAAACACCTCTGACATCCCAGTAAAACAAGGGGGGAAAGGCAGCGTGCCTCACATTCCAGCTGGCATTGCTGGGGTGGTATCTCATACCCTGAAATACAACCTGCAGCCGTCCATAAAATATTAAGACTGCTCGCTGGCTGTGGCCAGGAATACTCTGCAGCAGCAGTTCCCAGGGGCAGAATGCTCTGTGAAAGGTCACTAACACAGCACTGAGGTCACCAGCACAACAGCCACCAGGAGTAATTCTTCTCTGCACTATTATTAACAGCACTGAGCAGCCACCAGGAATCTGCTGGGCTCCCACTGCTCTGCAACGGCTCCGGACAATAAAACCCAGGAAAGACAACTTTGTTACTGCACCAATAAAGGGATATTTAATCTCAGTAAGGAATGATAACATCACAAATTACCTCCCCTCACTCACTTGGCCCTGGGCCATGCTCTCCCAGGGGACATCTCCTCAGTGGGGCAACCTGCAGGAGCTCCTGAGCCAGCAGAAACTTCTGCAAACTGAACTGACCCCACTGACATCCCAGCAGTGACATGAACAGGGATCTCACCTGAATAACTCACACAGGACAGCTGGAGCCAGCCTGGGGGAGCTGGGAATGTTCCCCTGGAGAAGGGAAGGCTCCAGGCAGAGCTCAGAGCCCCTGGCAGGGCCTGAAGGGGCTCCAGGAGAGCTGCAGAGGGACTGGGGACAAGGGATGGAGGGACAGGAGCCAGGGAATGGCTCCCACTGCCAGAGGGCAGGGATGGATGGGACATTGGGAATTGGGAATTCCTGGCTGGGAGGGTGGGCAGGCCCTGGCACAGGGTGCCCAGAGCAGCTGTGGCTGCCCCTGGATCCCTGGCAGTGCCCAAGGCCAGGCTGGAGCACCCTGGCATAGTGGAAGGTGTCCCTGCCTGTGGATGTTGGAACTGAGAATCTTTAGGTCCCTGTGAACCATTCTGTGATTCCATGACTCTCAGATGAGCTCCAGACCTTTGCTAGGGAAAGCTGTGCTCCTGCCCTCCCCCTCCCAGCAGAAAGGTTGGGGGTGCCCCAAGCCCTCCCCATCCCACACCTCTGTGCCTCCCCAGTGCCACACACAGAGCTGCTCACCTTGGTCTCCTCCATCTGTCCAAAGTGATCCAGGCTTCTTAATGCACTTTTTCTCTGCAATGAGGGGTCAAGGGGGGAGAAACCTTTATTCATGGAATAGTTTTCATTTCCAAGGGTCTGGCAGAGTTTCAGCTCTTTGAAAGCCATTCCTGATGACTTCATGGGGCTTTTTATAAAGTGAGATAATGGCAGTGGAGGGACAGAAGCAGCTGCACAATTCCCTGGCTGGGGCAGAGATGGCCCAAGCACCACAGCCCTCAGCAAATCCATCACCCCGTGGATGCCAGGAGTGAGATGCTCATGGACACGCTGGTTCCCAGGGCAGGAGCCCACTCACCTTCCACGTGGGAATGTCCAGCACATCCTCTGTGTCTGCTCATCAGGGCTGCTGAAGGGTGGGATGGTTTAATGCAGTAATTCCCTTCACAGCCTGAAAATTCAGTGTTCATCTAACACAGGTTACACCACGTTGAACCTTTTCAGTGCTGGAGATTCCCTGGCAAGGGTAGCTTTGCTGAAAAGCACAATAAAGATTAAAACAGAATCTAACTCTTGCAGAAGTGTTGTCAATCCACAGATTTCTGTGTCACAAACATGGAACAAATATTTTTGTGTACTGAATTTTTTTGGCTGTGACACTGCAAATCAAGTAAATAATTTTCAGGTTTGAATGGAGTTGTCCCTACAATGACACAATTTTCCTGCTGTTGACAGCCAGCAAAACAATCTGCGTAAAAACAACCCATCCCTTCACCGTGGAGAAATACCAGCAAACACAAAAATGTCAAATTTACTGAAGGAGGATTTTTTTTAAAAGCAGAAACAGGATAGACTACAGCAAGACTAAAGCTAGATTGTCCCAGGCACGGCAGGAGCCCAGTGAAACAGCACAAAATTGCTGTGACTGTCTGTGATAAAAGCTCATCCTGAGAGATAAAAATGAACTTCAGGGGTTTACTGGTCTGTGAAAGAGATCATCATTAAATTGGGGCTCAGAGGGGGCTGAGGTTTAGCAGCACGTTCAGCTGATAGGGCAGAGGAAGGATGATGCTCACAAAACCACCCCAGCATGGGAGAGATGGACAGGGATAACCCCACAGGGTTAACCCCAGCAGGGCAGCAGCAAGATGAGGAAATGGCCTCGAGCTGTGCCCGGGGATGGTCGGGCTGGAGACGGGAAAATTCCTTCACTGGAATTCCTGTCCAGTCCAGGCAGTGCTGGAGTCCCCATCCCTGCAGGGATTTCACAGCCCGGTGGATGTGGCACCTGGGGACATGGGGCAGTGCTGGCCTGGGCAGTGCTGGGATGGTTGGACTGATGCTCTTGGAGGGTTTTCCCAGCCCAAGTGATTCTGTGATTCTTTGCTCCACATTTCCCTTGTGTAGCAGCAGTTCTATGGCAATGATTTCCCCAAGCCCCACCCAAGCAACTGTGGTACCACAGGGAAGGAGGGGGAAGGGGATTTCTTTTGGTGGCTGCACTGGCCTAAAGAATTTCATTCCCTTGGATAAAGCACAATAAAACTCTTCATTTGAAGTTTTGCTATAAAGAGGAGGATCCTGCCCCCATCTGGCGTCCCTGGAAGGGAACAGCTGGAGCAAGAAATCCCAGATTCATAGAGCTGCAAATCCTGCTTTGGAAGGGACTCACGGGGATCATCCAAGCCACCTCCTGGCCCTGCACAGAACAGCCACAGGAATCCTTCCCAGCGTCTCTGGGAAGTGCTGGGATGGGAACACTGAGTCCCCAGCCCCTCTCTGAGCTCAGAAAGAGACAGTAACTCCAGCTTTGGGTGCAGGTGGATGGCAGGGAAGTGGAGATCATTAGAACCTTCCTGTTCTAATGATCTCCACCCCCAGAAAACACAACAATGATGGTTTAACTCCCTTTGCCTCCCTAAATCCCTGCCCTGCCACAGGTTCTGTGTCACTGCCAGGCAGAGACACCTTCTGGCAAAGTGACCCAGCCTCAGAGCTGGGCCTCCTCCCCAGGGCTGTGAGGAGAAAAAAGGGGGGAAAACCCCAATGGTCAAAATCCTGAGGGGCCTCTTGCTTACAGAGAAGCAGAAATAAGGTTCCATTTTAAATCTCCAAGGAGCTGAAGCCCAGATCTGCCCCAAGAGCTTCCCCCTGTCCCTGCTCCAGGCACCCTGTCATTCCTTCACTGGGCTCAGCCTGGAACAGTGCTGCTGCTGCTCCTAGCAGGAAAACCCGGCAAGAATGGGATTTTCCCTCCTTATCTCAGCTGAAAGAGACCTCACTTACCAATATGCACAGCTAATGCATTATCCCAGCGTTCTCTTGGAAACACCAGGAATGAATGGTCTCAACACGTGGTGGGAAAATTGTTGTGCCTGGGTTCAGGCTGCCCTTGCCCACAGGGTGACACAGAGGGGCTGTTCTCCCTGTCCCTGTCCTCCCCAGGGAACAGCCCGCACTGCTGAGCTCTGTCAGCACTGCAGGATTTCATCCTGGGGAAAAGGAAGCTCAGGGGAACCTTATTTTTATCCACAACTTACCTGAAAGGAGGGTGCAACCAGGTGGGGCTCAGGACCAGCTCCCAGGGAATGAGGGATGAGAGGGAACAGCCTCAAGCTGTGCCAGGGGAGGATTAAATTGGATATCAGGGAAAATTTCTTCCTGCAAAGGGTGTGCCCATCCCTGTAGGACAATCCAGACTTTGGGATTTCTCAGGAAGATTTGCACATCACGGAAAATTCAGGACTCTCCTCCTCTCATCACCCAAACCTGTTCACTGCAGCACCTCTGGCATCCCAGGCAAGGTGGATCTCCAAGAAATTCCCTGGCCAGCTCCACACAGACACTTTGGTTTATTTGCTGCTTACACAGCTCTGATTTCCCCCCATTAACCCAGGTTTCAAAGCCAAACACGCAAAAATGACACAACATCTGTGAGGATCCCACAGCACGAGGCCCTCCCTCAGAACTCTTCAACATTTACACTAAATCTTTATTTCTGTACAAAAATTTGGACAATTGTCATTGTTCCCAAGGAAATTTGCATGACCTTTTTGCATGACCCCATGAATTGCCTACATATATACACACATATATTTGAAACAGGAAAAAACCCTTCCAGTTCTGAAGAATGAAGGTAAAAACCATCAGAACTGAAAAATTAATGACAAGAATTAACTGTATTTATTGTCAATATTGTTGACTATTCTGTAGCTTTACATGTAGTTCATCCCCATATTATAATAAAAACATTCAGAATAACTCAATACAGACTGTGCAACAAGAGAGGAGTGACACAACCTGAAATTTAAAAAGTGGTAATAGCAACAAGAAAGTATTAATTATTAAATTAATTAAAAAGTATTATTTAAAAAAAAACAATTAAGGAAAACTCAGCAGTCTTAACTTTTATACACTGAAAAAAAGAGCCAAAAAGTAACAGTTTCTGTTCAAAAGCCTATTCACAGTTCCATACACCAGGCACAGAGGCCTAAGGAATGCACAGTTGGGCTAAACCAGACAAAAATAAAGTGTGAGAACGGTGGCTTCTCTTTTAATCACCTAAGATTCAACTGAATTCCAAGGAAAACTAAAAGCAGCTTTCAGAAGTTATATCAAAGTCAAGGAATGATGGAGTTAAGAGGGACAGGCAGGAAAAGACCTGGCTTTAAGGCAGCTCAGCATTCCTTCACCCGCCTCAAAAATGTCCCAGGAGAACCACGGAATCCCAGACTGGTTTGGGTTGGAAGGGACCTTAAAGATCATTTAATTCCAACTCCCTGCCATGGGCAGGGACACCTCCCACTGTCCCAGGCTGCTCCCAGCCCCAGTGTCCAGCCTGGCCTGGGGCACTGCCAGGGATCCAGGGCAGCCCCAGCCTCTCTGGGCAGGCAGAGCAGCAGCACCGGGCAGGAATTGCAGAGCCCACCCTGCTGGGAAAGCGTGTCCCAAAGGAAACAGCTCCTGCCAGCACAGCTAAAAGCAGAGGTGGGAGGATAAGGAATGTGCAAAGGCATTTTGGCATCTCCTACACCATCCCAACAGGAGGGTTTGCTGCAATTCCTGATTCCCCAGAATTCCAAGAACTCTGTGTGCTATTTACAGGGAGGTCACCCCATGGGATCACCCCATGGATGCAGCAGGAAGGGATCCAAGGAGGTCATTCCATGGATCACCCCATGGATGCAGCTGGAAGGGATCCAAGGAGGTCATTCCATGGAATCACCCCATGGATGCAGCAGGAAGGGATCCAAGGAGGTCATTCCATGGGATCACCCCATGGATGCAGCTGGAAGGGCACAAGGAGGTCATTTCATGGGATCACCCCATGGAAACAGCAGGAAGGGATCCAAGGAGGTCATTCCACGGGGTCATTCCATGGGATCACCGCATGGATGCAGCTGGAAGGGACCCAAGGAGCCCCAAATGCCCACCCAGGGCTGGTGGGGCTGCAGAGCTGGGCAGGAACTCCCTTTACCCAACCCTGGGATCACCAAGGCTGGAAAAGCCCTCCAAGGTCACCGAGTCCAACCTGTGCCCGACCCCCCTTGGCACCCAGCCCAAGCACTGAGTGCCACATCCAGCCCACGAACACAAAACTGGGAATTTGGTCTCCTAACTCAGCTTTGGCTCCATCTCTTTTGCTTTTCAAGAAGTTTCCTGCAGCCCCCAGCACCCACAGGTACCTGTGTGTGATATGTGGGTATGGAAGAGGGGCACATCCCTGGGATTCAGCATTTCTGACAGAAAAACAACATTTCACACTCATTTTAATTCCCATTCTTGACACCAACCAGCACAGACTTATCACCAAACTTGCCCCAAACAAACCCCCCCATTACAGGCTGGGCAGAAGAGCACATTTCACCCCAAAAACACCAAAACGGCCCTAAAAAGCAGATCAGCAATCACATATTTGCTTGAAAACTTTCACTGCAACTCCCACACATAAAGTTTAATGCAAACAGGCACATTTTTACAAGTGTTTTCAACTTAAAATCATAAATACTGGTAGGTTTTAAAGAATTAGCAATTGACATCATCCAGAAATGCATAAATATGATGGTACAGAGCTCCCCAGCCCAAACCTGTATTTGCTCCACTTTAACAAGAATTAAAAGATTATTTAATTGGAATTAAATAATCTTTCCCTTCAGCTGCATGAAAAACAAAGTCTGAAAGTGGCAAAGGGGAAGCAATTCAAGGAATGCTCTGATCAAATTTCAGGGGAGAAAAAAAAAGGTTGCTTAATAGAATCCTGGTTTTCCTTTACTATAATAAACAGCTCTATAAAATGTTTGGGCTAAATGACTTCAATACCCGTGCATGAGTGCAGCCACAGGGGTGCTCCAGCTGGGAGCTGCCAGCCCTCCCGAGGTTTAGGCTTAATCTGAAGCCATCATTTTATACATTCTGAACCGACATTTTCCTGCAGTCTCAGCGTTAGCCGCGTCCTGGCTGCGTTTCCTTGGGAAGATGACAAAGTCCGGAGGGAGAGAAGCACAAAGGCGATCAAAGGAAAGCCGACCCCGCTGCGGGGATCGCTGCGGGCACAGGCGGCTGTTCCTCCCCTCCGCAAACAACAGCCAGGACACAGCAGCTCCTGCCTGGAGCCGCTTTTGCCCGAGCATCGCTGGGTACAAACCTGCTCCAAGCCAGCCCTGCACCCTGAGGCAGCTGCGGAGAGCCGAGCCCGAGGGCTGGAGCAGAGAACCGAGGGCGCTGAAACATGCGGGGACACTCGGCAGGGACACAGCGCCACCGGGGCTGTCCCCATTCCCGGGTCACACACCCCCCATCCCACACCTACGGGCCCCCAGCCTCAGCTGGTTTTGGTTTTTAGCCTCTCCACAGAATCCAGATTTTCTTGGCCCCCTCCCAGTCAGACAAGGAGAGCACTGAGCTGAAGATGTCCAAGGAAGGATTCCCAGCCTCCCAGGTAAAGCAGCATTTTCTGGCTTCACCCAGTCTCAGCCAAGTTTTGTACACGTACAAATAGGAAAAGCTTAAAAACCCCGCCCAGCTCTGTCCTTACCCAAAGTCTGGCTTAAAAGGCTCAGGGTGACTCCACTGTGACTCCACTGTGGATAAAGCTACAATAGAAAAATTCACTCTTAAGGCAAGGAGAGAATTCCTGCTCATGATTCTCACACACGAAATAAAAAGCTACAGAGGCAGCCCCTTGTAATTCATCATTTTTGGCCATTTAATGTATTCACCACTACAATATATTCAAGTCACATCTGGATTTATAACCAGGCCACATCTGGATAATCACATGAGTGCAAAGACATTTTCCTTCCTCAGTGCCACTCCTGGTGCCACGGGATCAGCCCTGTCCTGCCCAGGGCTGTTCAGCACATTCATCTCAATTAGCTGAAAATTACTTTTCAGACCTAATTAATCTGACAGTGACAAACTTCGTGTTCCACCAGCCAGCAGGGAAGGAACCACTGCCACCAGGAGCTTCCCAAGGCCTGGATTCCTGGATTGAGTTATTTAAACAGTCCCTCAACAGGAATTCCAGCCAACCACCCTAACACAAGGACAAACTCAGTATTTCCTGTCCCAAACTCAGTGATGGCCGATAAATGGAAAAGTGCTTGGAATGGCAGGGATAGAACTGTAACAAATTTATCACAAATCCTGTTAAAACTTGGGTGTGGGGAGGGGAAAACCCACTCACTTCCACACACTGGGAGGCTTTTATAGATATGTATCTCTATTCTAAGGGAATGGGAAATAAAGCTGATTTTGGAGTTAGTTTTAGGCACTTGAGCTGCAGAGATGTGGAATGTGCTGGTCAGGTGCATTTACCATTCACACACCTACACAGTGCTCAGCAGAGCAGGGGCTCAGCCTCCCAGAAAGAAAAGATATTAAAAAATGAAGCTGTTCACATTCCCCAAGTTTATTTTCCACCTCTCCTCACAATTAAAGACCTGTATAATTCCCAGATGTCAGAAGCAGCATATTCCAGAGATGATTTACCAAACTGATGATCTTCTGAACCAAAGGAAACATTTGAAATATCAGATTATTGAAATATGACCTTTTTTTTTTTTGCTACTAAAATGCCATTTTTCAGCATTACTTCAAAAACCATTTTTAAGGCCCCTCCCTTTTGCTAAGAATGAATTTCATGGAGAACAAAGGCAAAGCTTGAGCTTCAGCTGGAAGCCAAGGCAGCAGAACCCCGAGGGTGAAACAACAGCATCACAACCAAGGTCACAGCCAGGGTAAGGAACCCCTGCCCAGCAATCCCCCAGTGGGAGCAGCACTGAGGCAAAGCTCCCTGGATTGTCTATGGACAGAGCTGGGAGAAAAATGGGAATTCCCCTACAGGGAAAACAAAAAAGCTGTCAACAAGGAGCACTTACACAGAACACAAAGGGGTTGAGAGATCAAAAGTTTGGCTGCTCCTCTCAGTGACTAAATTTAGAACATTTCTGAGTTCACACACGTGCACTTCAAAGCACCATCACAGCAAATATTCCAGGTGAGAGTCTGGAAATGATCACAGAGACTGGAATTGATCACAGCAACCACTCCAGGTGAGTCTGGAACTGATCACACAGACTGGAATTGATCACAGCAACCACTCCAGGTGAGTCTGGAACTGATCACAGCAACCACTCCAGGTGAGTTGGGAATTGTCACCTCTGCCGACCATCTCTACAGACTGAAAATCAGCATTTAAACCCCAAAAGCCCTGGACAACACCACAATGTGTCAGGAAACATCAGCCACTGCTGAATTCTGGCTACATTTGCCCTGACAAACACAAAATACACAGAAAGCTCACAGTGATGCACGAGATGTTTGCAGTCAGGTTAACACTGGGTTGTTCACTGACCAACACACAGAGAACAACTGAAAGTTGGCATTTTAAACCCCTCAGGGCACAGACAACCCTGTCTGACAGCCAGTCCTGAGGTGTGCAGGCACTCCCAGGCCCTGCTGTGGTCACTGGGGAAACCAAGACAAGGTGAACCTCAGAGGCCACAGCAAGGGAAGTGGCACGGGGAGGGAAAGAGTAAAATCAACCTAAGTGATGTGTAAACATCAAGTATCTGCTTGTAACACAACCCACACCTCCAGCATCTGACAGAGCTCCTGCAAATGCACAACCAAGCAGCAGAAACCCCAACACTGCTCCACCACAAACAGCAACAGCTCCTTTTCTTACCAACCAGCCCCCAGCTCACCCAGCCTGTGTGGATTCAGCCCAGGGAAGACATAAGACTCAAAAACCAAACACTTGGGTTTAGAAGCAAGTCTGCTTTTTCTTTTTTTAGACTAGAAAATGTACAATTCCATTTCATATGCAAGTGTGCACAGAGCTCGTTGCTTGTAGATACTGTCAGAGAAACGGAGTTTTTGCATTAAATTGTTAATTCTTCAAACATTGATACATTTTGCAATACACCAGTTAAATACCAAGATCTATGTGCATGCACTAGAGATATATGCATGTACACCTTAATGTTTAACAAAGACAGCAGATCCCCCAGCCAGGGAGCGTTGGAGATACCAAAAATAGATTAAAAAGTTAAATTCTTTACCTGCCTTTGTTAAATACAGACTTAGAGATTGCCTCCCTTCCTTTCCCCAGGATTCCCATGCTCCCAGGGAGGCAGGTGGGCAGGAAGGCAGGAGCTGGCCAGATTATCCCAGAACCAAAGAGAAGCACCTTAAAAAGTTCAAACTAAGCTTTAAAATGTCTTTAAAATGCCTTTTCCATCCTTACCAGACACGGGGGCTGAGAAAGGGAAGAACACTTTAAACACAGTTTTGTTTCATTTTGCTGAACTCCCAAGGCATCTCCCACAGAAGAGCCTGACATTTCCAACCATCCCACTGCCTTCCCAACTGCCTGGATCCTCTAAAGTGGGAATTCTGACCCCCTTCTGCCTGGGACAGCCAACCCAGCAGGAGCTGCAGCAGGGAAAGGTGATCCTAGTGTTCTCACACTGCCTGGGGACCATGCAAGGGGGCTCTGCTTTCACGAAGTTCTGCACTGGAACTCGTGTGGGCCACCTGGAGCTTTTCAAGTAGTGTCATCTGCTTTGTCCCCATCCAGTCCCCTCCACTGCATATTGATACATCTGCACATTTTAGTATCTGCACATTTTATGTAGCAAAGAGAGTTTTTCCTCTGAAAAACACTTCATTAGTCTGACTTGTACGATTCCAGTGACACTTTCAAACATACTTTTGTGCCTCTTCTTTGGTTAAGAAAAAGAAAAGATACTTTTCCCTTTTTGACAGCCAAAGGTATATCTGCCAGACCTGAATCAACCAGCACAGCAGAGAAGGAAAGCAGTGGACAGGACCTGCAGCATCACCCAATGCAATGATGACCACAATAAAAGAGGAAAACCCATTTCACCTGCAACTCTGGCAAATTTGTTCTGTTTGCCAACCCTGGAATTCAAAGCTCAATCCATGTGCCTCAATCCATTCCAGCCGCCTCCCTAATCCAAAAATCATGTGGAAAAACAAGCAATGGGCTGAAGAGAGAGTTTGTTGATCAGGTTGTGGAGAGCCAAGGTGTGATTGATGTCACAGCCGTACGGACACGGAGGGACGGGTGACACGGGGACGTGGCCGTGTCACAGATTAGCACTACTGCCAACATACTGATTCAGCTTTACACTGGTCTGAGCAGATTGCAATTAACCTAGGATTGAGGTATAAATATACACAAATATGTACAGTACACATACGGGAGAAGAGTTCTGCATCTGTAACATCGGCCACCTCACAAATGCTGGAGAGTCGATACCTGCGCCAGTGATTCGCTCGCTGATTTCCTGGGATAATGAACCAACACCTCCCACTGGAGAGGGCTACAATGGGATCAGAAAACTGCATTAAAAGCTCCTTCCTCTCTCTCCATCCTCCCCAGGCCCGAGGCCGGGCTGTTCCGAGGGGCAGCTTGGAAAGAAGGTTGGTCACAGCTCTGAGCACATCCTCCGAGGAGCCCGACCCAACCTGGAGCCCCGAGTGCTCCTGTGCCTGCTCCCAGCTCCTGTCCGTGTGTCTGTCTGTGTGTGTGTGTGTCTGTGTGTGTGTGTCTGTGTGTGTGCAGCTATGTAGAAAATACAGTTGCCATCAGTTCAGTATAAATACATCCACCCCACCAATCTGCCACTGGAACAGCTCTGCTGCAGCAATGTCTGTGCAAAGAGGTCATTAAAAATCATCTGATCTTCAGCCGGGACATCATCCACTCCAGTCCTTGGCACAGCCTGGGGACACAAGAGACAACGTTTAGGGAATGCTGGCACTTCTCGGGATAACTCCAAAGCTAACTCCACAGCAACAATTTAAACTCTTCCTGAGAACTCTCAGTCATTTCTGGAAACTCCTCACTCCCTGGATGGCACTTGCTCAATCTTATTACATCATCTATGGCCAGAGAATTCAGATCCCAGATCTTCAAGACATGAAGTTCTCCCTAATTAGGATTATTCTTAATAAACCTAAGACCATTTCAGTTTGCCCCCACCTCATCCCACCTGCATTAAGCCCATATCATATCGAGTCTTATCTCTGTGAGGTGACACTGTGGGTTTGATGTAGATTTGGTGTTCTGAGCCCAAAAATCTTGTAAGTATCAAGCATATGAAGCTGTGATGCCCTGGCACAGGTGCCCAGAGCAGCTTTGGCTGTCCCTGGATCCCTGGCAATGTCCCAGACCAGGCTGGACAGGGCTTGGAGCAACCTGGGTCAGTGGAAGGTGTCCTTGCCATGGCAGGGGTGGGATGGGATGATTTTAAGGTCCTTTCCAACCCAAACCATTCCGGGATTATGGACAGGGGAGGAATGTGTGTTAAACCCAAATACCACAATACAACCCCCAGAGCAATTCCAGCTTCCCCTCCTGTGGACACAAATCCCTCTTACCCCTCTCCAGTGAGAGCACAGCAGGCCTGAATGTGCCACTGGTGATCCTTAATTGAAGTCAGCTTCAGGAACTGGGAGATCTCGGCTACTGTCATGCACTCCTTCACATCCTGCTTGTTAGCAAAGATCAGCAGCCCTGCTTTCTTCAAGTCCTGGGGAGAAAGGGGAGGAGGTCATGACAGAGCAGAGCAGCCCTTGGAGGCAGAGGAGGGGACACCAGAGCCCCAGCCAACAATGCTCCAGAGCAAAGTGCTGCAGGCTGGCAGGAGCTGCAGGAAATCCCCTGATCCAGCACACCAAACAGCCAATTCTTGCCATGGATGAGGAGCAGAAATCTCAGCACAACATTTTGCTGTGCTCCATGAGGATCACAGCCCTGTGCACCCCTGTACCTGAGTGTCACAGACATCTTTTATGAAAAATCCTTTCCTTAGAATTTTTTTCTCCTGAGAAGCTGAGAGGCCTCAGGAACAAAATGTAACCAATGATTATCTGCTGCTGTGGAATGCAACAGGTGCATCTGTGATTGGTCTCATGTGGTTGTTTCTAATTAATGGCCAATCACAGTCAGCTGGTCTGGACTGTCTGGTCAGTCACAAGCCTTTGTTATCATTCCTTTTCTATTCTTAGCCAGCCTTCTGATGAAATTCTTTCTTCTATTCTTTTAGTATAGTTTTAATATAATATATATAATAAAATAATAAATCAGCCTTTTGAAACATGGAGTCAACATTCTCATCTCTTCCATTGCCCTGGGACCCCTGTGAACACCACCACACCTGAGCAGCAGAGACAATTTGGAACAGTGACTCCAGGGATAAGCTTATTTTACCTCAAATTGCCTGGGAATTCCATGAAGGCTTGGGTATATTATTGAAAATCTTTCCCTTGGAAAGCAAAAAGGTGTCCCCAGGAAGCCAGGCCAGCTCAAGCACTGAGCTGCCTATCAGGCACACTCCTGTTTGCAAGCAGCCAAATTAATTCCCAAATAATCAACTGCTCCAGAAAATAGCTGGAACTGAGCTGGACAGCTCAATTCTGCCTTAACAGCAACTCCATGGAACTGGCTAGGAGAAAGAAAAGGTTTTCAAGGAGCAAAGAAAAGCGATTTAAAATCAATATTTGACTTTCACTGCTGCTCTCTCCAACGTCACAGCCACATCTGGAGAGGGAGCCTGGGAACATCCTGCAGGGACACAAAGGGCACATTCACTGCTCCCAAATCAGCACCACTCTGCCTGGAATTCCAGACCTTCCCTGCGGCAAAATCAGCTCGTTAACAACTTCATTTTCCTTGAGAGAGCAGGAAACAGAAGATGCAGGTTTTTGCAACAGCCTGAGGAGTCCAGCTCTGAAATCCCAATCCTGGACAGCAGCACCAAACCCCAGTGCCACACTGAACATCCCACAGCCTGACCTGCTCTTTTAGAATTTGCTTTATTAAAAACAAATTAAACATCAAACATTTAAAAAACAAAAACAACAAAAAGCCAAACAAAACCAAAATAAAACAAAACACAACCCACAAAAAAACTAAAACTCGAAAGATCCTATGCAAAGCCCTCAATGGAAATCCATAGGAGGCTGTGCTCTTCCTGCAGGCTCCCAAACTGTGGCTATAGGTTAAATATAGATGGAATATTTTAGGCTATAATTCCATCATTTTTATGCAATTTTTTTTATTCTGACACTTAAATTTGGAAGCTCGGTGTCAGCTCACACACCCTGATCCAGTTTGCATTCAGGTCATGCCACAGATGCTGCCTGGCTTTTACATCAGCCCAGCTCAGGTTTAGACCAGAGCCAGGGCTCAGGTTTAAGGAGGTCGGTACAATTCAGCAATTCCCACTCTGGAATTCCAAATACCCACAGAGCAGTGACTGCTGCAGCCACGGGCTGGAGTTCCTTCAGTTTTAGAGCTGGGTGCTCTAACACACACTGTAAAGTGTTCTAAAACCTCAAGCAACCATGAAGATACCAAAATAATTATTAAGTTATTGCAGGGTAATTCTTTTATTATTTAAAGGCTCTAATTCAGATATTAACATGGACGGAAGTCCAAAACCCACGGATGTCCCTGACAGGTCCCAACTGCTGTTTCACTGGAGCACTGTGACAGGCTACTTCTGTAATTCAGTATTAATTAACAGCTTTGCTGGGAGTTTCACAGAACACAGTGCAGCAGGGACAAGGCAGTTCAGGGTGTAAATCTGCTTCCTTGGCATGTATCAGCCAGATCATTAAAATAAATATTAAAGACATGGTGCACTCACCTCGTGTGCTAACATTTTATACAGCTCTTCTTTAGTCACAGAAATTCTCTCTCTGTCTGTGCTGTCCACCACAACTATCACAAACTGCAAAAAGGGAGAGTTATTAGGCAGAGAAACTCCTGCTGTTCCCACTCCCAGCCCATTCTCCAGCTGGATTATCATACCCCATCCCTGTTCCCAAACCTCCCTCCAGCCCCAGTAATCCCACAGGCCTGGAGTTATTCACTCTTGTGCTGTGCTTTGGGGACAGGGCAGCTCTGACACAACTTTTTACTTTCTGTTCTCCATTTCTCAGTGAAAAATTCATATTGAAAGCAAGAAAATTCTCATTAATCCCAGATCTGGTTTTGCTCTTTGCTTGGTGTAGCTGAGGCACCACACAGATCCCTCAAATAATTTGTTGCAGCCTTTAAAACAAAGTACATAATATTTCTTTGTCTAGGTCAAGAACTAACATGCAAACAGATATTTGCACGGGATTTTAAAAGTCCTGAAGCTCCAAACTCCAAGAACACCCTCCAAGCTTCATTTAGGCTGGAAAAGAACTTTAAGGAATCACAGCACCTCATAGTGATGAACTGGAGAACAAAGGTAATTATTGTGATGATTGTATTTAACCATACAAAACGTAATTAGCATAATATAAATATTTAAATATAAATTAAATATTTAAATATTTATAATAGTTATATTTACATTATTTATAAATATAATGTAAGTATTTCAATTTTATTTTATAACATAGAGGAAACCTTGATTTGAAGCATTATTTTTATGAGGTTGTGTGCTTGATAATATTTATATATATATATATATGTATGTATGTACGTATGTATGTATGTATGTACACATGTGTGTGTGTACTGCAACTGCACCTCTGAAAACTCGTGGGGGTGTTTAAGCTGGTGATGACAGGAGCTTGTGAGGCAGAGCTGCCAAGGTTTTGGAGGGAACCTTTGGGGCTGCCACGCAGGTTTTGGAGCACCCACTGCAGGGAGAGTGAGCATGGACACAGCAAGGGGCGATGTGCCATCCCATACCCAGCAAGGTGGGATGTGCCATTCCCATACCCAGCAAGGTGGGATGTGCCATTCCCATACCCAGCAAGGTAGGATGTGCCATTCCCATACCCAGCAAGGTGGGATGTGCCACACCCATACCCAGCAAGGTGGGATGTGCCATTCCCATACCCAGCAAGGTGGGATGTGCCATTCCCATACCCAGCAAGGTGGGATGTGCCACACCCATACCCAGCAAGGTGGGATGTGCCACACCCATACCCAGCAAGGTGGGATGTGCCATTCCCAGACACAGCAAGGTGGGATGTGCCATTCCCATACCCAGCAAGGTGGGATGTGCCACACCCATACCCAGCAAGGTGGGATGTGCCATTCCCAGACACAGCAAGGTGGGATGTGCCACACCCATACCCAGCAAGGTGGGATGTGCCACACCCATACCCAGCAAGGTGGGATGTGCCACACCCATACCCAGCAAGGTGGGATGTGCCATCCCATACCCAGCAAGGTGGGATGTGCCATTCCCATACCCAGCAAGGTGGGATGTGCCATTCCCAGACACAGCAAGGTGGGATGTGCCATTCCCAGACCCAGCAAGGTGGGATGTGCCATTCCCATACCCAGCAAGGTGGGATGTGCCATTCCCATACCCAGCAAGGTGGGATGTGCCATTCCCATACCCAGCAAGGTGGGATGTGCCATCCCATACCCAGCAAGGTGGGATGTGCCATCCCATACCCAGCAAGGTGGGATGTGCCATTCCCATACCCAGCAAGGTGGGATGTGCCATTCCCAGACCCAGCAAGGTGGGATGTGCCATTCCCAAACACAGCAAGGTGGGATGTGCCATTCCCAGACCCAGCAAGGTGGGATGTGCCATCCCATACCCAGCAAGGTGGGATGTGCCATTCCCATACCCAGCAAGGTGGGATGTGCCATTCCCAGACACAGCAAGGTGGGATGTGCCACACCCATACCCAGCAAGGTGGGATGTGCCATTCCCATACCCAGCAAGGTGGGATGTGCCATTCCCATACCCAGCAAGGTGGGATGTGCCATTCCCAGACACAGCAAGGTGGGATGTGCCATTCCCAGACCCAGCAAGGGGCAATGTGCCATTCCCAGACACAGCAAGGTGGGATGTGCCATCCCAGACACAGCAAGGGGCGATGTGCCATTCCCAGACACAGCAAGGTGGGATGTGCCATTCCCAGACACAGCAAGGTGGGATGTGCCATCCCATACCCAGCAAGGTGGGATGTGCCAATCCCAGACACAGCAAGGTGGGATGTGCCAATCCCAGACACAGCAAGGTGGGATGTGCCATTCCCAGACACAGCAAGGGGCGATGTGCCATCCCAGACCCAGCAAGGGGCGATGTGCCATTCCCAGAGTGCCCGTGGCACGCAGGCAGGGCTGTCACCTCGGTGTTGGTGTAGTAGGTGTTCCAGGAGGAGCGCAGGGACTCCTGCCCCCCGATGTCCCACATCAGGAAGCGCGTGTTGTTCACCACGATCTCCTCCACGTTGCTGCCGATGGTGGGAGAGGTGTGAACCACCTCGTTCATGGAGCTGCACAGGGAACAGGCAAAGGGACAGGACAGTCACCCAGAGCCACCGCTGGAACTGCACCCTAGGGACAGAAGCTCAGCAACACTCCCTGGGCAGCCAAGGCAAGGGTTGGTGGTGGAAGGGGAACGTAAATAAAAACAGCAAAAAAAAGGACTCAGTGAACTATGTAATAATCAAATTATAGAGCTGAGAGAGCACTTGTGATCAAAACGTGTTATAATTAATTAAACCATGGAGCTGAGACCATTTTTGCTTCAGAAGCTTTTGGGAGCACTCAGCTCTTCTTTCTCCAGGCCCATTTTGGCTGACATGGGACAGAGCAGTTGTTTTGCTTCAAGAATGTGGTTAAGCCACAAGATTTCCAAGGTTTCAGAAAAACAACAACTCATCCTCCAGCTCCACCAGAAGCACTTCACCCCCTCCATCCCTCTCTCCTTCCAGGGCAGGCCACTAAAACCAGACTTTCTTCACAATATTTCATGTCCTAACTTCCTCCTCTTCTCCCCTCAGCACAGTCCATACACTTTCTGGAGACAAATGCAGCCATTAAATATTTCAAATGTACTGTTTAGAGATACCGAGTGTGACTTTGTCACTAAGAATACCAGTTTCACATCAAATAACCAAACATGTGCTCTGGATTCTCCAAAAGTTCAGACTATTTAAACTCTACTGTAACAGGCCAAAAAATTAACAGTAGCTCCAAGGCACACCATCTGTGTTCAAAAGAACTTAATTATTTTTTCTTCTGATCATCTTGATATAGCTTTTCATTTTGTATGAACCTTTTTGAAGTTCCAGCAGAGCTTTTAGTTACAGTGACAGTAATTTGAGACTTGTAATGGCGCTACGATATTTCCTGAAGAGGATACAGAGAGCCAAGGAGATAAAGGGATGGTGCAGTGCTCTGAAAAACAATCCCACTTACCCTGGACCACTGCAAGCAGAGCTGAGTGTGAGAATGGGAGAAAAGAAAGTGTCTGCAAGAGGAAAAATGGGATCTGCAAAGATGGGCTAGGGTCAAGGAGGAGTAAGGCAGGAGAATAAGGGGTTGGGAAAGTCCTGTGGAGTCAAAGTGGGTACAAAGAAAAAGGAGACAAAGATCTGTAGGAGAGGGAAAAGAAAGCACTGAAACTGCAGAAATAAGGGGAAGAACTGCGAGACATTTGTGGAGGAAGTGGATTAAAAACCACCAAGGATGGCCCTCAGCTGCAGCAGTTTCCAGTCTTAAGAAATACCCTTCACTATGTTTGTGCTTTTTACCATCTCTCATTCCCTCTATGAATCACCATCACCTTCACCTTCCACTCTCCCTGCAGAGTGGCAGGGCACCAGCAACCAGAAATGTGTTGGGAAAGGCAAAGCAGGTCGGGATGTGACCAACCCCAACCACTTCCAGACAGCCAGTTTTAAATGTGGGCTTGGAGCAGCATGGCCACATCATTTAACAGGAATGATTTCTGACTCAGGAACACTCCCCAGTGCCACACACTGCACGTGGGAAAGGGCCAATCTGTCCCCAGCACAAACAGACCTTGAGCTGCCTGTGCCACCCAGCAGCTTTTGAGCCTGTGGACAGATTGGTGTCCTCTATCAAACTGCAGCTGGGGAACCAAGATATGAAACTCATTTGAGCTCCATGTAAACCAGGAGCAAGGTTAATGCAAGGCAAACACAAAGCAATGCTGCAAGGCAGAAGGCGCAGGACAGCACGGAGCTGTTGTCCTGGGTTTGTGCTGCTCCAGCCTTCCTCCTTCATGCCATCCCACAAACAAACTGATCTCAGCGCTGGGGACACAAGTCAGGGCAGGCAGAGGTGCTTTGCCACGCACACAATGATCTGCCTGCTGCTCAAATCTGTGGCGTGGATCAGTTTTGCAACAGTGTCCCGTGGCCAGCACTCACTCCAATCATACTTTATGGGGCTGGCAGAGAGCCGAGGCCGTGACACCCAGGGTGGCTGTGAGTGCGTGGTAAGAGCAGGTGATGTGATCCAAACCCCCTGAACAAAACCTCATTCATCCAGCAGAGCCCTTCCCAAACTCCAGGCACCGTCTGGCACCTGGAAAGCTCTGAGTGAAAGCACCCAGGGCCACGGAGCACACCTGGAAGTGCCCCAAGTGTCCCCGCAGGTGCTACTTACAATTGGTACAGAATGGTCGTTTTCCCTGCATTGTCCAGGCCCACAATGATCACCTTGTGCTCTGCAATGAAAACAGCACTGGTAAGTCACAGCTGCTGGGGCTGGATCAAAGTTAGTGCCACGTTTGCCTCTGGTTTCCTGAGCCAACAGTGCCCAGCTCCAGGTGCCGCGGCCAGGTGTGTTTGTGGGCCAGCCCAGGAAGTTTGTGTGGGCAGGGAAGGGACTGGCAACTCTCCCCCCTCCACAGAACCATTCCTGAGAGATCTCAGAAGGATGTTTTCCATCTCTGACTGCCAGTGTCATGCTGGGATCCTCTCCCAAGCTCCTGCAGGCTTTTGCAGCCTGTATCACACTGCATCCCCCCAGCTACAACAGCTCTCAACTTCACTTTCCACTTTTTCAGCTCTCCACTCCACCTTCCCTTCACCCAGGCAATCTCTTGATGTCTTTGCAAAGAACAGGTAAAACCCAACCAGGCTGGTGTGATCCCTGTGCCCCCCTGGGCAACAGATGTGCCCTCCAACATTTCACAGCACACATTCACCCAGTCTGCCCTTGGACAAGTCACCAGGTGCTCCACAACCCACCTCCGACATTTTGGAGCTCAATGCCCCGATCAATTCTTGCTTCCCTTCAGCACTTCCTCTCCTGTGCATCACAAAAGTGGCTAGGAACTCTACAACTGGTGGTGTCAAGCACATCCAAACGGATGATTTCCAGTTTGGGAGAGCACCGCCAGCTCTCAGCTCTGTTACACAACTTTCACTTGCACAACCAAGCAGGAGCAGTCAAGTAAAAGCTTGGAGAGAAGGGGGTTTCTCCCCTCCTTCCCCGTGTCTCTCAAGGGCAACAAAAAGCATTAAAAACATGCCCAAGCTTCAGACACTGAGATCAATCCCTGCCAGCAAACTGATTTATCCCACAGGAGAGGGAGGGGACAGGGGTCAGGTAAGCGGGGCTGTCTGGGGTTTGATTTTACCAATATTGTGTGGTTTTGCAAAGTTGTCTTTTATGCCCTCCAATACAAATTCCAGCTTTAATAACTTTGCACAACTGCACAATATTGTAAAAGTGTCTGCTTACCTGACCCCACATAACTAGGAACTTTTGTTTCAGGTGGGATGCTGCCAGCATAGTGGATGTTAGGAAATCAGTTGGAACAGAAGGTCTGAGGTGGGGCTGGACGCTACAAGACAAAAATATTTTGCTGTATTTGCACTACACGTTAACGGGGACATAACTGGGACATTCAACCAGCAGGTGTGAGAGTACTGAGCTTCACTCTAAATCAAATTCCAAGGACTTCAGAAACATGGAAAGAGCATTGGGGGGTGTTTTGTAGTTAAAGTTACAACTCTCATGAACACCTTGCTGTAAGGAGACAGGTGTTAAAAATCCCAGAATCCCGGAATGGTTTGGGTTGGAAGAGAAATCAAGGATTATCCAGTGCCACCCCCCTGCCATGGGCAGGGACACCTTCCACTGTCCCAGGCTGCTCCAAGCCCTGTCCAACCTGGCCTGGGACACTTCCAGGGATCCAGGGGCAGCCACAACTGAAGCTATAAATAACATTTACTCCGTGAACGAGCTACTTAGCGAGCATTGCCACTTAAACCCACACTCTGCCGACAGCAGGACGAACCCACCCGCCACGCCGCGCCACGGCCGTGCTCCTCTAGCACACGTTAATAATTTAACAGGCGGCTGTCAGGAAATGAGCACTCCAGTAATTGAAAGAAGGTGGAAAAAAAAAAAAAGGTTAAAGCCCCGACTTCCAGGAGCCCATGCGGCCGCCCCGGAGCGGCTGTGGGTCCCTCCCGGATCCCCCTGGGCCTCACCCTGGTGGTTGAAGAGCCTCCATATCCTGGTGAAGAGGATCCCCATCCTCGGCCGGGCGCTCCGGGCCTCGCCGGCCGCGGCTCTGCGGGGCCGCGGGCGCTCAGGGCCCGGCGCAGAGCCCCGAGTGCCGGCTGGGGCCGCGCCGGGGCCGCTGCCGCTCGGACATCGCCGCGGGGTCGGGACGGGGCTCGGGACGGGGCTCGGGAGCGGCAGCGGGGCGGCAGCGGCGGCACCGGGAGCGGAGCAGCGGCAGCGGCGGCACCGGGAGCGGAGCAGCGCCCGCGGCCGCCTCACGGACGGGCCGGGCCGGGCCGGGCCGGGCCGGGCGCGCTGCGCTGACGCGCGGGGGCGGCACCGCGGCCGCCATTACACGGCACCGCCTCAGCGCGCCCGGCTGAGCGGGGCTACAGCGCCGGGATCCCGCACAGCCGCTGCCCGCGGTGCCAGAGCGCCGGGCTCCCGCACACCCGCTGCCCGCGGTGCCAGAGCGCCGGGCTCCCGCACACCCCCTGCCCTCGGTGCCAGAGCGCCGGGCTCCCTCACACCCACTGCCCACGGTGCCAGAGCGCCGGGCTCCCGCACACTCGCTTCCCGCGGTGCCAGAGCGGCGGGCTCCCGCACACCCACTGCCCGCGGTGCCTCTGCGGGGCGACAGTGCCGGGCTCCCTCACACCCACTGCCCGCGGTGCCTGTGCCGGGCCCGCAGCCCATCCCGGCCCTCCCCTGCCAGGGCACCTCCCGCTTCACAGCTGATCCCGGTAACCGTGCCGTTACAGCCAGGGATTTCTCCTCGGTATCGTAACGAAATCACCCTGTCCCTTCAGGTTTAAGCCGTTCCTCTGTGTCCTGTCCCTCCATCCCTTGTCCCCAATCCCTCTCCAGCTCTCCTGGAGCCCCTTCAGGCCCTGCAAGGGCTCTGAGCTCTCCCTGGAGCCTTCCCCTCTCCAGGGGAATATTCCCAGCTCTCCCAGCCTGGCTGCAGTTTATGCAGAAACCACTTTCACTTTGCCCTGCTAAAACTTGGTGCTCTGAGGAAAACTTGGGAATAATGTGGGTGAAGTTGCTCCCCAGGAGCTGCGGGTGAGTTTGCATAAGGGCACTTTTGGCACTGGAATGGGCTGTAAGATCTGCCAAGAGCCTTCTCTTCCTTGAGATAAATTTCTCTGTCCAAACCCTCCACTGAGTTTAAATCCTAATGGATTTGGAAATCCCAGGCAATAATAATTAGGTTGTGCACAGCTGTGTTGCTGCCTGAGACAAGACATGGGGTATTTGTGCTCTCACTTGTCCTGGCCCCGACAGTAATAATTTGTGATGTGGATACTGAATAGAGCAAGTTGTACATCTCCTGTGTCTCAGTATTCATTGAAACTAATAATAGAATAAAATCTTTTAAAACCTCTCAGTTACTCCATCTCTGTAAAAACTAAGAAAACCAACACCTGACACCTAACTCCTTCCCCTGCCATGTCAGGGACACCTTTCACTGTGCCAGGCTGCTCCAAGCCCCAATGTCCAACCTGGCATGGGACATGAAATCTCCTTTCTTATTCCAGAAGTTTTTCATGTTCAAGCAGTTTTTATTCGCACTGCAGCTTCTTGTGTTTCATTTTCCCTGCTGGTCCGGAACCAAATCAGCAAGGCCAGAGTAACCTCCAATTTTCTGTGTCCAGAGACTTGTGTGTTTCCTGTTGCTCTGGAGGGGGAATTCACGGCCCTGAAGAGTTTAAGAGGAATATCCTGGCAGCCCACTGTCGCAGTCCATCCCGGTGCCTCAGCTCTGGGTCCTGGCACCGCGGGTGAGCTCCTCCGGTGTAAAACATTCCACAGGTTCAGCATCCAGCCTGCAATCGCGTTAATTATTCATTAGCTGGCAATTGTCCCTCTTTCTGCCGGCCCTCAGCTTGGAATTTCAGAAGCACTCGGCGTTCTTCTCTGTTCCCAGCTCTCCGGGGCTCGGGACAGGGTTCGGTGGCTGCACAGCTGTGGGAGAGCTACCTAAGTTCACTTAAACTGTTTATTCTGATTATTTAAATAAAAAAACTCAGAGGATTCCCCCCCGTGCCATTTGTTTGGGTTTTTCCCTAGGGCAGCCTGGCTGAACCTGGATCGTACTGCTGGTTTTTATGGGCTAAGCTGCGCTTCCCAGTGCTGCTGGAAGCTTTCTAGGAAAGCATTCCAGCGGGCAGGGCTGGTACAGCCTCGCAATTCCCTCCTGGAAGTCTGGGAGGGCTTTTTTCGGGTCGTGTACGTTCTGTTCCAGCTGTAGCACAGACAAGGTCAGGGAGTCTGTGCTGGGGAAGTGCTTGGAATGCCGACAGAAGGATTTCACCATGGAAATGCTTCCATGAAGGAAAAAACCCAAACGGAGAGAATATGGGATGGCTGAGGTTGGAAAAGGCCTCCAAGATATTTGAGTCCAACTGTTCCCAGCACTGCCCCGCGTCCCCAAGTGCCACATCCACAGGGCTGTGAAATCCCTCCAGGGATGGGGACTCCATCTGAGCACCTTTTCCTGAAGGAATTGCCCCAAAATCCACCCTGAGCTGTTCCTGGGGCTCCAGCCCCTTCCCCAGGACACAGACAACTTAAAGCAGCTTAAGAAATGTTAACACCTAGGATCATACAAAAACACACAAAAGGCATTTTTTTCTCATTTATATTTATTTGAAAACCCTCCTGCTTTTCAACAGCTTCGATGAAAGCTCCCATGCTGAGATCTGATTTTTGAACCCACAGCCAAGACAATCCCATTGAACAGAATTTTAAGAGCTTTGGATCTGCCTGAGGAGTGTAAATGCACCGTGTAGCTCACCTGGCCAACGTGCTCCTGTCCCTCCAAGGCAAGGTTTGGGTGCTCACAGCATCTCCAGGAGGTTGCTGGTCCCGGTTTCTCCTTTTTGGGAAGGGGAGGCTGGAATCTTCCAATGCTTCTTCCAAGATTCCAATGGAATCTTCCAGAGGCAGCATCTTCCAGTGCTTTCAGTTTTCCAAGATACCATAAATGGCTGGAGGTGGCACTCAGGTGGGGATCAGCCACAGCTGGACTCGATGGCCTTGGAAGTCTTTTCCAACCTTCGCCATTCTGTGATAAACTATTAATTATCCTATAATTATCCAATCCTTAATCCCTCCCATCATTCTGCCCCTTGTTCCTGCCTAGGAACCAGTCCAGGAGATCCCACCAAGGACCAGCTCCAAACCCTGAACATTCCCAAGAATCCTTCAAAGGAGCAGTTGGCTGCCAGTACCTCGTTCCCTGCTGGATCAGCAGGAATTATCTGTATTTTTGTACTTCTGGGTCACAGCTATTTAAGCTTGTTACAAAAATAAACATCATTTATTTCGCAGAGCAGATGCATCTCCTTCTTCAGAACCTCATTTAATTTTCCTAAAAACGCAACACGTGAGGCTGCTGCCAAAAACTATTGGCAAACAGCAAAAATGCCACAGGACTCCGGGTTCCTCCTGAGCATCTTCCCAATCTTAGTGCAGGACACAAAGACACTGGACAGACTTTTAAACGCTTGGTAGTTTTGTTCATTTATTGTAGAAAAGTTATTGTAATGCAGTTCATCTTTGTACATCTAAATTCCAGAAAACGAATCCATAGAAATGAGGATACTATGGGCATGCAGTCTGCATGATCCTGGTCACAAAAATAACACCACTTTTTTTTTTTATCTTTTTTTTTTTTTTCCAATTTTTGTAGTTTTCTTTGAAAGCCACTAAAAGCAGAGGGAGAGCAGAGCATGCACCACTGTACACATTGCATAGTATATGGTACCCACATGCCTGGTCAGGTGCTACACACACGGGGTCTAGAGGGCAAAACAAAGGGAAAATCAGCAGAAAACACAAATTTGGGGTGGTTCTGTCCCAGTAAAGGCAGTAATGTCTTCACCAGTGTGGCTCTGAACTGGCTCCCAGCGAGGCAGCGCTGCCAGGCTCTCCCTGGGAGCCAGTCTGGCTGAGAAACAGAGATTTGCCAGGATGTGAGAAGCCCAAGGTCTGGAGTGCGCAGCTGGAATGGCAGATCCCAACGTTCTCCCCGTTCTCTCTGCTTGCACACAATCTGCGTTTGCTGGCCTGACTCTCCCTGTCTGCCCCAGGAGGGAACAAGTCAGCTGTGTCCCAATCCCAAACACACCCGGGCCCACACACAGTTCCTCAACCTCACCTCCCTTCAGGTTTGCAGGGAATTCTTGGGAATTTGGGGTGCTGTGACTCTTCCCTCCCCCCTCCAAGCTCTGCACAAACATTTCCTGGGAGCGTTTCATTCCCGACCTTGGGCTGCTGCTGGGTTCACCAGTCCCATCCCAGATCTACACATTGGCCAAAATTAAAATTATTCATGTGATTTCAGCTTCCAGGAGGAAATCAGCAGAAATGAATGCAGTGGGCTTTGTGATTTGAAAAGGTTCTTTTTGTTGTAATTCATTAATTTATATGGAAGGGATACAAGTTATTGAAAAATCAATCCCATGTGCAAAATGCCAAAATCAACTGCTGAAGTATCAGGCAGCGAGTAAACAGATCAAAAATGCAATAAATCCACTGATGCTGGATCAGAGATCTCCCCCTTGGTTCCAAAACCACGATGCCAAATGCAGGAGTGGAATTATTGTAAATTTGTGCTATTACAAATGTGCTTCTTTTCCCTTGCTCTGTTTTCACACTGTTGGCAGAGGAGAGAACTCTGAGCTCTGTGGGTTCCCTGCTGCAGAGCAGACCCACCACAGGCATGTCCCAGTTAATTACAGCTCAATATTTTCAATATTTTCAATATTGAATATTTTCAGGCAATATTGGTAAGGCAGGGCAGGATCAGGAGGTGCTATTGCTGGGCAGACCTTGCTCTGGGACCAGACAGGGGTTGGTGTCACTGCCAAGGAATCTGGGTTCCCAAATTCCCGAGGCAGGTCCATAAACCATCCTGGAACCAAGCCAAGGCTGCTCCTTCCAAAGGAGTAAAGGAGTGACACTCGTTAACATCTGAAATGATTCCACCTCCTCCCCAAATTCTCTGATGGATCTAATTACAATATTTCTCCTGACTTCTTGAGTGGATTCCACATACATTGAAAGAAATCTGAACTTTCATTCCTAAGTAGCATTTTCACCTCTTTCTCTGAGTTAATTCCTTACATGTATTTTACAACTTTATTAAAATTTCTGTTTTTTTAAAAGATTCACCTTTATTTTTCTATATAAAATAAACTGGGCTTGGTAACAACCTCACCAAGGTTATTCAAATGCCTCTTAATTCAAATGCCTCCACACTCTCTTTTAGGATCATTTAAACTCCATTTCCCCAGAGTTAAGCCTGGCTGCATGACAGGATCCTGCAGCCTTTGTAGGACTAATATTTGAAGGAATGAGAGGCAACTCCAACAAAATACATGGCAGCAGAATCCCATGGATCCAAACCTGGACTGGCACCAACAGGGGTAACAGAACCTGATGTTAAAATGCACATTTTTAGGAGCAAACCCAGGTTTGTATAAATGGCATTTTATAAAATATGCATCTAATTTTGTCATGTGTAGTCTCCAATTATTTTGCCTTAAAAAAAAAATCAGGAATGTGGGATCAAGGACGAGTTTCAGAAGTACTGAACCTGTGAAAGAAAACACAGCAGAGGACACATTTAATGGATTATTAAAGAAAAAAGGAGTGTCAGAACCCCTGACTTACCCAAATCAGTGTGCTGTGAACAACAGGAATAACAATATTGTTTTAGAATGGTGAAGTCAGTAAAGACAGGAGAGTCTGGATGCTCCAGGGAATTCTGTGGTGTTGAGACCAAACTGAATTCAGAAGATTTGGCATCAAACTGAAGTTACAAATATCAGCAGCTGTGAGTTGCACATCCCATGGGAGAAGTGTTTGGCATCAGGAAAAGAATCTGTACATGTTAAATACAACTCCAGGGAGAAAGTATTTGAAGGTTAACAATTAGAATAATTGATTCCCAAACATAAGATTGTGCTGAATTTTCTCTGTAGATATTGTTGTTATCACCGTGATTGGTTAAATCCTTGTTAATCCCAAAATGTCTGAATGAGAAACTCAGATAACAACACAACTTAAAAACCTCCCTGTTTTATAAACATTTGTAAACCCTCTGTCCCTGCCAGAGCTCAGAACAGAGCTCTGGTATTTAGTATTATTTTAACAACAAGAAATGATGTGAGGACTGGAGAATGAGGCTGGATTGCTTCACTCAGGAACACATGAACTCCTTAACTTCAACTAAACCACAAGAGAGCTGCTGAGCAGTGCTGGAATCCCACCAGGAATTACTAATCCTGATCCCCAGCACGGCTTTCACTCCTTACTGTGTCCTGAACAGAAGTCCCCTCTTCAAACAAACACTGCCCATAGGATCTGCAATAAATGAAGAGTCTCCCAGCCTGGCTGCTGTATCTGTACTTCAGGAATATCTCTTTTCACAGAATTCAACACCCCAGCAAGGAGGGAGACCTGCAGGGCCCCTTTGATGACAATGGAATGGGCTCTGGGAGAGTCAAGGCAGCTTAACCCCAGGGAATGAAGGACCTCAGGCCCATCCCTGGCTTCCCTCACAAGTTTGTTTTTGTCAAACCCAAGTTGTTTTGGCACTTGAGATGTTCAGGTGATGGATTGTGCAGAGTTTGGTGGCTGGGGATCCTTCCCTGGCCTGGGGTGACATGGAAGACTGAAAACAAGGCTCCAGAAGGCTCCAGGAAACATCTGACTGCAAATATGCAAATCTCCTGAAGCAGTTAACGAGCTGATCCCTAATCTAGTGCAGAATAAAGAGAAGCAGCTGCTGCCCAGGGTTCTACAGCTCCCCTGCAATCAGGACTTCAATGCACAAACAAGGAAAGCTCAGAAATGAAGGGTCTGCCCAAGGTCTCCTTTGTCCTTTCTGTGTGCTGGACATGGAAAAAGGGCTGGAGAAGTTCCTGAAGGATGCTGCCCTGGGCTGCAGCACAGAATCCTGCAGGAGCTGCCAGTGCCAGGTCCTGTCACGTTCCCTCAGCCTCAGAGCTCCTCTGGCACCTGCAGCCAGAGGGAATCAGGCAGGATCAGGTCTGGCAGATCCATACAGAACTCTGGGACTCCAGTGGAGGCACAGATTTCCACATTTCCCTTGGTAACTGCTCCATTGGGATCACCCAGTGGTGCTGCAGCTGCCTGTTAGGGAGTGGGGTCATTAAAATATTTAATTAATCAGGTGTCTGCCACCTCTTAATGCTGCTGGGGATGGTTTAGGTTTGGGTGCCCCACAAAGGACACGGATTGCTTTTCCCAGCAACTTCAAGAGGATAATCAGACTCCAGGACGCTGGAAGCACCAGGGGTCTTAGCCAGCTGGTCCAGGACATAGAAGAAACCAGAATATTCCAGAAATTCCTGTAGTGCTACATGCTTTCAAAGCCTGGGTTCAGCAGGCCTTGGGAGGAAAACAAGCAAATAAAAAAGTTAATGATCCTTATTTTGGGAAAAACATAGTTGTGACATGAACCTGCACAAACAAATGCACGTTCAGCATCATAACTGTGTGAATTCCAGGGAATGTGTGTGGTGGGAATTTCGGGAGGCTCTGCTGGAAGATGACAGTGGTTGTACACAATGGGCAATGGGGCTCAATTTTCAATCCCATGGGATCTAAGGCTTCACAGATGGTGTAAAACACAAGGTCCAACCACAGAAATTCATCTCTTGGAAGGAACTCAGGACTCAGCAGGTGAAAGAAATGCTTGGTAGGAAGTAAGGCAGCAGCATCTCCAAGGATTTATCATAGCTCTTGGAATCCAAAGCTTGGAATCAGCTCCACGACTTCCCTGGGAGCAGATTTTTGTCTGATGTTCCCTTTTTATTGCAATTCTGACTGAGATGTTGTTTGAAATTGTTTGTCAATGATGGCTGGTGAAGCCCACTCCCTCCCCTTGGGTTTCATGGCTGGAATGGATCTTCTGGAGGGTTCTTGTGTGCTGCTGGAATGGTCAGACATGGTCAGACATTCCCAGGTGGGCTTGGGAAGATGGAACATGTGGGCAGCTACTGGGGGTACTGGGATGTAGGGACTTCACACACGGGGTCAGAGGAGGGGATTGCTTCCCATTTAAAAAGCAGGATAAAAGTGGGAGGAAAATCTGATGTCTCTATACTCCTGTTCCATTTTGGGGCTTCTTCTGTATTCAGGTAAAAGAGTGGGAAAAAATAAAGACTATTCCCGACCCCCAAGCACACAAACGATGGAGTTTGTTCCTTTTCCTGTCCCTACTTCCCGTCTCCTGTCGCAGCTCCTCCCTGCTGGTCCCAACAAAACTGTCAGGACTGGCTGAACTCAAGAATCATTTGGCTGCAACATTCATGCCAGGTCTAAAAATAATTTGGAACTGGAAAGTGTTTTGTAACTGCTGCAATAATTTGGGATATTTGGCACTCTTGAGAGTTTACATTTGGTTTGTCTGAAAAAGCCATTCTGGAAAGAAATCGTTAGAATAAATCCTTTTACTCCAACCTGAAATGGAAATTGAGCTCCCAGCAAACAAATACTGGAGCTGACTTTCTGACTTGCAGTGGTTTGTAATTTTCAGATTTTTCTTTGTGTTTGTTTTTTTTTTCCCAACATGCTCACGTCGACTTTCCAGTCAATTCACCCAAATTCCAACAGGAATTGGTTTATAAATTGGTTCCAACTGGAACTGGTCATTTGGAATTTCCAGCACAGGAAATTATTTTATAAGTGCCTCGATAAGTACCCAAAATTACAAACGGATGTGTCTAATACCTAAGGACGAGAAAAAAAATATGGCTATAAATGCAAACGCTGTATTAAACCCAAAAATAATCCCAAAAACAACCTCTATGATCGGGCAGAAACGGAAGGGCCGGGCTGGGTTTTGCTGCCCCCTAATTAAACATCAATGACAGCAGGGTGCGACTGCGGTGTCACGGTCACACCTGCCAAATGAACGTGGTATAATTGTTATTCCTAGCTACGTTATGGCGAGGTACCAGCGGGGGAATGCCGCTCCTCCCCAGTCCCAGCACTCAGAGCCGGTGCCGTGAGTCGTGGCTGTAGCCGCCGGGGGAGCCGCGGGTGCGGTGGGGTTTGTACGAGTCCTGGTAGGGGTCGGGGAACTCCTCTTCCACCAGGGGATAGTGCTCTCGGCTGTGCTGGGAACTGGAAGACAGGCGGTTCCTGCTCTTGCGAGCCCTCTCGTTGTGGTAGTTCTCGTCGGAGCTCATGAGGCTGCGCCGCTCGAGGGGAGAGCTCTCGGCGGAGTGCGCGCCGTGCCGCCCGCGCTGGCTCTGCGGGGCCAGAGAAGCACAGTTAGTGAGTGCCCGGACCCGGCTCTGCCCAGCCCAGCCCTCCAGCAGCTCCTGGCTCTCCTTTTGCAGCCCGGCCCGGCTGCTGCAGGGCCGGGAGCGGGCCGGCTCTGCTTCCTGGAGCTCCTCGCCCTGCTGAGTATTACACCGAGCATGAAAAGTGAGCTGATGTAGTCAGCATTTATCACTTTTCTCTGATCAGGAACAGAACATTCACGCTGCTACTCTGCTTAGGGAATGTCTAAGCGTCCATTTCTGTGGTTCTGGAAAACATCTGAAGATGTTTGTTTGGGCTGTTTTTAAAGGTGCAGCTCTGGGCCTCATTTAAAACCCTTCCTATGACCAAACCATTGATGGTTAGCCAAGGGGAGGCTAAATTCATTGGATAATAAATTCTTTCAACTGAAGCACAGTATTTAAATATGTGGACAGAAAACCCCTTCCTGAGATAATTTATTAATTAGAAGCCTTTACTCTCCTCAGGTTCCCATAATGACAATGCCCATCGTTTTCCTGAGATAATTTATTAATTAGAAGCCTTTACTCTCCTCACGTTCCCATGACAATGCCCATCGTTTTCCTGAGATAATTTATTAATTAGAAGCCTTTGCTCTCCTCACGTTCCCACAATGACAATGCCCATCATTTGTCACATGAACAAAATTAGTTCATGGTTTTTTGCCAGTAAATGGCACAGTGAAGAAAAAAACACAAGCACTTTTTTTGCTTTCACCACACATTAAACCTCTCAGGAGCATCAGCACCCATCTCTCAGGACAAACTCCGTGCTGAAACTGCAGCCCCTTCTCTCTGGGATCTAAAACCTTCCTCCTGCTGCTACAGCCTCTGCCTGGTGACTGCTTCCTGAATAATTGATCCCCAAGGCTGCTGTGGCTGGGGCAGGGATGGAGCAGGGGTGTGTGCTTACAGCTCGGGGCTGCTGCTGCCAGGGAGACTCCTGGAGAGGGGCCCTGAACCAGGGGCCCCTCTGCAACCTCAGCCCAGATCCTGGGGAGAACTCCTGGAGGGGTTCCCCATTCAGAGCACCAGGCTTTAGTGGGGATTATGGCAAAGGGCTTCAGAAATTAAAGGCAGGCTGGGAGAGATGGGAGTGTTCATCTGGAGAAGGCTCCAGGCAGAGCTCAGAGCCCCTGGCAGGGCCTGAAGGGGCTCCAGGAGAGCTGCAGAGGGACTGGGGACAAGGGATGGAGGGACAGGAGCCAGGGAATGGCTCCCACTGCCAGAGGGCAGGGATGGATGGGACATTGGGAATTGGGAATTCCTGGCTGGGAGGGTGGGCAGGCCCTGGCACAAGTGCCCAGGGAAGCTGTGGCTGCCCCTGGATCCCTGAAGTGTCCAAGGCCAGGCTGGACATTGGGGTTTGGAGCAGCCTGGGACAGTGGGAGGTGTCCCTACCCATGGATGGGCTTTAAGGTCCCGTCCAACCCAAACCATTCTGGGGTTCCTTGATTCCATGATGAATTATCCTTGTGTTTATGTGACACAGATGCAGTTAAGATGTATAATCCCCTCATCAATCGTAGCTTTAACTCTGTGCTCACCCCTCTGCCTCCCCTGTGGGAATTCAGCTCTGGGGCTGCAGGAACCTTCCTGCTTCCCTGGCTGTGCTCATCCCAGGGCTGCTGCTGAGCTCCTGGGGTGCCAGCATGGGACAAGCCTGGGCTGGGTACACCTGGCTCTGATGGCCCAGGTAACTTTGATCCTGCTGTGTGATTGGGATGACTGCCTGCAGGAATGGACCTGAAACCCCACTCCCCCAGAGCCTAAGGAACATATCTCTCCAAAACCTGAGCTACAGGAGTTGAATCCAGGCACTGAAATGAGGCTAGATGTGTTTAGAGCTAACCAGTCAGAGGGAAACGACTGGTGCCAAGGACTTAGAGAATCCCAGGATGGTTTGGGTTGGAAGGGAAACTGAGGCTCACCTAATTCCTTCCCCTGCCATGGCAGGGATACCTTCCACTATCCCAGGCCGCTCCAAGCCCCATCCAGCCTGGCCTAGGACACCTCCAGGGATCCAGGGGCAGCCACAGCTTCTCAGAGCAATAAATATTTTTCTAGGCAAAGATCAAATTTACTCTTCTCCCTCAGCTCAGCATCAAGCTCTTCCTTTAAGGAAGGCAATGCCCAAGGATCAGGTGTGGCAGAGCCAGCACTGCCACCTGTGCCCTCTCTGACTGCTCTGGATCTGTGCCACAGAATGTGACCCTCATGACCTCCCTGAGTCAGGAGTTCAGGTGGAACTTTCAGCCAAAGTCCAGGCCACGGCCAGGTGGAAATGGGAGTCTCCCAAAAGTGCATTTGGTGAAGCAGGGACAGCCTGTCCTAGCACACCTCTATCAGGCTCACTGCTATGTAGCCTTTGGGCTTTTGCTTTTCAGTCCCTGAGGTACCAATGGCAGAAGGAATATAAAATCTTCCTGCACCACAAGCACCTTTGCTAGTTTAGATAGCCTGAGTGCCTTTTAATTACCACACACATCATCACAGTGAAAGCTGATGCAAATCCTTCACAGGTTTGAATGGGCATAAAACCTCCTGATGGGCAGCAGGGATGATGGAGGTCGTTACTGTGAGATACCCATGGAAAACAGCAGGGCCTGAACCCTGGTGGCACAGAAAGCCTGCAGCTCTGGTTGGGCATGGATCACTCCGGGAGAAATTTACCCCTCTGCAGAGCACCAGCACCATTGATCCCACCGAAACCCTTTGGAATTCGGGTGAAGTGGGGATTAAGTGATGCATACCTTCAGCCAGCCCACTGCACAGGGGTGATTTTCATCTTCAGTGTGAGTTTTCCCTAAGTAAATGGAGCAACATTTCACAGTTACTGCTGGTGTCCATTGATCAGAGAGAAATAAATGCCTGAAAAAAATTCTGTGGATACACCCAGTTCTCAAAATGAAACTGAAGAGGTGAAAGTTCTGCAGATGGTATTTTATTGGCATGAAGGGATGGAAAACTGAAATTTTAAGGCAAGTGGAAAATGGAAACAACAGTTTACATGTGCATGTTATTATTAGTAACAGAACAGTGCTTGTGCATTCAGCCACTCAGGAGACAGTGACTTGCTGGTCCCAATAAAACCAAGCAGGGCTTTAGAAAGGTGAGTGCAGGAATTAAGCACCTTCAGGGAAGTGCAGCTCACTCACAGCAAAGCCAGCTGGATGTTAACTGAAAACACCAAACAACAGTCATTTCCTCCAAAGCTGTTACCTGCTTCCAGACACTCCACAAGCAGAGCAGACATTTGTTACATTTGTCAGGTGAATTATTCATTAAACGTCATTTGTTCAGTTCTATTTCTGATGTACATTAGCAAGTGACACTCCTGGAGTCCCACACACACTGAAACTTGCAGTATTTAAAGCTCCCTGCAATCCTGAGCCCCTCAAGCATTCCCAGTTATTAGCCCCAAACATTTCTGGTTTCAAACTTAATAAAGCACGTACTTCTCATTAAGGACTATTTACATGCCACGATTGAAGTGTCAAAGTTCAGCCGAGTCTGAGCTATCCCTGTGGAAAAAAAGGGTCACAATTTTTTTCAATGGGTAAAAAAAAAAAAAAAGCCTTTTATTCACACTCAAAGAACAAGCTTTTCCACCCATAAGCCAACGTTTGGTGAAGTTATGAGGGTAGAATAAAAGGGATCATAACAGAGCTGCCTGCTGGCTAGGAAATGGTGTATTTCCCACTAAAGGCAGAGCACTGATTCCCAGAGGAGCTGCCTCCTCCCTGGCTGCACCCCCAGCGGCCGGCAGAGCCCCTGGCAGCCTGGGCAGCCGCAGGCGCTCCTCCTGCCCCGGGGCCCGTTCCTACCTGCAGGCCGGAGATGGCGGCGGGGTACGGGGACAGCGCGGCCGGGGCCAGGCTCCTGCCCAGCAGGGGCGTCATGGGCGTGGCGCTGGACGTGTGCGTGGCTCTCCAGTACGCCTCCAGGTACTCGGCCAGGTGCTCACACGCATCCTCCAGCTGGTTCTCGTCCAGGATCACGTCAAACATGTCCTGGGCACAGGGACACAGCACGGTCACGGCCGGGGACACCACGGGGGTGGAACACGCTGGGGGTGGCACACACTGCCCGTCACAGCCAGCCTTGGAGCGGGTCAGGGAAGGGGAATCGGGGCAGGGCAGAGGGGAGGGAGCTGGAAGCATGGAGAGGGGCTCCTGGAACAGCAGGGAGGGACAGGGGGCATGGATGCACACTGGAACACAGCAGGAAGGGAGGAGGCACTGCAGAGGAATTCCTGCATGGGAGGGACGTGAGCCCCTGAGCAGCTGGGGCTGCCCCTGGATCCCTGGCAGTGTCCAAGGCCAGGCTGGACATTGGGGCTTGGAGCAGCCTGGGACAGTGGAAGGTGTCCCTGCCCATGGCAGGGGAAGGAATTAGGTGATCCTCAACTTCCCTTCCAACCCAAACCATTCCATGATTCTGCGTCTAGTAAAGAAAATGGTACAAGTATTTCTAGAAGGTGACCAAGAGCCAAAGCCCTCAGGAGTTGTCTCCCTGGGTGTTGCATGAGCCCTGTTTTGTTTCTGGGCATAAAATCTTCAATTTATTATTTAATTCCAGTGCTGATGCCCTTAAAGCCATTCCCACAGCAGAGAAGGCAGCAGGCAGTACTGACAGCAGCAGCATTCCTGCCTCAGGGAATTCTCCAGACACCTCCTCCATGTGCTGGCTGAAACCATCTCCATCCCTGCCTGTCCTCCAACCTGCCAGAACCAGCAGAGCCCTTCGAGAGAAACACAACACTATTTTCAGCAGTTCAACCTCCTATCTCATCTCTAATCTTAACTTTGCAAAATACTGTGAGAACAGCACAGGAAATGGAAAATAAGTGCAGGTGCTGTGGGTGTAAAGGGCAACCAGCACCAACCACAGCCTGCTCTCTTCCACCTGTTTTTATAGCTCTTA
This sequence comes from Diglossa brunneiventris, assembly GCA_019023105.1. Taxonomy (NCBI): domain Eukaryota; kingdom Metazoa; phylum Chordata; class Aves; order Passeriformes; family Thraupidae; genus Diglossa; species Diglossa brunneiventris. The sequence goes on from CM032360.1 coordinate 37,706,059, forward strand.
GAATAAGATTTAAAATGACAAAGCAGTTTTTCTACTTTTCTTTCATTTATTCTCTCTTCCCAGCTTGGTAGAGAAAAGTTTCCTCCTCTGCCAGCAAGGAGGAGTTTCCTTCTAATCAGAATATTCCTAACACTGCATCCCTTGGTCCAGTTCAGTGTTTATTGCTCTTCTTTTGCTCCTCTCTTTATTTGCTGCTTTGACTCTTTTGCTATTCACCCACATGTTGATGCACCACACATTCCAGTCTCTCACTCACTTGTGGAAGAAGTTATCAATTAAAACACAGTTAAATTAGAAATTTTAAAAATGTGGTTTGCTTATGTATATTTTGCTTTGGAAAAGACTGAAATTAAACGCTGCAATATTCCTGGAGTCCTGCAATGTTCCTGGAGCCCTGCAATGTTCCTGTGTCCTGCAATATTCCTGGAGCCCTGCAATGTTCCTGGAGACCTGCAATACTCCTGGAGCCCTGCAATGTTCCTGGAGCCGTGCAATGTTCCTGTGTCCTGCAATGTTCCTGGAGCCCTGCAATGTTCCTGTGTCCTGCAATGTTCCTGGAGCCCTGCAATACTCCTGGAGCCCTGCAATGTTCCTGGAGCCCTGCAATGTTCCTGGAGCCCTGCAATGTTCCTGTGTACTGCAATATTCCTGGAACCCTGAATATTCCTGTGTCCTGCAATGTTCCTGGAGCCCTGCAATATTCCTGTGTCCTGCAGTGCCCAAGGCTGGCTCAAGCAGCATCAGGGGCAGATTAGCAAGGAATTAATAATGAAAGCAGTTCCTGAGCTCAAATATGCCCAGCTATTTTTACAGCTCTTTTTACAGTGTCTAGACATGCAGCACCAGCTCATTCCTTATGGCTGGCTCTCAGCAGAGGAACAGGGTGAGGACTGCATCCTGTGCAAGGACCTTCCCTTTAAACCAACACTCCAAATTCTCCTCTTGCAGGAAACTGAGCTGCAAAAGGGATGAGCAGGAGAGAGGGAGCAGTGCCTTTGCTCTTAGCAATGAACTTTTACTTAATTAAACCGTGGGCCAACTCTAATTTCAAGCCTAGCCAGACTGTCAGCTCCCTGGGAGAGCTCAAAGTCAGCACTCACTTCCTGCCCATCACCGGTGCAAAGTGCTGAGCTGGTTTGTGAGCAGCTCCTGGGCAGGGCAGGGTGCAGACAGCCTGGGAGCAGGGCTGGGTTCAAGGCTGAAACCTGGGACTGACATTTGGAGAGGCTTTTCTGATCCAGGTGAGGCCTTCAGCACTGCAATGCAATTCCAGGCCTGGTGTTGAGGCAGAGTTCAGTAAATCTGGGGATGGACAATCCCAGTGCCCCGGTGCACCCCACATGGATTATTTAATGGAATCTGGGAATCCCACGAGTTGCAAGGGACCTAAAAAACATCTCATCCGCCCCCTGCCATGGGCAGGGACACCTTCCACTGTTCCAGGTGCTTCAATCCCTGTCCAGCCTGGCCTTGGACACTTCCAGGGGATGGGGCAGCCACAGCTGCTCTGGTGACTTCTCTCATTTCAGCTGATGTGAGCAAAGTGAAGCTGAGTGAGAGGAAATCACTGCAGAAAGGGCAAAAAAAGGCTGTGAAACTCCCAGGGTTCTGTGTGCAGGTGCCAGAGGAAACACCTTTCACAAAGGACAATGTGCAGAGGGCTCTTCTGTGTGTGAGCTCAGGGCAAACACCACAAACAGGGCCAGCTGCACTCCAGTTCCTCAGCTCAGCTTGGGAAGGGATGTGTTTTACAGGGATCAGGAGCTGGGAAGGGATGTGTTTTACAGGGATCAGGAGCTGGGAAGGGATGTGTTTTACAGGGATCAGGAGTTGGAAAGGGATGTGTTTTACAGGGATCAGGAGTTGGAAAGGGATGTGTTTTACAGGGATCAGGAGTTGGAAAGGGATGTGTTTTACAGGGATCAGGAGCTGGGAAGGGATGTGTTTTACAGGGATCAGGAGCTGGGAAGGGATGTGTTTTACAGGGATCAGGAGTTGGGAAGGGATGTGTTTTACAGGGATCAGGAGCTGGGAAGGGATGTGTTTTACAGGGATCAGGAGCTGGGAAGGGATGTGTTTTACAGGGATCAGGAGCTGGGAAGGGATGTGTTTTACAGGGATCAGGAGCTGGGAAGGGATGTGTTTTACAGGGATCGGGAGTTGGGAAAGGATGTGTTTTACAGGGATCAGGAGCTGGGAAGGGATGTGTTTTAGGAGGATCAGGAGCTGGGAAGGGATGTGTTTTACAGGGATCAGGAGCTGGGAAGGGATCCTCTGTCCCAGAAACCAGGTGTGGCTTTCAAAACTAAAAGCTGAAGTTTGAGCTGCCCTGCCCAAGCCCCTGCAGAGCCTCTCCCACAGCCCTGCCCATGAGCCCTGCAGGCCTCTGCTCCATCAGCAGGAATTCAGCACTCCGGGAGAGGGGCAGGAGCTTTGATCAGGAGCTGGGACAGCAGTGGCTGTGCTCTGCTGAGGTGACTGGATGGCCTGCAGGATCAGGAGCAAGGCTCACTCCTCTTGCCCTTTCCACACACTCCCTGTGCAGGGAGGGGAGGCCTGTCCAAAGCCAGACTTTGTCCCTCTGGGAGCTGCAGCTCCACAGATGATGTAATTTGCTAATGAGCAGATTTGTTGTCCCTCCACATCACTCCTGCCCTGTCACCCTGCCAAAGACCAAAACAAAGCCGGGGCAGGAGACAGGCAGGATGAAAGTCTGCAGCACTTTGTGCCTCACGAGTGCAGGGCCCTGTGAGCACCACCAGGCAGTGATAATGGATGGAGCCAGCTCTGCACAGGGATCAGAGGAATTCCACAAAGCAGGAGCTCTTCAGCCTCTCCTCTGTACTTACTGGTGGGCATTGTGCAAGTTTATCAGCTGCCACCAACTGGACGTTCAAGTGTTTGCTTTGTGACTTCCCTCTGGACTTGATCAGCCGCTGCAGAACCTGCCAGCAGGAAAGGGCAAAAGGTGAGTGTAAGGATCATTTATGTCCTTAAAGCTCAGCCTGACATCCCCCTGAGGGATTACCAAGGGCAGAAGCTCTCCATTGCCCTTGAATATCCCAAACCTTTCTGATAACCCTTCTGAGAACTGGGAACATTTCCCTCTGGATCATGTTTGAGCCCTTGAAAAATTTCAATTGCATTTCTGCTTTATCCCACTTTAAGTCCTAAGTTATTTGTGACAATAGAGAAGCATGAAAATTTTATTTAGAGAGAATTATCTGGATTGCTGGATGGACTGTAGCACACCAGCAGTACATTATGTCACTTTTTCTCCTTTTCACATGCAGATTCCACACTGCCCATTCCCACCCTGCCCTCCAGCTCCTTCCTGGATCTTAAGGTGAGGAATTACCTTTGGAGAGGACACCTTCACGTGGACAATAATTGGTGCTAGAGATGTCTTGATAAGCTGTGCAGGGTGATTTATAGTGTCTGCATCCAGGACAACCAGCTGTAAGGACCTGGCCAGCTCAAAGATTCTTTCAATCTCACTCTGCACTTCAGCTGCAAGGGAAAACAAAGCAGGTGAAACCACTGGGATAAAAACCCTCACCCACTTACTGTCACACACTCCACATGTGAACTGATGGCATTGCCATGAAATAACCTGTTACCTGTACCTCTAGTGCAAGCACTCACTCAGGATGGCAGAGATTTGGAATTTAGGTTCTTTTTTTTACCAAACCCAACTCCTCTTAGATCCTGGGAAGGTGTCCCAGAGAGCAGGATGTTGGAATGCAGGTGACTCACACAAATTTCCTTGTGCAAGAAAGAATCAGACAACCACAGAACCATCAAGGCTGGAAAAGACCTCCAGGATCATGGAGTCCAAATAAAAATTCCTCAGGCTACTGTTCCCCAGCAGTCCTGACACTGAGGAGAGGAGCAGGACCCAAAGTCTCACAGCCAGACAGCAAAATTCAGCTGTAACTGCTCAAAATTAAACACACAACTGGTCCCAGGGTCAGGAATGACACTTCCTTGGCTGGACAAGTGAAAGCTCTTTGGCTCCTTGTATGTGGAATTAAAAGCACAGGGCTGGGAAGGAGGAGGAGCTGAGAGGCCAGCTCAGGATCGTGCAGTAAAATGCTGGAGAGACATTTAAATCTGCACCACTGCTGGGATCTTGGGAATGGCTGGAGCTGAGCCAGGGCAGGGTCAGGTTGGATTTCAGGGCAAGGCTCTTCCCCCAGAGGGTGCTGGCACTGCCCAGGCTCCCCAGTGAATGGGCAAATTCCCAAGAGCTCCAGGAGGGTTTGGACAGCACTGCCAGGGGTGCCCAGGGTGGGATTTTGGGGTGTCTGTGCAGGGCCAGGAGCTGGATCATGATCCTGTGGGTCCCTCCCAGCTCAGACTGGAAGGCTGGAATGGTGTCCCCTGTGTGTAAGCCCAGCCTAACGCCAGCTGTGCCAGGGCCTTACCTAGGCTGGACCTGGTGTTGGAGCGCTCGATGATGGCCCTCTTGCTGGGGTTATTGAGCACTGACCTCTTGGCCAGGGAGATGTCAGCTGTCACTCTGGTTATGGATATCCTGGCAGGAGAGCACAGCACACACAAACACAGGAGTGGGATTTCCACAGGCACAGCCCATTCCAAAGGGCAAACACAACCAAACACGCTCAGGCACGTTTCCAGATGAGTTATGGCATCGTTAAAGAACAAATGAACAGAAGTGCTGGGTGACTGGGATGTGTTTCCTATTCCCTGAGCCCTGGGATGCTGTTCCTGCTATTCTCCTTAGTGCATTAATTAACTTTCCTCCTCCCAGCTCACTCACCTCCTGCATGAATTTACACAGTGCCATAAATGCTGTGAGTTATGTGAGGCTTGGGGCACCCAGAACAAGGGAGCTGCAGTGAGGCAGCACTTCCTCTTCCTCAGAGTTACACCAGGAGTAAACCCAGCCCAGCTGACAGGGGCTGTGCCAGGGGCTGGGATGAGCAGGAGAAAAGGAACTGGAGCTCTCTGGGCTGCCTGAACTCAAGTTTAACTTCACTGCACCTCTTTACCTTAAGGCAGGGGATTTATTTACTTCATCTGTCAGTGAGTTAGAAAGACACAAAATGTTACAAAGGAAAGACCACACAATCCCTTCATGTAAAATCCAATTAGGAGGCCTGGGATGAGCCAAGGAGACAGGAAAAATGAAAAGAAAGCAAGGTGGGAATGACCAGCAGCTTTTGCACAGAACCCAAGATTTATGCAGTGGAATTTTCAGCTGCAGGGTTAAAAAGAAGTGCAGTTATTTTTCTGCATAATAAATAAATAAATGCATTCAGTGGAGGCCAAAGGTAAAAATGAATTTAAAATAGAAATGAATGGACTGTGGGTCTTGGGCTCAGTGGCCAGCAGGGGAGGTTGCAGTTAAAAAGGAAGAAGCTGGCAAAGCCAAGGGAATTCAGAGGCAGGGAAGGAGTCAGGTCTCTCTGATGCCTCTGGAAAGGCTCTTCCTTGGACACTCAGCTCCTTCCTTGGTAACGTGGACCTCTCCCAGAACTGCAGAAGAGATGGAAAGAAAGAAAGAAGAAAGAAAAGGGAGGGAGGGGAAAGACCACAAAGCCATAAAAGTTGGCAGAAGGACCAAGAAGCAGCTTTTTCCTGAGTTCCTCAGAGCTAAAATCAATGGTGTCAGGCTGCTGGTGGCACTGAGCTCTCCACTGCTGAAATTTCATACTCCCACCTGATCCAGCTGCCAATACTGCTGATGGAATTAGGACTTCCAGAAAATCACTTGAGCTGAGCAGCTCAGGACGGCCAGGAGAGGAGAGGCTTTGCACAGAGGTTGATCATTAAATGTTCTCCCCGAGCTGTTTAGGGATCAGTTCAGCACTGCCACCTCCTCACTCCTAAAATCCATAAATCCTGCTCCAGCTCTTCCACAGAACATCATTTTCCCTGCCCTGGTGGTTTGGGTATTTCAAACCTGACTTAGTGTTCTGTGTTACCAGAACAGCTTGTTTTCCCAGCTGGAATATCCTGAACTGACTGGGAAGGGCAGAACATCCCAAAGATGCAGCAGACACCTTCAAGGACTGAGGTGATGCCATGGACCAAGCCAGTGCTCCTAGCAAGGAAATCCCAATATCATCTACAGCTCACCAGGAAATGCTCCAGCTGAAGATGAACCCTCCTTACAGTTCTTTTTCTGTGCTTTATATCTCAGCATTTCCTTCTTCCAACCACATTTTCCAGTATTTTTGCCTACTTAAGGCAGTCAAAATCTCAAATAAGGAGTATTTTAGAGTGGATTTTTCTGAGGTGTTGGGAAGACACTGAGACAGAATTCTTGTGTTGAACTAAGAAATCCTAGCCCAGCCATGGCAGAAATGCAGACATGTGCACCCCTAGTAACACATGAGCTGTGTCCCACTCTTCAGTGGTGACACAAAGCCAGAAAATCAGCTTTGATCATGCAGCAAACCCTCTGGCATTAAAAAAAAATAAAATAATTGACTGAAATGTTAGTAACACATGGGCAAAGCAGCATGAGAAGGACAGAGTTTCTCACCTCCCATCAAACCTGTGCTTCAGGAAGTCAAAGAGAGCTTTCTGCATCATGTCTGTCACCTTGGCAGAGGGGAGAAGATTGAGCAGGGGGATGGACAGGGAGAGAAAGAAGCCAAAAGGAAGGAAAGAGGTGAGTAGAAGGCAGGGATACAGCCAACAATCCACACCCTTGCTGGGCAGAGCCATCCCAGTGCCACATCCTGCCACAGCACTCAGCAGCAAATCCCTGGGAGTTCCCTGGCTCACTGCCCCAAGTGCAGAGCTGTCCCTGTGTGTGCTCCTGTCCTGAGCTGCACTGAGCACTCCTCACCCCTTCCAGCCATCCCAACGCTGCTCAGCAGGGCACAGCCATGGGGGATGTTTGCACAGCACTTGGGCTCTGCCTACACAACACTGTCACAGTGGCCTTCAGAGCTCAGGGATGGCATCTGTCCTGCTGGGGCTGCTCTCACAGAGCAGTGACAGCAAAAAAATGCCACGTTCCCACTGCTCAGTCCCAAGAGCTGCCATCTCTGCCCTCTGATTTATTGAGCAGCTCCTTGTCCTTTGCAGGACAGCTCAGGCTGACAATTATTATCTGCCAGGCCAGGCAGCAGCTTCATCAAAGCCCCCAGGCCTCTCTGCCAGTTTATTTCCCTCCTTCCAACTGATTCCTTCCGCATTTAGCCAGGAAAAAACAGTCAAAATAAATTCCCCAAAGCAAGATCAAGTATTTTAGTTATTGAAATTAATATTCTGTGCTACCATTTCCACGCATCTGTATGTTCAAGGTGTTGTGTTTGGTGTTGTTTTATTCAAAAAAAGAGACAGGGTGGCAGATTTGAAGAGGTTTTTATGAACAAACAGCCTCTCTCCCCTCCAAACTCAAGAGGTAAATTGATCTGTGGTGCAGCACAGAGGGAATTTACTCCTGTCAAAAAACTTCCCCATCAAATTAAAAGGCAGAGAGCAGAACATGAAGTACCTGCTCTGCTGGGCTGCACCTTCAGTCACTCTCACATAAAAACAATGCCAGAACACTGCATTATGCCAGGGCTGCCACCTCCCCAAAAGAACCATTCCAATATGTTTAATAATATCCTATAAATTACTGACAACATTAATTAAGCTTAATTAAGTATATCTTTGATTTTATGTTCATTTAGTTCCCGGTTCAGCACTTCCCAGATGGTTGAGCTCCCTGAATTGCCCTGCTAAAAAGTCTCTGCTTGTTTTAGCACGTGGTAAATGCTCACTTGAACCTGCAGCAGCCCAAAAAAGGCTGTCCTGGTTATCTGAGCACATTATCCTGCCCACTCCCACCTGGGCAATCTTTTAGGAGGGTTAAAGGTTCCTTTGCAAAATATTTGAATTTATTAGTGAAGTGAAAAAAGGAGAACAACAAGGAAGCTCCTTCAAATGTTTTGCTAACTAAGTTCAAAGCACGGGCTGGTTTGATGAACATTTTTCATGTGAAGAGTCCAGCTCATTAACTTGACTTCTTGTAGCAGACACAAATTCTCTTTTTTACTTGATTTAATCAGGAATGAGTGCCCTGAAAAGAATGGATTTGCACTGTGCTTAAAACAGTACAAGTCAGAAGTAACTCCTGGCTCTTACAGAACATTTTGGCAATTATTTAAGCTAAATCACTTGAAATTATCATAAACCAGTTGCACTGAGCCACACACAGAATTACTGAGGATGATCAGAGATAATGAAAGTTGAATTCATTGCAAACACCTCAGTCCATACCTCATAGCCTTTGAGTGATGGGCCCACCAACACCACAGGTCTCATTGATGGCACTACATCATAGGGGGGAATATGTTCTGTCTAGAGGGAAAAAACAACCCTTCAGATCATCAGGCAAACAAATCCGTAGGGAAATCCTGGCAATTATGAATTAGGAGGAAATAAAATGGAAACAAAAGCATTACTTACCACTTTTTGTTTCTGTTTTGCTAGAAGACCAAATGAGAACTTGGTTAAAACACACCCAGGCAACCAGAAATCCCTTTGCCAAAGCACTTTGATTTCTGTCTGAGCATCTCCCTCTGCTCAGGCCTGACTAAACTGGGCAATCTGTGCATTTAACTGGGGCAGCTGCCACGGTTCCCAAGGATTTTTCCCAGCCCTCAGCAAGTCCTACAGGCTGGGAATAGTTGTGCTCCTCCCCTGTGCATGCAAACACTTTGTTGGAAAACATCTCAGTAACTCAGCAAAGGGGACAACCTGCATTTCTCATGTAGGGTTTTTAAACAGAATTATTAGCAAGGGTTTTCTTGAATAAATCCTGTCTTACCTGTGGCTGTAGGTGTGGCTCGAAATGTGCCAGAAACCATCTCTCCAAGGCTTGAAGAAGAATTCCCACTGGATTTCCTGCAGCAACAGAAAGACCCCCATTAACACCAGGCACCCTGAAATGTCAGAAGTTTTGGGGAGGAATTGTCCCATGAGGAATCACAAGGTCATACAAACATAAATTACTCTAACTAAAAAAAGCTAAATATTAACTGTTTTATCATTAGAATATGGAATTTTATCATACAAATTCAGGAGCATCTCACTGAACTTAGTAATTTCTCTGTATATTGAGACCCACAGGCTGCCCCTGAAGTTGTGTCAAAAATTATAGAAGAAATTTGGATGCTGTTCAACCATTCTGAAAGCATTTCCCAGGTTTATCTCCCAGACGTTTTCCAGGGATTTGCAATCTCCAGGTCTGGCAGGTGGAGACTCAAAAACCTCAGGCTGGAAGATGAAGAATAAAGGATGGCAAAACTGATCTTACAAAGTCTGCTTTGGGCCAATGTAGCCATGATATTTTCTGAAAAATCCTTTCCTTAGGATTTTATCTCCTGAGAAGCTGAGAGGCCTCAGGAACAAAATGTAACCAATGATTATCTGCTGCTGTGGGATGCAACAGGTGCATCTGTGATTGGTCTCATGTGGTTGTTTCTAATTAATGGCCAATCACAGCCCAGCTGTCTCAGACTCTCTAGTCAGTCACAAGATTTTATTATCATTCCTTTCCTTGCTAGCTTTCTGATGAAATCCTTTCTTCTATTCTTTTAGTATAGTTTTAATATAATATATATCATAAAATAATAAATCAGCCTTCTGAAACATGGAGTCAGATCCTCGTCTCTTCCCTCGTCATGGGACCCCTGTGAACACCTCCACAGGCCAAAATGGAGAAAAAAGGAAAAATGGAAGAAAAGCCCCACAACCTAAGAAAAGCTGGGAAAAATCTGGGAGACTTTGAGCCCAAGTCGACTTAAGGCCATGGGCACACAAAACTCTCAGAAACTCCTGTCATTATCCCTTGCTGCTCTTTCCTGAAGTCAAACCCATTTTTGTTTCTCATCACCAACATCTCCCGCTCCCCGCAAATCCGCACTTCCAGCGGGAATGCCAAACCCAACACTGCAAATGCCCTGCAATCAAGCAGCAGCAGGTGACCTTTGGAAATACTGCCTGAGGGAGGATTTGAGGTGCTTTGCAAAGGGCAGGCTGTGCTCACCCCCCGTGGAAGCGGCCCCTCTTCTGCTCCTGCTGGATGCGGATGTTCTCCAGGCGCAGCGGGCTCGGGATGAAGCCGATCTCGCAGCCCTCCTTCACCAGCCTCCCTATCCACCAGTCGTTGTTGTATTTCTGCAACACAGCAAGGCTCTTGCCCACTCCAGCTCCCACATTCCCTCCCTTTGTTAGCTCCTCTTGGAGGTTACAGCTGTTACAGCAGTTCAGGGTCATGGGTGACAGAGCCTGTCAGCTCCAGCTGCAGCCAAGCCTGAAAACCCTTCAATTTTGGTTACAATGCATTATACACTTTTCTTTGCTGAGCATCTTAATAAATAAGAACCAATCTGTACCTTTACTTTTACCTACAGCCTATCATGACTACTGTCATTAACACATTATGGTCAACACTATCCAATCACATGAGTTAGTATGGCACAGTTTAAGCTTAAAGTTATTTTTCAGTTTTCTTGCAGTGGATAATTCTTAAAACTTTTCTCATTTGCTACATCAACATGTATTGTTTGCCTGTGGAATCCTTCTGCTTGGTAAAAACATCCTTTTGTTTGTGGTCAGCTTATCCTTTGCTCTAAGTCATAAAGCCTCTTTTCAACTTGACATAACCTTTCCCTTCTCAGCAATCGTCAATTTACACATCTATTATTTTTCTATACCAAAACTTATTTCCATCTCTATTTCATTCTCAGGTTCTACATCCAGAGGGTTTTCTGCCAAGCACACCTATCTGTGAGACTTTCCTGTCAAACTTCCATCCTTCCCAACAGCTACCCACACTCCTTAACTCCACTCTGGATAATGAGCCAGGCTCATGTGTGAGAGCAGAGCACCGAGGCCGTTTCCCCCGTCCTGGCCCTTGCTGATTTAATTTCGAGGTTGATTTAATGAGCAGAACTCATTTCTTTGAGCTGAGGCCACCAAACAACCTCCCAGCAGCAAACATAAAAATAACACCTCCAGCTTCCCATCAAATATTGCTTGTCATATTTAATGGTCTAGACAAAACATCACCTCTTTCCCTTCCTCCTCTCCAGGTATTTGTAGGAATGTTATTAACAGGTTATGACAGATGAAGAGAAATTCACCTTTAGGAAGAAACTTCAATATATACCTAAAGCACAGCATTTTATCATTGACCTTTAGTAACATAAATTCTGCTTTATTGAAAGTCTGGCCTGTCCCTAATGATGGCAAAATGAAAAGCAAGATCCTGGTAGATATTGGAGTGGAAAAGGATTTGTTGTAGCTGCTGCCAGCAGAGCTTTTGAAGAAAAGTATCTGAAAAGCCTCTCCTCTGTTCTGCTTCATTAGGCAGCTCGGTGTTCAAAAGAAACATTGCTTTTCACAACTGACTCTGGAGTCATTAAGAGCAGCACGAGTGAATGGGTTTTGTTTGCTGCCTCGAGGAAAAAGCCATCACAGAGATCTCATCTTCGAGATCATCCCTGCTCCTGGCTCCACATTTGCAGGCACTTCAGCTCCTGCAGGAACACAGAAACACCCAGACCCTGCTGTCAAAGGTGCAGCAGTGCCTGGTGATGGCTCTGAAACACAGAGACCCAGCCCTGAAAAATAAATGGGTTTTTATCAATCCACATATCTGAACATTAACCCGGTCATAAATATGAACATGTAATAAAAACTAAGGGAATGCAACTCTCATACCTTGAAAAACCTCTTTATATATTTAGGCAAGAGGTTCCATGATTTGATCATTCCAACTGAGTATTTATTCCTCCTGCTGTTCTGACCTTGATTCACACAGTGGCAGTGAGCAAAGCTTTATTTGAAGTATGTTAAGTTACAGAACTACTTCCAGTCTGTGAACCAGACAAATTCTTCAGGATTCAGCATCCTGCTGCTGGAAATCAGTGAACTGAGAGGTTGTGGAGCCCCCATCCCTGGCAGTGCCCAAGGCCAGGCTGGACAGGGCTTGGAGCACCCTGGGACAGTGGGAGGTGTCCCTGCCCAGGGCAGGGGGTGGCACTGGATGGGCTTTAAGGTCCCTTCCAGCCCAAACCAGTCTGACTCTACAAAACCAATCCCTGCAAAACCTGAGTTCCAAGGGCACTGCCTGCTCCATTTTATTTCTAAAGGCACAGCCTGACCATGGGAATCTTTCTTCATGGACCTCTGAGTGATGCCTCCAGATATAGGATCAGAATCAGCCCCTCTGGAGAGGGACCTGGGACAAAGGATGGAGGGACAGGACCCAGGGAATGGCTTCCACTGCCAGAGGGCAGGGCTGGATGGGATTCTGGGGAGGGATTCCTGGCTGGGAGGGTGGGCAGGCCCTGGCACAGGGTGCCCAGAGCAGCTGTGGCTGCCCCTGGATCCCTGGAAGTGTCCCAAGGCCAGGCTGGACAGGGCTTAGAGCAGCCTGGGACAGTGGAAATGTCCCTGCCCATTTAAGGTCCCTTCCATCCCAAACCAGTCTGGGTTATGCTGAGAGCACCTGAACACACAAATGCCAAGGCTGCAGTGAGGAACACAGGATTTATCTGCATTAGGTCATCCCCTCCCCTCTGTTAGTCTGTGTGTGGGAGGAGCACATTCCCTCCCCTGGTTGCCATGCCCATGATTCCTTCTGCTCTGTCAGGAATTGTTGCCATTTCATCCTTTAAGCAGGCACACAATGTATAGTTTGGAGGAGACAGATGAGACATACAGGACACAGCCTCAAAATAGCAGCTCCTCACTCACTGCCTCTGCTCCATCCTGCCAGAGGGTGACCTGACTTTGTACCCAGCTCAGCAACATTCCAAAACCTGGAATCACTGAAAAAACAAATCCTGCCAAGGCTTTCTGCAGCATGGGGAGCCATTCCCCAAATCCTGCTGAGCTCCAGCTCCAGGCAGGCTGAGCTGACAAACACCAGCACCCAGATGGTTTCCAGCTCAGTGGCAGTGTGATCCCGGGATTTTAGACCTTGGGAGACAACTCATGGAATGCCAAGGCATGGACTTGGGACACTTGTCTGGAAAAATGTACAGGGCAGCATGACAGGAGCTTGGAGTGTGCAACTCAGTCAGTGCCCTGACAATAAAGGTGGCCATGTCCAGGAAAACCAAGATTAAAAACTGGAAAAAGGGAATTTACTGCCTTTCCCTCTCAGGGAGAGGAGGTGTGAAGCAATTCCCTGTTCCAGCACCAGAGGAGGGGCAGCAGCAGGTGTTTTCCTCCTGAATGTGCTCTGTCTAAGGGAGATCAGTGCTCTCCAGTGATGATGAACACGTGTTCAAAGAAAGACACAGATGAGCACTGAACACCCCAAAATAAACCCAAAATGCAGAGATGAAAAAGTGCTTTTGCAAGCTGCAAGCCTCTGTACCAATCCACAGCACAACAGGGGGTTATGCAAATGTGGAGGGCTCACTTCAGATAAAAAATTGCATAAAATATGCTCAGCATGCAATAAAATGCAATTTTCTCTATCAAAGCCATACTCAGGGCTCATTTATTCCATTTTTTCCCTTATTTTTGCATCTGTCCTCTTCAGGATTTTCTTTGCTTACTGCATTATCCTAAGTGTTACTTCCTCTCTGGAAGGGAGCCTATCTGGTGTTTTTTTGAAGACCTGGCATGACCTGGTGCTGCTCCATGGAATCCTTAGTGCTCCATGGAATCCCTTTCTCCTGCACCATCTCTGATCCACCACAAACTGGTTCTGATGAAAAGAATCTGAACCCACCACTTTAAAGGGTGGGATGTATTTCCTGTTCCCTGAGCCCTGGGATGGAGTTCCTGCTAATTCTCCTTAGTGCATTAATTAACTTTCCTCCTCCCAGCTCTCTCAAAAATAAAGGGCATTATTCCCTTCCTGTGTGATGAAATTCCAACATGTTGGTAACACCAAATGTTGCAAAAGGGCAGGATAAGCACCCCGTGCAGGAACTCCATGAGGGATGAAGAACCAGCTCATCCTCACTGTGCCCTTCTGGATATGGCTCAGCTGTGCAAATCAAAGCCCTTGGCCTGTAGAAAGAAGATTCCCTTTCCTGGGTTTTACCTCTTTAATGTGCAGGAAGTCCTTGGCATCGAAGGAGATGGCAGTGCTTGGGACAGGAACATCTTCATCCAGAGCCCCACAGTAACTCACGTTGGTCTTGACAGCAAATGCTACTGGTTTGGACTGCAAACAGAAAAAAAACCCATCAAAAACACTGAGAACTTCTCATCCATAGAAATTCAGCCCTAAAAATTTCACCCAGGCCAGCAGAGCTCAGCTCCCTGGAGAACATCCCCATTTAGAGGAGAATTGACACTAAATTCCTCAAACACCTTCTCTGCAGATACTCTGACTCAACTGCCCAAGCATTTCAGAAGAAAGTGTGAATGTTACCAGCAGGCAGAAGGCACCTCCATGACTCAGTGAGCACAACACACCTTGGCCCTCTCAAGCTGGATGGCTGCTTGCTGCTCCCTTTCCTGGCGGATTGCTTCCCTGTCCTCTTCCAGAGAGACATCAGAGTCCGAGGGTCTGCTCGTGTACGAATCTGCTGAGCCCTGAAAGGAAAGCCAGCTCACTGACAAAGCACAGGTGAGGAGCAGAAACCCCCTCCCCAGTCAAATTTAAAAATACTTTAAAAGTAATTGGTTTCTTTGTATTTTTGGAGTGATTTTTACAAAGACAAAAATGCTGAGAAAACCTCTCTCCTTCACTTTCTTAGTGACACAGTAAAATCCAGCTCAGCTCTGGGCACTGTCCAAAAGTCTTTATAATATTCATATCCTGTTTGACAGCCTCAGACTCAGGATTGTCAAGGGTTAGGTCACATCAAATATAATTAAGGAATTATAAAGCTTGGTTTGAATCATCCCTCCCCACGAATATGCTCTGTTGCGTAAGAACTTTGTTCCCATTCACACAGAGGTTTCTTCTGGGCTTCCAGGGGGGAAAAGTGGCAAAAATGACATTATTAAAGCTGCTCAGCAGCTCTGTATTGATATGACACAAAAGCAGCATGTTCAGGCAGCAGCAGAGAGCATCAGCCTGCAAGAGAGGAAAGAAGGTGCTGCCACAGTTGGATTTTTGCCATTTTTTGGACATTTTTCAGGATACCTGGAGTAGCTCCTCTCTTTATAGAGACCAGCCTGACTACAGCATCCCACTGGGGCCAGTGTGTGGGGCTGGTGAAAAAACAGAGCTTTAACCTTGCAAAACAGAGAATATTTACTCCTGATCAGTCTGTGGCTCTGTGTTCCAACAGAGCCACTCTACAACATTATATCCTTATTCTTTTTTTTTTTTCTTACATTGATTTATATCCTGCAGCACAGGCACTGTAGAATTCAATATTCTTACTGTCCATGGAAAGTCACATATTAAATACTGCTGTGAATACATGGCCATTGCTGTGAATACATGGCCACTGCTGTGGATCCACATCCATCCCTGTGAATCCATGTCCATCCTGTGAATACACATCCATCCCTGTGGATCCACGTCCATCCCTGTGGATCCACGTCCATCCCTGTGGATCCACGTCCATCCCTGTGGATCCATGTCCATCAGGATTCTGCTGGCTCACGAACCACTGATGAGCCTGTGCATCATCCCTGTGGATCCACGTTCATTTGGGATCCACATCGATTTCCTCCAGGCCAAGATCCCTGTGGATCCACGTCCATCCCTGGGATCCACGTCCATCCCTGTGGATTTAAACACAGCAGATCCATTCCTTCCAGGACACCCCGCACCCAGGGAGAGCTGTGGAACGTCCAGGGATCCAATCCCTGTGGATCCAGACGCCGGTTCAGATCCCTGGAGCTGGATCCCTGTGCAGCATGCCCAGGCTGAGCAGTGGCATCAGGAGCTGGCATGTCCATCAGGATTCTCCCAGCTCAGAAGCTGATGAGCCTGTGCTCTTTCCTTCTGCTTCCTCGGGGATGGAGCAGAGAGCAGGAACTCGGCAGCCACAGCGCTGGGCCAGGCCTCACCCAGACACCTCTCAGACCTGAGCCCCCTTTCCATGGGGAAATTCCTGCTGTGCCCAGAGCCTGGAGCTGAACAAGTGGGCCAGGCTGAGGCCGTTCCCTCTGCTCCTGAGCTCTTCCCAGGGGCAGAGCCTGACCCCCGGCTGTGCCCTCCTGGCAGGGAATTCCAGAGAGGGAAAAGATCCCTGGGGATCCTCACTTTGCTCCAGGCCTGAGCCCCCTTCCCGGCTTCCTGCTGTGGATTCTGAGCTGCCCTGGGCAGCCTGAGGGTTCTCTGCTCCTGTCCCTGTTCCCTCAGGGAGCCCCCCCCGCCCGGCCCTCCTGGCAGGGATTCCAGAGAGGGAAAAGATCCCTGGGGATCCTCCCTCAGGCTGCAACCCCTGCCCGGCTCCCTCAGGGATTCTCCAGCCCCTGCCCGGCTCCCTCAGGGATTCTCCAGCCCCTGCCCGGCTCCCTCAGGGATTCTCCAGCCCCTGCCCGGCTCCCTCAGGGATTCTCCAGCCCCTGCTCAGCTCCATTCCCTGGCCCTGCTCCAGCCCCTCAGGGTCCCTCCTGTCCCAGAGCTGTCCCCAGCCCTGGAGGTGCCCCAGCAGTGCCAGCACAGGGACGGGCACTGTCCTGGGGCTGTGTCACACCGGGGCTGGCACAGCCCAGGGGCCTCTTGCCCACCTGGGCACCCCTGGGGCACTTGCTGGCTTTTTACTCGCTCAGGTCTGAGGTGCTCCAGCCCAGCTGAGTGAGGGAATTTAAGCAGAGCAGACCCCTGTGCTGGACACACAGTGCCCACACTGGTTGGTACTGGTGTGTGTTGAGCAGTGCCTTATTTCCTGCTGTCAGAAGAGCTCAGGCTGAGGCAGAGCAGCTGATGCTGCCAGGCCACCCCCGGCTGCTCTCCGTGCCAGGCTGAGCGGTGCCCGTGTGCCAAGTGCCAGCACTGGTACAATCCCAGCCGCATGAGCCCCGCTCTCCCAAGGCTCTCCCGGCAGCCAGTGCCTTATCTGGAAGCTGCAGCCCCAGGACTGTGACTCACAGGGTGCTGAGCTGCAGCATCACACTGAAAATCAGGCACCCTTCTGCAAATAGCAGCAAGAGGGGCAGAAAAGGAGCCAAACTCGTACTGAATTTTGGGTTCTGTTTGAAATGTTTCATTGGAGATCAGAATTATTGCCAGAAATATTGTGGAATATTGACAGAATATTGCCCAACAATCCAACACAAACACTGCTGTCTGCTCAGCACCAAGTGCAGTGAGTTCTGCTCTGACAGCTCCTACTTGCTGAAACGGCAAGAGGGAATGAGAGACACAGAAAAAGGAAAGCCATTTCCCATCTTTTTTTGAACACCAAGATGTTCCTAAACAGAGAATTTGTTAATGGAAAGGGTGTCACAGACATATTTTCTGAAAAATCCTTTCTTAAGATTTTTCCTCCTGAGAAGCTAAAAAACCTCAAAAACAAAATATAAACAGTGATTGTCTGCTGCTGCAAAATGCAACAAGTAGATCTGTGATTGGTCCATGTTAGTTGTTTCTAATTAATAGCCAATCACAGCCCAGCTGTCCAGACTGTCTCGGGCAGTCACAAGCCTTTGTTATCATTCTTTTTCTATTCTTAGCTAGACTTCTGATAAAATCCTTGCTTCTATTCTTTTAGTATAATTTTAATATAATATATATAATAATAAATCAAATCTTCTAAAACATAAAGTCAACATTCTCAATCTCTCCCCTCATCCTAAAACCCCCACGAACACCATCACAAAAGGGTGGCCAGGGAATGGAGGAGTCCCCATCCCTGGAGGTGTCCAGGGAAGGACTGGATGTGGCACTCGGTGCTCTGGGCTGAGGACAAGGGGAGGGTTTGGGCACAGCTGGGACTCTCGCAGGGCTTTTCCAACCTTGGTGATTCTGGGATTCTCTAAAAAGACCCTTTGACTTCTTTATTCTCCCACTGCTTAGAGCAGCAGCCTGGTCATTTGGGGATATCACCTGTGGCCACAATTTCACACATAACATTTGAGGACAAGTTATCAATCCCACCCTTACCTAACCCCAGTCCCACGACCCTCTGGGAGACAGAGGAACTTTGTGGGGCTTCAGTGAGTTCAAGTGACACCAGATTTGGCAATTTGAAAGAAACAGGCTTTTGCAGATAATTACATTATTCAAGGCAATGAAAGACTTGTTGCTTACTTCACAGCCTTTATACTTTGGGCTCCTGTGAGTTAATTTTTTGTGCAAGTTATTATTTATTTTCTCCCTCTCTCATCAACTAATGTAATTCAGTTTAGCTAAAAACAATCCCAAAAATGCCAGGGAGAAGGGTAAAGCAGAAAGAACAGTGGCTCTGCTCATTTTTATTCTCCTGCTCACTGACTGGTCTTGCACGTGAGGCTGCTGGAGGATGTGCTGAGATGGGAAGGGTGACACAACATTCCTGGTGAATGGGGATATCCCAGTATTTTAGGGAGGAACAGGTGACATGAATCCTCCTTCTGGGCACTACAACATCCAGCCACATCCAGCCTTTGTGCTCACTGAAGGAATAATCAACCTTTAGCTGTTACAGCTGAAAAATAAGGACTTAACTGAGCTTGCAAATAATTTTCCCCCAAGTGCCATAAATCCACAGCTCTCCCTCCATCCCTAAGGAATGCTCTGTCACACTGCTAGTGCAATTAAAGCAGCAATCCATTAGCAGCTCCAATCAGCCAGATGACAGGCAGCCTCTCCTGAAAAGATTGAGGGTGCTGTGGGTCCATCCCAACCTGGAGAGCCTTTGGGGAAACATCCCTGCGCACAGAGAGCTCCTGCCCTCCCCTGGCACTGCTGTCCCCTGGAATGAGCAGGCACTGGGCACACAGGGAGGCAGCTGTGCCAGCTCTGTGCCCAGCCACACACGCTGCTCTGCTGGGCACAGGGGGGATGGCAGTGCAGAGCTCAGAGCTCACCCTGTGCCCAGTGGCTGGGAATGTGGAGTTGGGACAATATCCCAGCTGGGCACAGCCTGGGCTGCTTCACCCTCTGTCCCACCCTCTCCCTTCCCCCCAGCACCAACCCCACCTGGCACCTCCCAGCTTCCCAACGGGTTTTTGGATACTCAAGGCAGTCTCATCCTGCAAGACCCAGGAAGCCAAATTCCCACAGATCCCAGAGGTCCTGTCCTGATGCTGAATTCAGAGATTACCCAGCAGACCAAACAGCTGAACCAGAGGTCACTCCAAAGCTTTGAAATTGGTCAGGAGCTCAACTAAACACATTTGAGCAGACATGGGATCATGGAATCCCAGACTGGTTTGGCTTGGAAGAGACCTGACAGCTCATCTCCTTCCAGGGCAGGGACACCTCCCACAAGCCCAGGGTGCTCCAAGCCCTTGGGCACTGCAGGGATCCAGAGGCAGACACAGCTTCTCTGGCAAACCTGTGCCAGAGACTCATCACCTTCCCAGAAAACAGGATCCATCCATCCATCATCCATCCATCATCCATCCATCCATCCATCCATCCATCCATCCATCATCCATCCATCCATCCATCCATCCATCCATCCATCCATCCATCCATCCATCCATCCATCCATCCATCCATCCATCCATCCATCCATCCATCCCTGCCCTCTGGCAGTGGGAGCCATTCCCTGGCTCCTGTCCCTCCATCCCTTGTCCCCAGTCCCTCTGCAGCTCTCCTGGAGCCCCTTCAGGCCCTGCAGGAGACCTCTGAGCTCTCTCCAGAGCCCTCTCTTCCCCAGGCTGAACACCCCCAGCTCTCCCAGCCCTTTCCCTGGCAGGAAGCTTCCACCAGCCCATCCTCCCTGTCCCCCAAGACAAACCCATCACAAACTGGAGCCTGAACTCAGAAACAGCCCAAGTGTGCTCAGCCCTGTGCAAGCTCCTGGGAGAATCGAGGCCACGTCCCTCCCTGACGAGTTCCCAGGAGCTGCCAGAGCTCCTGACACAGCACAAGGAGAGCAGACAGGCACAGGCATGGCTGCAGGGCCATATGCTGCCATATGCCATGGATGCTCCAGAAACCATTCCAAACACCCCACAAAACCCACAGGAGAGTTGTTCCCTGGGGAAGCAGCTCACTCCAAGCCCCAACACGAAGATCTCCAGGTGCACAAAGCAGGTTTAACTCACAGGTTACTACCAGAAGTACGTCATGGAGATGGGAGTCCCAGAAAATAAGTATTAACTAATTTTCACATGAAAACAAGAAGCAGAAGTTGAGGACATAAGAAACCCCCACATTTTAAATAGCAGTGGCCACCACAGTTGGTGCTCACCTCATCCCAGCGCTCAGGGTGGGCAGCTAAATTTAATTACTGGGCAGGTGATGTAATTAATTGAAAGGCAAACACAAAACAGTGGGGATCTCTTCCTTTGGCGTGAAAACCTCGCTGTGCTGCAATGGAAACCGGGGCCAGGAAAATCTGTGTGTGCCCAGCAAATACTGCAGAGCCCTGCCCAGGCTGGGGGGAGCATTCCATGGGAGTTGCAGCAGGGAGAGCACAGCATCATTCCCATGTGGAAATCACACCTGCAGCACAGCCCTGTTTTGTTTTGCTTTAATATCCTCTGGAATTATTAACATCCCCCTTGAACCACAAAATCCATTCCAGCTCCTGCAGTGTTAAACAGGGAGGTCCAGGAGCAGAGAGGTTCAGTGGGACTTTTCCACTAATTCCCACGTGGATGTGGCACTGGAAGCCCAACCAGGACAAGGTTCAGCTCCCAAGGAAATGATTTTCTTGCTGAATCCCCAACACACACAAGGCAGCTGCACAACCGCTTGGCACCGAGTTGTGATTTCAGAATCCAATGCTCAGCAATTATTTCCTTCTATACGTTTGGTAAATTTATTTAAGACAACTCATTAGGTGTCTCAGCAATTTGGAAATTACTAGGTAGTTAGAACTTGTTTTTTTCTTTGGGAATACTAATTGTTAGAAAATAGGGCAATTCTTCCAACATTTCCTGATCTCTTTTTTCTACCCTGGATTTCAAATCTTGCAGTCTATCTCCTTTCTCCAGCTGCCTTCAGTTCGGCACAGATTGTGTTGCTACATTTAAGAAACAGAGTTTAAAAAAAATACTGGTAATATGTATCTCTATTTACTGCCAAAATACTCCCATCTCTTTTGGTAATGTTCAAATGAACATGCAAGGCACAAGATTTTGCTTAGCAGGCACTGCAGGTACACACAAAGCCTGAGGGAGTGGTTAGAGAATAGATGAGCTGCTCTGAACTTTTCCTTTTCACAGGTGAAAAATCCAGATCTTCCTCCACAAAATAACACCCAAAGCTCTTTTCCTGCAGTCTCAGAGCCAAGGGACAGGTGAGGATCACAGCCAGAGGGACAGCCACAAGCTCAGGTGGTTTTCACCCAACAAAGTGATCCAAATTTGAACACACAAACCTTTCAAATTCCATGGTTTTGTTCAGCCACAAAGCAGCCAAGATCTGCCTGGGAACGCTCGGATCTGTGCTTTATTCCAAACGCAGGTTGTGAGACCTGGGACTGAATCAACACCTGAACACCTCCAGCCTGAATTTTGCTTCACCCTCTGCAGCTGGTCCCTCTTTTTCAGGAAAGCTATTCAGCAGTCCCAGGAGAGGAAAAAGGGGCTATTTTTCCATGATAAAAGGCTCCAAACTAAAGCTGACATGGCACAGAGACACTGCTTTATTTTTTCTAATTACTTCAGCTCCTGAAAGCATTGAATGATCTTCCCAAGGCTCTGGGGAAGCTGCTGCTGTTGGGTTTGATGAAACCTGATAATAAAAGTGCACCTGGTATCCTAAATCAGCTCTCCTGTGAGGAGGATGCTCTGTGTCTGTCCCACATAACACGTTGGGAAGGCAAGAAGATTCCATAAGTCTCCAGGAAAAAAAAATAAATAAATTACAAATACTGCCCCCAAACGAAACTTAATCATCCTCCCAAGCACACAGGCATCTGTGGCTGCCATATGTGGTCTGCCACAGCATTCCTTCAGACACGTGGGCTTCAGCCAGGACTGGAACGTCGTGGTGTGCTCCTAAACCACCCTCCAGTCACCCTCCTGTGCTGGCTGGGATGGAGAGCTCCTGCTCACAGGGGTGGATCACTTCTTAACAAAAAATAATCACACCTCCAGCCAGTTCCTTGTTACTGCACCAGGGACATTTAACTTGGGATCTGCAAGAGGATAAGCTCCCATTTCTCCTCTCGTTTCACTCTGTTCCAGTTTATCTCTGTTTCCCTCTTTATTTCATGTAGCTTAGCTTGGTTTGCTCTCCCCAGGGCTCTCCTGTCACCAGGTCACCTTTGGATGTGTTGGAATCTGAAATGCAGGGAACTCCTAGAACTTTGGGCCTGTAAGCCAAAGATTGCAATTAAACACAGGATTTTAAGGATTTGATCTGAGACCTTGGCAAAGGTTTCTAAACTTAGGTGCTACAAGTGAGAATGTGGATTTATAGCTTAAAGTAGAGATACATTAAGTAGAGGAAAGTTGAGAGTTTTAGAGTTTAAGATATAGAAAAAATAAAAGCAGTTACAGAGGTGAACAATGAGTTTGGGATGCAGCACTGCAGGTTTGTGTGCCAGAACATGATTGGCTAAGAAAGCTCACACATGAGTCCATAAGATGAAATATTTAAGGATTGGGTCAAAAACATAAATATCTTTGTCGGCAGTGCTTTATTGGTCAATAGATCCTAAAAGGCCTTGTAACCAAGGGTCTTGTGACCTTCTGGGCCATGCAGTGAAGGTGTGAGCCCAACTCACCCTTCCTGCCTATGCAGAAGAAAAATAAACCACAGCATCTAAAAAACTCAGAGGTCCCATCTCTAACTCATTTGGAATTCCTTCACCAATCCCCATAAGGATGACCTGTGCCAAGCTGGGACTCCTCTCACACACCACAGAATCCCAGAATCCCAGCCTGGGTTGAGTTAGGAGGGACCTTAAATCCCACCCAGTGCCACCCTTGCCATGGCAGGGACACCTTCCCCATCCCAGGTTATTCCAGCCTGGCCTTGGGCACTGCCAGGGATCCAGGGGCAGCCCCAGCTGCTCTGGGAATCCCAGCCCAGCCAGGAATTCCCAATTCCCAATGTCCCATCCATCCCTGCCCTCTGGCAGTGGGAGCCATTCCCTGGCTCCTGTCCCTCCATGCCTTGTCCCCAGTCCCTCTCCCTCACTTTACAATCCCTTCAGGGTACTGGAAGGCCACAGAGAGGTGTCCCCAAAGCCTTTTCTTCTCCAGGCTGAACAAAGGAAAACTTTCAGTTTATTCTCCTGCAGCACCCATTCATTAGCTGAAATGGTTTTTCAACTTCCCAACAAATAAAAGCAGCCCATCTCTTCCAAGCACACACAGAATACTTCAGTCCCCCGAGCAGGGATGTGCAGCACAAGAACCTTCAGGGTATTCTACATGTGAGGAATGAAGTGGAATTTTCCTCAGTGTTGAGAAGATCCTTGCCACCTGTCTGCTTTCACTGCATGCTCTTCCTAATTCCAACAGCTAATTTAAAGAATATACATCTTTTTTTAAGGATTTTGATGATTACAGCGTCCTGATTTTCTTCTAGAGTGGTGTCACCACTTCCCACACCATCAGGCTTTACACAACAAAAATAACCCTGAATATTTATTTTACTTTTTTCAACAGAAGTGGTTTGGAACGTCACAGAATCAGACAGAACCAGACTCCCATCCTCAACAGAATTATAGGAAAATTACTTTGTTTCAAATGTTCACGCTGGGTAGTGAATGGGAAGGAATTGTGACATGCTGGGAGGGCATTGTTGAAATGAATTTCACGCTGCTTAATTTAAGCCAAGCAACTGATGGAGTTTGGGCCTAAGCTGGGTATGTTGTGTTATGTTATGGTTTTAATTAGCTCCTTCCTTCCAAAAGCTTCCAAAGCAGGAGGTTTAGAAGCTGCTTTAAACACTGATAAATGAGGCTTACAAACAGCGAATTTTAATTTTTTTACATTTTGTACTTTCTTTTTTTTTTTTTTTTTTTTTCCAAGGAGCTGCCATGATCTCTGATTACTTTTCATGCAGCAAATCCTGAAATCACTTAACTGCTGAACCTACAAGAAGCTCTTCTGGACTGCTAGGAATCTCTCAGGAAGAAAAAGCCCTAATTTTCCAAGTGCTGTGCAAGCTGTAAATAGCAACTCCTTCCCCCGAGCCCTTGCAATCCAAAAACTCGACGTGCTGAGAGCAAAATACAAGAGAAAGGACATTTTGCTGTCACCTGCTGAGGTAATATTTGAGTGACACTTTATGGTCCTTAATTGCTGTAATCAACCAGGGAGCCCAAGGACTTTCTAGGACTTTGCTGCCCACTGGGAATTCCCAGGGATGGGGTTGGGAATTCAGTGAGCCCAATTCCAGCAGCTCTGAGAGCACTCTGAGCTCACCCACTCCCCCAAAACTGGTTGGTTTTTATCATCACTGCACAAAATGGGGGGAAATATCCCCCCACTGATAATTTTGTTGTTCCTGTATCCGCTCATACTTGGATATTGCTTCACACACTGAAAACAAAACACTGTTGTGAGAGGGATTTGCTGTTATCAGTATTCCCAGGTGGTTTGTGAGGACCAATAGAACACAGGACAAACAACCAAGCAACTGTTATTTTGGGAAATGAGAAGCAGGAACAAATAAATACCCAAGGTTTTCAAAAAATCTGGGGATGCCACTGGCAAAATAGTCTCTCCATGTATTCCCTGCTGGGATAAACGGGAAGGTAGTAATGATAGGTGGCAACACAAATCCACAAGGAGGGAACAGCCAGAACTTTGTGCTGCATCTCAACTCCAGCCACTATAAACCTTTTTTTTATACATAGTGTGAACATATTTTCCCAAATTCTTATGACTATCTGGTCATCAGGGCCCTCAAACCCAACCTATTCTGGGATTTGATGACTGACAGTAACTTAGAGAGTTAAACATTAAAAATTCAAAGACAATTTTTTTATTTTTTAATAACTGCCTCCAGCTTTATCTACAGAAATGGATTCTTAATGAAATATCTTAGGAGAAACAATAGTTTAATATTCCTTCTTGCCAGCAACCAACAAGCATTCCCATCAAGAAAAAATCCTTTAGGAATCACTATCTTACTCACAACTCTTTTGATTTAGCATGAGCAATAACTGAGAAAGACCCTGATGGTCTCATTTTGTGCAAAAACCCCTTCTCCATCCCAGTTCTCACATGCACCAGCAAACACAAATCTGCAGGAGCAAACAGGACAACTTTAATCACCTGGATATTGTTTTTTGCTGAAAGAAGGTTAAAAAAAGCCTTGTCAGGAGAGGAATCTGTCAATCTTGACAAGATTTAAAACCTTTACAAAAGCTTTGCCATTATTTTGGGATACTGTAGCAGAGGTATATCCAGTCTGAAAGAAAATGTCAAAGGTTCTACTGGTGCCCTATAAATCTGCACTGAAATGCAATCAAAAAGGCAGGGAATGGGAAGGATGAGTGAAGTCAGAGCCTGGTCAAAGGTACAGCAAAACATGCAGCAGGAAGAAGGAAAACGTTCTAAGATGAGCAGCCGGAGTAGAAAAGCCCCAAGTAAGGAACTCATCCCAAAACTGGAAGGTGGTGGCTGACATTACCCCAGGTGAGCTCCCCCTGGACAGGGAAGTCCTCACTGACAAAGCCATTCCTCGCATCTCCAAAGAAAGAGAAGGATGAGGGAGAAGGATGTCAATCACAAACCAGGCTGAACTCAGAAGTGCCAAATTCCCTTTCTGCCCTGAACAAAGCAAAGCCCCCAGTACCAAGCTGCTGGTGCTGGCCAGAGCCCTCCCCTGGCACTGCAGCTGCTGGAGCAGAGATTTCCTGTGTGACAATGTGACATGGATCCAGGCACACAAACAGCAGGGCCTGGGGATGGACCAGGCACAGGTCATGTGCCAGTGCATCCCTGGCACTCCCTGCAGGACACAGATCACCGGGAGAGCTCCGCGCTCCAGAATAATTCCCTGCAAGCGCCGGTGCCCTGAGCTGCCGGCAGGAAGGAGAGGCTCCTGCTCAACTCGCATTTCTCTGGTGCTTTTGAGCATGAACTGTTTGTTATTTCCTCCTCTCCGTGCGTTTCCCGTGCCAGGAGCTCTCTCCCTGGAAGCCGTAGTGCCGATGGCTCCTGTGGGATCAGGGCTGCGTTCAGCCGCAGTGGCTGCTGTGCACATCCCACTTCCCCCAGCACAGAGCTGCAGGATGATCCCATTCGGGCTGCTCTGGAGCTGCTCCAGCGTGAGCAGGGCACAGCTCCATGTGCTCACTGCCAGAGCATCCCCCTCCCTGTGCCCAGCAGGCGGGAATGCTGCGGACACCGCAGGCAGCAGCGGGAGCAGTGCCGGGGAGGAGGAGGAGGCGCCACAGCGGCTCCAGCAGCACCTTCCATCCCGCAGGGATGAGCATCCCCAGGGCTCCCACCAAGGGATGAGCCACCACTTCTCCCGTGGGAACAGCCAAACCTTCCTGGGACACGGCAAGGGAGGGGACAGCGCACCTGTCATCATTCCATGGATGTAAGGACAAGGTCTGCTTTGGGCGCCCAGACTCAACTTCCATCCCCAAAGGAGGATCCTTCCCCGGCCCCACCAATGACACACAGCAGAGTGAAGGTACAAAATCCTGTCTCACCTCTCCCTGGAGGCAGAGCTCATGTGCCTCCTTCCCAGGAGCACTGCCCAGAGGAGCTGTGGCTGCCCCATCCCTGGAAGGGTGCAAGGCCAGGCTTGACAGAGTGGAAGGTGACCCTGCCCATGGCAGGGGTGGAGGAGACCTCTGAGGGTCCCTTCTAAGCCAGGCCATTCCATGATTCCTGCATTCCTATGAATGCCCCCTGCACATCCTTTCCAGCAGGGAAGGGCAGAGTGAGCACAGAGCACCACAGGCACAGCCAGGGTTTGAGCTGGCTCCTGACAGACACATTTGTGTCTGTATCTGTCTTGAGCTGCCCTGACACAGCCCCTTCCCCACCTCCATCCCAAAACGTGCAGAGAGCTGCACAAGGCACAGTGCTGACATCCCCAAATTAGTGAAGGGACATGAATAAATGAGAGAAAAACGTGCTGAGCCCTGGGGAGGAGGGGCTGCTCCTCCTGTCCGTGCAGCCTGGCCAGCTCCCTTGGATCTGCCGGCAGGACGTGGCTCATTCCTCCCCCTGGCAGCACCGCTCAGCCAGGCTCTGGGGCAGCAGCACCACTGCAGTGCTGGGCACAGGCACAGAAGGACTTGCTCTAAGAGAAAGGAGTGAAACAAATCGAACACAAATCCCCCCCAGGGCCCTCAGCGCTCCAGAGATTGCAGCAGGACCCAGGCAGGCGGCAGCCACTTGGGAAAGCACTTTGCTGACTGCCTTCCTCAAGTGCTGCGATGGGAGAAAGCTGCTTCAGCTCCCAGCTGCTGGCAAGTGGCTTCTTCTCCTTTCTTTATTTTTGCAAGTAATGCAGCAACTGCACTTGGGTGAAAAGGCAAAGGGAGGAATTATTTAACAGCTGAAAGAAACGTGCAGCCATCAGGACTTTTGGGCTGCACTTCATTGAAATACATCAGTGCAGCTCCTCTGAAAGCTACATTTGGTTTTATCCCTCTGCTCAGCTCTGGCCCCAAATTTCAGATTTAAAGACACACATATATCTGTTTCAGATTGGTTTGAAAATGTTCAGCAAAACCAGCCTGAAAAGCTGTGATGCCTTTGGAGAGATCTGTTCACTGATCAGTTCTCAGCTAAACAACACTACAGTGTTTGTATTTATTTGCACTGTTGTGGTTGTTACTCTGAGGATACAGCTGGGATTTCTTTACCTGTAGGAGATCAGATCATCCAGAAGAAAGGCGGACAAGCTTTATGAATAATTACATGTTGTTGTGGAATGTAAAACATGCAATTCTGATACCAAAGAGATCTCATACATCTTTTATAAATTAAATTCTCGCTTGTGAAGGAAGACACAAAATATCTGTGCAAAGCTACATCCCTTTGAAGGCATCTTCCCCCTCAGCAGGTACCGCCTGCATGCAGAGAAGCTGAATAAGAAATCACAGGACAGAGCCTCCTCCTGCAGACAGCACAGAGTCTGTGGAATCTGACGGGCTTGTGTGTTATAGCCAGAGGATGCTGACAGAAATTGTGGCTGTCCTGTCTCTGGAAGTGTCCAAGGCCAGGTTGGACAGGGCTCTGGGATGGTGGAAGGTGTCCCTGCCCATGGAACTGGATGGGCTTCAAGGTCCCTTTCAACCCAAACCAATCTGGGATTCTAAGAAAGCCAACAAAAAGGAAAGATTCCTATATGGTATATTCAGTACAGAGTAGGGAAGCTAAACTTTTAACAAGGTTCTTAAATATTCTAACAGACAAAACATCTTCAGCATCAGCACTAAAAGGACATCCAGTGGCAAGTCTGAAGGCCTGAGCCAACTTCTCAAAACAACTTGTATGTACCCACCAGCAGTGCATGAATTTTGCATGTGTAAGGGGAAACACTGCAGTGCGTGACTCCTCTCCTCCCAGCCTCCCACTCACAATGGATGTTTACATTGATCTATTAAAGGGAAATGTCACTTAATGCATTCCTGGAATGAATCTGCTCCAGGCAGAACACGGGAGCTACTCAGCAATGTACTCCTGCACTTACTACCACTCTGCTCCTTGAGGCAGCAAGAAAACATCAGCAGACAGCTGTAATTAGCATGGAAAAATGGAGGGAGGCAAAGTATAACTCATTTGTCTGTTTTTCCATCCGTCAATACCCCCTTCATTTTCCAATAAGTGATCGGTAACAAGTGCAGAGCTCCAACATTCCCGGTTTATGGTGTGCAAAACCATCTGGAGAACATTTTACCTAGAACAAGCACCACAGTGAGGATAAAGCTACTTCTCTTACCTGTCAGAAACTTTGGAAATAGGTACGTTGAAGCAGTTTTGTCTGTTCCAACAGACACTTCAGTGGCGCCTTTTAGTTCAAGTAACACTGCTTACAGAACATGAGCTGGCAGCTTGGCTGTGTCCCACACTGGAGAAGCCTTCCCTGAATCCAGCTGGACCTCGTGGGCAGGTGAGTACAGCCACAGCTGCAGAATCCCAGCCAGCTGCTCTGTGGTGTCCCTTGGACACTGATTTCGTGGGATCTGTCACCCCTGGAGTGTGGCAGCTTTGTTCCTGAGCTTTATCACACAGAGGCCTCTCACAGCTGCCAGAGGCTGGGCCAAGCTGCCACTGGCTTTTTTAACTCGGTGAGATTTTCCAGTTATTGGTCATAATTGAAACATCCCTGCCCAAGGGTGATGCTGGGGCTTGTTTTGTCAGGACCTGATGAGCTCAGCACTAATTGTCCTGGAACATAAACTTTTATCACGGTATCTCATGGCCTATATATCACAGATTAAGTGGTGATTTGTCAGAGCACGTCGTTTTCCCAAGCAAGAGAGAGACACTCTTCAGGGAATCCACCAACCACAGTGGGAATGGGGGTTAAAATATTGCTAAGAAATCGTGCAAGGAAAGCAGACATTTATAAAGCAGCAGCACAGGGAGTAACCATTAGAAACATGATTTTAATTTTATTCTAAGAGATTAAAGGCTGTGATAAAGTTTGAACTGTTAGGCCAGGGGTGTTCAGGTTGTACCTGGCTCTGTGAACAGGAGAAGGGCCAGGGAGGATGCCCTGGCCACCTGAGCCTGGAGCCTGCCCCATGAGGGCTGAGGGCTTGCTTCTGGCCATAAAGGACATTGCTGCTGGAAACAAAATGCTGCAGCCTCCTCCACACCGAGAGCACCCGGCAGAGCACCCACAGCAACACTTCCCAAGGGAACAGGACGTCTCTGCCACTGCCATCACTGACTGTGGTGCCACACCAGCAAGGACACACGGCCCCTGGGAGGAAGCAGAGAGCACAAATGAGCTGAGCAGAGTCCATCTGCAGGGAAATGTCCCAGCACTGGGAAAATCCAAGGGAGAACTCACAGGGAAAATGTCTTTGGTATAAGCAGAATTCTCCTAGAAGAGAAAGGCTTGTGAAGTTTTATATGAAGCATTAGCAGCTTGTTCAAACACCACTTCACCACTCCAGTACTCAGCACGATGATAGGGAGCAGTTTTTCCTCATGATTTCTGCCTTGTTGCCATAATAAATCAAATCCCTGCCAGGCTGCATTCCCCATGCTGGTGAATGCAGCACAACCAAATAGCTCCATTTCTGTAACTTATGGAGCCTCTGTCCTATGGGACTTTTATAGGGAAAGAAAACCCAAATGAACCAAATCAGAAGAGCAGCCCCTTGTCCTCCTCTCCCCTGCCCTGGTGAAAATTAAAACCCTCCTGAGGAGCAGAGCAGAGCCTGTGGCCACCACAGGTGCCCCTTCTGAGTCCTCTCCTCAGGACACTTCAAACCCCTTCTGACAAGGTTTTAAACAGAAAAAGCAGATTTACATCCTGTGCTGTGCATTCACAAGTTCAGGCATTGCTGCCTCCCCCAGCTCTCCGTGGCTGGCTCTGGACATTGGAATATCCTCCGAATCCAAAATCCAGTTTACTTGATCAGTACTATGGGGCAGACAAAGCTGCGCTCCACATATTGCACCTGAATGGATATTTATGCTGAGATATGAAAAGAAGGAAAGAACATGGCAAAAGCAGACACTCTAGAGCTGAAACCAGTTCACTGTTGGCATGAAAACCAGTGACAAAGCACTGTGGAAAAATACAAAGCAGGAGCTGAGGAGAGGCTGCAAGCAAATCCTGACACCACCTGTGATCCCTACGGAACTCAGCACCCCGCCAGCTAAATGACATTTTGGAATTAATCACTGGATTCCAAATGACCATGAGCAGTTGTCCTGTTTGTAAAGCAATCTGCATTTGGGTAAAGTGCTGATTTGGAAAATCAGGCTCTCCTATCTTTATAAATGCATGCTCCAAGGGAAAACATCCAACAGCTCAGGGTCTCCCAAGCAGAGCATGTTTTTGGGAGATAGGAAAGCAAGCCATGGCATCAACAAATCCTAGGTTAAGCTTCTTCCCTTGTTATGTATTATTTCTGTGATGTGCTCCTTCAGCACCAAGAGCCACACTCCTCCCTCCAATGCCCTTGAGCCCAGGGAGAGCTGCTTCCACTTCCCAGCAGCAGCATTTCCTTAAGCACCGGGCAATTTGGAGAGCAATCTGCAACCCAGGAGCAGCACGGTGCTGAGAGGGCCCTGTGGCTTTGGCTGCACTCCACAGCCAGCCTGGAGCTCAGCAGGAGGAATCCAAAAGCAGGATAAAGCCACAGTTCATCACACACCTTGGTGCTCCACGTGAACTCACAGTTTTAGCAACCACACCCTGCACCATCAGCTGAGCTCTGACCTGCAGCTGGAACTGAAAACACAAAATTATCTATTTTTGTTACCCATTCCTCATTATGTCTCTCATTTAGATGGCTTGAAGCTTTTATCTTTTTTTTTTTTTTCCCATTTAATTTCAATGTGTTTCTGGTATTCCAGTATAAAAGAAGCACCTCTATGGAAACAGCAAGCAGCAATTTATAAAAATGACTTATGATTCTTCCTGAGTGTTTTATTTGACTACTATACTATCAAATCACAATGTGGCATTTAAGGAACAGAAGATCTGAGTCACACAGAAAACCATCCTCACAAGAGCACCGAGCAAGGCAGGCATACCTAGTGCTGTAGTAGTAGAACTTTGGATATTTTAGGAGGAAAATCTAAGCAAAACCACCCCAGCAAACCCCCAAACAAACCACCTTGCAGCCTCTCAGGCAGCCCTTTCCACACAAGATAAATATCAGGCAGCTGATGATTCATTAGTCAAGGCAGTCTATTAGGGGCTAATAGAAACGAAAACAGATTTGAAACTGTCAAAAACACAGAAGCTCTGACCATGTAAAAGCCAGATTGCAATGAGAATCCAGGAGACATAATGGGCACAGGATAATCTCTTTTTGTTGGAAAATATTGATTGTTGTCCCAGTCAAGGCAGAGCTTAGCACACATTTGAAATTAAAAATCCAACATAAACAAGCAGCAAGCAGATAAGTGGTCAGGGAAAAGATCCTGCATGCCTAGGTCCTGACATCCCCCAGCCTTTTTGGATTCAACATCAGGAGCTGCACTAATTGGAAGGGGCAAATTCAGAACAGTCAAGCCCAAAGAGAAGCAAGAGAAGGGTGTCCAGCAAACCAACAGCACTGCAAACACTGCTCCCAGTTCACATTCCTATCCACGGCAAAAATCTTTCCCTGGGAGGGTGGGCAGGCCCTGGCACAGGGTGCCAGAGAAACTGTGGCTGCCAAATCCCTGCAAATGTTCAAAGCCAGGCTGGACAGGCCTTGGAGCAACCTGGGACACAGGAAGGGGTCCCTGCCTGCAAAATCCATCAAGACATGTAAAATAACCACCAGATCTCAACTACCAACCTTCAGCTTGACAATCTCACAGGTGCCCTGTGGACATGACAAACCCAATAACCACTGACACCTTTCTAACCAACCCACTGGAAGTCCCAGGTTTTATTTGCAGCTGGATAAAGCCTCTGCTTGCTCTCAGCTGCCTGTTGTACAAAGATGTTCTACAGAATGAACTGGGTGTTGCAGAACCCAGCACATGATCACTGAAGAGACAGCATGAAAAACACTTTGAAATACACATTTTGATTGTTACTCAACCCACAACAACTGAGACGTACAGAGCAAGCAAAACCCACCCTTCCTCCCCCTTTAGCAATCAGAGGCACCAGACACAAATCCAATCAATATTTGGATATGAACTTCCCTACCAAGGTTTGTTTTTCTATAATCACTTTTTCTGCTTGAGCAGCACACTCAGAGATCTTCCTGTCTCAGGTGCCATGAGAAAAGTGTACACTGGCAGCAGAAGGAATGGCAGTTTGAGGAGCAATGTCACTGAAAAAGCAGGGGAGCACAGTGTCCTCAAAATGCTGTGCTGACCATTCACACGGTGAACAGAATGTGTTTCCCCACTATTCCCATCACCTTTTTCCTAAAAATTCTCAGCAATGCTCTCAAGAATAGTATGGAGTAACTGGAGACAAACCCTATTATAATGCACCACCACACACAGTCCTGCTCATGGCAAGCTGGGACCAGTAATTACCTGGGCTGATCTCACTGGTGCTTAGTCCCTATAAACACCAAAGGAAAGAGGAAAGACCCCTTTCAGAATGTCAAATACTTCTGTGGGTATGAATCCCACCACAGGGGTTTGTCTAACTCTTGGTGACAGAGTCTGAACTTGCCCAGAAGGGCATCACCCTGGCTCATGCAGCCCCACAGCTAAGTCCTGCTTCCCTGAGAGCCCACTCTGGTACCAGCAGGAGGAGGGGGGCTGTGGATGCAGGGATGGGAATTGCCAAGGGAAGCCAGGCAGGGTTAGATGCACATCAAACAGCTAAAAGAGGTCGAGGAAAGAAGGTGCATCTATGGCTCAGGAGAGGAGGATATGCTGGGGAAAGAGCAAGTAAGTCAAAGCAGTTACTGAAAAAAATCTACTGCAACAGGGATACACAGGGCAAGCAAAGCCACCTTGCCATCTCCTGTACGGGTCAGAGGCACCACTTGGAAATCCAATCAACAGGAACTTCCCCTCCACAATCCCCGGTGGAAGATGAAGGCGTGAGAGAAATGTCTTTTTAAATGGCTGGGACAGGAGGAGGCAGAGCCGCCCCGGCTGGGAAGCACAGGATGACCAGGGGAAAAGGCACGGGGCTGTCACCGGCTCCTGCGGCTGTCACCGGCTCTTGGGGCTGGCACCGGCACCACGCAGCGCTGGCACCGCGCCCTCCCTCTATTCCCGCCCCTCCCAGCGCTGCTCTGCCCCTCGCTGACCCCACACCGGCCCCTCGCTGACCCCACACCGATCCTTCACTGACCCCACACCAATTCCTTGCTGACCCCACAGCAGTCCCTCGCTGGCCCCACAGCGGCAGCCCCTGCTCGCTCCCTGCCGGCTGCAGAGCCGAGCTGACCCCACACAGCCGTCCCCATGCCCGCAGCTCCTCCCAGCCACCCCATAACGCAGTGAAGCAGCCCAGATAAAGCCTCAGGTGCTGACAAGCCTGAACCTGACACCCCGAGAGGCGAGGAAAGGTGTTTCACATGCCCAGGTGCTGCTCTGAAGGGATAAATAGAAGCCAACGACCCCAAAGGGGCTGTTCTGACAGTTCTGCAGGCGCAGAACACTGGCCCCAGCCAGGTTTTGCTCCTGGGGCTGCCATGGACTCTGTATCACAGGGGACTTGTTGCTAACTTCTGTAGAGAATTTTTACATGCAATGCTATTCCATTTTACATGGAAGAAAAAAGTGATTTCTTATGGGAAGGTTTCATTGAAGTCTGTTTCTGAAAAACGTGGAGTCTTTCCCAAAATTCAAGAGAAACTCTGGACTGGCCCATAGAGCAGCATTCCAGTCTCTCCCCACCACAGACACACGACAGTGAGTTCCCAGCAAAATTCATTTATTATTTGCTTGCCATGGGGATCTCACTGCCTTAAGCCCCTGTGCTAATGGGCTTTTATATCCTCTTGTGATCAAGAAGGTGAAATGCTTCCCTACAAGCTTTAATTCCCAAAAGGCTGACCCTGTTTAGAGCTACCAGAAAAATTTTTAAAAAGGCCTAAAAATCAAAAAATCACAAGGCAGGACAACAAGCAAGGGAAAAATCTTCAGTGGGAAGATGTTTCTCCCTGGAGTGATGCCCTCTCCATCTTTCTGTGCTCCTGACAAGGACACCTGTCCCTGCAGAACTTGTTCACTTCCATATCCCTGCACCTCTTTTCCCAAATGTGGAAATGACTTTTTGTCTACAGTCGCTGGGAGTTTTCCTCAGCCTCAGCAGTGTAATTTTCCTCCTCCAAAAAGCTTCACACCAGCTACTGCATCATCTACTTCACGTTAATCATCACAGCTGGTAATGGACTGTAATACCATGCACACACTCATTTCTTTATATATCCATCAATAAAAATGGTATTTTTGCTTGTTTTATACATATGTACACACACAAACACATTATGATAAGAGATGCTGTTACAAAAATCATAGAAATATCTGTTCACTGTTAAGAAATGTTTGTTGCTGAGCAGCAAATCAGGAGAGATTGGATATAAATTTTACAGCACCTTTCCAAAAGTGAGCATGTTTACTGGGGATAAGTGCCACTCACTGCCCATTCACGTCTGCCTTTAATGCAAACGCAGGCTGCGTTCTGCACGCAGGGCTGGAGGGGCTTTAGGAAGGCAAATGCCCACTTTAGGCGGCCGTTCCCGTGCTAGTGACTCATGGGGCTGTGGTTTATTCCGTGCTGCAATCAGCAGCGCCCTCGCTCCCGGCTCCCGGTGCTCCAGGGGACGAAGGAGGATCCGAGCCGGGGCTGCTCCAGCTCTCCAGCTGCAGGATGAGCCTTCCAGGTCCTAACCCAGAACAATGCAGAGGCCCTGCTGTCATCTCGGCACGCTGCTCGCAGTTATTTGCTCTGCACCGCAGGGAACCAGAGTTCCACCACCACTCCTTTTCCACCGTCTCCATCCTCTCCCTGGCTCCCCTCTGGCCAGAAAGTGGCACTCATGTGACCCGTCCCCACTACCTGTTTGCCAGGCTATTGTCTCAGCAGGCATTCCCAATCCCTGAATCAGGAGCTAAAATAATAAAGTTTAATGTTTTCAGCAAGTGGCTCGGCAGCATAGAGCAAACAGACACCTGGGGAATTTTAACTGCTTTGTGCCTGAGCCTTTGGGGTTTATGGCCTCCAGTTTTTCCATACAATTGGGAGATCCAGATTGCTTTTAAGATTTGGGGTGTTCTTATTAAGAAAAGGGAGGTTCTCACACATTCCTGTGACTCTGGAAATTAGGTCTATCAAAAGCATTCTCAATTACAGAGAGGCTGTAAAACTGCAACAGCTGTAAAACTGCATCATCATAAACTGTTCAACTGAGTATTAGGGAATCTGGAAATGACTTCTTCATCCCACTCCTTCCGAGTGGACATCTAAGGACCAAGTTCCTCTCATCCATAAACACAATTCTTCCAGCACAAACCCTAACCCAGATGTTTGTGCAACAGGTGCCATTAAAGATGCTTTTCCCAAATAACATTTTTGGAAGAGATCACCAGGGTTTACTGAAATATGAACTAAACCACAAGAAATTCCACCTTGCCATGAGAAAGAACTTCTTTCCATGGAGGGTGGCCAAGCACAGGAACTCTGTCCAGGGAGGGTGTGGGGTCTCCACAGACATTCCAGACCCACCTGGATGCATTCCTGTGTCACCAAGTCCAGGTGACTGACTTAGTAGGGGGTTGGACTGGGAGATCTCCAGAGGTCCCTTCCAATCCCCAGGGGTTCTGGGAGTGCATGGAGTTGAGCATCTTGGAAGCACCTTCAAATCCAGCACACATTTACCTGCATTCTCCGATGAACTTTCATAAATGACACATTTCTTCTACACCAACCACTATCCAACAACTCAGTTTTCTCAGCCCTAATTCTGCCCTTTTAAATTGTCTTCTTAAGAGAACAGTTAGACTTGCTGAAAGACGTTAAACCAGCACAAGGCAGACTCGGGATGGAGAAAGCTCCCAAGGACTCACAATTTGCCTGGGTTACAGAAACATCCAGCTGGATCCCAAATCACATCCCTAAAGGAACCAACACACTCATCTGCACAAGCCTGGCAGCTTGTGAGCAGCAGCAGGAGAGAGAACCCAAGGAAGAGTTAACGCACACATACTAAAAGGGCAGGAATTTCTAAATTGAACCAAAGCTTTCCTCGTCCCTGGAAGTGTCCAAGGCCAGGCTGGACAGGGCTTGGAGCAACCTGGGATGGTGGAAGGTATCCCTGCCCATGAGATGAGCTTCAAACCCTTCCAACCCAAACCATTCCAGGCTTCTAAGCAGCAGAGTTTTGAAATCATTCAAACATCCAGTTCAGAAGGATTCCAACACACAGTATTTCCTCTCAACATGGTGCACTACATTAATGACAAATTTTCCCAGTTGTTGTTCCTCTCTGCCTGCAATAAAGGGATGCTAAAACGAGTGAGGTAACACTTAAGTGGGATCACACTTCCAGACCAACACTGACACAGGCAAGAAAAAATTCCTCATCCGAAGCCCTCCAGGACCCATCCATTCTCCTGAGGACACCACATCATACCATACATACGTCTGCATTGACGTACACTCTATATTATGTTGTTATCTATGTATTTTACGAGCTGTCCACACCGCCTTACGTAACGGATCCCTGTTTAATATGGAGCAGCGTGTCCATGGCCGCGGCAATGCCGGCCGTTCTCCGGCGTGCCCAAAAACACCCCAAAACCCCACTCGGCCACCGGCGGGGAACGCTC
Organism: Diglossa brunneiventris; assembly: GCA_019023105.1. Lineage (NCBI taxonomy): Eukaryota > Metazoa > Chordata > Aves > Passeriformes > Thraupidae > Diglossa > Diglossa brunneiventris. The sequence goes on from CM032360.1 coordinate 37,743,430, forward strand.
CCGAACCGCGGCGTCCGACCGCGGCACCGGGGGCTCCGTGCTACCAGAGACCCGTTTTGTGAGGGGTGCCGGGGAGGGAGAAATCCCCAGGGAACCACGGCAGCCCCGTCCCGGCATCTCTGGGGCAGCGCAGGGTCACCCCGCGGCGCCGCGCCCGCAGCACGGACACCCAGCCCGCCCGTGAGGGCCCCCCGCCCCGCGCCCGCGGCACTCACCGCCTCCGAGTCTTCAAACCCATGCAGGTACAAGTTGTCGTACATGGAGAGCCGGTGCGGGGCCGGAGGGCCGGGGAGCGCGGCGGCGGAGCGCGGTGAGGCGGCGGGGCCGAGCTCCCTGAGCGCTGCGGCGGCGCCGCCTCCCGCCGGCGCCCCCCCGCCTGCCCCGCTGCTTCCCGCCCGCCGCGCCGCCGCCCCCCATTGGCTGAGCCGCGCCGCCGCCGCCGCTCCATTGGCTGGGACGCGCCGGCGCCGCCACGCGATTGGCTGGGACGCGCCGGCCGCGAGCAGCGCTGCGCGCTGGCGCCGCCTCACGGCGCCTCACGGGCTGATGGCGGCGGCCGCTGTGCCCCCGGGGGCGGCCAACACGGCGGCGGACGCTTGCTTATTTGTAATAAAACTGGTTTGCAATAAAACAAAACCGTATAGTCTAGAGAAGACTGAGGTAGGATGTCATTAATGCATACAAATATCTCCAAATACGCTGGCGCCAGGCTGCATTCAGTGGTGTCAGTGACAGGTGGAGGAGCAATGGCCATAAAATAAAAGTGCCAGCTCAACATGAGGAAAAACATCTTTCCATGAGGGGGGCAGAGCACTGGAACTGCTGCCCAGGGAGGGCTGGAGTCTCCAGGTCATTCCCAACACCTGGACAGATTCCTGTGTCACCTGCTCCAGGTCACCCTGGCTGGACTGGTCCCTTCCAGCCCAACCCGCTGATTTATTTACAATAAAATACAAGAGTTAATAAAATAAAATAATAAAATAATGAATCCAGGAGTTAAATACAGCCTTTCTTCTTCAAGACTCCAGAGAACAGCGGGTGGTTTCCAAAAAAACCATCCCTCCACCCTCCAACAATATTTGGAAACCCTGAAGCCACTAAGACTAAACAGTAAGAATTAACAGAAAACACACATACACAATGTCTGGAAATAAGAAAACCAAATCCAAACCACCAAGAATTAGAAGAACAGAAGTGTGAACCCGATTTACAACTAAATTAAGAAACAAAATCTCTAAACAGGTTCCTCCTGGAGCTCTACAAATTAAACTTCTGGTGTAACACTACGTGATTAAAAAGTCAATAAATAATTAAACACTAATGAAAGAACTAATTTACAATTTACTTCCTACTCTTATTAAAACAATTACTTAAAATCTCATCTTGAGTGCAATCTCATCCACCACCGCAGTTTCACAAATGCTTCCTATTTGTGTTTTCCATTTGCTTCATCCACTTTTCCTTCCAAAAGCTTCCATCAATTCTGCAAAATTAACACTAATCCCACGGGAAGTGTCCAACAGACACCTGAAGCAAAGCCAAAGGTCTTATTCTTGTGAATATTCCCATATTCACAGTTTCTTACAAATTCAATGGAAGATTCCCCAAAGTTATGCTAAGTCTTATTCCCAATTTACTAATTCTGATGGAAGAGGATCTCAGTTTCTAAAATGGTCTTTAAAATGTTCATAAAACTCCAGTCCAGGAGTTAATTTTTGCAGCCTGTTCTACAGACTTCTTGAAGATTTGTGATGTTCCAGATTGAAAGAATCAACTACAAGAACCATTGGTCAGCTCAAATTATAAAAAGCTGTGAAATCACAAGATGAAGGGAAAGAAGTGAACTTCACAAAGATTTGTAATAAAACAATTCAGAAATCAGGGGAATCACTATTTGATTTCCAGTCCTTACATTTCACACTGTCCTTTTTAAGACACAGAAGTTATTAAAAATACATATTTAATGACTCAACTCAAAAGGCTCCTAAAAGATGCTATAAAAATATAATTCCCTGTAATACAGAGGAATTCTAAATCAAAGACTGTTTTGAATATTATGAGGTAATTTATCCAAGAAACACACACTGAGGTGAGGGAAGAAGACACCCAGCTCTTTCAAGTTGACTGAGAAGTAATATAAATATAATAAATGTGCTAAGGGAACAGGGGGCTGAATGGAGCTGATGTTATCCTGCAGGGAATTCCACTGTTCAGGCCACTGGCCAGCACTACAGGAACAACCTGCTGAAAACATGCAGTGGCTAAAGAATTGAAATGAGCCTTGGTAAAGTCTAACCTTTAAAAAATGTCGTTTTTTGAATGGCTTCAGTTGATGCATCATTCCTTTTTTTAAATAGCATTCATTTATGATGATAATTGGAGCCCACAACATATTTACAAGGGCACAGGAGATTTTGAAAGAGATGTAAACAAAGACCACGAGTCATCCAAAACTTTTAATGCCTAAAAAATCACTGAGAATATAACCCAGTCTAAAATATCTTCAGGTTGGAGGTGGGGGAAAGAGAAGAGCTTGAAAGTCAGAATACTTTGAGTATCCACAGTCCTCCAAAAATACTTGGCTTCCTCCAAATACTCAGCTGCCATTAGAGATTATTCACATCCTCTTTATTTTTAATTAGAGTACAAAGGAAATCTCTCTGAGACGTGCATCCATCTATCCCAAAATATCCATTATTTAGTCAGTCCTGAGCTACCCAAATGTGGGAGCACTGGGGTGTTTTTTTCCGAGGGCGTGAATACAGAACCAGAGAAAATTTTATTTCCAGCCCGATCTAATGATTCCTCAATCAAATGACAGCACTTGTGTGGTTCTTTCAGGAGCTGGAGCAATGAACTATTTGCATAAACACACTGAAGAGCTGCTGGAATAAATAAATGTGCAGGATCCAGATTGCCAAGGCGAGGGAGCGCCTCGGCGCCGCACTGCACCAACCGGGATGGGAATCAGCAACTTCTCCTTCTCCCCACTCCAGCAAATCCCTCTTCCACCTGGGATCTCACCGAGGGGAGCAGCAGCACTGCCTCCCTTCCTGCTGCGCTGGGGAAGCCACAGCAATGTTAAACCTGAAGCAGCAAAACCCCAACACAGCCACGTTCTTGATGGCCTCTCCCTGCTCGCGCACAGTCCTGGATTCCTGACATTACTCAGAGATAATGAGGCAAACCCCTTGCACATTAGCAAGGAGCATTAGTGGTTGCATTAAGAGCAGCCTTGGATATGGATCCGCTCCTTCCAGCACACAGTGGGCTCCAAAACCCACAGTCCCCATCAGCATCCTCCCCATCAAACACAAACTTTGGGTTTCATCTTGCGCCGCCTGGATTCCGGGGCCTGCTGTGGAAAATTGCTCTCCCCTACGGAAAGCTGCTCTTGTTGCCATCAGCAGAAGAGCCCAGGGATGGATTTCAGTGATGGGAAGGGAAAGGACCATCAGCAATCTCCAGCAATCCACCTTGCCTCCATCTGTGGGAAGGAGGCCAGCTCCTCACTCTCCTAAATTACTTGGCACAGCCTCACTCCTTGCCCCTTCTCCCTCTAAAGCAATTTCCCTGCCTCTCTCCCTCCTCCTCTGTTTTATAATAGAGATTAGATAAGAACCTGGTGCAGTGACAGCAGCTTCTGCCCTGGGTGGAAGCACAGCCAGGAGAACCTCCTGAGATCCCTCTATCCCTGCTTTCCAGCAGAATGGGATTCATGGCACTTGGAAGTCCTTGAAGCCAGCAAAGGAATAGGGATTTATTTCTCTTCCAAAAGGTTGTGCTGTTTGGGATATATCCTGGCACAGAGGATTCGGTGAATTTCAGGGTTTTATTCAAACACACTGGGTGGACGGCGTGCTTTAATCCTTGGAATTTCAAGTAATAAATTAGTCTGGTCTAATTTGACAGTTCTTCTGGAGGAAGCGAGGTGCCACCTATCCTAAAACACATTTATCTGACACTGTTATGTAAAGGCTGCTATAATTAAAGAGTGTGAAGACTCGGTTGTCACTTCCTCTTGGTTGGAAGCACCTCCAGTGAGAGGTAACTGGGCTACATTTGTAGGTACCCTCTATATTTAACGAGCTGTGAAATGCCTCTTTCCCAGGCACTGTGGAGACCTGCAGGATGCCAAGGCCTTCCAGAGGGGTTTTCACAGGGAAGAGAGGATGATCCCAGCTCCTGAGGCAGGCAGGGCGTGCTCCAGGGGTTTAACAGCTCCAGCCAGCTCCAGCTGTGGCTTCCACTGGAGCACAGGATTGAGCAAAATCCCAAATCACCTCGAGAACAGCCCTGTGTGAGGGAGGGATCCCTCTGGAAGATGGGGAGCTTGGAATGAAGTGTCAGCAGGATCCATGGGCAGTCACAGGGATATCTCCATGGACACCGACCCCTCCAGCAGCTCCCAGGCTGCTGAGAAGGTCCAAAACATCGAGTCACACCCCAGCCACACCACCCCAAAAAGCCAGAGTGGATTTGTGGCTGGAATTCTGTCAGATTTCCTTGCTGGAAGGGAGATTGGGAGGGGTTCTGTTTTTTAGGGGAGATACACGTTTTTATCTGCCCTGCCAAAAACCATCTGGGCCAAAGGATTAAGCACTTGTTTTATTCCTTATTTTAAGCTCCTCTGCTTTCCTTATGAATGCTAATCAATCTCCTTAGCTGCCATAAGTGCTGATGCTGAGTTTCTGTGCAACACTTCAGCCTGCAACTGCTGGGATGATGGGAAACGCTCTCTAAAAGCCAATTACAAACTTTATGGGAAGCTGCTGCTGTTTTACCTGAGCAGGGAAAGGCACCAGGGCATCCTGGAAACCCCATCAATAGTGGAACACACCCACCAGGGCTGCATCATCCCCCTGGGACTGGAAACAGCCCAGCTGCAGGGAGAAGGGGCTCTGGAAGTGTGCTGGGAATGCCAGGACATCCCATCACCGAAGATCCAACCTCCACAGAGCAAGGAACTGAAAGGTTTTCCAGTCTCAGAACAGGCAAACAGCCCAGAGAGCCCCTGGTCGGTGTTAATTTCCCAGATGCATTTAAACATTTGCAGTTTTATCAGTGCACACTCACGAAAAGATTGCTTGAAATGTATTTTTGATAAATTATGATTATCATGTAAGAGTTCTTTGGAGAAAACAAAGCCTTGAGTGAGCAAAAAGACAACCCTGCAAGCTACAATGAAATTCCAGCTTCTGTAAAATACAGGATCTCATGCAGGTTTTTTTTCTTCAGCTAAACTGGTAAAACTACACGTTTTATTTTGTTTTTAGGCTCAAGGAGTAGGGCAAAGGGTGTCTTTAAAAGAGTCAGACACAGAGCTTTTAAATCTCAGTGCTAAGAAGAATTTGCTGCTCTTGTTAAGAGGTTAAAAGAATAAATAAATAAATAAATAAATAAATAAAATAAATAAATACTAGACAGATACAGCTCAACTTCATCCCCAGTTTGCTGCTTCCCCTTGGGACTTTACAGGGATGCCTTGATGAGGCTGCTGATTTTATTGCCTTTCCCTCTGCTTTATAATCCAATTACCACAGGCTGCAACACAGCACGTGGAATTCCATGGCAGGGGATGACAGGAAACTCCTCAGTTCCCTGCAGTAGATTTCCACCACTCCTGTCCAAGTGGAGAAACTGATCCAGAAATAACAGATCAATGAAGGAGGAACCACTTGTCCAACCTGATTTCTTGAAATATTTAAGCAGAGTACTTGGGAGCTGAGTTGAGAAGAACAAATATTCCTGGCTTTAGCTCTGCATATTTAAGTGAGCTGTGCTCCTTCCTGTAAAGTCTCTGGGAGACCTCTCCTTATGTACCTGCTGAAACGATGACTCTGGGATGTTCTCACCATCCAGGAGCACAACACACAATCTGTGGAAAAATCCTGAAAATGATGACTCCTCATCTTCCTTGCAGGACTGCCCTGGAACATGTAAAAACCCTATTTGCTGCTTTTCCCAGCTTCCACAGAGATGGGCTAACTGAGAGGTGTTTTAAAAGATTTTATTCCCTTATCAGTCTCGATGAAGGGTGAGACACAAGAGCTGTAAAACTCAGCACCATTCCATCAGAAGCCACCCTATTTCCTGGTTACAATCCCTTAGGAATGTTTTTCAGCCTGTTAGCTTTTGCCACACACTGCTGCTATTAATCACCTATATTTTTTCTAACACTGATCACCTATATTTTTACCCCACATGGTCCTTTTACAATGCATCTTTCACAGTTCTAATTCTCTAAAATATCTAGTCTTTTTGCAATGCCATATTTTGAAACTTGTTGAAACTAGCAAAAACCCCTATTTCTGTGTTTCTAATGTTTCTCCATTGGAGAGGTTCATTCCCTTCCACTGACAATTCCTGAAGATTTCCAGGAGAAGGACTCAGTGTCACCATGATTTTTTAGGATTTTCTAAGCCTTCTGATGTTTACATTCTTGTAACAAACTTTCTCACACACTTTATGTAAATAACTTATTGTTTTGCATTCTTTTATGGAGGAAGAGAAATTTGATGGACTGTTGGTCTGTCCAGTGTCATCGGAGAGGTGGCACTGTCACCCTCCAATCCACGGGCACTTTTGGAAATCTATAAATGTTGGAGTCAGAAATTTAAAAAACTCTCTTTTACCTTGAAAAGAGCAGCGTGTCCTCGGCGTTTATTTCGTGTCCTAGAGACAGACTCAGAGTCTTGCCAGCAAGCTGGGATGGCTCAAAACAATCACTCAAAAGCCAACACATCCCCGTGTTGCTCCCTCTGCAGGGACACCTGAGCCAGGTCTGCTCCAGGGACAGCAGTGACTCAGGACAGGACAAGAATTTGGAGATGCCTGGGCACTGCCATCCTCCCCAGAGCCAGGAGGGAATTTGAGATGATCAGAGCCATCCCTGTGCTGCTCAGGGTGAGGAACACCTGCAGTTCCCACTTCGTTCATTCGGCATCTCCCAGCACCCAGCAGCTCTGTGTGAATCCTTCACAAAGCCCAGGCACTCAGAAAGGACTGAAAATACCTCCTGCCTTTGCCTTCCAAAGGAGAAAAATGTCATTCCAAAAGTCCTGCAGCAGCAGAGCCCATCTTTGTGCTACAGATCTGACAACCATGTGCAGTTCATAGAATCTCAAAATCCCAGAGTGGTTTGGGTTGGAAGGGACCTCAAAGCCCATCCCATTCCACCCCTGCCATGGGCACAGACATCTTCCACAGACCAGGTTGCTCCAAGCCCCAGAAACTTGATGAAATCAGGTCATTTCTGATGCCCTGAACACTTATAAAATGATAATATTTTTCCCTCTGACTCTTCCATGCAGGTTCAGACCTGCATTTTTCCCTAATCTCTCAGACCCTGCATTAAAAAAAAGACCAGAATCATTAGTTTATTCCAGTCTTTTACAACATCCCTACAGTGATTACTTAAAAAGCCCCAAACTCTAAATAAACTACTGAAAGTTCTGTCCTAGATCTAAAACCACCTGCAAGACAGGAAGCAAAAATTAGGAATAAATAGGAAAGCATTAATATTCAGTGGCCCCCAAATAATTAATATTTTAATTAGGAAAATAATATTAAGTATTAATTAATATTTTACATAGCAGATTAATATTTTAATTAAGAAAGTAATTAATTTTCCGAATAATATTTTAATTAGGAAAGCACTAATATTTTCTGTGGCCCCAAAAAAGTTTGGGGACTTTTATTTCCACTGCATTTGAAGTGAGAATTGGAGTTCACTTGAGAGCAAAAACAGAAAAATTCAGCCTGAGCAGCTCAGCCTGACAGAGTTACAAGCAGAAAACAGAATATTCTAATTGGGAGCGTGGAGAACAATAACTAATGGCAGCTCTGCCATCCCTGCCTATAATCATGATGAGCCATAGAGGAGCAGATCAGAACCTCATGTTCTCAGCATTTAATTCACTGTCCAGATGAGGGAGCACGGAATTAAAAGGTGATAGAACTCAAAATTCATGAAAGGACTTATTTATCCCAAATGGAGAAAAAGCCCAGGCTCTGTTAGAATGAAGAACTTGGAAGCTCATCCTGAAAAAAAGATTGGCCATGAACTGGAATATTACACCTCCTGTAGCTCTGCATGTTGTGCTTGAGAAATTTTGGATAAAGGAAAAGCTTTGACTTCAGCCTTGATCCCTTGGCAGGAACAGGTTTAGCAAGGAACCTAAAGTTGACTTTTTTTAAAATATCTGTTTTCTTCTGCATTTTATTCTCCAAAAATATCTGCTCTGATGGGCAGAATAACAGCTTAGACACACAATAATTCACTGAATTCTGGGAGTTCCTGCTTTGCTCAGCACCCTGTGCAGCCAAGGGAAACCCAAATCTTTTGGGCTAGACCAGAGACTTGAAGCAGAATTTTCAGATACGCTGATGCTGTGATGAAAAATTGGGTTTGTTCCAGTTCAGGCTAGAAATAAAATGGCTCATTATTGCAATTAAATATTATATTCATGTAAAACACATAAAATGTCTTAGAAGGGAATATTGCTGCCACCTCTTGGTTCAGCAGGATGAAAATAGCAGGGTAAGATGAACCAGAGAGCTGCAGGTGGAGCTTTCCTGGATGTTTTCTCCAGTCAGAAATGTGGCTCTTGGAAACCTGGGGGTTTAGGATGGCTTTCCAAACCCACCTGGGAGTGGGATACTCTGAAATCACCCCTGTTGATCTTGAGTGAAGGAAAATTGGCTGGGCATGGAGGGAGTTTGGAGGGGAAAAAAGCCATAATTTGACTTTACTGTTCAAATCCTCCTTGGAGCTGCACCAATGGCCACAACAAAGGTTAAATTCCCAACAAATGGAAATCCAGCAGGCACCACCAGTGTCCCTTTCTCCCCATCCATGTCCCACTGGGACTGTTTTCACCAGGATGTGAACAGGCTCCAAGGCTCCTCGTGGCCTGGCAGAGTCAGGAATTGTCATTGTTGCTGTTAGAAATGAAGGGATGGGGCTATTTTCAGGCTAAGGATGATTTATTGCTCAGAAAAACATCAGTCTCAGGGACTGTGAGATTTTAGAGGAGCAAGCAGTCAGCCATAGCTCAAGAGTAGTCACAAGTTTCTTCATTACAAGACAATATAAAACTTTCTAAATTAATAGACAGCTGCCACAGAATTTATTTTACTTTTCTAACCTATCACCTTTACTTACTTCTGCTGCACTGTGGATACTTTTGTCCAATGGTTTCTGTCTCACATACACACAGATGTTTCTGTTATAACTTTTAAACTCTATTTCTGTTATAACTTCTAAATTCTGTTTCTATTATAATTTCTAAACTCTCAGCTTACTCTCTACAACCCCACCCCTACACTACAAACCCTTCACCAACTTACCCATACAGTTTCTCACTTATTTCAAGCACATTCTTACTTACAACTATAGAAGCAGAAGTTTATGATTTTTCTGCTAGATGTCTGTGTGCTGCATTTTTACATCAAACCTCCCAAGGCTGCAGATCAAGCCCTCCTGTGTCTGTGGAAGTTTCTCTTTTCCTGATTCCCACAAGGAATACCCCACCCAAAACCTTCCCTGTCTTGCACCCTCAAAGCCCACTGCTCTTTCTCTCTCACTCCAGACTGAGTTTCTGGCAAAATTGTTCCAGTGGAAGATTCTGAGCCTTTGGTTGTGCCTGCTCTCCACCAGCTGAGTCAGATTTTGGGTATCCCAGGCAGCAGGGGAGGGACCCCATCCCACCCCTCTGCACCGTTTCACCCCTTCCCAAGGATCCAGAGCCCTCCCCAACACCAGCTGGGCTCCTTTTGCTCCCCACTGGATCCCACCCCAGCCCAGGGGGATGGAAGGAGGGCCCTGCAGGAGGGAAGGCACGGGAAGGCTGCAGCTCCATCCCACCCCAAAGCACACACAGCCATCACTGAAAACCTGCAGAGAAACTGAAACCCCACAGCCACACGTGGAATGGGCTGCAGCAAACGGAACTGGGGCAAGTCCATTGTGAGAAATCCATAAATAGCCCTGATCCTGCCTAATGGAGCGTGTGGAAGGGCCAAAAGCTCTTAATCAGAGGTGAGGTGACCCCCCAAAGGCTGGATGCGCTTCAGGCTGGACTCACACACTCCTAGAGCCACAGGATTTAACCACAGCAGCTTTACAGACTTAGTCATGGGGAAAAAAATAAAAATAAAAGGGTTTTTATTAAATGTCTTCAGTACTTTTCATAGTAGCAGGAAGCAGGCATGAAGGATTTCACAGGTTCTTTTGTCCCTGGGCTCATTCCTGCCCACACACTTGCATGCCCACTCTCCCCACAGAGCTGGAGAGCCCTGAGCTCCTCCTCGTGCAGATAATTTGGGTTTATTCATCTTCTGCAGAGCCCACCTAAACCTTGGGGGTGTGAGTGGGTGGGGAGGGCAGAGGCGACAGAGGAATGGAGCTGAACTGTGCTCAGAACTGGGAATATCCAGCTCTTGACAGGGCTGATACATCCAGGAAAACATTTCCTTAAAATACCAAATGGCTCTAATTGAAAGCAGACTCTTAAATGCCTTTATCTTCAATGAGCAGGTATGAAGGGGTAATGAGAATATTCCTTCTACTGCAGACAATTCCTCCTCTCCCTGCTGAGCACTGACAGACGATAGCTCCAAAATTCCTTCCCAACATCCAGAATGCACATTAAACCTCAGCTTTAGGAATCTGAGGAGCCATTTCCAGACAAAGCTCTTGTGTTGCAAGGCTCACAGGCATCATTTGCCCGCCACAAAAAAACCCAGCAAAAACCCAAAAGCAATGTCTGATTCCAGAATCCTCCTCACAGGTAATTCACAGTAATTTCCAGTGCAGCCAATCAATTCATAAATCCCCAAAACACATTTAATGAATGGAATAAGCACGTTATGGCCATTTGTGGCCCAGGAATGCTTCACACACAGCGGCATTTCCTTATTTCAAATGAGCTCGTTGAAGTCCAACACCTGAAAGAAGTGCCAATTAATGGAGGTGCATTAATTAGCAGCTCTGGAGACCTGGACTGTGATTTGCAGCACTCCTGAACAGACACGTGGGCAGGACAAACAGGCTGGTGAGCCCAGGCTGGACTGGGGCCAGTAACCCAAAAAATGAACCCAAACCACGACAAGCTGTGGTCTGGGTGACAACACAGAACTGCCAACCTGCTTCTCCTCTTACAAAGCACCACAAATCACACAAAATAAACTCCCAGGAGGAGGAAATGGCACCACACAAAGTGGGAAAAGCCAGTCCTGTGCTCCCCTGTGTCCTGCACTGAGCCAGGCTGTGGTGGTGTTCACAGGGGTCCCAGGACCAGGGAAGAGATGAGAATTTTGACTCCATGTTTCAAAAGGCTGATTATTTTATGATATAAATAATATAATATAATATAATATAATATAATATAATATAATATAATATAACATAACATAACATAACATAATATAATGTTACATAATACAATGTTATATTATATTATATTATATTATTTATTATATTATATTATATTATATTATATTATATTATATTATATTATATTATATTATATTATATTATATTATATATATTATATTATAATGCTATACTAAAACTATACAAAAAGAATAGAAGAAAGGATTTCATCAGAAGGCTCGAAAGGGAATGGAATGATAATAAAATCTTGTGACTGACCAGAGTCCCAACACAGCTGGACTGTGATTGGCCATTAATAAAAAACAACCACGTGAGACCAATCACAGATGTACCTGCTGCATTCCACAGCAGCAGATAATTATTGTTTTTCTTTTCCTCTGAGGCTTCTCAGGAGAAAAAAATCCTAGCAAAGGATTTTTCAGAAAATATGTCTGTGACACCAGTCCAAGGGATTCCAAGAGTCTCTCCAAACAGGAGCACCATGGGGTTTGGGGTAAGTGGGGAAGGGGAGGCAAAGCAGCTCCCACATCAGGGTTTTGGGCAGAGAGAAAACCCCCTGAACTCGAGTTCCAGTTCTGCATTGAGCCTTAGAGATGTGATAAAAAAGGGAATTATCAAACCCAGGCAGTATTTTACAGCTACATTTCAACCTCACTGAGCATTCCCAGAAAACCTGGGGACTCCCCATCCCAGGCAGTGCCCAAGGCCAGGCTGGACAGGGCTTGGAGCAGCCTGGGATGGTGGAAGGTGCCCCTGCCATGGCAGGGGTGGGATGGGATGGGGTTTAGGGTCCTTTCCAACCCAAACTGTTCTGGGATTCTCAGGCATTGGGATTGCTGGGCTGTCTGTGCAGGAGGCAGATCAATGATCCTGTGGGTCCCTGTTGGAACCTGAAATGCAGGGAACTCTCAGAACTTTGGGCCTGGAAGCCAAAGCTCAGAATTAAACACAGGATTTGATCTGAGACCTTGGAAAAGGCTCCCAAACCGAGGTCCTAGAAGTGAGAATGTGGATTTATAGTTTAAAGCAGAGACACTTAAGTTAGGAAGAGGAAAGTTGAGAGTTTTAGAGTTTAAGATACAGAAAAAATAAAAGCAGTTACAGAGGTGAACAAGGAGTTTGGGATGCAGCACTGCAGGTTTGTGTGCCAGAACATGATTGGCTAAGAAAGCTCACACGTGAGTCCATAAGATGAAATATTTAAGGATTGGGTCAAAAATATAAATATCCTTGTTGGCAGTATTTTATTGGTCAATAGATCCTTAAAAAGTCTTGTGACTGAGGGTCTTGGGACCTTCTGAGCCATGCAGTGAAGGTGTGAGCCCAACTCACCCTTCCTGCCTGTGTAGAAGATAAGAAAAATAAACCAGAGCATCTAAAGCAACTCAGAGGTCCCATCTCTAACTCATTTGGAATTCCCACGGGTGGTTCCCCCTGTGGATATTCTGTGATTCCCTCTCCAGCAGCAGCTCTCCTGCATCATTCCCTGCTGGCTCTGCACAGATCTCAGTCAGAGCTGCCTGGACAGCTGGACAGTGGCAGAGCCTTTTCCCAACTCCTGGGGTTCCATGGACAGCCAGGACTGCCAGGACTCCCTTCCCCTGCAGCTCCCCAGAGTGACTCAGAGCACAGAGCTCACATTTATACTCATATTTATACACCAGTGATAAAATCTGCACAGCACGACAAAGTCCTTCAGCTTTAGCACCAGGGTAACACTGAATGCTTTCCTCAACACTTCCATTTCTGGAGACAGAGGGACATCAGAAATCAATCAATCAATCAATCAATCAATCAATCAATCCCAGCTTTCATTCGGAAGCTTCTCCAGCACAACTGGGGAAAACAAAATTCTCTTTGATTTCAATAAAATCACAGCTACACATTTCAACAATCACAGCTAAATCATTAAAAAATTAATATAGACTGGGAGAAAGTGGCTCCAAATCAGCTGGTTTGGGAACAAATGAGGGCAGCTTTTACTCCTGAGGGTTGGAACATGTCCAGGGAAGGAAACAGAGCTGGGCAGGGCCTGGAGAATCCCTGAGGGAGCCGGGCAGGGGCTGGAGAATCCCTGAGGGAGCCGGGCAGGGGCTCAGCCTGGAGCAAAGGAGGATCCCCAGGGATCTTTTCCTCTCTGGAATTCCCTGCCAGGAGGGCACAGCCGGGGGGGTCGGGCTCTGCTCCCAGGGAACAGGGACAGGAGCAGAGGGAACGGCCTCAGGCTGGGCCAGGGCAGCTCAGGGTGGATTTTGGGGCAATTCCTTCAGGAAAAGGAGCTCAGGTGGAGCCCCCATCCCTGCAGGGATTTCACAGCCCTGTGGATGTGGCACTGGGGACAGGGCAGTGCTGGCAGTGCTGAGGGAATAGTTGGACTCGTTGATTGCCAAGAACTTTTCCAACCCTAATGATTCCAGGATAATCCCTAAATCAATTCCCAAATTCCATCACGCCCTCCCAGATCCCCCCACCCCAGTGTCCCGAGCCCAGAGCCCCAGACTGCAGCTCCAGCACAGCACTGATGGCTCTGCCTTCCAGAAACACCTACAAACATCCTGCCCTTCCCACCTGGGAATTCTGCCTGGCGCAGCCACTTGTCCTCCCTCACTAATTGCTGCTGGAAAAGTCCAAATCCTGTGGCACAGTTGTGCAATCAGAAGGTTGGGTATCCCAGGAGAGACTCCCCGAGCCAGAGCATCTCCTCCCTTCCCTGGAGGATTCCCCCTGTCCCACCAGAGCTGCCACTAACCAGGGAATGTCTCCATTTTAAGGGCTTCTCTCCCAAAATCTCTAGCATGAATCAGTTAATCAGGGATGAGCCCTCTGGATTTCTCATGCTAAGTGGCCTTGGACTGCTATTTTCCATGTGGGTTTCCATGGCAATCGGCAGAACCCAGAATAAATTTGTTTTGTCATAATTGCTGCACAATTCTGGGCAAAGGGAATAAATAAATATTCTCTTACTATTTCTCCCAGCTTGACTCAGGAGCTGGAGCTTTCCTGAAGCTACTGATTTAGTGAACAAACCCAAAAATCACCAAATATGACGAATTTCAGCAATTATGGTTATTTAGGATAACCAAACCTGAGCCCTGCCAGCGTGTGGGAGTGTTTATTAGTGTCTCAGTGACTCAGAATTATTCCATCTTTAGAGCTTTTCCCAGATTTTCCCCGTGCTCCACGACGTGAGGGGGAGAGAGCAGAGATTTGACATCAGCAGAACATTTTTAGGGCTCTGAGGAGACAAACCAAAGGCTGAGCCAGCTCTGAAATTCCCCCCAGCACTCTCAGTTCCACCAGTCTGGGATAAGGAGAGGAGACAGCCCTACCCCACACTCCCAGGAGATTGATTAGAAATCATGAATGAATAAATTAAGAAATTAATTAATTATATTTATTTATTTATAATTTAATTATTGATTATTTTATTTTATTTTATTTTATTTTATTTTATTTTATTTTATTTTATTTCATTTTATTTTATTTTATTTTATTTTATTTTATTTATCATTAATCTATAAAGTCACCATAGAAAAGACCTTGGGAGACCTTTTCCTCTGCTGGTTTCCATGTGCAAGTTTCCAAGCAAACTTGGATTTAAAAAAAAAAAATGGAATATATACAGATAACTAGTATAGAATAGAATATAAAAATATATATTATAAGTAAAAATATAAGTATATGATTTATAAGTATAAAATATAATATTATGGAGTAGATAGCTGAAGATGGAAGATGTTTTTTGGGGAAAAGCTGAGATTCAGACACAGCCACGTGCTCCTATTGCAGCTTCTAGGGAGACAACAGGGCAGGGGCCTCTCCCCAGAGAAATCCTAAGGGCAGGATGGGGGAAAAACTTCATTTTCCCTATTAAAGACCTTTCCCTAAGGAACATCAAGGGATGGGCCAGTCAGCTGGGAAAGCTGCACCTCCTGAGTGCTCTTTTTATCAGATTTCTCACAGTTTTATGGTGTCAAAGCAGCACAAATGGGGTCATTTGCATTAGCAAATCTGGCTGCCTTGCCCAGTTATTTTTAAAAAGTTTAATCTGTAAGAAAATCCAAGATCTTATCATTAAAAAACCCCAATTTTTAATTTACATCCCCCCAAATCTCAGCAGTGCACCCCACTACAACCCCACTGGGGATTTACAGTTATTTGTGGGCTCACAACATGGAATCTTCTTCCTTAAAAAAAAAGTGCTGGAATTCCCATCCTCTACTCTCAGGACAAAATATTTGTATGCAACTTTATCATAAACCAACAGCTCTGTGAGGAGATGAGAGAAATCAAGGAGGCCTTTGTGCCAAACACAATAAAACATTGTTTTGTTTTGTGGGGTATTGGTTATGGGGTAAAAAGAGGGACAAAAAAGGGAATAATGGAATCAGAAAATCATGGAATATTTTGGGTTGGAAGGGAACTTAAATCCCATCCTATTCCGCCCATTCCATGGCAGGGACACCTCCACTGTCCCAGGCTGCTCCAAGCCCTGTCCAACCTGGCCTTGGACAATTCCAGGGATCCAGGGGCAGCCCCAGCTGCTCTGGGAATTCCAGCTCAGCCAGGAATTCCCAATTCCCAATGTCCCAATATCCCATCCATCCCTGCCTAACAGAAAGTGTCAATGAGAGAAATGAAAATTCCCACCCACTCAACCAAAAAAAAACCCAAAACCAAAAAAAAAAAATCCAACCTGCCTCTGGTATTGATAAATTACAAGTTATTGATAAGTTACCAGTTATTGATGAGTTACAAGTTATTGATAAGTTACCAGTTATTGATGAGTTACCAGTAATTGATGAGTTACAAGTTATTGATGTCACAAGTTATTGGTAAGTTACAAGTTATTGATAAATTACAAGTTATTGATAAGTTACCAGTTATTGATGAGTTACAAGTTATTGATAAGTTACCAGTTATTGATGAGTTACCAGTTATTGATGAGTTACAAGTTATTGATGTCACAAGTTATTGATGTCACAAGTTATTGGTAAGTTACAAGTTATTGATAAGTTACAAGTTATTGATAAGTTCAGGGCAGCCAGAGGCTGCCTTGGCACAGGCTGAAGGTTTCCCACATGGAAAGGAGCACACAGCTCTACAGGAGCAGTTCTGGGGGCTGGCACAGGGGTTTTCTTTCTTTATTTTGTGGTTTTTGCAGCTCAGCTCTCGCAGCCACGCGGTGCTGCCAGTCCTGCCTGGAGATGAGGAGTGACATCCCCCCTGTGGGCACGGAGAATATTCCATTTGGGAAGTTGGTAAATGCTCTAAAATGGAATGTTCACTCTGCCTCGTGCATCCTGCCAGCTCAGCTCCTGCAGGGAAGGGGCTCCAATATCAGAGGGACCAGGAGCTGCTGCAGGGCTGGAGCCCCTCTGGAGCCAGCCTGGCAGAGCTGGGAATGTTCCCCTGGAGAAGGGAAGGCTCCAGGCAGAGCTCAGAGCCCCTGGCAGGGCCTGAAGGGGCTCCAGGAGAGCTGCAGAGGGACTGGGGACAAGGGATGGAGGGACAGGAGCCAGGGAATGGCTCCCACTGCCAGAGGGCAGGGATGGATGGGACATTGGGAATTGGGAATTCCTGGCTGGGCTGGGATTCCCAGAGCAGCTGTGGCTGCCCCTGGATCCCTGGCTGTGCCCAAGGCCAGGCTGGAGCAGCCTGGGATGGTGAAGGTGTCCCTGTCCATGGCAGGGGTGGATTGGGATGAGCTTTAAGGTCCCTTCCAACCCAAACTATCCTGGGGTCCTGGGATTCTACAAATTTACATTTAAGGCAAGAGAGAGCATCATGGTTGTCTTACCAGGGCAAAAAAAATTCAGGAATTCCAGGAAGTAGCATTCCTTGTACCTCCAACTCATTACAGACATCCAGCAATGCAAATTATCCCTTAAAATTCAGCAGGAGCAACCCTGGAAATCAGTCCCGTTGTGTTTGTGGTATTTGTACCTGAGCTGAGGTGCTCAGGACTTTGAAAAATAGAAAAACATAAAGATATAAAAATATAAACCCCACATTTAAACTATGAAAAGGACTTAAAAGTGGTGAGGACTCGGTGCTGAACACTGGGATGTTCCAGCGAGCCTCAATCCAACATCCCCATCCTGTGGCTTGGACCAGAACTGCAGAGCTCCATCCCAGAAACTCAGCTCCTGCTGCCACCTAAGTGTGGAGATGCACACCGGGCATGGGATTCTTCTTTTTAATTACTTTCCTGCCTCTAATTCTCTTGGAAAAGGATATTCCTATGGACCCGGGCTTGTAAAGAAGTGGGAATTGTGTTTTTGACAGCTATGAAGCTCCTTGTAGTAAATCAAGAGGATCTTCATCCTGACCCTGCACAAGAACCGAGGAGCAGACTCCCACAAATTCCTCTCAAAACCTGGGCTCACCACATGAGCCAGGATTTGCCAGGTTCATCCTGCCTGAAGGAAAACTAAGGAATAAGGAAGAATCTTGTGAAAATGGGCATTTAGAAGGTAATTAGTGACTTTCTGTGTAAGTGAATACACGTCCCAGTGGCCTGACATTCTTATAAACACTGCTCTTGTTTTTTCTAGGATCAGGTATTTCATTCCCATGAAATTCAGTGTTGTGTGTTCCTACAGAATGCTGCACTTGATGGCATGAGGGTGGAAGGACTCATAAAAAAAGCAAGACAGCAGCAACACAAGCAAACTGCAGCAATCTGCTGTTCATGGGACCCAGTCCCACCTCTGGGGCCCCAGGAGAGAAAAAGCAGCACCAACAACCACCAAACCCAGCACCTCTGGAGCCCAAACCAGCATCTGGGGGGTTAGACAGCAGCTCAGGGGTTTGTGCTTGAACCCTGCACTAAATCTGAGAGGCTGAGCGAGGGAACACAACCAGGGAAGGGCTGGGGCAGGATCCAGAGCAGGAGCGGGATCCAAACCAGGGGCTGATCCAAACCAGGGGCAGGATCCAAACCAGGGGCAGGATCCAAACCAGGAGCAGGATCCAAACCAGGAGCAGGATCCAAACCAGGGACAGGATCCAAAGCAGGGGCAGGATCCAAACCAGGGGCAGGATCCAAACCAGGGGCAGGATCCAAACCAGGGGCAGGATCCAAAGCAGGGACAGGATCCAAACCAGGAGCAGGATCCAAACCAGGGACAGGATCCAAAGCAGGGGCAGGATCCAAACCAGGATCTTGATCCATACCAGGGGCAAGATCCAAACCAGGAGCTGATCCAAACCAGGGGCAGGATCCAAACCAGGACCAGGATCCAAACCAGGATCCAAACCAGGACCATCCCCCATGGCTCTGTTCCCACAGCCCAAATGGTCCCAGCCCCCAGTCCAGGGAAGACACAGGATTTATTTTGGTCAAAACTTAACATTTTGGAAGATTGTTATTACTGCTGGAAACCTGCTGGAAACACAGGGACGTTTGTGGCTGTTCTCCTGGATGTGGGGAGGAGAGCTGCAGAGGGACTGGGGACAAGGGATGGAGGGACAGGAGCCAGGGAATGGCTCCCACTGCCAGAGGGCAGGGATGGATGGGACATTGGGAATTGGGAATTCCTGGCTGGGCTGGGATTCCCAGAGCAGCTGGGGCTGCCCCTGGATCCCTGGCACTGCCCAGGGCTTGCAGCGCTCAGGGACAGTGGGAGGTGTCACTGCCCATGGAATGGGTGGATTAGGATGGGTTTTTAACCTTCCAAGCCAACCCATTCTGGGATTCTGGGATGACCAGGGCAAGCTGGAGATGTGCCAGATGCTGTCCAAGCCCAGCTTAACCCCCTCAAGCTCAAACCAAGTCACAGCTGCCATGGCCAGGGCGGAAGTCAGGGAGGCAGATCCCTGGGATCCCTTGGGATCTGCTGTGTCAGGAGTGGTGATGAACATCTGTGATGGACACATGGACACCTCCCTGCAGGCTTTTCCTTCCAGATGGTCACAGATTTCCAGTCATGCTCCGAAATTTGGGGTTTTTTCTCTGCACAGTATTTTGCTTCCATAGGAATAGTGCAAGCCCATCCCACCCCAAAATGTTGCCTTTTAGGTACAACCCAAAAAGGGCTTTTCCAGGAACAAAGGATTTGACCCCCTCCAAAGCAGTAACATGTGGGTGGACACAGCAGGACCAGTTCAGAGGCACAGTCCTGCCAGGGGAGCCAGAAACCATCAGCACAGTGCATTTTGATTTGGGCTTGTATTAAAATATACCCTACCAAGAAAATGTTCTAAGAATAGAACTGAATAGGAAAAAAAACCCAGGGATTTTATTAAAATACATTGTACCAAGGAAAGGTTCTAATAATAGACCTGAATGGGAGAAAGGCACAGCTTGGAACGGCTGTGGATGGCAGAGCCACCCCTCTCCAAGCCAGACTTAGCTGAAATTCCCCAAACCCCGGGGAACTGATGCTGAAATTCAGGCAGTGCATCCTCCCCGCTCGCTCGTTAGCTACTCATTAGCATATTTTACATTAGCATATGGCCAGGGCCTGAACCGAAGTCCTCTGGTGTTTGCCAACCAGGGAGCTGCATGCGGCACTGAGTCACATCCCAGGCTGGTCGGGACTGGAAAGGACCTTGACGCTCATCCTGTTCCACCCCCTGCCATGGGCAGCGACACCCTCCACCAGAACAGAAATGATTGTGCTTAAAAAATGACATAAAACGGGGGAAACTGCACAGATTCCTCATGAAAGCACACATGAGATCAGTTAAATATAGCCCAGGCAGGCTCCTCACACAAGACAATAAAACGTTCCCAGCGTCTCTCTTTAGCATCTTGAAATGCTGCCTGCTGCATCCATGGCGAAATCCAAATGGTTTTCCAGGACTGGGTTTGATTTCCACGATCCTCCCCCCTGCATCTCCTCATTCCACCCCTCTCCGTGGTGCCTACGCCGCTCCACCCGCTCCTTTATTACCATGAGAATCACACTTCCACTCCTCCTTTCCACCACGTTCTGTATCCTTGGAGCAGGCTGATTTTAGGTCCAAAGCTGTTCCATCTTCTCCTGTTCCAAAGCACTTTTCTTCACCTTCCACTCCCTCCCCAAAGCCCTTCCCCAGCGGCTCCTGGCTGCTGGATGCTCCCTCTGCTGCAGTGGAGGAGGTCAGATCCCAGCCCAGATATTCCTCGTGGGTAATTCCTAGGGCTGCACACAGCATTCCTCTAAATCCCCCCTCACCTTGCAGAAATATCAATATTATATTTTCTGTATTTTACACCCCCAATTACAGGGGGAGCAGCAGCATCCTTCACTTCTTCAGCAATATCTTCCAATGATATTCATTCCAGTATCTTCCCCAGATATTCCTCATGGGTAATTCCTAAGGCTGCACACAGCATTCCTCTTAACCCCACACACACACAGCTTGCAGAAATATCAATATTATATCTGTATTTTACACCCCCAAATACAGGGGGAGCAGCAGCATCCTTCACTTCCTTCAGCAATATCTTCCCCATTCCTTTTTTCCCTGCTCAGTTCCAAGGTTTCGTGTCACCCAGGGCCTTGGCTTGAAGGCCACAGCTCCAAAGGCTCTAAATCCATGGATGTATGCACACAAGAGCAGACTGCACCTTCCTAAACCCTCATTTATTCCCCAGATCCTTCAAAACCAGCTGAGGGATCTCTTCAGAGATCTCCAAAGCACAAGATGGAAATAAGATGGAAGGCTCTGGGAGTAAATTTAGGAGCCCCTTTTCCAAAGGGGGAAATTCTTCAGAATTCCTCAAGGAAAGGGGAAATTCTTCAGAATTCCTCAAGGAAGGGGTCTGTTGTGAGGAAAATAAAGAAGCATCCGGAGCTGCGAGTTCAGCCAAAGTTTAGAGATGATGTAAAAAGAAAGGTGGGGCCAAAAGGAGACATTTGAGTCAATGTAGGTACTGTAGAAATTCAGGGCATGATTCATTAGCCAAAAAAACTCTGAACCCCCCTGTAGCTATTTCCAAGGAGGTACATCCATAATTTATGTGGAACAGGAGTGGGCTGCAATTTCCCCCACACTGCTCCTGCATAAATTACACCAGCTTGTGATTCCCCAACTCCTGGTTTTCCTGCCTCTCATGCACCCATCACAGGAACCAGAGGCATCTGTGAAAAAAGGAAGGGCAAGGGTTTGCAGATGAAAGTTTCCAAGTTGGACTTGGGGTGCCAGGAACTGGGAAAGCTGAGAGGCTGTGGGGGATTCTCAGTTATTTATCAGCATGGGTTACAGAAACCCACAAAAGCCTCCTGAATCACCTGCACTGAGCACAGAGAGGAGCCAGGGCATGGAGAAGTTTAAAATATCAAGAGATTTATCATGAGAGCTGCTCCCCCACTTGTGGATGGTTTGGAGCAGAAGAGCCCTTGAGTGCATGAAATAAATCCATAAAACATTTCCCAGCCCTGGGAGAGCCCAAGGCCAGGCTGGATGGGCTTTGGGGCCAAGGAAATTTCCTTTGTGAAGGGCTGGCCCCTGAGAGAGAAGGGAAAGTCAAAACAATCTCAGTCTCTTGCAGAAACCCTATAAACTACATCCCTGGAAAAATCCCTTGGAAAAAGGAGAGGGGCAGAGGCTGGACAAGCAGAGTGCCCATGGAGAGGGCATTGTGTGGCAGGAGGCAGCAGGTGACTCCTGGTGGCCTTTCTGCTGTCCCTCTAGGGCCACTTTCTGTACCAATCCTCACCCAAACTCTGCAGGGACAAAGGAAAAGGAAAGGGAAAGGGAAAGGGAAAGGGAAAGGGAAAGGGAAAGGGAAAGGGAAAGGGAAAGGACCAAACCAGAAAGAAAAGAAAGGGAAAAAAAGGGATGGAAGCAGAGGAAGCTGCTCCAGGAGCAGTGAGTGTGGTTAGGACACATCCAACTGCTCCCTAAAGGAAAAGGGACAATTTTCCTTCCAGAACACCCAAAAATTGGGGAATGAAGTGACAGAAGATGAGTTATGAAAGAGTCACCCACTCTTTAGGGCCACTACCCACATTTTGTGCTCACAGACTTTGCACACAAACCAGAGACAGATTCCACCTCCCCCTTCTTGGTCTTTTTCCCCCTCCTCTTCTCATTCCTCTCACTTTTTTCCCCTGCCCCTGCTTTTTGTCAGGTTTTGGGGAGCTCTTTTTTTATCCCCCAGTCTGTTCCCATCACTTGGCTGATGTGACACCCTGTCCACTGGGCAGCTCTCATGGTCTGGGGAGGGAGTGTCCCAACACTGTCACCTCTAAGGGACAAACACAGGCTATGACACTCGGAATGGGAAATAAAAGAGAGCAACAACATTCCCAGGAAAAACAGATACAAACAAAAACAATAACAGCAAAAGCCAAAAAAACAAACCAAAACAAAAAAACCCCACACGCTGTCCTTATCCGAATTTAACTAGTTACTATAGTAAAAATTTGGGATTTCCCCTCTTCCCACTCTTTTTGTCTGGTACAAAAGTGGGTAATGAGGCAGCTGCTGAAATTCAGTGCAGAGGAAAGAGAGGCACTGGTGGAAAGGAGACAGCCAAGGCAAGGCCAGAGGGAGCTTTTGGAGGAGAAGGAAGAGGGAAGAGGAGCAGGGCCATGAGCTGCAGGAGAGGAAACAGCTCCAAGTTGGGCTGGGGGAGGTTTAGGGTAAATGTTAGGATCAGTTTTTTCAGGGACAGGGTTGCAAAGCATTGGAATTGGCTGCCCAGGGCAGTGTGAAGTCCCCATCCCTGGAGGTGGCACCTGGGGACACGGGTCAGTGGGGACCACAGTGGTGGTGCTGGTTGATGTTGGACTGGATGATCCTAAAGGTCTTTTCCAACCTTAACAATCCCATGACTCATCCCACAAGGATCCTTCCCACGCTCTCCCCTCACCTCCTCTTCCCCACCTCCCTTAACCCCAGCTCATGCCTCACTTCTGTGCATCTCCCACACCACCTTCTCCTCCAAGGAACTGGGTTCCATTTGGAATTCCTGGAATCCCTCTCCTCCCACCCAGCCCAGCAGCACCAGCTGTCCCCTCTGCCACCCCCAGGTCACACATCTCCTTTATCCACAGCAGAGCAGAGCTGCTGTCCCACGGGATGGAGCCTTTCTCCCCGTGTGGGGAGCAGGGAGAGGGAGCAGAGGCTGCTCCTGCTGGCCCAAGATGCCCAAAGCCAAAGCAGCAGGAGAATATTTCAGCCCTAACTGCCAGCAGGCTCCTGGAAGGTGAATGCCTGGCTGAGGTTCCATCCTCTCGGGCCATTAACCTCGATTGCTCATTAAGGCCCAAGAAATGCCAAGTGCTGAGGGTGTTTTTATCCCCTCTGATGAATAAAAGAACCCCCGCCAGGTTATGAAATATCTCCTAATGGGAAAATCAGTTCCCATTGCTCAGAAGAGATCACCCAAGGAACCGCCACCCCAACGAATTCCTGGTACAAAAATTCCACCCATGAACTTTGAAGTGTGGAGGGAATTTGGCATAAAAGGCTCCAAAAACACTTCACAAAAATAGGAGTGAACATTTACATGTCAAGTGTTGTCCCCAAGAAGGTCCTGTCCAGGAGAAGGTCCCCTAAACCCCTGAGGCAGAAGTGGAGAATGTAACTCACCACAAGAACCTGGGCAAGCAAAAATGCAAATCCAAATCAACAGTGGGATTTGGTTGGGAAATCCTCCTGTAATCCACCTTTCTCTTTGGGAACAGACACGTAACTCTGTAGTTGTCAAGGTTTACTGGAGTCACTGCTGAGGAGCATCACTGGGATTTTCCTCCAGGACATGGTTGGGATTCTCCTGCTTCAATCCAGGTGTCTGCTGCTGCTTCAGGTCACCCAGCAAATCCCAATAATTATCCCAATAAAAGGATCATCTTGATGTCCACAGGAGCGTTTTCAGAAGGTTTTTGGAAAATTACAGCCTGGAATTCTTGTACTGCCCTGCCTGGCTGGGGATCTCTGATTTTTGCAGGGATATCAAAGTGCATTAAGGGCAGAAACCTGCAGAGATGTGGAGACACGGGGGCAGCTCCTGCTGTCTGCAGGGATAAATGGGAAATGTAAGCATTATGTAAGCTGGGAAAAGAGTGCCTGGGTAAGCACTGAAACCACAGCCCGGAGAGGGACCCCCAAAAAGCACAAACCTCAGGAGAAACGGGATCCAGGGAAAGCCAAGAGGAGGTTATGGTTTCCTGCCTGCCTATTCCTGGCAGGAAAAGGTGTCACAGCCCAGAGCTGAGCAAACTGCCAGGATTCAAGGGACTTTCACTCAAGGATGTTAAATATCTTATTTGGGACAAGAAAAGGTTTTCCCTGAAGCGTGCTGCTCATCATGGAAGTGTCAAGGAAAGGGAATGCTGAGGGTTTATTGTTCAGTGGGAAGGGGATGGGTGGAACCACCAGGGTGTTTTCCCCAGAACCTTCCAGTGATTCACACCCCCCTCCCCAGGGTCCCTCTGTAGACACAGGGCTTGGAGTGGGGACACTCAGGGACACTGGGGACACTCAGGGACACTGGGGGCACTCAGGGACACTCAGGGACACTGGGGACACTCAGGGACCACGGCAATGCTGGCACCAAAATTCCCAACAGCCCTGAGGGAGCAGCACCTCCCACAGAAGGGGTGAAGTGTGAAAGGTCCCAAAAACCCACAGGGTTTGTACCAGGGCAGAGAATGGGGCCAGGAGAGGTCTCCAACCTCCCTCCCTGCCCTTTAGGAAGGATTCCCATTTTTATTAGAGGGAAAGGGGAAGGCAGGCAAGGCCTTTCTGGTCCCAATCCCTTTTTATCTGGAGACCTCATTACCAGCAGACAAAAACTAAAACAACAGAGGGAAGACACGTTTTTATTCTCACTCTCTAAATTACCTCAGTTGTCAAATTATCCATCAGTCATTACCAAAACGTTTAGTTGGGATATTGGGAATTGGGAATTCCTGGCTGGGCTGGAATTGCCAGAGCAGCTGGGGCTGCCCCTGGATCCCTGGCAGTGCCCAAGGCCAGGTTGGACACTGGGGCTTGGAGCACCTGGGACAGTGGGAGGTGTCCCTGATGGAGCTGGATGAGCTTTAATGTCCCTTCCAACCCACACCAGTCTGGGATTCTTGGATTCTTTTTATCCCATTGGACTATCAGCCAAAATCCCTTTTAACAGCAGATCTTTTTAACACGGTGAGTGGCTCAAGAATTTTAGGTTTTATTTTCCTAGAGCTCTGCTTGATTATTTTTAAAGCCAATTTGGAAGATTATTCACATCAGGCTTCCACCCCACCCCAACCCTGAAACCAACAGAAAGGAATTCAGGAATTCTCTTTTTTCCAGCACTGTGGGTCCCCCAAAACCCAAGGGGTTTAGGATAAAAAGCTATTTCTGTTCCTTTCAGAGCAACAGAACATATTTGAGCATGGAGTCCCCTGTAATCCACCATCTCTGCTTCCTCCAGAGCCCATGGGCTGTGTGCTGGTGTCCATAGAAACCACAGCCCCATCTCCTCCCTGGGAGAGGAAAACCGGGACCTGAAATCCAAACTGGGGGCACTGGGAGGAGGAGCTGGGCATGGGGCGGCTCTGGGAGCACCAATCCTGGACTTAACTCAGGCTGGGTCAGGTCATGCAGGATTCCTGAATTCCAGGCTCCTCCTCGCGGGAATGGGGACAGCAAGAGCATCATACCCTATAGATCTATTTATATATATATATATATTTTTTTTTTTTTTAATAACCTTTTAAATGTATATATTTACATGTTTGTAAAGGTGTTTTTTTAATTCTTTCCTATTAAATATTGAAGGGGGACAGCAAGAGCATTATGCATTCCTACCCTATATATCTATGTACATATATCTATATATCTCTATATATATCTATATCTATATAGATATAGATATATATTTACACACATACAGATTTTTATAACCTTTAAATGTATATATTTACATGTTTGTGAAGGTATTTTTAAATCCTTTCCTATTAGATATTGAAGGGGACAGCAAGAGCATATGCATTTGTACCCTATATATCTATGTATACATATCTATATATCTCTATCTATATCTCAATCTATATCTATCTATATCTATAGATGTATATTTATCTATCGATAAATACATATTTATAACCTTTTTAATATATATACTTACATGTTTGTAAAGGTATTTTTTATTCTTTCCTATTAGATATTGAAGGGGACAGCAACAGCCTTGTGCATTCATACCCTATATATATATTTATTCCCATATATACATTTTTTATATGCTTTCAAAGGTACTTTTCATTCTTATCTATAAATATTGAAGGGGGACAGCAAGAGCCTTGTGTATTTGTGCCCTATATATTTTTTAAATGTATTTATATGCTTTTATATTATTTATTTACATGTTTGTAAAGGTATTTCTTACCTATTAAATATTGAAGGGGGATATCAAGAGCATTGTGCATTCATACCCTATATTATATATATTTACATTTATATTTATATTTTATATATTTATATGCAAGTATATTTTATATAATTTATATATTTGTATATTTGAATATTTCTATATTTCTATTTATCTTATATATTTTTAATCCCTGTATTTCCTGTCTGCGCAGGTATTTTGTCATTGTCACCTCTCGAGCCTCCCCCATTCACATCCTGCTCCCATTCTGCTGCTCTAAGCACAGAGATGCTCGCTGGGATAACACAGCTTGACTAAAGGGAATTAATTTTATAGGTCACGCTGCACAGAGCCATGTAAACAAACACCCACCGCCGCCACAGACACACGGATCACTCCCAAATCCCCCAAATTTGGGGTGAGCAGCAGCCACATCCTATTTTTTCCTCCATCCCTGCGTCGCTCTCTATTAATATCCGACTTTTCCTGGGTGACTTTGGGCTCTCTGCAAAGCCCAGCCTGGTTGCCATGGCGACAGTAAGCCGGTCAGCACATCTGCTGGGAGCGGGACACGGCTTTGGAAGGCACAACCCCAACCGCACGGAGCCATCCCGCTCATCCCCACAATTCCAGGAGCTCCAATTCCAGCTCCGATTCCAGCAGCTGCCGCTGAGCTCCAGCCCCTCCCTGCTCTCCGTGCTGGGGACACGGATGGTGTCCCAATTCCATGGGAACTGCACCATCCTGGAGCCCTCAGCATGGACATCACCCCTGAGGCTCCAAACCTGACCAAAATCCAACACCTGGGGGGTTTTTCCTTGGAAAACCACGGCGGGCGTGGGGATGTGCTTGCAAACACAGCACACACAGGATCGGCTCCTAACAGAGCCCCGAGTGAGAGCTTAATTGGGGATTCAATTAGAGCAGGAAGAAACATTCAATTAAGCCTCCTGGTGCCACGGAGATTCCCGGGCACGCAGCATTCCAGAGGAAAAACGGGAATGTGCAGAAGGCTGCCGGCCCTGGTGATGACAGAACTGAGGAGAGAATCCAATTTTCCTACTCCTTGCTTTATAATTAAAAGCAAAATGAAAAATCCATTTCATTTCCTGATATTTCAGCCTGGTGAAGGTTCATGGAGTCACAGAATATCCTGAGTGGGAAGGGAACCACAGGATCATGGATCCAGCTCCTGTCCCTGCACAGACACCCCAAAATCCCACCCTGGACGCCCCTGGAGTGCTGTCCAAACGCTCCTGGAGCTCTTGGGAATGTGCCCATTCCCTGGGGAGCCTGGGCAGTGCCAGCCCCCTCTGGGGGAAGAGCCTTGCCCTGAATCCATCCTGGCCCAGCTCCACAAAGGACACGCTCCAAGTGCACCCATTTCCTTCCAGGAAACCCCGGGCAAGGTCCCACCTGAGCATCCCATGGCTCTGACCCCACCCACACGGGCAGCATCCTGCAGGAGCTGATGGAGGGATGTCCTCTGCATGTCCTTGGGCCCACCTGGACCTTCCACACTGGGAGCTGTAGGGAAGCAGGGCTGGACTCCTCATTTCCCCAGGATTTCCTCCCTGAGGTCACTGCAGCCATTCCAAAATCCCAGCCCTGCCCCTTGGTGGGATGGTTCCTCTGCAGCTGCCAGGGGACAATTCCATGGAAGCTCCCCAGTCCTTCACAGAGAATTCCTGCCATGGATTGTCCCAGTGCAGCCCTGCCACCTTTGCCCTGCAGGGAGCAAACCATCCCCAAAAATCACCTGGAACTGGCCTCAGGCCGTCAGGACTGACAGAACAACAGAGTCAAGTGTCCCAGGCCAGGCTGGACATTGGGCTTGGAGCACCCAGGGACAGTGGGAGGTGTCCCTGTCCATGGCAGGGGGCTGGGATGGGAGGGGATTTAAGTCCCTTGAACCCAAACCATCCCAGGATTCCATGATTCTGTGACATCAGCAGGAAACACTGCTTTTCCCCAAAGCTGCAAGGCCCTTTTGGAAAGCTTTGGTGAACTCTGTGGTGCTGAATGCAGGAGAAAACCCCAAACCTGAGGGAAAGTCAAGCAAGACACCCTGGGAACACTCATTTCACTGCAAGCCTTAATTACCCTCCTTGGTTCAACCTAAATATTTGGATTTACAAAGTCAAATCCTAACTTTTACAAACTAAATCCCCTGTTTCTTCATCAAACGGCATAACCTGAGAGCTGGCTGAGCTGAGCACCCTGATTCCAGCAGGGATGAGGCACAACCATGCCAGGGCTGCTGCTCTGGGGAGAGAGGGCTCAGCCTTTTATTCACCTGTCAAATGCTTAAACAGCTCCTGAGTGCTGCACAGCGGAAAATAAGAGCCCAGCCTAAGGAATAATCACATTCCATGACAGTAAGCTGTATTTTAGAAATTAATGACTCATGGCAGGATTGAGCTCATCCTGAGCTAAATTACTGAACCTCTGCTCTGCTCCTCTGCAGACACGATTTTTATCCATTTAATCAGTGCTGGATTTTGAGGAATGCCTGGATCACTGCAGGCTCCCACTGGAATGGACCCTGCTCCCAGCAGCTCCAGTGGAGACCAGTGTCCACAGGTGATGCTCTGAGGAAAAGGATTTTGAGACCAGAAAATGCAAAATTCTGGGAAGAATTCAGATGCACCTTGAAAAGTTCATCCAGAAATGGTCACTGACCAGCAGAGCCCCATGGAAACAAGGCCACAAAACTCTTTTTAAAGATTCTAAATTCTTTTGTCACAATGTCCTCAACCTTTGAAGTGTTGTTACAGCCTGAGAGCTGCTCTGATAACACAAAATGCTGCTCTTCTCTTCCTCTCAATATTACACAGGAAAAATTACATTTAAAAAGGGGAAGCACAAGTGCTGCCACAGATGCAGCACCAGGTGTAACTAAGTCTCAAAAGAAAATTGGCTTTAACCTCAACTATCTCTAAAGAAGCAGCAAAAACTTCCAGAAATAAACTGCACATCTAAATATAGTTTTGTGTGAAGTTGAATGTCCTTGGGCTGCTCAGGGACACTCAGTGGCTTCACTTGGAGTCTCTGGCACAAGCTGGGAAGGATTTCCACCGATTCCCGTGAATGTTTCAAGGGGATTTTATTACAAGGCCAAAAATCCTCTGGAATCATCGAGTCCAACCATTCCCAGCACTGCCCCATGTCCCAAGTGCCACATCCACAGGGCTGTGAAATCCCTGCAGGGATGGGGGCTCCACCTGAGCTCCTTTTCCTGAAGGAATTGCCCCAAAATCCCCCCTGAGCTGCCCTGGGCCAGCCTGAGGCCGTTCCCTCTGCTCCTGTCCCTGTTCCCTGGGAGCAGAGCCCGACCCCCCCGGCTGTGCCCTCCTGGCAGGGAATTCCAGAGAGGGAAAAGATCCCTGGGGATCCTCCTTTGCTCCAGGCTGAGCCCCTGCCCGGCTCCCTCAGGGATTCTCCAGCCCCTGCCTGGCTCCCTCAGGGATTCTCCAGCCCCTGCCCGGCTCCCTCAGGGATTCTCCAGCCCCTGCCCGGCTCCCTCAGGGATTCTCCAGCCCCTGCCTGGCTCCCTCAGGGATTCTCCAGCCCCTGCCCAGCTCCCTCAGCCCCTCCTGACCCTGAAGTGTGAGGGAGAACATTCCAAAGGGAGACCCTGCCTGAGGAGGTGTCTCAATCTCACCTGCACGAGGGCTGCAGTTGGGTCAATAAAAAGCAAAATGTGTAAATATTTCCCTAGAAGACACCTGGAGAGGAGGGGAAGGAGTAAAAGGAGGAGGAGGAGAGGGGAAAAAATGAAGAGGAGGAGAAAGGGAAGCTGAACTTCCACCCCAGCATCCCAAGAAATGCTGGATGCTCTGACACAACCTCTGGGTGCTTGCCATTGTCCTGCACAGGCCACAGCTTTTGTCAGTGAAATAAATCTCATCAGAAATCTCAGGGAATAAATTGATCCTGACAGAATTCAAAGAGAAAACACCAAATCCTGTGTCACAAACCCCCAGAAAACACAAGGAGGAGTTCTGATGCCAGCATTGTGTGGAATCACAAGCACATGTTTCCAGCTGCCCTAATTAGTGTCTAATAATTGACTCCTGTCCCTTAAGGGGGTTCTTGGCTCTAATTGAGCAGCACCTGCCACGTCAGAGGAACAGTTCTGTGCACCCATTCCTTGCTCAAAGGCCACACTTGACCCCTTCAGTGCCAGCTTTGCTGCCAGCCTTGGCTGTGCCCGGATCCGGGGCCCATCCCAGCAGCTGGGAATCTGCATCAGGAGTCACTCCAGGACAGCAGGGACCCCGCTCCCTTTGGGGGTGTTTAAACATCGTCCCACTGATTTCCAGCACAGCCCTGGGTGTTCCTGGCAGTACAGAACTCCCCCTGTGCCCTCCAGAGCAGCATCTCCCCCAGCACAGAGGGCACTGCCAGCTGCCCACACGGACAGGCTGGAGCTGGGAGCTCTGTCCTTGTGGACACACACACCCCACAGACCCTCTCTGCTTCCCACCACACGGTGTGGAAACAAAAAAAATGCAAATCCAAAAGCTCCTCCAAACGTTATTCCCTTCCCAAATTAGATTGAGCAATGGATCGAAACCAGAAATTAAATGCAACATAATGAAAAGTCGAGTAATGAGTTCAAATCCCAGGGAGCTGTGTCTCTCCTGGCACAGAAGGAAACCAAGGATGTCATTTCCATAGGTACTGTGGGCTTGGGAAGAAGCTGGTGCTCAGTTTTTCATGTATACAAGATCTACAAAAGATTTAAACTCCTTTGGGACACTGATTACAGATCTCACTGACAGAATTCCAATTTGTTTTTAAATTAGACCTACAAGCACCACAGTGCTACCTGAAGCTGATTCCTGCTGGTGGGACTTTCTGTTCCACTTCTGCTTGCAGAGCCTGATTGTTGTGAGGGAGAACTTCCCTGTGGAAGGGTAAAGGACAGGGAAAACATCCCATCACCTGATTTTCCTGTTTTTAATTGGAAAGACCCATCCAATGTGGATGGGGGAATGACCCCCAGAGGGGTTAGGAGGGAATCGAGTCCCTCAAAACCAGACAGACAGAGGCCTGGCTTCCAAAATTCCAGGTCAAGTCCTGCTGCCTTGGACACCAGGTGATGCCAAGGACCCCCTGCCCAAACCACCAACCTTGAATTCCCAGGTAGCACAAATCCACCTCTGGAAGCAGCTCCCTTGCCAGGATGAAAGCTGCTCCAGGACATCTCCCAGGAGCACCCACGGCAGCATCTCCTCAACCCTCCAGCGTAACCCAAAACTGCCTTTCTGCTCATTTATCCTTGTTTCAACTCCAGTCTGCACGGCTCAGATCACCCTGAACGTCAGACTCTTCCTGAGACTCTCACATGTCACTCTGGGAACGGGGACTGCCAGCCCCAAACGGCTGCTCCGGGCCGGGGCCGTGACAAGGAGGTGCCAGCAGGAAAATGAAACCTCCCTGGCTTGTTTGAATCCCCTCCTGTGACAGAGCAACCTCCACGGCCTGAGCACAGCACGCTGCCATGCATGGCAAGTGTCCCTGATCCACCAAGGGCCCGGCTCTGCTTCCCCTGAGCCTCCTTCAGTTCCTGCTGGAGTCCCTGGGCAACCTGGGATGGAGGTTCATGCTCTGGGGAATGCTGCACACGCTGGACTTGGGAATGAAATTGATAATATTTACAGCAAACAGCGGTTTTGAGCTGAGGGTGATGCTCCAGGGGTCTCGGGATGTCAGTCTGTGTCTGAGCAGGGACAGCTGGCAGGCAGAGTGGGAGACTGGGAACAGGGACGGAAAAGGGGAGCAGGGAAGGAAAAAGGTGGCAGAGAAGGAAAGGGGGGATGTTAGCCTGAGGTTCCACGCTGATGGCAACCAGTGCTCCTGCAAGGCACGGGGCTGCTGTGCAACCAGCTCTGAGCAGCCCAACCTCAGATACCGATGCTCTTGACACACTTAAAACCATTTTCTCCACAGAAATCCTCAAGTCAGGAGATCACTTAAACCTCAGCTCCCATTCCCTACGCCAAGTGCATCTCCCGGGGAATAAGGAGGAAATGCCCAGCGGGTCAGTCACCGCCGGGAGCCCAAGGCGAGGACGATCCGTGCGTTCCTCCGGCCGCAGCCGGGCTCTGGGGCCGCTCCCGGCCCCGAACTCCGCCGTGCCCGCAACTCCGGCGGTGCCAGAGCCGGAGCCGGAGCATCCCGGGGCAGCGGCACCGCCGCGCTCCGCACGGGGTCCGGCCCCGCTGGGACGGAGCCGCCCGAGCCCCCCGGCCGTGCCCGGACCCCCCGTTTGTGCCCGGAGCCCCCCGTTTGTGCCCGAGCCCCGGCGCTGACCTGCCGCAGGATGAAGCTGGTGGAGGTGGTGCTGCCGTCCGAGCGCTTCAGGCGGCTGCGGCGCGTCGCGGTGCCCCTCGTCACCTGCCCGGGGACAAAGCATCAAGGTCGTGTCCCGGCCCCGGCCCCGGCCCCGCCGCCCCCGGCCCCGCACGCACCGCGGCCATGGCTCCCGCTCCCGCTGCTCCCGGCGCTCCCGGGCGCTCTCCGGGCGCAGCGGAGCCGCCGCCGGGGCGGAGCGCGCTGGGGAGGGGGCGGCGGGCGGGGGGCGGCCCCGGGGCGGGGCTGGGACGGCAAAACCCCCGGAGCCCGGCCCCGGCACGGTTCCAGCCGGGGGGCGAGCCCGGAGCCCCGCTGTGCGCTGGGAGAGAGAGCTGGGGGTGCTCACCTGGAGAGGGGAAGGATCCGGGGCTCCAGGAGAGCTGCAGAGGGACTGGGGACAAGGCATGGAGGGACAGGAGCCAGGGAATGGCTCCCACTGCCAGAGGGCAGGGATGGATGGGACACTGGGAATTGGGAATTCCCAGAGCAGCTGTGGCTGCCCTGGATCCCTGGATGTGTCCCAGGCCAGGCTTGGAGCAGCCTGGGACAGTGGAAGGCGTCCCTGCCCAGGGCAGGGGTGGCACTGGATGGGATTTAAGGTCCCTCCATTGGGGGATGCCCATGGCAAGCAGGGCCCTCTGAGCCCACCGGGCCCCTCCAGCCGAGCCCCAGGGCCCTGCCCAGCCTTTCCCACATCCATCAGCACCGACCGACAGCACTCCCAGCCGGGGAGAGAGCTCCATGCCCAGGGCACGGAGGAAAACAAGCTGAAGCAGGAGATGATGAGTTGGAATAAAATCCGAGGAAGATTTGGAAGCGGAACCTGGATTTCCTTCCCACTGCTGAGCTTCACCTACAGGCACATCACACCTCCCACCGGGATGGGCAGAGCAGCAATGGGCACATCCTCACTGCACTCACACTGGGATGGGCAGAGCAGCAATGTGCACACCCTCACTGCACTCACACTGGGATGGGCAGAGCAGCAATGTGCACACCCTCACTGCACTCACACTGGGATGAGCAGAGCAGCAATGTGCACATCCTCACTGCACTGGGATGGGCAGAGCAGCAATGTGCACATCCTCACTGCACTCACACTGGGATGAGCAGAGCAGCAATGTGCACACCCTCACACTGGGATGAGCAGAGCAGCAATGTGCACATCCTCACTGCACTCACACTGGGATGAGCAGAGCAGCAATGTGCACAACCTCACTGCACTCACACTGGGATGAGCAGAGCAGCAATGTGCACATCCCTCACTGCACTGGGATGAGCAGAGCAGCAATGTGCACACCCTCACTGCACTCACACTGGGATGGGCAGAGCAGCAATGTGCACACCCTCACTCACACTGGGATGAGCAGAGCAGCAATGTGCACATCCTCACTGCACTCACACTGGGATGAGCAGAGCAGCAATGTGCACACCCTCACTGCACTCACACTGGGATGGGCAGAGCAGCAATGTGCACATCCCTCACTGCACTGGGATGAGCAGAGCAGCAATGTGCACATCCTCACTGCACTGGGATGAGCAGAGCAGCAATGTGCACATCCTCACTGCACTCACACTGGGATGGGCAGAGCAGCAATGTGCACACCCTCACTGCACTGGGATGAGCAGAGCAGCAATGTGCACATCCTCACTGCACTGGGATGGGCAGAGCAGCAATGTGCACATCCTCACTGCACTGGGATGAGCAGAGCAGCAATGTGCACATCCTCACTGCACTGGGATGGGCAGAGCAGCAATGTGCACATCCTCACTGCACTGGGATGGGCAGAGCAGCAATGTGCACATCCTCACTGCACTGGGATGGGCAGAGCAGCAATGTGCACACCCTCACTGCACTGGGATGGGCAGAGCAGCAATGTGCACACCCTCACTGCACTGGGATGGGCAGAGCAGCAATGTGCACACCCTCACTCACACTGGGATGAGCAGAGCAGCAATGTGCACACCCTCACTGCACTGGGATGGGCAGAGCAGCAATGTGCACACCCCTCACTGCACTGGGATGAGCAGAGCAGCAATGTGCACACCCTCACTGCACTCACACCAGGATGAGCAGGAGCAGCAATGTGCACATCCTCACTGCACTGGGATGAGCAGAGCAGCAATGTGCACATCCTCACTGCACTCACACCAGGATGAGCAGGAGCAGCAATGTGCACACCCTCACTCACACTGGGATGAGCAGAGCAGCAATGTGCACACCCTCACTCACACTGGGATGGGCAGAGCAGCAATGTGCACATCCTCACTCACACCTGCACACCATGAGCAGAGCCAGCCCTGCCAGTGTCCTCCTGCCTCGCTCCAGACACCAAATCCTTCCATTCTTGGCTGAAAGGAGCAGCCTGGTTTCTGTGTCCGAGGTGAATGTGGGTCACCGAGGCTGTAGTCTAAATGAGATTATTTTTACATTCAGTTTCATCACTGAATTGGTCCTAGGAAGGCATTTCTGTTGAAACGTTAACCGTGGGGTGGCTGATTTCCCAGGGAAAGGTTCTCTCCAGAGACCCGATGGATCAGGCTGGGATTCAGAAGGGAAAGCAAGCCAGCATTTGCCAATAATTCAGGATATGATTTGGCTCTTTCAAGGTTGACTTCCAGCCTGAAACGACCCAAAATCAACCCACTGGGGTCAGAAGCTCCAAAGGGCTGCAAAAAAATTATGGAAACCAGTGATTGATGTGTAAATGACAATTTTTGGGGCTCTTTGCAGGCGTCTTTGGTGTCCATGTACAGCTTCAGCAGCAGGGTTAAAGCCCAGGGATTCACCCTGATTTTTTGGGATGAGCCAGAATTTTCAGGTGTTTTTGGTGTCCATGCACAACCTCAGCAGCAGGATAAAAGCCCAGGGATTCCTGATTTTTTGGGATGAGCAGAATTCTCAGGCAGGATCACAGGACTCAGCTCTTGCCTCTCTGAGCAGGGAATTCTCCAGGGTGTGTTTGTGAACAAACGTTGCTCATCCCACAGACAGCTCTCAGTGCAAGCAGGCGCAGTGCCTGGGAGTTGTCAGAAAAGATGCACAGATAAAAAGAAGGGAAGAAAATCATCTTCATCTCAGGAAATGATCCCTGAGAGAGGCCACAGCGTGGAGGGACAGAGTCGCACAAGCCCAGGGCCATCCCCACCAAACCCTGCAGCACAAAGAACACACAACAGCACGTGGAAGGTTTCAATCATCTGATTTTTAACATTATTTCTGGAGCCAATTGGAGAGACAAAGCGTGGCTGACACCAGGTGACAGAGCACAAGCCCTCAGAGCACTCTGGGGTGACAAATTGAACAGACACAACAGGTCCCCAGCTCACACCAAAGGAAATGGATCTCATAGTGACATTTAACACCCATGAAACAAATATACCACGTGGAAAGTCTCATTAGAAAGGTTCCTATGTTAAGGGTTTATATGAAAAGCAGGAGTTCTCCACCCTGAATTCCTGATAGAAAACAGCAGGTAGAAACCTAAGGTAGAAATCTGGAATTAGAGAAATCCTTTGGCAGCATGTTCAGTTACAATCAGGCCTTAAAAATAAATATGATCATGTCTGGAAGTATGAAGAGAAACACCAACCCCCTCTAAATACACTGGTTTAATAATAATTAATTATTTTACACTATCTACAAGTTGCATATCACAGAGTTAGGAGTAGAAGAGGTGACAGAAGGACAAATCCTGCTTTTATAAAAGTTCAGGCATGTGTGGAGCTGTGTAGAAAATCTCAGACAAATGAGTATATACATTATTTATACTTAACAATTAACATCATCAAATCACATCTGGTTGGCTCAATTGAAGATTTCTCTTGGCCCAAAGCCCAGAATCCAAAAAAAAACCACCAATTTAAATTTCCTAACAAACATGGAGAATTGATAGCAACAAGAGCAAGGTTTAGTTCTACCCCAAACCAACTTGGAACAAAGTAAACTCTGACAAATAAAAGCTCCAAACAATAAGAATTTGGAACAGCAGCATTGAAATAAATTCATTTCCTCAGAAGACACAAGGAACAAGTTATCAAAACACTTCAGTATTGCCACGTGTGTTATTTGTACTGAGCTACTTCCAGGGGAAGGATCAAGACAAATTAAAGTCACGTCCAAAGGAAAGACAAAATCCTCCTTCCAATTGCACACATTTAAATAAAAAGTGATTTAAAGAGCACTTTTTGCATGAGCACGAGGCTGCAAATATAAGGTCAAGATAGCAAATAATTACATAAAAGGAGGTGCTGAGTGAAGGGTGGGTTTTGTCACTCAGCAGCCCGGGAGTTCCAATCTGGGATGAAGTTTATACATCAAAAATGCTTATTTAGACATCTGGGAGCTTCCTGCATTTAATGGAGTTGTTTTTATCAGTAATTTGCTTCCATTATTTCCCCAAACCAAGGATAATCACTCAGCAGAGGTCGTTAAAAGCAGGATAAATGTGACCATGCTCCAGTGAGGAGGTAAATAGGAGGATGAAGTGATTTTTTTGTTCAGCAGTTGAAACAAGAAAAAGAAGGAATTCCCACATTCCCAAAGGATAATCCAGCTCATGTGCTCCCTTGGACAAACCCCACCCTTCAAAAAGTGCATCAGGGAAGAAATTCTTGGATTCCTTTTCTCCCCAGCTGCCACTCATGGCCAGCTCAGAGGCATTCCCTCCTCCAGGGAAAGGCTCTGCATTTCCTGTGCACAGGAGCCCAATCCCAGCCCCCAGCACATGGGATGGCCTCAAATCCCCCTTTCCCAGTGGTGCAGAGCTCCTCTGGGCTCAGGGCTGGTTTAGACATGGACACAGGGGCAGAGAAAGGAAATCCAAGAGAGGCAGAACCCCCTGGTCCCATCAGGAGGGTTCTTGTTCCACTCAGCTCCCTTTGCAAAGGGAACAGATCCTCAGAGGCTTTAGCAGCTTCAAACATTCTCCAGCCCCTCCTTTCCCACAAGGAATTCCAATGCTTCTTCACTTCTACATCCATCCAGAAAGGAAAACTGAAGAGAGATCCTGTGAGTTCCTGGCTCAGCACCTTGGAGCCACCTGGAGCATCCCCTGCCTGCCCTTCCCAAGGAGCCTCGTGCTGGCAGTGCCACCTCTGCCAAGACACTGGGGAATTGGAGGAAACCTTGTTTTCCTCAAGAAAAAACACAGCAATTCTCTGTGATTTCCAAAACACAGAGGCAGCACTGTTAAACCCCTCTTTTCCTCCTATTTCCACAGGGATGTGGTCCTGAGGGGCAGAGTTTCCTCTTCCAGCTGGAGCCAGGGACCCCTCGGATTGTGCGGCGCGTCCTTCAGGACGGGGACTCCAAAGTGCAGCGGTTCCCTAAAGCCACTGGGACAGAAGGATTACAGAAGACACCAGAGGAGGCAAAGCAACAGCATCTCAGAATCCTCAAGCTTCCAGAAACACATTGCAATGAGAATTATTTTGGGACAATCTTTCAAAGATTCACAAGTGATGTTTCCTGAAAGCGCAGGGAAAGAGAAAAAAAAAGGGACTCGGAGGAATGGGGAATTATTTTAAACCATCCCCTAATCTAGTTCAGGATGCAAAAATGCAAATAACCATCAGAGCTGGTGCCTATTTTTACTCTGCACCACCCTAACGCAGCGAGTTGGGCTATTTGAGAGGAAGATGGACTTTGATATCCACGGCAGGGACTCCCAAAGACCGCCAAGCTCGGAACTCCTCCATCCCGGCTGTTCACAGCAGGGGCTGCTGATGGAAATTTGGCTGCTGCTGGAGCAGGGAATGAGCAGGAAGCGCCACGGGATAACCTGGTCCTTGGTTGCTCTGGAATGCTGCCACGTCCACGGGCACGCCCATCTGGTGCTGGGGGAAGGCGGCGGTGCCGGTGACGCTCGGGAAGGGCTGCGGCAGCGCGGGGTCGGGGCTGCGGGGACACAACACCAACCACGCTCACAGGGACAGCTCAGGGACACCTCAGCATCATGGGCACCCCCAAAACAAGCTGGGAGCCTCCTAAATATGTACATTTGACCAAAACGGTCACTTCAGAAGGAATTTCATGTTTTGCCGGCTGCAAAAATACAGTTTTTTACATGCACACTCTCAACTTCAATCAGCTCTGGCCTTGCACTTTCCCTCCTGTTACTCCTCCATGTTAATAAACAGAGTTTCCCAAGAATTCCATACTTTCCATGCCTCTAAAATGGCAGTTTTCATGGTTTTTGCAGGAAAAACGTTTTCACCCTCAAAATTCTTCCAGCATCTCAATAATTCTACTACATAACTTTTCCTTTTTAACTGACTCCTGCTTTTCAACTTATTCTTGCTTTTAAACTTACTCTTCAACTCACTCCTACTATTTAATTTTCAATCTTTGATGCTGGGTGCTTAAAGCCAAGGTCAGAGGTTCCTTTTCAACCTTCCTGGGAAATCATCTCCTGCAGGATCAGTTTTACCCAGAATAATGCTCTCATTGCTCCCCGATTTACTGAAATTGGTATTTTCCTCTCAAAAATGACGTGTCACTAAATGCTAATGCCACAAGAATGTGCAAAGTGGCAAAATTCCCCCCAGGAAGAAGAAATTGCTGGGTCCATACCTTAAATAAGCAGCTGGAGGTGGCTGAGTGGCTGCAGAGTTGATGCTCTGAGGCAGGGACCTCACCTGGCCCACCTGCTCCGGGGCCAGGCTGTACCCTGGGGACACGGACACCCCCTGGATCATGTAATTCCCACTGGGAGGCTGCACAGGATACGACTGCAAAGCAAAGCAAAGCCAGCAGATTTGGTGCTCAGCACGCTTTGGAGTGAACCCACCAGAATATTCTACAGCTGGAAGCAAAACCTGCACTTTCTGCCAATTCTGGTTTAAATAATGCAAGATTCCCTCCAAATTCAGGTGGCACGGGCTGGAGCAGCTGGCAGGGGTTGGATTTGGGATAAACAGGTTTGTCCCAAATAAAGCCCAGCATTATCCTGCATTTCTAGGCACCAGTCTTGGGAGGAAACAGCAAACTCCAGTTGCCTTTTGGCTTAAATTACTTTGTAACCTCCAAATATAATGAATTTTCCATC
Organism: Diglossa brunneiventris; assembly: GCA_019023105.1. Classification (NCBI taxonomy): domain Eukaryota; kingdom Metazoa; phylum Chordata; class Aves; order Passeriformes; family Thraupidae; genus Diglossa; species Diglossa brunneiventris. Next base: position 37,783,535 of record CM032360.1, read on the forward strand.
GTTACTGGAGTTAAGGACACGGAATTACTTTTAACTGACATATTTTCAGATCTAGCAGTTGCTATGGCAACTATTCTTTTCCCACTGAACAATTAACATGAAAGTAAAATTCATTTCAAGTAAAAACCCTCATTCTGTGCTTTTTGAAAATTTCTCCTTCCCCTCCATGTTTATTCCTTAAGCCATCATTAGGGACAGTGTAAAACAGTTTGGAGCACAAATACAACATGTTTAGAACTGATACAAAATGTTCATTTTTCTAAGGGCAAAAGGAGCTAAAAGCAGAGTGTTTCTATATTTAGCAATAAATACACTTGGGATTAATACACTGATATTCCAGTTCCCTCCCATCCCCACCATTAGATAAGAAGGGAACATTTTACTTGGAGATTGACATGACTCACAGCAAGAATACCCACCAGGCTGCTGCAACACCCAATCCCAACTGTAAGAAATGAATTATGGAAGGGATCTTTTGGAATTTTCAACAGTGGCCAAGCAAAACCTTCTGTTCTAGTGCATAAATCCAAATTTCTTGCAAAGGCAATGTCAGATTGCTCGTGGGCTCCCTTTGGTTTTCACTGTGATTTTTTTAAACCAGGCATAAGCAGCAGGTAATTTCCAGATCCCAGGGAATTTCCAGGTCCAAGGGATACTGACCTGCACAGAGACTCCAGAGGAGGTGGGTGGGAATTGTGCAGGGTGCTGGAGTTTGGAGTAGGCTGAGTACATGGGGCTCTCATTCATCAGTTTGTTGTAGAGCTCCAGAGCTTCCAGAACCTTCACGTTCAGCTCGGATAACTCGGAATGTTTCCTGTTCCAAAACAAATGGAGAGGGCACTGAGCTGCTGGGACCTCTTACATTGGGGAGGAAAGACCAGTGCTGCATGAAATATGCAAGAAAAATAAGCCCCTGAAAGATAAAAAGGTCACTTTTTAACCCATTAATATTGAAAAATTGCAGTTGTGTGACTGGAAGGAAAATCCAAGAGCTGCACAACCATTGCTGGCACCAAACCAGCAATTCCCAGGTGGAATTCCCTCCTCTTTTCACTATCAAATATCCCCAGGAGTCACAGAATCATGGAATGCTTTGGGTTGGAAGGGACCTTAGAAGATTTCATTCCAACCTTCTGCCATGGGCACCTCCCACTGTCTCTGGGTGCTCCAGCCTGGCCTTGGGCACTGCCAGGGATCCAGGGACAGCCACAGCTGCTCTGGGAATCCCAGCCCAGCCAGGAATTCCCAATTCCCAATGTCCCATCCATCCCTGCCCTCTGGCAGTGGGAGCCATTCCCTGGCTCCTGTCCCTCCATCCCTTGTCCCCAGTCCCTCTCCATTTTCCTGATCAGCTCCTTCAGGTACTGGGCAGCCAAACCTGAGGAGGGAGAGGTGAGGAAAACCTGGAATAATCATCAGCAGACTGAAAATTCCAACCTCTGGACAGCCTGGAGAAGGCTACTCAAAATGACAAAGTAAAAAGCATCCACGGCCTGTGCAGGGAATTTTGGGAGAGCAGCAATCAAATCTCAGTGCACACACTCAGAACTTGATATTCCAGCATTAAAAAATAAAGTTGGTAAATTTTTCTTGCAAAGTTTTCTAGCTCAGGAGATGAAAGTACCAAAGAAATCTCATTAAACCTGCCCAATTTGAAGGGAAATGAGCGAATAAATTGTGCTCACCTATCTATCTCTTCTAGTTTTTCATCTATCATTGGACCCATCTGTTGGCAGATATCTGTGAAGACAAAGTGTTGAGGCAGTTGATGTCTTGCACAATTAAATGTTTAAATGCTGGCAGAAATATTTTATCTAACTACAGTAAAATTAATTTCTTATTTATTTCAGGGCTGGGACTGGTAGATGGATCTTGCAAAGCTCAGGCATTTTACAGAGCTGGGAGTTATGCAAATGACTCTGCTAAACGTGGAGCTGACTTGGAACTATTAAAAAAATTCAAATTATCCCCAGAGCCCCACACTCCCACGGTGAAATAAGTGTTCTCCAGCACTGTTACTACAGAGCACTGCTCCCCTAAGCTTAAAATAAACACAAAGAACTCCCAGCTCAATGCACAAAAGGTAATTGTGAGAAGAAGTCATAAAAAGGAGCTCATTTAGTGCTGCATGTACCTTCTGAGTTGAGAAGATCTGGAGAATCAAGCTTTAAATCTGTGGGATCTATGCTCTGAAGTACCTGCAGTGTTTTATCCATCTTATCCTGAAAGGGGAAGCCAAGATGAAGAACTCTGATTTCCCAGCCATGCCAAGATTGGTTTAATATTCAAATAAAAGTTCTTTATAGACAAAGAATCATCTGCCAACATTCAGCACCGAAGGAATGTAAAAGCCCAGCAATATTTTATTTTAAAGTGGCTTCATACCTCATCAATATAAACTGGCTCAGGTTCTGCTTTCTTAATTTCTTCTGCAGTGTCCTCAGGAACAGAGATTTTATCCACAGCTGCTGGAAGAACAGAGATGAGTTTCTTTTCTCTCTGTTGCTATCATAACTTCAAACAAACATTTGCTCCTTGTTATTTTTCTGTGTGAAAAGACACTGTGACATTTGAAATGGCAATTTGCTGGATTTGTAAATATGTTGCTGACAAGGAATTATGGTGAATCGAACCAAATTTCTGTCACAGAAAATGGTAATAACTCAAAAGAGAAATAGAGACAGAAATTAAGGGGAGTTATGGAGTGATCTGTGCTTGATTGTTTGAAACAAGGGCAGGATGTCTCTCAATTCTTTCCTGGGGCTGATAGAGGAAATTGTTTTGCTGCTGGGCTAATTAGGATTGCAGCACAAAGCTGCCTTTGTGCAATGATCCATCCATCATTCCAGCAGGTAACTCACCTGCCTCGGGCTCCACAGACAAGTCAGAGGTGACGAAATTGGATGGGAACAGCCCCACTCCTCTGTGGTTCTCCCCCTTCCACCAGTTGGCATCACTGGGGAAATAAAGAAGGGTTACACAACTCAGGGGGGAACACAGCCAGGGACACACTTGGGGTTTTTACTGAAAACCTGATGTACAGAGCCATATTTGGTGGTTTTTTTACCAAAACCCTGTGATATCTAAAAGAGAACTTGCAGGGATTAGCACAAAGCCAAACAGGAGCTGAGGCACAGGGGAGGGAAGGGAGGAAGAGGAGTCAGGGGATCACTGAAAATTGAACACAATCCATCAAATCTTTATATTGATTACTTGCCAGCCCTTTAAAGCTGTATAATATCCCTAGAGGTGTTAACAACAATCACTATTTTAGCTATTTTTAATCAGTTTTCTTCTTGGCAAATCTGATTCTTGCTAGCCAGAGGTTTAACAGCTGCTGGAAGCAGATGGAATGTGATGCCAGTGCCTTTTCTTATGTCAGACAACCAACTAAGATTTATCTTCCAAACTACAAACTGGATGAAATACTCGAGGTTCTCCCTGCACTAAAAAAGATTTGAGGTCAGAAACAAGGAATTTGGAAAGATAAAAGGAAGAGAAAGGGATTTGAGGGAGGGCAGAGTGACAATGACATTTCTGTGAGGGGGGAAAAAAACATCAGAGGAAAAATGTGCTACCCTGAGAGAAACAAGAGTGGTGGAACAAAGTTAGCTCCACCTGAGTGTATTGTACCTGTCATCCAAAACAAAAATAATTTCTCCACTTTTAAAGGTGAGCTCATTGTCCTCGACAGCTTCAAAGTCATACAGGGCTCGCACCTTCCTCAGGCTCTGGGGGTTTTGTGGCATTTCTGCAGGTGGGTACAAGGATTTGGTCTCCATTTGCTGCTGCTTCTGCTCTTGCAAAGACAATTCAATAGCTGCAGGTGGGGCAGAGAGGAAGAGAACAGGTTTGAGGGGTTTATCCCTGGAGACAAAGCAGTTTGATTTCTTGATTTAACAAAAACAGGATTTATTGCTTTATTTAAACAAGGTCTGTATCTGCTTCTGTAGTGTTGGAAGCTAACATTTAAAATGCTGTGTGGTGGAGAGGAATGTGCCTTACCCCACATCCCCATGGATGAGGGAAACACCTGGAATGCCACAATTCCCAACCCATGTGGCATTGATTTCAATTCTGTGCAGCAGGAAAGAGCTCAAACCCCCATTTCCCTGCTTTTTAACCAAACTTCTGGGGTCCAACCCAAGGCTGAGACAGCAACTCACCTTTAGCTATATCCTCATCTTCTTTGGATTTACTGGATGAGGAGCCATTCTTGGCAGCACTGGTAGAAGCCTGCAAAGGTGGGAACAACAGAGGGACAAATGACAATGAAATCTCCATAATTTGATATTTTTAAAAATTAGCACCGAGTTGTTTCTAGTCAGGTGGATTATGGAATCCTGGTGATCTCAGAAATAAAAATCACCACTCTTCAGGCTTGTTTCTGTTTTCAGCAGGGAAAAAAAGTAAAAGAAATACTGAGATTTAATTGAAATAACTGATTTTATTGAACATAATTATTTTAGTCATATTTATTACAGTGAGACTACTCAAGTAAATGACTCTTTCCACTTTTATCCTCCCTTCAAGAGAGAAGATGCTCCAGTTGGGAGCTGCTGACTTAAATCCTACAATTCTCCCCAGCAGCACTGTGAAATCATTCCTGGAGTTTTCATTCCCACCAGGAACTGGAATTGGGTGCCAGTGCTCAATTCTTCCATGTTCCTGCCGTATGTTTTACACATAGATCACATTTAGAAATGAAAACATCTTTGTGGAAGGAGGAGGGATTGTAAAAGTTAAAAAACTCACAGTGTTTGTAAAAGTTAAAAAAACCTCTGTGTTTCATAGAGAGGAAAGTAAACTTTGTGTGAGGAAATTGTAATAGAAATTGTAATTTTAATTTTCAGGACTGAGTAACGTGGAAATATTTAGAAGTATCAGTAATAGAAGTCAGAGAAAAACCACCTGGCATCATATCTGCTGTCAGATTGGGCACAACAAACCACCAGAAGTGAAAAATAAACCACTCCAAACCCAGGACAACTCCTGACATGGAGAGGAAATGGAACAAACAGGAAAAGGGGATTTGGGAAAGGACACCAGAGCTTGAGACCCATCCCTGTCCCACAGCAGCTCTCACCTGGGATCCTGCTGCAGGGAAAGTGACCCCCTCTTCCTTCAGGGATTTGATGGTTGCAGATATTAAACTACATTGTGGGTCTTTCTGGAATTCTTCTGACCACTCCACCATGAGGGTTTTTAGCTTTTCACTCACTTTTGGGTGAGCCTGGAAGACAAAATTTGATAAAAAGGGATGTTTGAGCCTCAAAATGAACAGAACGAGCTGTTACCAAAATTGTTACCAAACCCATTTTACTATAAATACACTTAATGATTAATAATTGTGTAGATTGAGAAGATTTGGGGAGCAGAGTGTAGAGTATCTGACCTTTTATACCTGATCTGATATTCCAGAGAACATGAGCTCCTGGAGCACCAGTTCTGGAGAAATTCAGGCTGCCTACCACACTTACCCCAAATTTCTGCCTCTCTGTGTTACTCACCCTCCATTTAACCGAAATTTTCTCTTCATTCCTTCTCAAGTGTGTTGTTTTCCACTTCCCAACCACATCCACTGGTCTGATATAAGCCACTGTCTTTCCCTCCAAGAACTCCTCCAAGAAATCTTCCCTCCAAGAAATCCTACAAGAACTCCTCCAAGAACTCCTCCAAGAAATCCTTCCCTACAAGAAATCCTCCAAGAAATCCTTCCCACCAATAAATCTTTCCCTCCAAGAACTCCTCCAAGAAATCCTTCCCTCCAAGAAATCCCCCCCTCCAAGAAATCCTTCCCTCCAAGAAATCCTCCCCTCCAATCCACCTTTTCTGGTCTCTGCAGTTTCTCCTGAGATGCCAGGACAGCTTTGTCCCAGCTGAGAGAACATCACAAACACCTGATCTGTGTCTCCTTGAACCAGCTTCTCCCACAAAAATGAATTATCCATGGGGACAATCCTTGGGGACAGTTTCTATTCCCAAAGGGGAGCTGAGCTGCTGGTAAAAGAAGATGATTTGTTTGGAGTGGGGGCAAACCAAGATCAATTCATACTCTGCCTGGAATTCCTGTGGCTGCCCCAGATCCTGGCACTGGGACAAGATTCCCACCCCAAGGAATCAGATCCCACTGAGGGCTGTGAGCCCAGCACGGGCTGAGCAGGGAGGACACTGCCAGGTGCCAGGCTCCAACTGGCATTTTTGAACCAGTTTGCTGGGCTCAGGAGCAGCACAAAGCATTTGTCACACTTGGCTGAACTCATTTCCTCATGGAGAAGAGGGAAAAAGCCCAATTTTATTCATTATTCCTCCAAGGGGGCCAGGGCTGGGGGTAAAGGGTCAGTATTTCCCAAAAACACAGAAATTGTGCTCCAGAACCCATCCCTGGGTGGGATCCCAGGGTTCCAGCATCCCTGCCCATCCCTGGGTGGGATCCTAGGGCTCCTGCCCATCCCTGGGTGGGATCCCAGGGCCCCTGCCCATCCCTGGGTGGGACCCCAGGGCTCCTGCCCATCCCTGGGTGGGACCCCAGGGTCCCTGCCCATCCCTGGGTGGGATCCCAGGGCTCCTGCCCATCCCTGGGTGGGACCCCAGGGTCCCTGACCATCCCTGGGTGGGATCCCAGGGCCCCTGCCCATCCCTGGGTGGGACCCCAGGGCTCCTGCCCATCCCTGGGTGGGACCCCAGGGTCCTGCCCATCCCTGGGTGGGATCCCAGGGCTCCTGCCCATCCCTGGGTGGGACCCCAGGGTCCCTGACCATCCCTGGGTGGGATCCCAGGGCCCCTGCCCATCCCTGGGTGGGATTCCTGCCCATCCCTGGGTGGGATCCCAGGGTTCCAGGGCTCCTGCCCATCCCTGGGTGGGACCCCAGGGTCCCTGACCATCCCTGGGTGGGATCCCAGGATCCCTGCCCATCCCTGGGTGGGATTCCTGCCCATCCCTGGGTGGGATCCCAGGGTTCCAGGGCTCCTGCCCATCCCTGGGTGGGATCCCAGGGCTCCTGCCCATCCCTGGGTGAGATTCCAGGATTCCTGCCCATCCCTGGGTGGGATGCCAAGGTTCCAGGATCCCTGCCCATCCCTGGGTGGGATCCCAGGATTCCAGGATCCCTGCCCATCCCTGGGTGGGATCCCAGCACTCCTGCCCATGCCTGGTTGCTGAAGGTCAGTGTGAGCCCCAGGATGGACCCTGGCTAATGGGAACACAGGCAGCACTTGCAGACCTATTTTTCCACAAAAGCCAGAAACACAAGAGCTGTGAACTCATTTTGCTTCCCAGCAATTTTATTACTTTCCTTAATTGCTTTGCTCAGCCTCTGATGATTGCAGGGATCTGAAAACTCCTTTTTAACCCATTAACCAGTTTTGTCTCCAACTGGAGCAGTAATTAGGGAAAAGCTGTTCCTGCTTACTCAATTCCTCACAGCCAGATTTAGAGCCCAGCAGCTGCTTGCCCCCAACCATTTCAGTCTCCTTTTCTTGGTTATTTTCATTCAACATTCCCAGAATCTCTAAAAACTAAAAAAGATTGTCTGCAACTTCATCCTTTTCCTTGTACAAATGTCATTTCACTTCCTCATAATCTTCCCTTTCACTTCAGCCCAGGAATTTCCTTCAAGCCTAATAAAAACTCTCCTCAAGAAAAGCTGCACTTACCATGATCAAATTAATGGAGCTTAGGAACACAGATTTTAATTAAAATTGCTCATGTAATTTTGTAGAAGTGTGAAGGATTATCAGCTGTCAGCTCTTTAACAGATTATTTTTTCAGAGTAAAAATGACACAAATTTCAGTGAAAACATAGAAAATGTGCATTAACCACAACAATAATTTGGAGAAGGTACCAAAACAATCTTCCCCCAGGACTGCAGGCTCTAAAATAATTACCTTGCTTATTATAGCTCGAGCTTCAGTGGCAAAATCCCTGGAACACACCTCCAAGTGGAATATCTTCCCACAGTTTGACACACAGGCTCCTAAAAGCTGACAGCAGAAACACAATTGGGAAAATGCAGGGCAAAAAAAAGTACAAATGATCCAAAATATAAAAAGTGCAAATAAAAAAAAAAAAGAGTGCAAATAATCCAAAAGAAGAAAAAAATGCAAAGTTAAAAAAAAGTTTGCAAATAATCCAAAATAAAGGAAAAAAAGTGCAAATTTAAGAAAGAGTGCAAATAATCCAGAATTTTAAAAAGTGGAAATAAAAAAGAGTGCAAATAATCCAAAATAAAGAAAAAAGCAGCAAATTTTAAAAAGAATGCAAATAATCCAAAATCAGGAAAAAAAGTGAAACTAAAGAGTGCAAATAAACAAAAAAAAAGAAAATAGTGCAATTTTAAAAAAGCGCAAATAATCCAAAATAAGGGGGAAAAGTACAAAAAAATTACTACAAATAATCCAAAATTAGGAAAGTGCAAATAAGAATGCAAATAATCTAAAATAAAAGGTAAATCCAGCACGGACACTGATTTACTGTGGTTAATCAAGGTATTAATGAATTGATCAGTAAATATTTATTTGCTGCATTCCATGAGGTTTCTGGGGGCAATTTGGGAATTTACTCACTGTGAGAGCCTGCAAAGCCACGTGGGGAACTTTGTGATTCATTCTCTTCATGATGGCTTTAAGGCAATCCTTGGCTCTGCAAAGGAGCAAGAAATTCAGGATAAATGGGAGGGACAGGAGCTGTGCAAGGAATGAGCTCAAAGCTCCACCAGAACTGAACCAAAATGGCACCAAAGCTGAGCTTATTGAGCAAAAATGGCACCAAAGCTGAGCTTATTGAGCAAAAATGGCACCAAACCTGAGCTTATTGAGTGAAAATGGCACCAAAGCTGAGCTTATTGAGCAAATATGGGACCAAATCTGAGCTTATTGAGTGAAAATGGTACCAAAACTGAGCTTAAAGAACAAAAATGGCACCAAAGCTGAGCTTAATGAACAAAAATGTCACCAAAATTGAACTTAATGAACAAAAATGGCACCAAACCTGAGCTTATTGAGTGAAAATGGCACCAAAACTGAACCTGCTGAACAAAAATGGCACCAATGCTGAGCCTACTGAACAAAAGTCACCAAACCTGAAACTACTGAGCAAAAATGTCACCAAACCTGACCTTAAGGAGCAAAAATGTCAGCAAAGCTGAGCCTAATGAATGAAAATGTCACCAAACCTGATTCTACTGAGCAAAAATGTCACCAAACCTGAGCCTACTGAACCAAAGTCACCAAACCTGAAACTACTGAGCAAAAATGTCACCAAACCTGAGCCTATTGAACGAAAATGTCACCAAAACTGAGCCTAATGAACGAAAATGTCACCAAAGCTGAGCCTAATGAATGAAAATGGCACCAAAGCTGAGCCTACTGAACGAAAATGTCACCAAAACTGAGCCTAATGAACGAAAATGTCACCAAAGCTGAGCCTAATGAACAAAAATGGCACCAAAGCTGAGCCTAATGAATGAAAATGGCACCAAAGCTGAGCCTCTCAGGGCTGGGCAGAGATTTACCCACTGACCAGTCTGTCTGTCCCCAGCTGGGTGTTGGATTGGCAGAAATTCCCTTTTTTCCCCCCTGGCATTCCACATCCATTCCCAAAAAACTGCTGCCAGGCCAGGAAGGGAAACAATTGCATGGTTTGGGCCAGACAATGAAGGAAATGTCCCCAGAAAATGAGAGGATTCAATAAATGGGTATTTTAGTGGAATTAATTCCCAGCTCTTGGATCCCCTTTCCCACAGCCTGAGGACACAAAGGTTTTCATAATTTGTTTCAGCACAATCTGAGGTGAGTGGAGAATAATAAAGAGCTTTTTAAATGCTTCTGCTGAGGGGTTTCCACACTTTAAATGAGCATTAATGGCTGGCAGGAGCTCAGGCACATCAAAGGCTTCATTAACACTGATATTTGGAACATTTAAAAACATGAAATCCTAAAAAAAAAAAGCTGATGCAGCATTTGAAAAATAGTATCACTGCCAGATAGTTGAGCTGCTGGATTAGCAAAGCACAGAAAAGCCTCTGTGCCAGAAAAATACACTTTTAGTCCTAATATTTTATTTCATGTACAAACCATCCAACAAAGTCAACTCAGTTATTTTAAGTTGTATTTTTATTTAGGGTAGGCAACAATCTTCATTATTCTCAAGGGCAGAAAGGAAGAAAAGGACACAAAATTGAATTAAAAATATGCCAGCAGCAGTGGCATTTAAAATTCAGAATTTGGGATTTTATTTGCTATACAAATACATATATTTAGATTTAATTACACATTTTTATACTTCTATTTCTGCATTTTTCTTTTAAATCACAGATTTTTTTACAACATCCCTTCCTCCAAAACCATATTTAAAACAGTTCCCTCTACAAAACTCTTGTGGCACTAAAAAAATCTGATTTTTAAAAAAGGACTCAAAGGACACATTTTTTCCTTCAGGGCTAAAGATTCCCAGATTGAACAGATTTGCTGTTATTCCTTGTGGCAGGTAATCAATTAAAACCAAACCAAAACAACAAAAAAACCAATTTTAATGTTAAACAGACTGCTAAAAACTCGGAATTACTTAAAAATTCTAATTAATTGAAGATTAATTCCAGAATTAATCTTAAAAATTGAAGATTAATTCTGGAATTAATCTTCAATTAATTAAAAAAATAATTGAAGATTAATTCCAAATTTAAAAGATGTTGTCACTCAAAAATTCAGCAAATGTTTCTGGCCACTACAGAATCACTGAAATTCCATTTATGTTCCACTCAGGCTAAATTGATTCCAAGTGATTTGTGCTTTGATCCCTTTTTTTTCTCTTTTCTCTCCCATTTTTCCTAACAACCAAACACAGACAAATACCATAAGAAGCCCCAGGTCCTCGCCAGGTGTTTTTCTGCACAGAAATTGTTCCACTTTCTCCTCCTGGCACAGCCACTTCCCCTCATTTATGCCAGATCATTAAATATGGATCACTCGGGCGTGCTGTGCAAAACTCCAGGAAAAAGCTGGAATGTGCTCAGCACATACAAACTGCTCTGCTCAAAATCCTCCTGGAACGTTTCTTCCCAAGCATTTCCAAGCCAGCTCCATGTATTTGGGAGGTTGGAGCTGTGCTCTCTGTGCCATTTTCCTCCTCCCAGCAGCACAGAATTCCCAGGAATGCTGAGGCCCAGCTTACCCATTGGGAGTGCTTCCAACCTTGTCACAAATATCCATGATGAGCCCCCAGTCCTCACTGGTGTTGTATTCATTTGTGGCTTTTTCTGGAAAGAAAAAGAAGATTTATTAAGTGATTTATTTCTTCAGTTCAGATGCTAGCAATAGAATGTATCCCTAATTAAATATTTCATGGAATGATTTGGGTTGGAAGAAACCTTGAAGCTCATCTAGTCCCACTCATTCTATAGATTAATTAATAAGGCTTAATGGTATTTATCTGTGCTTTTAAGTTTTTATCAGCCAGGTTATTTAAATCCCATGTAAATATTGCAGTTCAAGTTAATAAACAGCAAATTCAGTATTTTACTGCATTTGCTGCTTCAAGATTAAGTTTTAACCAACTAAACTCCATTTTATTTTGGCTGCTCAGCAGAAAGATTTCCACAAAGGGAACACAAACACAGCACCCACCAATGTCCCAGATTCCTTTTGCTACAGATGTAAAAAAAATGGAAATGTAGAATTTTTGCCATAATTTATCCTCACAAACTGGAATATTTACTTCAAGGAAGTAAACATTATTTTGAAACCACAAACCTTCTTCAAAACTAACCCCAAAAATGCTAGAAATGCTAAATTTTCTTTTAAGTGCATCAATATTTTAGGGCATGAACAACAAATTAATGGATGGTGTGAAAATAAATGAGTGCCTGCAATTTTAAATACTTTAAAAAAAAGGAAAATCAAGCCAAATCAGCCTCTGGAAGCTGCAGATTCCCTGGATATGCAATCCCTAAGGAGTGAAAAGATTCCCAAGGATATCCTGAAGTACTTAAGTACTTCCCAGGGATCCACTGAAATTTCCCTGAGTGGAAATCACACCAGCTTCTCCTGCCAGGGCAGAAATAATCCCAACTCTCCCATGGCAACAGGAAGGTTTGATGATCACAGGCTACACCAGGAAGAGTTCACCTGAGAATTATGGAACTATTTAGTTTGGAAAATCCCTCCCAGCCCATGGAGTCCCAGCTGTGCCCATTCCCACCCCGTCCCCAGCCCAGAGCCCTGAGTGCCACCCCCAGAATTCCTGGGACACCTCCAGGGATGGGCACTGCAAACCTCCCTGGGCAGTTCCAATCCCGAGCCCCCTTTCCATGGGGAAATTCCTGCTGTGCCCACCCTGAGCTGCCCTGGGCCAGCCTGAGGCCGTTCCCTCTGCTCCTGTCCCTGTTCCCTGGGATCAAATCCTAAATCTCCCCCTCCTGGCAGGGAATCCCAGAGAGTCCTGTCCTGCTGGGACAGCCTGGCCAAACTGGGATGTGATCCCAGATTTGCTGATTTTTAGGATGAGGGCTGCCCACATGAGGGGGTTTGGATGGCTGGAAAATCCTCGGGATCCCCCAGGAGCAGAAGTGCAGGAGGACAGGGAGGGCTCCGAGCCCCAAATGCTCAGCCCAGGCCCAGGGCACTGCAGAAATGCAGCCAAATATTCTCACTGCAAACCTGGCATTTCCAGCTCAAAATATCTGGGACCTCCCCACTGGCCTGGCTGCTGTGCCAGGGCTGGAAATGGCTTTCCATGAGGGAATTGCCCCAAAATCCACCCTGAGCTGCCCTGGGCCAGCCTGAGGCCGTTCCCTCTGCTCCTGTCCCTGTTCCCTGGGATGATCCCAAATCCCCCTGGCTGTGCCCTCCTGGCAGGAGCTGTGCAGAGCCACAAGGTCCCCCTGAGCTCCTTTGCTCCCTCACCCCATCCCCATCCCAAGACAAGCTCAGCCCCCAGCACACCACGCTCAGTGCTGCTCCCTCCCAGCTCCCAGCACATTCCCACAGAAGCCAATTCCCTCCCCTGCAGCCACCCTGTGCTGGGAGCAGCTGTGGGATCCCAGCTCTGTCCTTCCCAAACTCTCAGGGATCTGGAAGTTTCTCTCCCTGCCAGCATGACAAACTGAGCAGCAGCTGCTGTTCTCCATCCCTAAATTCAGGAACAATTCTGAGGGATAACTCCCTCACAGATGCTGAGACAGAGCAGAAGCAGATGTGGGAGGATGCATTTTCCAGGAGTTTTTCAGCACAGAGGGAACATAACCTTTAAAAACACAGAATGATTTGTCCTCTGCAGCCCCCCAATTAATGAAGGAACATTAGAGCTGAGCTGGCTTTTATGGAAATAATGATAAAAGCAGAATGTGCTCCTTGGGGTGTTTGATAAAGAATTCCAGGGGCAAGGAATGGCTTTTCCCTGGGTGAGCTCCCTGAGCTGAGCTGCTGCGTGGTCCCAGGGAATGCTGCCAGCCCAGGAGAGGGGAGAGCACTCACAGGAGCAGCTGGGAAGGGGCTGGGAATTGTTTGCTGCTCCCACTGCCAAAAGGAGAAATGCTTGGAGGGCTCTGCCCCAAAGCACTGGCACAGCTCTTCCAGGAGAGGAGCTGGAAACAGAGGGAGGGAAAGGAAGGGGAAAGGAAGGGGAAAGGAAGGGGAAAGGAAGGGGAAAGGAAGGGGAAAGGAAGGGGAAAGGAAGGGGAAGGAAGGGGAAGGAAGGGGAAAGGAAGGGGAAAAGGAAGGGGAAAGGAAGGGGAAAGGAAGGGGAAAGGAAGGGAAAAGGAAGGGGAAAGGAAGGGGAAAGGAAGGGGAAAGGAAGGGGAAAGGAAGGGAAAGGAAGGGGAAAGGAAGGGGAAAGGAAGGGGAAAGGAAGGGGAAGGAAAGGGGAAAGGAAGGGGAAAGGAAGGGAAAGGAAGGGGAAAGGAAGGGGAAAGGAAGGGGAAAGGAAGGGGAAAGGGAAGGGGAAGGAAGGGAAAGGAAGGGAAAGAAAGGGAGGGAAAGGAAGGGAAAGGAAGGGGAAAGGAAGGGAAAGGAAGGGGAAAGGAAGGGGAAAGGAAGGGGAAAGGAAGGGAAAGGAAGGGGAAAAGGGAGGGGAAAGGAAGGGAAAGGAAGGGAAAAAGGAAGGGAAAAGGAAGGGGGAAAAGGAAGGGAAAGGAAGGGAAAAGGAAAGGGAAAGGAAGGGAAAAGGAAGGGAAAAGGAAGGGAAAAGGAAAGGGAAAAGGAAGGGAAAAGGAAGGGAAAAGGAAGGGAAAAGGAAGGGAAAAGGAAGGGAAAAGGAAGGGAAAAGGAAGGGAAAAGGAAGGAAAAGGAAGGGAAAAGGAAGGGAAAAGGGAAAAGGGAAAAGGGAAAAGGGAAAAGGGAAAAGGGAAAAGGGAAAAGGGAAAAGGGAAAAGGAAAGAGCTTTGCACTGAGGCAAAATTGTCAGGATCATCCGTGATCATTCCCATGCCAGCCAGGGACCAGGGGAAGCCCAGGGACAACCAGGGGATGTCCTTACTCCCTTGCCACCAAGCCCTGGAGCCCTGCAGGGCCCTGGGGCCACTCCAAGCACCGGCAAACACCTCCTGCTCCTGGAGCCCTGCACGGCCCTGGAGAGAAGGGCAGGAAAACAAACAGCAAAGGGAACAAGGCTGCTCCAGGGGTGAAGGGTATGGGAGAGGAAGGACAGAGCTGGGAAAACAACAAATGCATGTGGGGTCAGAACAGATCCAGACAGGAAATGTTAAGGTTCCAAAAGTTTTGGGGGTTCCTGTCCAACCAGAGCAGCCACACTCCCTCAGAGCCCCAGAGGGTTATCCCAGGATGTGCAGCTGTGTCCAGGCACATTCCAGGGCTCTGCTCAGCTCTGGGGGCTTGGAATCACGGGAGAAAAGGCAGCTGTGGCAAAAACTGATATTAGGAGAAAATAATAATATGTGGGAAAAAAATAATAACATTGGGGAAAATAATAATAATAAAGATAAATGCTAGAAAAATAAAGAAGGAAATAAAACCTGAGGGAAATGGAAGCCCTTGAGGGCTGGATTGGGTAGGAAAAGGAAATTCCTTTTTCCCCACAGGTGTTCCAAAGAAGAGCAGCTCTGCATGAAGAAGGCAGCTGGATCTGCCCCACTGCTGCAGCCAACAAAAGGCACCACAATTCCAAAATCAGCTCCTCCCCAGAGCATCCACATGTGATAACCTGATATCTTCCATGGTCTAATTTACAACAGAATACTAATTTTTTTAAAAGCTTCTAATGACAAAGTTTTCCTGGCGAGGGACTCTAAGATTTAGCCCAAATAATTCAAGCTCCTAGTCTGTTGCACATACTAAATTTTAATAAGTGATAATAAAAAATTATAACTATAAATATTAAAGTATTAAAGGAAAAATACACTGAGTAAAGTTTAAGCAAACAGAGTCCCACTTTTGAAGTTCTGCAGCCTGGGAGTCCTTGAAGCATTTAAGTTTGTTAAAGAATCCTGCAGAGTTCAAAAAAAATCCACTTGAACAAACACATCAGTTTGAGCCACGTGAAATGTGAGCGTGGTCAAACAGCAAACTGCATCAGGGAACTGAAATTAGAGGTAAAATAATAAATAAAATAAGAAACCAGCTTAACGTATACCACAAACAAACCAGAGATTGTGTGGCAACAACAGCACTCAATCTCTTCCATTTTGGCCAGGACAAAAATCCCAGGAATGCTGAATTCTTCTCTTTCCTAGGATCCTACCAAGAAAGCTGAGCCCGGTGTCTCGGTTATTTCACTGCTTTTTTCAGTGCTGCCATTCACAACAGGCGTTGTGCAACAAAGAAGTGACACTGAGCACGAGTTTAAGAAAGCACAAGTCAGGGCAGGACACAAAACAAAACAACTGAGTCACTGTCTTCACCCCAACCCCAGGCAGGTTTTGTAATCACTGAATCACAGACTATCCTGAGCTGGAGAAGATCCATGAGGATGATCCAGTACCGCTCCTGGCCCTGCACAGCCACCCCAACACTCCCACCGTGGTGGTCCTGGGGAAGCTGCTGGGATTGAATCCTCAATAAAAGGAGGAAAAGCAGCAGATCTTCCAGCAGCCACAATTCCCGGGATCCCTGCAAACCCAGGAGGCACAGAGACACCTCAGCCACGCTGGAAAAGCTGGGAACCTTCAGGAGTCAGAGCAAAATGGACACAAACCATTCCCTGATGCTGCTGAGGGGAAGGGAGGGAGGGACCCAGGGATCCTTTCCCTGCCAGAGCCCCCAGCCCGGCCAGGACGGGTCAGGAGCAGCCAGGGATCCCTGAGCTGCAGTGCCCTGGGCCCAGCACGGCCACAGGAGCAATCCTGGGGTTATTTTGGGTGGAAAAGCCCTCCCAGCTCATGGAGTCCCAGCTGTGCCCAATGCCCACCCCGTCCCCAGCCCAGAGCCCTGAGTGCCACCTCCAGAATTCCTGGGACACCTCCAGGGATGGGCATTGCAAACCTCCCTGGGCAGTTCCAATCCCCGAGCCCCCTTTCCATGGGGAAATTCCTGCTGTGCCCACCCTGAGCTGCCCTGGGCCAGCCTGAGGCCGTTCCCTCTGCTCCTGTCCCTGTTCCCTGGGAGCAGAGCCCGACCCCCCCGGCTGTGCCCTCCTGGCAGGGAATTCCAGAGAGGAAAAGATCCCTGGGATCCTCCTTTGCTCCAGGCTGAGCCCTGCCAGCTCCCTCAGGGATTCTCCAGCCCCTGCCCGGCTCCCTCAGGGATTCTCCAGCCCCTGCCCGGCTCCCTCAGGGATTCTCCAGCCCCTGCCCGGCTCCCTCAGGGATTCTCCAGCCCCTTCCCCTGCTCCAGCCCCTGCCCAGCTCCATTCCCTGGCCCTGCTCCAGCCCCTCAGGGTCCCTCCTGTCCCAGAGCTGTCCCCAGCCCTGGAGGTGCCCCAGCAGTGCCAGCACAGGGACGGGCACTGCCCTGGGGCTGTGTCACACCGGGGCTGGCACAGCCCAGGGGCCTCTTGCCCAGCTGGGCACCCCGGGCTCGTGTTCAGCCGCTCGCACCAGCACCTCCCAGGGCCTTTTCCAGCTCTCCAGACACTTCCCAGCCCGGGGCATTCCCAGGCTGGCTGTGACCCAGGAGCATCACTCGGCCTCGCTGCCTGCCCAGCTGCCCACGGCTGCCGCTGCCTCAGGCCAGCCCGGCTCCCTCAGCACCCGGCCCGGGCCGATCTGAACCTGCCCAGGGAGCACTCGATCCTCCTCCGGATCAGCCACCGGGACACCCAACGGGACCGGGCCCGACGCCGATCGGGAGTGAGAGGGGAACAGGGAGAGAAAAGAGGAGGAAACAGACGAAGAGGAAAAGGAAGCGGGAAAAACAGGAGGAAGAGGAGAAGGCAGGGGACGGGAGGCCGCCCTGCCTGCCCTGCACCGGGCCCAGCCGCCGCCCGCCGCTCACCCACGTCCTGCTCGAAGGGGTTGGCGGCGAAGAGCGGCATCTCTGCCCGCCGTGCCGCCGCCACTCGCCCCGCACCGACTGACCCGGCCGGAGCCGCCGCCGCCGCCGCGTCCGCCCCGCCTCGGCAGCCCCGCGCCCCGGGCTGCCCGCCGCGCCCGACCGCCCCGCGCGGCCCGCGCCGCGCCCGCAGGGCCGCGAACCGCCGGGATGAGCAGCCAGGAGGGGAACAGCGGAGCCGCCCCGCGGGCCGGCGGGGAACGGGGCGGGCGGCGGCCCCGGGAGCGCGGTGGCGGCGGCAGGCACTACGGAGGGCAGCCCCGCGGTGAGGGGGCCTCGCGGGGGCGGAGCTGACGGGACGCAGCGGGAGCCCGTGACGTCATGCGTGCGCCGTGATGTCATGCGCCGCCATGTCGCGGCGGCGCTGAGGGGTCGTGGCATCGCTCCGGGCTGTCCCCGGTTGTCCTTTTAATTAACCGGAATTAAATTTTAATTAACCGAAATTAAAGCCGTCTGAGGGCGCAAAGTGAGGGGGGAGTGCGGCTGAGGGGATGGTGGGCGGGCGATTCGTCCTGACATCCCAAGAGCAAGAGTTAAAAAACCAAATAAAAACAATCAACCGTCGGAAATGCTGAACAATTTTCCCAGAGGGTGCAGGGACAAGGGGGTCATGAGGCAGCGTCCTGCCTGATTGTTGTCAAACGTGGAATACATAAAGCTTTTCTTCAGGAATGATGTTATTCGCTGTTCTTTGTAGGTTCCAATTAGAATCAACAAGGAGGGCGATGGAAGAGGTGAGGCAGAGCAGCAGCGAGCTCCCAGGCATGTGTGGATGCCGGGAAAATAAATTCCCCCTGGGTGAAACTGCCGTGTTAAACTCAGGACTTGTCACCTTTCGTGATGTCAGTTGTAGGTGAGGCTAACAACGTTCAGGAGAAAGGATTTCCTCTGGCAGTGGATGCAGGGAATGCAGGGCTCCTGTTCAGGAGGATTTCCTCTGGCAGTGGATGCAGGGAATGCAGGATTCCTGTTCAGGAAGGATTTCCTCTGGCAGTGGATGCAGGGAATGCAGGGTTCCTGTTCAGGAAGGATTTCTCTGGCAGTGGATGCAGGGAATGCAGGGTTCCTGTTCAGGAAGGATTTCCTCTGGCAGTGGATGCAGGGAATGCAGGGTTCCTGTTCAGGAGGATTTCCCCTGGCAGTGGATGCAGGGAATGCAGGATTCCTGTTCAGGATTTCGTCTGGCAGTGGATGCAGGGAATGCAGAATTCCTGTTCGGAGGATTTCCTCTGCAGTGGATGCAGGGAATGCAGATTCCTGTTCAGGAGGATTTCCTGGCAGTGGATGCAGGAATGCAGGATTCCTGTTCAGAAGGATTTCCTCTGGCAGTGGATGCAGGGAATGCAGGATTCCTGTTCAGGAGATTTCCTCTGGCAGTGGATGCAGGGAATGCAGGATTCCTGTTCAGGAAGGATTTCCCCTGGCAGTGGATGCAGGGAATGCAGGATTCCTGTTCAGGATTTCCTCTGGCAGTGGATGCAGGGAATGCAGGATTCCTGTTCAGGATTTCCTCTGGCAGTGGATGCAGGGAATGCAGGATTCCTGTTCAGGAGGATTTCCCCTGGCAGTGGATGCAGGGAATGCAGGATTCCCAGGCCACAAAGACACCTGGCATAGCCCCCAGGGCAAGGAAGATCCCAAACAACCCCACTTCAGCAGCTGTGGATAAATCAGAAATCAGCTGTGGCTGGATAAAAGGGAATTCTGGCAGGGGGGAAGATCCCACCATGGGAAACTGCCTGCCCCAAAACAGGAGAAGGGATTAATTAGCACGAGGAACGAGAGAATCATTAACCAGCAGGAGAGAGGACACTGATTAATAACTGGCTGAGGAGAGGAGGGATAAAGGGTTGTGGTGGGATGGTGGCAAACAGGGACATTCCATAGGGAAGGTGGCTCTGGAAGGGAGGGATGGCCCAGTGACAGCACAGACTTTAGGGATGTGTGACCCCCCCAAAATCCCCGTGATGGGCACCCCTGAGCACCAGCTGTCCCCATCCCTGCTGTGGGATCAGCAGGAGCTCCAAGTCCCCGTTCCTGTGAGGGATAACTGGGATGAGTCAGGGGTTGTTCCTGGCACGGTGCCTTTGGAGCATGCACAGTCACCAGCTGGGAGCCAGCCTGAGTCATTCCCAAAGGATCTGGGGCAAAGTGAGCACAGCAGCAGCACAGGGCCTGAGTCTGGGAGAAGGGCAGGACCTTGGAATTCCAACACAAATCATTGTAGCATGCCTAAAAGCTTCCTGTATGATTCAGTGACATTTCCCTGCTCGCTCACCTCGAATTTCAGGGGTCACATTCCTTTCCTCAGCTGTAGTACCAAAGTGTAGACTCAGAGATACCAAAGTTTCACTTGCATGTGTGAAAACAGTTTTTTCTAGCATCTTTTACAAAGAGTTTTAATTCTTATATTGGAATTAAATAGAATTATACATTTGAATAATTAGAAATTATTATTATTTATTAAAATTCGAAGAGCATACCGATCTTCCTTCAAAAATCCAGCGCTTCATTTTTGTCATGATAACAGTTCATATTTTTGGAGCATTTTGTACATCGAAACATTGGTTTTTAAATCAGCAGTGATGGCCCGGGCTTATCAAAGCTTCTTTGTCGAGCTTTTTTGATTCTGAAATTCCATGAAATCAGCAAGGTTGGAGGAGAGCTTTAAGCTCAAGGCGTTCAGAGGGATGGGCTGTGGACGTCCGGTGAGTGGGTCTCCTCCCCGGCTGTTTCCCTCCCGTTTTCCAGGGATTTTTTTCCAGGGATTCCGCCTGTCTGCAGGGGGCACAGTTGCGTCACATTCCCGGCCACCCTTTGCCATCCCGATCCGGCTGCTGGGAATCACCTCCTGCCAGACTTTTAAGGCGAAATGCAGAGTCTTTCCCGAGGTCTGAATTCACTAATTGCACCGAAACTTCTAATTTCGCGTCATGAATCACAGCGAGAGCGGCATTAATTGGTTTAATTGCCTTAAAAAAGGAATTATGAACCCATTAGTGCAGGAAGGCACCAAACACTGATGTTGTCTGGCTGAAGTGGGAATTTGTAATGGATCCTGGTTAATTGCAGAGTTTGGGCTTTTATTAACTCCACGCATCCCACGTGGTGCAACAGTCACAGCAGCTGGGCGGGGAAATTTAGGGATGGCTCCTCCATTTCCATAGTTTTGTCACCTCAAATCTTAAATGACACTTGGCTCTGTGGAGGTTTGCTCCATTTTTTACCTGAATGTAGTGGGACAATGCATCCAAGACCACCTGGAAGGGAAGGATTGGGAAGTCTGAGCCTGCCAGGTCCAAGCAGTTGTGGAGAACGTCCAATCCAGAAGCACCCACAAAACTCCAGCTCTGGGTGACACCACAGCCAAAGCCACGGCACAATTCCCAAAGGAAAAATCCCCCAGGAAGTGGTAAAATCAACAACAACAATACGGAAGGGAAAAGAAAACATCAGGGCACTGCCGTCCCAAGCCATGGGGGAACAAACCATTCCTTGAGGAGAAACAAGAAGCAGGAGAGGAGGACAGCAAGATGATATAAAAATAAGTTGTTCCCAAAGCTGTTTTTCCAGACTCTGGCTCTGGGAATCTCCTTCTCCCCGAGCAGTCTGTGCCCTGGGTCCCAGCTGTGTCACCACCATTAGGCCCAGCTGCCTGCGGGGTGTCCACATCCCTGATGGATCCGGGGCTTTGTAGGAAATCCTTGCTCCCCCTCCTCCCTGCCCTGCCCCACATCCAGGGGCCAACTCAGCTTTCCCAGTTCCTTTGTTACAAAATGTTGTCATAATATTTAATCTGCAGCCTTGGCCTCGGCAGCAGCTGTTTGAAAGGACAATTTATATTCCCCAAAGTGCTCTGAAAACCCTCGGGAAGCTCCCAGGAAGCTTTTTCCTGGTGCACAGAAGCAGCTTGTCCAGGCCTCCAGCTTTGTTTTGTGTCTGGCTGGATCCCCTGGATTCCTCCAGCTGCCCTCTCGTTTACTCTGTGGTTTGCTGGGATATTTGTTCCCTGCTTTTCACGCCGCTCTCTCCGAGTGGGAGTCACGTGGCCCCAAACCGGATGAAACAGAGGAATGCCCAAAGTGATTCCATGGAAAGCACTCCAAGATGGGAGCGAGGAGCTGCTGTGAGGGTCCTGTTAGGTGAGAAACCGTTCCAGATTGCAAGGCAATATGTTTTCAATTACCATCTGTATGGCAGCTGTCTTTTGTCAAGTGGGCAGTTTGCCTCATCTCTCTCTCTTTGAGTGACCACAATCACTCCTCCCTGGGGAGGGGACTCCTGCTGATAACAGCCATTGAATGTCCCTGCATGGCTGATAAGAACTGCAGCATCCCATTGGGAGATGTGAGCCCAGAGGGAGGAGCCAAGCATTCCTACCAGGATATAATCCAGAGGTTTTGAGATGCCAGCACAGCTTTCTCCATGGGATTCCCCAGAGGAACAGCAGCTTCCTCTTCCACTGGATCTTCAGAGGAAGAATACATCCTTCCCTACAGGCCCTCCTTCCTCCAACAGAACCACCCCTGACACTGCAGGAGCTCTGCAGCCACAATTCCAATGGGACTGCTACAGGATCCCTGCTCCAGCAGAACCACCCCTGACACTGCAGGAGCTCTGCAGCCACAATTCCAATGGGACTGCTACAGGATCCCTGCTCCAGCAGAACCACCCCTGACACTGCAGGAGCTCTGCAGCCACAATTCCAATGGGAGTGCTGCCACCAACGCCCTGACCCACAGGGTGTCAGGTTGGGTTCTGACTCTGTCAGTGTCATTCTAGTGTACTGCATTGTTTATTTTATCCCTTTATTTTCTTCCCTATTAAAGAACTGTTATTTCCTGCTCCCATATTTTTGGCTGAGAGCTCCTTAATTTAAAATTTATAGCAATTCGGAGGGGTGGGAGGGTTTACATTCTCCATTTCAGGGGAGGCTCCTGCCTTCCTTAGCAGACTCCTGTCTTTCCAAACCAAGACAGAAACCCACCCTTGGAAGTGTGAGTGTGCTGGGGTTTCACAGCTCTGCTCAGCAGCTGGACACACTCCGGATCCGTGGGATATTCCTGCAGGAGGAGCGAGCTGGGAAGGCTGGGGTGTGTTAATAACTCCTGTCACTGCCCTCACAGCCTGATGCCACTTCAGTGAGCATCCCCTCGCTGCTCAAAGCTTTGATTCATTGCTGCTCAGCTCCCTTGGGCTGTGTCACTCGGCTCAGACACTCCAGTTTTCTCATGGAAGTGTCTCCGATGCTTTTCCATGCAAGCTGGTGTTAACAGGAATGCATTTGTTCTTCTAATCACACTTTATTTTCTTCTTGTTACACGGTGGGATTCCTCTTCCTTACATGAACTGCCTCCTAGATTTTCCCCACTTCCATGCACAGCACCCACCCAGTGTCTGCATCCAGAATTCTCTCAAATGCAGGGAGACAATTCCAGTGGCAAAAGACCTGGTTAATGGACACTGCCTGGGAGTCTTGGCATCTTCTAAAAACAGCCTCAGCCAGGGCAGGGTGGGGCCAGCAGCGTGAGTGGCTCCTTCTGGAGCAGCCAGAAGATCCAATACTTAGATCCTGTACATTTCCTTGTACTCTGGGAAGTATTTGGGAATGCTTCAGCTCCTTGAGCCACGGCTCTTGACTCCCTGTTTGCAGTAGGGAACTCTGGAAAGAGTCACAGAATCCTAGGATGCGATGAGTTGGAAGGAACCTTAAAGCCCTGGTAGTGCCATGGTAGGGACACCTTCCACTGTCCCAGGCTGCTCCAAGTCCCATCCAGCCTGGACCTGAGCACTGCCAGGGATCCAGGGACAGCCCCAGCTTTCTCCCCACTATCCCATCCATCCATCCATCCATCCATCCATCCATCCATCCATCCATCCATCCATCCATCCATCCATCCATCCATCCATCCATCCATCCATCCATCCATCCATCCATCCCTGCCCTGGCAGCTCGTTGTCAAAGACCTCAGCCCACAAATCCTGGGAGGTGCTCTCCAAGCTCCTGGCCTGTGGGGCAGGTGCTCCTGTAACGCAGGAAATTTGCCTGGGAGAAGGGATTTTATTGTGGCTGGGTCACATGGAGCACCCCGGCGCCCATCCCATGTGATCCTAAGCCAGGTTTTGTGGACAAATCCTCCTCCCTTTGGCCCCATCTGGCCTCAGATCCGGGTGGATGTGCGCCGGGCAGGAATGCGGCCGCGGGCAGTCCCGATTGTTTCCCGGCACAAGGCAAAGTCGGGCTCAGTGTCCTTTCAGCGGGGGCATTTATTTTATTTATCTGTGTCCTTTCAGCGGGGGCATTTATTTATCTGTGTCCTTTCAGCGGGGGCATTTGTCTGTGAATGGAAAGTGCCGCCTCTCGCTTTCCGCGCTCGCCGACAGCGTGTAAGCGATTCTCTCTGCAGCGCGGGCACCTCGTCTGCACCTCCGGCTGCCCCCGTCCTCCCCCACAGCCCAAACATCCCAAATATCCCAAATATCCCGTTTTTCCCGACGCCCTCCTGCTTCCCCAGCGCCGCGCGTTCTTTTGGGATGCTCGTCCCACGGCCGCAGTGAGCGCCCAGACACTGCCTTGGAGGAGATCATTAACGAACAGCCTGCCATATGCAAATGGCACGGTTTTAATTAGCCCTGGAACATCCCAGCACCCGCACAGGGGGTCAGGAGGGGAGAGGAGGGAGGCTGGCTGCGCCCAGACAGTGTCGGGGCCGCCTGGGGCACTTTAATGAGCGCGGCTTTAATGAGCGCGCCGTTAATGAGGCTCGCATCAGCTGATCCCAAATCCAGCCCGCGTCCGGTCTGTGCTGCCAGGCTGGTTCCAGGTCTCCCCCGAAAAACAGAACGAACCAAAACAGGCCCGGGTCAGCGGGAGAATGGGGAAGCTGTGGCACACAGCGTGTCCCACAGTGGGACAGATTTCATTTAACCCCTGCAGGTGACGGGCGCCGCGGGTTAAACTGGGCGGAGTGGGAGCGAAAGGAATCCATGGATCCAGTCCTCTCCTAAATGGTGTCAGCCCCCAGGTTCTGCCTAATGAAAAGGCACTTGGAATGAGAGATAAACAAGGAATTGCACCCCAATTTTAGCATCTCTGGTGATTTAACAGTGGAGGCACTGGAAGATCCGCAGGGCTTGTGGGCACATCCAGAGGCAGGGCTCCTAGGGCAGAGCTGCTCCTGGGATTCATGTGCATCCTTTTCCCATTCCTCGGCAGTGGCAAGGACCAGGCTAGTGCCAGCCTCACAGCAGGATGCCACAGGAGCCCCTGTCCTGCTCCCTGTCCCCAAGAGCAGCTTGTGCTTTGGGGTGTTTGCTAGAGAATCCTGCTCCCTCCAGGGCTCGCTTCCCAAGGGGTTAATGGAAGTGATGAGGAGCAGAAATGTCCTTTGCTCCCAGCTGTGTCCCACTCACAGCAGGATCCTGCTGGACTTCAACTATCCAGGATGCTCCTGGATAAGGAATGCCAGGGTGTTCCTGCCCCAGGATCAGCAATGCCAGGGTGTCTCTGTCCCAGGATCAGCCATGCCAGGGTGTCTCTGCCCCAGTATCAGCACCCCAGGGTGTCTCTGTCCCAGGATAAGCAATGCCAGGGTGTCTCTGCCCCAGGATCAGCAATGCCAGGGTGTCTCTGTCCCAGGATCAGCCATGCCAGGGTGTCCCTGCCCCAGGATCAGCACCCCAGGGTGTTCCTGCCCCAGGATCAGCACCACGGGATGTCTCTGCCCCAGGATCAGTGACACTGTTGGTACTGCTTGCCATCAATGCTGCATCAGAGAAGTTTGCCTGAATTTCTAACAGCATTCCTATGAAAATGTTTCTTCCCGTTTCCTTGTCTCGCCTTTTTTTTTTTTTTTTTCAATGTATTTCAAATCTGCCCCAGTGTGACTTGAAGGAAATTCCCCAGATCTCAAGGAGCTGCCCTCTCCCGTGCAAACCTGGGCAAGCCCTGCTCCCATTCCCCACCTGTTGGACCAGTATGATTGGGGAGCCCTGCCCCAGTGTTTGTGGCTTTGTTCATGTTTATAAACTACCCTGAGATCTGAGAAAAAGGATTTACGAGTGCAAAATCACAAGTTGCCAAACAGTTTCTAACCTCATAAACACATAATTTTAAATTCAAGGAGACACAGAGGAGGGCAAGATCACACAAGTGGACTGGGAGCAGTTTCCATCCTCCATCCTGGGAGCTCCAAGTGCACAATTCCCTCCACTGCTGCAAGCCCGGCCTCGTGTTTAAACACTAACTGAGAAAAAGCCTTTCTAAAGGTATTTTTGACATTGTAAAAATAGGAAACTCATTTGGGTTTTTTTGCTGCCCTCCTCCTCCTTTTGTCCCTCCCTTTGTGTTGTACTCACGCGGCGTTAGGGAAAAGCTTCCTGGAAATGTGGGCTGAGATGTGGGAATCCATTCAGCTGCGTTTCACTTTGTTCCTTTGTGTCCCACAAACCACTCAGTGCAGCAGATCACCCAAACGATTGTGCAGCTGAGCCGGGATTCCGTGGCTCCACTCCTCCTCCCCACTTGTGGACCTGCAGTGGGAAAGCTGGGATGGTTGGGCAGGCAGCCTGAGAGCCACTGGGGCAATGAGGGATGGTGAGGAAATCAGCAGTTATTCATGGGCCACTTTGCAAACAGGCTGATTAATAATAATTAATCTCGCTGCACTGGCACGGGGTGCCCAAAGGAGCTGTGGCTGCCCCTGGATCCCTGCAGTGCCCCAGGCCAGGCTGGATGGGGCTGGGGAGCCCCTGGGACAGGGGAAGGTGTCCCTGCCATGGCTTTAATGTCCCTCCCAACCCAAACCACTCTGGAATTCTGATAACCAGAGGCAGCAGTGGCTTGGTGGCCACAGCCTGCTCTCCTGGCCACCCTGGGCTTCCCCACCCTGGGAAATGTCACCCTCAGTGTGACCGTGCTCACAGGGGTCCCAGGGTGAGGGAAGAGACGAGGATCTGACTCCATGTTTCAGAAGGCTGGTTTATTATTTTATGATATAGATTATATTAAAACTATACTAAAAGATTAGAAGAAAGGATTTCATCAGAAGGCTGGCTAAGAATAGAAAAGGAATGATAACAAAGGTTTGTGACTGACCAGACAGTCCGAGCCAGCTGACTGTGATTGGCCACTAATTAGAAACAACCCCATGAGACCAATCCCAGATGCACCTGTTGCATCCCACAGCAGCAGATAACCATTGGTTGCATTTTGTTCCTGAGGCCTCTCAGCTTCTCAGGAGGAAAAATCCTAAGGAAAGGATTTTCCAGAAAACATGGCTGTGACACTCTGCCCCCTGATTCCTTCAAGAACTCCTTCCCCCTCCGTGGGCTGCTGCTCCCTGACCTTCCCACCCTTTCTGCAAAGGCAGAGCCAATCTCCAGGTGGAGTTTCCCTGTGGAGGCTCCTCCAGCACTGCCAGGAATCCTGTCCCAGTCAGCAGGAGCCCCACACATCTGTGGGGATGCACCTGGATGCTCCTCAGCAGGGCCAGGGCTGCCAGCTGTGTGTCCCTGTCTGTCCCTGGGTGTCTCTGGGTGTCCCTGAGTGTCCCCGGGTGTCCCTGGGTGTCTCTGGGTGTCCCTGGGTGTCCCTGGATGTCCCTGAGTGTCCCTGGGTGTCCCTGGGTGCCCCTGAGTGCCCCTGAGTGCCCCTGAGTGCCCCTGAGTGTCCCTGGGTGCCCCTGGATGCCCCTGGGTGCCCTGAGTGTCCCCGGGTGTCCCTGGGTGTCTCTGGGTGTCCCTGGGTGTCCCTGGATGTCCCTGAGTGCCCTGAGTGTCCCTGGGTGCCCCTGGGTGCCCCTGGGTGTCCCTGGATGTCCCTGGGTGTCCCTGGGTGTCCCCAAGTGTCCCTGGGTGCCCCTGGGTGCCCTTGGATGTCCCTGGATGCTCCTGGGTGTCCCTGGGTGCCCCTGGGTGTCCCAGGGTGTCCCTGGGTGTCCCTGGGTGCCCTGGGTGCCCCTGAGTGTCCCCAAGTGTCCCTGGGTGTCCCTGGGTGCCCCTGGGTGCCCCTGGGTGCCCCTGGGTGTCCTTGGGTGTCCCTCGGTGCCCCTGGGTGTCCCTGGGTGTCCCTGGGTGTCCCTGGATGTCTCTGGGTGCCCCTGGGTGTCCCTGGGTGTCCCTCCCAGCACAGGCTGCTCCCCAGGGCTGTGCTGTTCAGTGTTTGAGCAGCAGGCACCACAGTCACAGCTCCATCTGATGGATGAGCCCTGGTAAGAGGCTCTGCCCCATTTCCTGTTCCATCCTCCCCCTGGCATGCTGGGCATGGGGCAGGGAGCTGGCAGGGCCCCGGGGGATGCTGTGGCTGGCAGGGAAGTGCCAACCAAGCAGCCTGGACAGGCAGCTGCCACCCCCAGAGCTGCAGCCAGCCCTCACACCCCATTAGGCCACGCACCAAACGCACAAACCCGGTGGTTTGGCCGCTGGCAATTTTCATTTTTCTACAGCAAAGGCTCCTGGCATTTGTTAAAAAAAGGGGGGAAAGAAAAAAATAGCAGAGGGAAGAGGGCCAAGGGATTTGAGGACTTGTTTAAATAATGGGAAGGCTGCTGCTGCTGGTTTTGTTTATGTCATCAAAAAAGGGCACAGCTTTGAAGTTCCTCATGAGCAGCCACGGTGCTGGGCTGTAAAAGCAGCAGGGCTGTGGTGCTGCTGGGTTTGCACCTTTCCAGAGCAGAGCACCCAGGGCTCACAGCATCCAAACAGGCTGCTCCTCACCCCTGCTTCCAGCCCAGGCCTGCTGACCTCAGAGACAGTGATGATTTTTTAATTTTTAATGTAGAAAAAGCAAGAATCTTAATATTTCTGTCCCCCAAAGTATTTATTGTGCTACAGCTTCTCCCTGTGTCATGGAATGCCACGGGAAATCCAGTCAAGGACACCTGTCCTGGCTGTCCCCAAGTCACATCCTCCTGTTCTGACACCTCCTCCAGCTACCAGGACTAGTAAATCGATTTTTAAAAGCATTTTACCATTAAAATAAAAATAAAATTTTACCGTACCGTTCTCTACCATTAAACCCCGAGGTGATTCTGTCATAATTCTGCAATTCACAGATATTTTCACATGACAGATCCTATTCTCTGTTTCCTGAGTCATCCTCCATTCCCCCTGATCCAATCTCCAGCCAGTGAGCAACTCCCAGAGAATGCAGTCCTGCAGTCCTAGTCTGGCTCACCTTACTTCCAAATAAATCCAAGCTGGATTATCAACCCAGGAAAAGAAAAAGTGTGCAAAAACCAGGTGGGGCTTCCCCTGCTGCTGGTTCAGCCAGGCCAGGGACAGGGGAGAGGATTCCCCGTGCTGTCACTGCCAGGGAAAGTGGGGATGTGTAAAATCCCGACCTAGACACGTTGGCATTGTCGAATAATTCCTGTTTAACCACTTCTGGTTCAGCACTGGATGGGTTATTTGAATACTTGTACCTGCACCTCCCTGGCTCTCGCTCGGGTGCAAACTCAAACTGTTCCCTCTTGCCAGAATCTTGGGAAAATCACGGAATCCTGGGATGCTTTGGGCTGGGAGGGAGCTTAAATTCCACCCACTGCCATGGCAGGGACACCTCCCAGTGTCCCAGGGGAGCCCTGTCCAACCTGCCCTGGGACACTGAGGGATCCAGGGGAATCCTCAACCTCTGCGGGCACAGGTGGCTCTGAGGAGCTCCTGGGTGTGGGAGGGAAATCCCAGGAGCTTCTCCATGCTTGCAAAGATGTTTTTCCATTGCTGCTGCAGGAATCAACTTCCCTGATGCTCCCCTTGGGACACTGAGTGCCTTTGGGAGAGGAGAGGAGAGGAGAGGAGAGGAGAGGAGAGGAGAGGAGAGGAGGAGAGGAGAGGAGAGGAGAGGAGAGGAGAGGAGAGGAGAGAGAGGAGAGGAGAGGAGAGGGAGAGGGAGAGGAGAGGAGAGAGAGAGGAGAGGAGAGAGAGAGGAGAGGAGAGGAGAGGAGAGAGAGAGGAGAGGAGAGGAGAGGAGAGGAGAGGAGAGGAGAGGAAGAGGAGAGGAGAGGAGAGGAGAGGAGAGGAGTGCTGCTGGTGCCTGCTGGGCTGACCAGGATCTGCTGTAGGAACTGCCCAAAAAGGAACAGCAAAAAAAGGAACAATTTTCTGTTGTAAAACTGTTGTAAAACAGCTCTGTGGGCAAAGCACCACAGCCCCTTTGCACCTCACAGCTTCCAAATCCTGCTGTGGGCTCCTCTCTGGGCAGGATCTGCCTCTCACAGGAGGAAATTCCCTGATGGCTCACACAGCTCCATCCCTCCTGCTTCCCACTCTGCAATGGCAGGGCTGGGACAGGGCTGGGCAGGCCTGGAGTTCCGGAGGTTGGGCAAGGCTGGGGTTCCAGGGGCTCACAGCTGGGTCCCTTTTATCCTTGTGGTGCCCATTACTGATGGGAATGGATCCTGGAAGGCTGCTGGAAGCACTGCCCTGCTCCAGAGGAAGTTTCTGGAGGGCTGCTGGAGGCGCTGCCCTGCTCCAGAGGGGTTTCCTGGGAGCTCCATTCACGCCAGTGCTGATGGTTGGTGTGACCAGCTCAGGCAGGGATGGGTTCAGCACAGGACAGGGCCCCAGGGACAGGGCAGGTGCCACCAGTGCCACCTCCCAAAGGCCAGCAGGGACGGCATGGCCACGCTCCCTGGCCCTTTCCATGAGGAAAGAAAACTCAGCTGGAAAAGCTGCAGAGTGTCACTGGCTGCATTCTACATCTGTTACATCTCAGGATAATTTATTTTAACCTCTGAAGATACAAGGGAAAATATGTGCAGGAGATGGAGACGTGCCAGTATTTCCAGTTCATTACAAGCACAGAACTGTTGCTTGTAGCACTTTTTTGGAGCACAGAGCAGTCTGGTTCTAAATCCCTCAAGCAGTGAGGAATCACGTCCCCACCAATGGAAATGGTTCTTGAGTGGAGAGTTTACTAATTAAAGGAGTTTCAGTTTGAAATTCAGTCTAAATTTCCTCCCTTTCCATAGTGCTCTGTCTGCTTTCTGAGGGCACTGCTGCACCCCAAATGCCTCTGCTGCCCTCAGGGAGTGAAATCCCACTGGAGGGATTTGGGATGCAGGGCAGGGGCAGTGGGAACTGGGATTGTCATGCAGGATGCTCAAATCTTTGGGTTTTGGGTTTTTTTTTCCTGTTCCTATTGAAAGGCAATGCTGCAGTGTGAGGCTGAGCAGGAGCGATGGATCTGCACCCTGGCCACGCTGGGACTGGCACAGCACATGCCACCCACCCCTGGTGGCACCTGTGGCTGCTGCTGGGTGGGGTGTGACAAACCCCTGTGCCCCCGAGGGGTGACAGCTGTGTCCAGAGAGCCCCAAATGGTGACAGCTGTGTCCCTGTGAGCCCAGGGAGCCCCAAATGGTGACAGCTGTGTCCCTGTGAGCCCAGGGAGCCCCAAATGGTGACAGCTGTGTCCCTGTGAGCCCAGAGAGCCCCAAATGGTGACAGCTGTGTCCCTGTGAGCCCCAAATGGGGACAGCTGTGTCCAGAGAGCCCCAAATGGGGACAGCGGTGTCCCTGTGAGCCCAGGGAGCCCCAAATGGGGACAGCGGTGTCCCTGTGAGCCCAGGGAGCCCCAAATGGGGACAGCTGTGTCCCCGTGAGCCCACAAACCCCAACGAACCCAACCTGGCCCTTCTCCAGCTGCTGGACCATGGCACAGCCCTGGGGGCCCAGCTGCACAAAAAGGCCCTTTCTGCTCTCTCAGTGTGCCTGGGACTGAAGGATTTGGGCACAGAGGGACCAAAGGATTTGGGCACAGAGGCACTGCTGCAGCAGGGACTGAAGGATTTGGGCGCAGAGGGACTGAAGGATTTGGGCACAGAAGGACTGAAGGATTTGGGCACAGAAGGATTGCTGCAGCAGGGACTGAAGGATTTGGGCACAGAGGGACTGAAGGATTTGGGCACAGAGGGATGGCTGCAGCAGGGACCGAAGGATTTGGGCACAGAGGGACCGAAGGATTTGGGCACAGAGGGACTGAAGGATTTGGGCCCACAGGGATGGCTGCAGCAGGGACCAAAGGATCTGGGCACAGAGGGACTGAAGGATTTGGGCACAGAAGGATTGCTGCAGCAGGGACTGAAGGATTTGGGCACAGAGGGACTGAAGGATTTGGGCACAGAGGGATGGCTGCAGCAGGGCCATCCCCAGCTGGGCAGGGTGGCTCACAAGCCTGCTGAGCACTGAGCTGAGACGACCCCAGACACAAACACGAGGCAGCTGTGCCTGCAGACGACACTGTGGAAGCAGATATGTCTGAGTGTTACCAAGATTAGGGCTTAATTAAATTCCTGCCAGATTCTTGGGTCTTCATAAATTTCCTTTGAGCTCTCTGCCAACTAGGATACGCTCGCTGGCTGTGGAATATGAAAGCAAGTGTTGTTGTGTTTTGCAAATATATTTTATAATGCATGCAAGTGCTGACTATGCAAAAGTCTCCCAGGTTTCCACGATTAACAAAATTACAAAAGCACAAAGGGTAGCAGTTCTTCTTGTTTTTGACTATCCCTTAAAAACAAGAGATGGATCAAAGTATCCTGTGATTAAGTTCATTAATCACACCCACACCATGAAAAACCATCGACTCTTCTGAACCCACTTCTGGCAGAGGGAGGGCGAGAACAGCTGCCCAGGGAGGATTCTGCTGTGGGCTGGGTGTTTATTTACTTGTTTTTTCCCAAACAGGGCCCTGGCTGGGGTGGCAGGGATGTCTGTGGCCAGGAGCAGAGGCTGATCCCTGCCCGGCCCCGCAGGCCTTGGGATGCACAAAAACCTCTGCACTGGGAAGCACATCCCTAAAAACAGGGATTGAGCTGGGTGGGCAAGGGGTTTGGGGTGCACACAAACCTCTGCTGCTTCCTTTGCACTGGGAAGCTGTGACCGTGCTCACGGGGTCCCAGGGTGAGGGAAGAGACGAGGATCTGACTCCATGTTTCAGAAGGCTGATTGATTATTTTATGATATAGACTACATTAGAACTATACTAAAGGAATAGAAGAAAGGATTTCATCAGAAGGCTGGCTAAGAATAGAAAAAGAATGATAACAAAGGCTTGTGACTGGGACAGAGTCTGAGCCAGCTGACTGTGATTGGCCATTAATTAGAAACAACCACATGAGACCAATCACAGCTGCACCTGTTGCATCCCACAGCAGCAGATAACCATTGGTTACATTTTGTTCCTGAGGCCTCTCAGCTTCTCAGGAGGAAAAATCCTAAGGAAAGGATTTTTCATAAAAGATGTCTGTGACAGGAAGCAAACCCCTAAAAGCAGGGATTGAGCTGCATGGGCAAGGGATGGGCACGGGGATATCTGTCCTGGTCACAGCAGAGGAGGGATGGGCATCAGGGCACTGGAAAAGCCCTGCAGGGAGCAGGATTCCCTCTGGTGTGCTCCTCTAGGGTTTGTATCTTCCTCGCTTTTAATGCCGTGCTTGTCCTTGTCAGCAGAGCCCGGCTGATCCAACACTCAGAGCTCTTATCTGTGTATCTGATAAGGGGGAGCCTGGGGAGGGACACACCGAGCTCAGCCCCCCACTCGCATCCCCCTCGTCTGGAATGAGCTGCAGATGTGCTCTGGGACTCTGAGCACTCTGGATGGACTCGTGTTAAAGCCCTCGGAAAATCCAGCAGCAGCTGGCAGAGCTGGCAGGGCAGGGAGGGCTCGGGTCACAGAGCTGTCCCTGCCAGCAGCCCCTGCCTGAGGAGCTGTGCTCTGCCTCTCCGAGGGATGGAGCTGCAGGAGCTCCCAGCCAGCAGGAGATCCCCTCAGCCCTGCAGGACACGAGTGGCACCTGCTGTAGTTAGCAAAAACCAGCCTTTTTTCCATGCCTGGACACTGAGAGGGGCTCACTTGTCCTTGTGAGGGTCCTCCCATCCTGCAGACACAGAGTGAGCGGCCCTGGGCTCTGCAGGGACATCCCAGGCTCTGCTGTCCTTCCCAGCACGGGTTGGACCTGGGCTCTCCAGGGACATCCCAGGCTCTGCTGTCCTTCCCAGCATGGGCTGGACCTGGGCTCTGCAAGGACATCCCAGGCTCTGCTGTCCTTCCCAGCATGGGCTGGACCTGGGCTCTGCAAGGACATCCCAGGCTGTCCCTTCCCAGCATGGGCTGGACCTGGGCTCTGCAGGACATCCCAGGCTCTGCTGTCCTTCCCAGCACGGGTGGACCTGGGCTCTGCAGGGACATTCCAGGCTCTGCTGTCCTTGCTCTGAGACATCCCAGGCTCTGCTGTCCTTCCCAGCATGGCTGGACCTGGGCTCTGCAGGGACATCCCAGGCTCTGCTGTCCTTCCCAGCACGGGTTGGACCTGGGCTCTCCAGGGACATCCCAGGCTCTGCTGTCCATCCAGCATGGGCTGGACCTGGGCTCTGCAAGGACATCCCAGGCTGTGCTGTCCTTCCCAGCATGGGCTGGACCTGGGCTCTCCAGGGACATCCCAGGCTCTGCTGTCCTTCCCAGCATGGGCTGGACCTGGGCTCTCCAGGGACATCCCAGGCTCTGCTGTCCTTCCCAGCATGGGCTGGACCTGGATTCTCCAAGGACATCCCAGGCTGTCCCCTGGGCCACATCCTGCTCTTTTCCAAGCCAGCCACAGGAGCTGTTGCTGGAGGGGCCCAGTCCTTGTGAAGACACTGAGGATGAGAATTTTGTTCGTGCTGAAAGAACTTCTCCAGCTCATCCCCACAGCTTTAGCCACAGCCAGAGATGAAAACACCCAAATCTGGGTGGATTTGCACCAAACTGCAAACACTCTGCCCAGGGAGGGTGTGCTGTGGCATTGCACCACTGGCGCCCCTCTGGATCTGCCTTTGCCAGGTGCAAATGAAGCCTTGGCAGGAATTTTGAGGAACGTGGAGGGATGCAAGGGCAGGGAGCAGAGCTGAAACCCCTGTGCAGCAGGGGAGGAAGGGGTTACGGTGAGCACCCAGCAGCTCCACGTGGAACAAAGCTGGCATTTCAGGGCCAAGACAATGGATTGTGTTTTCTGCCTGCATTTCAGCCATCCATCCAGTTGGCACCAGGCTGAGCTCACCCACCCAGCCCTGCACTGCAGCATCTCTGTTCTGGCCAGCAGGGAGAAGCCAAACAAAGGGGAGCTGAGTCGGCAGGAGCGGGGATGGACACGGGCTCAGAGCCTCCCTGCCGCCCTCCAGGACACTGCAGATCCCTCTGGATAAGCGTTTTCTCTGCCACACATCCCAGCACTTTGCATGGCCACCGGTCACACTCAGTCCCTGCCTGGCCTCCCCAGCAGTAACGAGGGGCTTGG
This sequence comes from Diglossa brunneiventris, assembly GCA_019023105.1. Classification (NCBI taxonomy): domain Eukaryota; kingdom Metazoa; phylum Chordata; class Aves; order Passeriformes; family Thraupidae; genus Diglossa; species Diglossa brunneiventris. Next base: position 37,818,251 of record CM032360.1, read on the forward strand.
CCTGGTGTTGTGGCTGGGTGATGAGATTTGCAATGCAAGCACGCAGGCTCCAGCCAGAGGATGCAGCCGCTGCTCTCCAGCTGTAAATATTTGCTCTAACAACAGCTCCATTTCCTTTGAAGCATTTAAAAAGGTGGCAGGTCTAAGGTGGAGGCACCTGCGGGCACGTGGCTTAAACACACACAGCACACACAGCAGGGCTTAGGCTGGGCTTTGTGCCCTGCAGAGGAGAGAGAGGCTCAATTTGTCACCCTGGCCTGTTTTCTGGGAAATGAGCTTTAATTGTGTTACCAATGACTGGGAAACCTGAGCTCTCTGTTGTGCAGTGGTGCTGAGAGTTCCTCTGCTCGTGCAGAGGCGCAGATGTGGAATCCCAGACTGGCTTGGGTTGGAGGGACCTTAAATCCCACCCAGTGCCACCCCTGCCATGGCAGGGACACCTCCCACTGTCCCAGGCTGCTCCAGCCCCAGTGTCCAGCCTGGCACTGCCAGGGATCCAGGGGCAGCCCCAGCTGCTCTGGGAATCCCAGCCCAGCCAGGAATTCCCAATTCCCAATGTCCCATCCATCCCTGCCCTCTGGCAGTGGGAGCCATTCCCTGGCTCCTGTCCCTCCATGCCTTGTCCCCAGTCCCTCTGCAGCTCTCCTGGAGCCCCTTCAGGCCCTGCCAGGGGCTCTGAGCTCTGCCTGGAGCCAGGCTGAACTTTCCCCCAGCTCTCCACTGCTCCATCACCATTGCACCACCAGCTCTGCCCCATCACCACTGATTCATCTCCACTGCTCTGCCACCCCGCTGGGTGCAGCTGCCCACACAGAAGTGCCCTAAGGCAGGGGGTGCCCTGCAGCTGCCCACAGACCCCCTCCAACCCACACCACCAGCCTTCTGGAGGGTTTGGGATGTGCCTTTCCCAGGCCAGGCCGGTGCCCTGGCAGTGCCACCACACCACAGCCATCCCCAGAGGGACAGGGGCTGGGGAAGTTCTGTCCCTGGTTCCTGCCAGCCCTCCCAGCTGGCTGCTCACAGAAGTTGTTAAAGATGCAGCGGGTCTGGCTCTCCCTCCTGCATCCCCCAGCATTTCCCTCCTGGCTGGGTTCAGCCAAAGGCAGCCAGTCTGCCCCTGCTCCACCAGGCAGTGAATAATTCAGGTGAACTGCTGTTCTCCTTGTCTGGAACAGGAGCGGAGATGTTCAGAGCGGCTTGCAAAGGGGAAATGTTTGTTTTATGGGAAAACCTGCATCGTTGGCCTTCTGTTTAATTTAGCATGAAACAGAATCTTGCAGGTCCCTGGAGAAGAGAAGCTCTGGGGTGACCTAATTGTGGTTTTCCAGTGCCTGAGCCTGGAGGAAAGACAGGGAGAGACTTTGGGCAAGGGCCTGGGGTGACAGGACACAAGGAATGGTTTCCTACCTCATGCCCCAGTGTCCCTGGAGCATCCCAGGAGCAGCAGGTACACGGCAGCTGTGGGCTGAGGGGGATCTCAGCTCTGCTGTGAGCTCTCACCATGGTAAGACATCACTGAAGGGAGCTGGTGACATTGGAAAAAGTGATTGAAAGGTCTGGAAAAGGTGTTTCCAGTGACTGCACAACTCCTGCTGTGGCAAATCCCCCCCTCCCTCTGCCTTGCTGGGAGGCAAATGTTGTTAATCAGCCCTGTAAATTGAGATCCATATTTTTCTCCTGAGTTCTGAAACCCATTCAAGGCCTCTAAGCAGCTCCTATCAGCTGAAAAAAAAGAAAAAAATCAAATTCCTTTTATTGCTCCTGCCTGAGCATCCTGGGGAGTTCTTTGGGGAGAGCCTTTGGTGGGAGCACCGTGGGAGCTCGTGGGGTGCTGGTGAGCGAGCCCTGCCTGCCCTCTGCCCTGGGGACAGGGCTGCCATTGTCCCTGCTGGCCTCTGGGGCCAGCTGGGGGCTGAGCTCCAGCCCCCCACTCCCCAGGGAAAGCAGGGAGAGGCATCTCCTGGCCCCTGTTCCAGCCAGCATCTCCTGCAGCCCTCAGTGCTGCCCTGCTCTCACCCGGCAGCCTTATTAAATATTGACTCCTTCCCCAGCCCTGTTTTCTGCTCCATTATCTCACTTTCCTCAGCATTTGCAATCCCTGGCCTTGCTGGGAATTCCGAGGCTGTGTTTTGTCTGCCTGCCTTCCTGCCAAGAAATGGGGAAGGAAGGAGCTCCCAGCCAGGCTGGGTTTAATAACCCCAGCTGCTGCTGGGTCTGCTCAGCAGTGATGGCAGCAATGTGGGGTCCAGGGAGAGCCTTCACCTTCACCTTCACCTTCACCTTCACCTTCACCTTCACCTTCACCTTCACCTTCACCTCCAGGTGCTTATCTTCACACCCTGGGCATTCTCCATCCCAGCTCTGCATCTTGTTTAATCTCAATTTACACCTGGAGGGATGCTCAGCCTGGAGAAGGCTCCAGGGAGCCTGCAGGGCCCAGAGGGGCTCCAGGAGAGCTGGAGAGGCACTGGGGACAAGGCATGGAGGGCAGGGTTAGGTGGGATACTGGTAACAGCAGCACACTTGGCTCTGCTGGCACTGCACCTGATCCACAGCAGTGCTGGCAGTGACACCCAAGGACATCAGCAGGGCAGGAACAAATCAGATCCAAAGTTAATCATTTAATTTCCAGCACACAGAGAAAATTGAGAGGGCTGGATGGATATGAACCTAAGAGCTCGCTGTGCTGGGACTGAGCATTTCCACCCTGCAGCTTCTGCAGGAGCTCATTTTCCTTGGGAAGGCTCTCCTCAGAAAGCAGCCTGTGATTTTTATGTATTTTTTTCATTGATTACAGAAAAGCCCTTCTCTAGGCAAGCTCAGCATTCACAAACTGCAGTCAATAACCTCTCCTGAAGTGAGCACTGCTCAGCTCAGGGATGGACTTTATGGGTGCTCTACATCTTTATTATGAATGAAACATCCTTGGCCACTGCTGAGCCAGGATCTGGCTATTTATTAAAGCCTCTCCAGCTTTATCAGATCACCTGGAACCTCACTGAAATGGCAGCCCAGGGTCCATCTGGAAGTGCTGAGCATCAGGGAAAATGAGGGTTCACAAATCAATCTTTTCCCTTCAGAGGTTCTTCTTGTATATAAATAGGCACAGACTGGTTATGGGGATTTTTAGGAATGACTCAGCCCCAAACTTCCAGCTCGTTATGAGGAGATTTTGGTGACAAACAGAGCAGTTGGGTCGGGGGAATTTAGGAATGACTCGGCCGTAACTTCCAGCTCGTTCGTTATGAGGAGATTTTGGTGACAAACAGACCTTGAGGAAAGGCTGAGAAGTCTCATTCTCCAGTGAAATTCCACACACGCTCATGGCACGGAGCCCTTGCAAAGCTGGTATGGCCATTAACCCCTGGGCAGACCAAGCATTCCCTGGTGGCATCACCAGGTGTGAATCACCCAGGTGCCTGGGATGAGCTCTGGGAACTGCACATTGTGTAGCTGCTTCTTTTATTTGAATAAATAAATGTGAAAACAAAAGTCTTGTTTATTCGTTTTTTATCCCAGAATAATTTCTTTACGTTGCACGAGCCAGCTAAGTCCCTTTTTTCACTTACCCACACTAATTTTGGCATTTGCAAATGTCGACATCCCAGTTAGAGACAACAACAAATTGCTTAAAAATCATCTCATCCTTTAAAAGAATTCTTTTCTTTGCTCTGCTGCATTGATGTTAAATGCTCGCTGCGTGTAAGGATGCCTAAATTCATTAAACATTTTGCAAGGCCGGTTTTGACCTGAATATGCCTCATAGCAGGATTTAGAGCTGCCTTTAACTTCTTGCTGAAACCCAGGAATCCAGTTTATCCTGCAGTTTCCCCCACCTGTCCCAGGTATTTGTGGCCAGCAGCATCTCCCTGTCCCCCCAGGTCTCCCGGTGTCCAGAGGGATTAAAAATGCTGAGGTGGTTCAGGGAATCACAGAAAATGCTGAGTGGGAAGGGACCCACAGGGATCATCAGAAAGCTGTTGAGTGATTCCATGGTGGGAAATACTGACTGGGAAATCCTGGGATTCCTGACATTGCAGTGAGTTTGTCACCACAGGTAATGAAAAGCCCCGCTGGCGATTTGCTGCTGGGAGAGAGAAGGATCCTCTGCTGGGCACTGTCTTCAGTCACTGCTCCCTGCCCTCCTCTGTCATCAGCGGTACTCTAACGCTGCCTTATCTCACAGCATTGTTGTGAAGCTTAATTAACTAATTAATCTTTCAGAGAATTGTGATCGTCTCAGATAAAAGACACGGGGCAAAGTATCTATTACCGCTTCCTTGGCTATCGACAATAACGTCGTTATTAACTCCCGAGAGCTCTCCAGGATTCAAACCTTTGTTGACCAAGGATATTGCCAGATTTTCAGGCTTTTAACAAAGCAGTGTGTGAAATTCTGAGCTGTTCCTGGGGCCTGCAGAGTGGGGAATCCACACCTTTGGCATCACTTGAGATCCCAGGCCACGTCCTGGTGCTCCATGGGCAAAGTGGGCAGTCAGCCAGGACAAGGAGTTCCTCCCCATCCTGTTATGGATGTGTGACATCTTGTTTTTTAATTGCAACAAGCACATTTAATTAGTATTGGGTTTAGGGAGAAAAGCTGCCTGTCGCTTGCACGGATTTCCCCTGCAGGACTGTGCGTGCTGCCACACAGGATTCCCAGCACGTCGCTTCTGCGGCGCTTCCTAAGCCGTGCCTCTGGCACAACCCTTATCCCAGAGAATGGAAATTAAGGAATGGTCATTTCCAAACTATGACGCTTATGCTTTTTCTTTTGCCCCCAAATTAATCTCCATATGGATAGTTTCCATGGCCAGGAGGAGGGGCAGCAGAAGGAGTGTTGTCACGAAGGTGAGAGCTGAGTGAAAATCGTTCTTCCCTGAAAGGATAATGGGATGCGAATAGGGGACAGTGGGATATGGATTGGTGGGGCTGACAGGAGGGAATGAGGTCTTGGATTTGGGATTAAACCAGATGTCAGTGAGGAGAGCACAGACACCAAATGGGCTGAAGGCATCTCGCAGGGTCAGGACTCCAGGCTCCTGTTTCCTGGAGCAGCCCTGCGGTCCGGGGATGCTGAAACCCCGCCTGGGAGAGAACTTGCAGGGAACGCTGAAGAAACAGGGATAACACCTGAGGAACGGGCAGGTCTGACATGCTGGGGAGGATGAACCTCCTGAGCACACCCAGGCAGCTTCAGCTCCGGTAGGGATGTGTTGGACGTGGTGAATTCAATCCCCGTTTGTCCTGATTTCCCTCCCTCGGGCCGAGGGCTGGGGGGATCAAGTCCTTGGGCACCCACAGCCTTTTTGGTGAGTAGCAGGACCACGGCTTTCCACAGCAAACGTCTAGAGTTAATCACAGCATTCCAGAATCACAGACCGGATTGGATTTAAGGCGACATTAAAGCCCACCCAGCGCCACCCCAGCCATGGCAGGGACCCCTTCCCCTGTCCCAGCCTGCTCCAAGCCCCGTCTCCCCTGGCCTTGGGCACTTCCCGAGACCCAGGGGCAGCCACAGCTGCTCTGGGCACCCTGTGCCAGGCCTGCCCACCCTCACAGGGAAGGATTTGTCCCGAATCTCTGCTCTCCCCCTGCCTTCGCTTAAACCATTCCCTGCGTCCACTCACTCCCGAGCGCTGCCAGCGCGGCCGCCGAGGCAAAATGGAGGCGGCGGGGTCTCCCCCACCCCTTTCCCCCATTTTCCCACTCTTTTCCACCCTTTTCCAGGCATTCCCACCCCCGGCCGGCGGCGGGACTACGAGTCCCATGGCGCCGCGGGCCGGGGGCGGAGCGGGGCTTTGTGCGGGCGGCATGCGGGGGAGCCGCAGCCGGGGCTGGAGCCGGAGCCGGAGAGCGAGCCCGCCCCGGGGGGAGGAGGGCGAGGGCGGCGAGCCATGACGGGCGGCGGCGCCGCGGAGCGCCCGCGGTGGTAGAGGGCGAGCGCGGGGCGCGGAGCCCGCCCGGGCCGGCGCGGGGCGCGGAGAGCGCGGAGCGGCCGCCATGGGCAACGCGGGGAGCGTGGACGCGCAGCAGACGGAGCTGAGGGCGCACAGCGTCCCCCTGAAGCTGCCCATGCCCGAGCCCGGCGAGCTGGAGGAGCGCTTCGCCGTGGTGCTGGTGAGCGCCGGCCCCATTGTCTGCGGGCAGCGCGGAGGGGCCGCCGGGGAGGAGCGCGGCGGAGGAAGGGGGGAGCGCCGCCAAGTTGGCTCGGGAGCCGCGGCCGGGCACAGGTGGGCTCGGCGGGGCGGTGCCGCAGCCCGCGGGACGGGGCCGCGGCTCCTCTTTGTCTCGGCAGCCCCCCGAGGGCCGCCGTGACCCGGCCCGGGCGGCTCCAGGGGCAGGGGCGGGCAGCGCCGGCGGAGCGCAGCCCGCGGGGAGCGAGAGGAGCGGGAGCGGCTCCGCCGGCGGCGCTGCGGGGACACCGCTCCTGCTCCGCCGGGGACACCGCTCCTGCTCCGCCGGGGAGCGAGAGGAGCCTGTGCAGCTCCTCCGGGGACACCGCTCCTGTGCCCCCCGGGACACCTCCGGCTTTCTCCTCTGGTGGACGCCGCCGTCTTTTTCCCCCGGAACACCCCGGTCCTGTCCCCCCCTCCAGAGGACACCCCGGTCCTTGTCCCCCGGCCCATCCCGGCTGTGTGCGGGCCAGCGGGGTTCGCTCAGCAGCACGGTCGGGTCGCTGCTGTGTGGGATCAGCTCTGCGGGAAGGAAGGGCTGAGCCTTCCCTGGGCAAAGCTCCCGCTGCCTTTGGGGTGCCCAGGCAGCGCGGCACCATCTCTTTTCTGCCGTGGTTTTTGTACTCGCAGCCACGTTTGCGTGTGGAAGGAGAGCAGGGGGAGGAGGGCAGCGGCTCCATGTGCGTGCCATGCCCTGCGCTCGCCGCGGTGCCACGGGGAGCCCGGAGCTGCCGGCGTAATTCCCGTCCCGCATCCCAGAGCCGCCCCCCCGCTCCCTGGAACGCTCCCGGCGCTGGGAGAGGATTCACAACTGGTGTGTGTTGGGGATTATTTCTGGTTAGACCCAATTAGATTATCATGTCTAAGAAAAGAATAAGCCTATTCAGTCAGGAACCCCCACTGACGGGCCAAATGGCGAGTGAGATGTTACGATTATTAGGCACAGTGGAAAAAAGCCTGGTGTCGCGTTGCTCTTGTCGGGGTCGTGTTGGGGATGGGAGATGCTCCCACAGGCAGCACATGGCTCAGAATCCGGTCTGGATTCATCTCTGACTCCCAGAAGGGCTCCTGGCTCCGTCTGCCTGCGCGGTCTGCGGGAGGAAATCGGTGGGTTTGGGTTCGGGGATGGTGATGGATGGCATCGGTGAAAGGCAGAGACGTCATTTGGGGCAGCCTTAGAAACGGGAAACGTAAATACACGGGAGATAACAGCACCCAGCCTGTCGTTTCCCGAGGTGCTCGGAAGGTTTTAGAAGATGGACTTCAATTAAGGCTGGGAGGGTGAGTGCTGCAGCCTTGCTGGAGGGAGAGGCTGGCCATGCAGGTGTGCAGTCTGTACAAACGTGGTGTGGGATGGTTTTCCCCCAGTGATCTTTTCTCCCACTGCAAAAAAGCTGCGAGATGGGACTCAAACAGCCCCAAAAATCACCTTTGTGCTGTTCTTGCAGCCAGCCAGGGATGACTGGTGTTGCTGCAGCTTCCAGGAAATCTCTGACCGGTTCATGAAAGAATAAATTGCCAGGCTGTGATTATTTTGTTCTCTCTGTGGCTCTGAGGGAGAGATGACTGTGCCACTGGTCAAACCCCAGAGTGGGGTAGGCTGGAGAAGTGCAGGGATTAACAAGAAAGGAATGATTAGGGGAAAAACCATGAGGAATATTTTCTGTGGGGAGAGAGGATTAGTCAGGAGCAGGCAGTATGAAGAAGGAGATGCTGAAGGTTATAAGACTAAATCTCACCTTCTTTATGTGCTGTCTTAAGAAATTAGCCTGGCACAGGCATTGCTGGCACACTCAGAGCCCTGGTGAGGTCCCGAGGGCTGTGCTGACAATACCAATTTCCAGATCTCTGATGAAATTCCCAAGGCTGATTTGGATGTTGATGAACACGGTGAGTGGCTGTGTGCAGGTCTCCCTCCTCACACTGGGGGGGTTCTGCCCATTTCTGTGTGGGAGAGGTCCCTCCTGTGTGTTTGGAGGTTTTGTTGTCTCCCCTCATGCAGAGCAGGGAGCCCTGGCCCTCCAAACCACGAGGAGAGCACACTTGGCCATGATTTCACCGTGACACCAACTGTTTATTTTTTCCACCTCAAACACGCTGTCCTGAGCTGCTCCAGCATCTCTGGAGTCCCTTCAGCGAGGGGATGCTGTGCCTGGAGCTGACGGATGTGTGCCAGCTTGTGTTTGTGGGGCTCTCGGAGGATTTTGTGGTGAGAAAGGGCTCTGGTGTGGTGGTTTGTCCACCTCAAAAAGACACCTGGTCACCTCAAACACCCACAGCTGGTCACCTCAAACACACACACCTCATTACCTTGAACACACACCCAGTCACCTTGAACACACACCCGGTCACCTTGAACACACACAGTCACCTCCCTGCCTCCGGATGCTCCTTGAGGTGCATAAATTGCAGGAGATGATGGGCACTGCTCCAGGTCACGTTTTTTGGGTGAAGTTCTCAAATCCTGTGCTCCCTGTGCCCTCGGCGTTCCTGAGGATATCCTGAGCCAGTGGAGGGACAGGGATGTCACTGGCTGTGTCACTCCTCGTGGTCTGTTGGGCAGTAATCAGGGTTTTCCCCCTGGGTCTGTGTCTCCTGGTGCTGTTTTGGGCACTGCTGTAGTAAATGTGCTGCTGTGGCTGGTGTGTTGAGCCTGTGCTGGTGGGCACTGGGCTCTGTGTGTGTTCCAGGAGGATGTGTTTGATGGGATGTACTTCAACAAGGAAAATGTGGAGGACAACCCAAGAGAGATCCAGGTTTCTGTAAGCTGAGTGTTGTTCTTCCATCCTCTCAAGCTGATGTGAATTCTCCCATTTTCCTGTGAGGCAATTCCCTTTCTCTCAGGGTTACACGAGAATGTGAACTCCAGGGAAGCAGTGGTGTGGTTTTGCCACCAAGTTCCCAGTTTGGCTGTGCTGGCTCTCAGCTCTGGCTCTGAGCTTCCCAGCACTGGCACATCCCCTTGGGGACATCCCAGCCTTGTCCCTTCCCCAGTGCTCTCATCTCTCAGCCGCGTGGAACCTTTCCCTACGGACACTTGGGCATAAATCCTGGATTCTGGTGGCACCCCACGTCTGCTGAGGGCAAAGCCCAGTTCAGCAGCCCAGGCAGGGGTGCCACAGGCATCCCTAGACAGGGTGGCAGTGGAGCTGGGAGCTGTGGGAGCCGGTCCCAGGTTTGCAGCTCCTGCAGCAGGGTGGTCTCCCTGAACCCGGCACGGGGCCGCACGTTTGCAGATGCCACGTGGTTTGGAGGAAGCAGCCAGGCCGGGCTTGGCAGGGGAAATCGCTGCCTAATGAGCTGTGATTGACATAATTTGACTGCTGGATTACAAATCTGCGGTGAGGTTAACAGGAAATATCCTCTTCCCCCTCCCTCAGTGGGGTTTGGGTGCACAAAGGGCTCCTCTGTGCCCGTGGAGGGCTTGGCCAGAGGGTGAGGGAGGTGTTCCTGCCATGCCCAGGTGAGGCACCTACCCGGTCCTGCTTTGCCCACAGGAGCATCTCCCTTCTGCTGGAATTCCCTTCTTGCCCCTGGATTTTGTCCCAGCGTCGTTTTCCGTCCCAGGGAAGGCAGCTTGAGTGTCTCCTGCTGAAGAATTTGGAAGCTCAGTGTGAAAACTCTTAATGTTTCCCAGCTGTTCCCCTTCCTCATTGTCTATCAGATATTTTAGGCATTGTTTTATAATATATATATGTATATATATATATATGTGTGTGTGTATGTATGGTTTAGGGTCTGCAAATCATTACAGGGCTGCAGGAGATATCTGTGGGATAGGATCAGCCTCCCTGCTTTGGTGGGGCACTGCATTCCTTCTTGTGATCCCTAAATTTAACAGGATTCCCTTGGCACGAATTTGAGTTGAGATCCTGGAACACCTGATGCAGGTGGGAGTGGTGCAGGGAGGTGGGAGACACTGAGGTGGGTTTAGGAATCGTGAGGAAAATGAGATTTCTGAAAGGCAGGACCCAAACTGACCTGTGGGGTTTCCTGGTTCAGGCCTCAGCTCTGACAGGCTCCTGCCACTGGGGATTTTCCTCAGGGTCTTGTGAAGTGGTTGGGGCAGTGGCACCATTGCTTGAAGAAACAACCTCATAAATCACATGGTTAAATATATATATTTCACAGGGGTTAAATGGGCAGCAGTGCCTGGTGGTGACACTTCTGCCCAGCTGCTTTGTCACTCAGGGGATGGCATTTGTAAGTTTTTCCACCCAGACATCACCGGAGAACATTTTTGTAAAACTGATTTTTTCCTTTGAGTGTCTGGAATAGGAGGATACTGTGGTGGGTATTTAGCTGGTGGTAACCCTGCTAAAATTAATTTCAGCTCCTGGAATCCTGGAAGACTTCTAAAATGGCTGGGCTGATGTAGATGCATATATTTTTTGGTGTACCATTTTTCCATTCCAAATAATCCCATTAATTTGGGTGATGGTGGAGGGATGAACCCTCCAAATTACACATTAAATTTTGTTTAAGGTGAACAACAAAAGGTCAAGCAAGCCCTCTGCCTTTACGTTTAACCTGTCCCATCCTCTTTCCTCAGAGCATTGAAGCTTTATCAAACATCTCTATCAACTTCCTTAACCTTGTGTGAGAGATAAAGGGGTTTTTATGATTTTTGTTTTGTCTGCACGAGCAAGGTCGTGCAGGAGTTGGCCCTGAGGTGTGAAATGCTCTCTTGTGAACTACTCCATGGCCTGGGTGATGCTGAAGAAAGAACTGAGAGGTGCAGGATGAAATTCAGAGTTTACAAAGCGATCTGAAATCAATCAGTGGCTCTTGAGTGGTTTCTGATTGGTGATTGAATGACTTGAAGCCACGGGTGGCTGCCCTCAGTATTTCATTTTAAAATCACTTCAGCTTTTCCTGCTGCATGAGGAGGTATTAAAGTGCACAGAAACTTCTCCCCCTGAACAGCAAAGCTCAGCAGATAACAAACCCAAACCAAGATGTTTGATTTCCTCCTGTGCTTCCAGAAGCACATTGCTGTTTTTACTGTATTTTGGGATTGATGGACAAAGACTGTGAATCATTCTGGCAACTTCTTAAAGACTCCAACCCCTTTTGGAGTAAAACATCCATGTGAAGGTGTGCATGGTAATTACCAGCCCGGTCCTGTGTTTGTGTGGCTGCTTTGGAGAAGGGGAGAGGTTTTCCCTGCTGGAATTTTGGGTTTTTCCCTGCTGGAATTTTGGGTTTTTCCCTGCTGGAATTTTGGCTTTTTCCCTGCTGGAATTTTGGCTTTTTCCCTGCTGGAATTTTGGGTTTTTCCCTGCTGGAATTTTGGGTTTTTCCCTGCTGGAATTTTGGGTTTTTCCCTGCTGGAATTTTGGCTTTTTCCCTGCTGGAGTTTTGGGTGCTCCTTCCAGCTGCAGAAGGGATTGGGCTGCTGTTCACGTGGGATGAGCACCACCCCTGTTTCCACAGGGTTCAGGCAGTTTCCTGCTCTCATTTTGGGTCCAGCACCTGCTGTAGAAATGATTTTTTCATCCCAGTCTGTCAGAAGAAGTGGTTTAAATCTGCCCCCTTGCTCTGGAGCTGAGGGGGTGAATGACTCTGGTTTTATTTTCCTCATTTCTCGCTCTGGATCCATCCTAAGATGAAGCCAACCTTTGACATTCACTTTCTGACTTTAGTTTGCTCCCTGAGGGACAAGCCTTGTGCCATCCCTGCCTTTCCCCCCAAACACCCTTTGACTTTGGAGCTTTCTGCTCATTTTTTCCAGGCTGTTGCTGTTCTTCCAGCTCGGTAGCTGGAAGGGGGAATGAGCACAGCCCAGTGCTCCTCTGGAGGTGGGAAATCCCTGGGACTGGTTGCAGTTTTGCTTTTGCTTTCCTTTGCTGCCCCAGCCGTGGTTTGTGATGGTTGCAGTGGGGAGGTGGCTGGGGAGGGTCTCTGGGCAGGGCTCAGGTGCTCCAGGACCACCAGCACTGCTGTGCCCAGCTGAAAGGGCTGGCACTGGTGCCCACTGTGGATTTAGGGCACAGGGAATTTGTAAAATCCCCTGGGTTGTGCTGCAGGTTCTGCTGCACGAGTTGGTGTTGGGTCGGTGACATCCAGCAGGAGAGTTTGGTGCCACTTTTGCACCAAAACCATTCCAGGCTGCTCCAAGCCCTGTCCAGCCTGGCCTTGGACACTCCCAGGGATCCAGGGCAGCCACAGCTGCTCTGGGAGTTCCAGCCCAGGGCCTCCCCACCCTCTCAGCCAGGAATTCCTTCCCAATATCCCACGAACCTGGGAGATGGCAAGGGCAGCCCTGGGAGCTCCTGCTGCCATCACCAACCACTTCTGCTGCCCCTGGAGCACCAGGACAGGACCTCTGAAAGGGCAGGAGGCCAGAGTGACAGAATCCCAGCATGGTCTGGCTTGGAAGGGACCCTAAAGCCCATCCCATCCCATCCCATCCCATCCCATCCCATCCCATCCCATCCCATCCCATCCCATCCCATCCCATCCCATCCCATCCCATCCCATGCCTGCCGTGGCAGGGACACCTCCGACTGTGCTGTGCAGCCTGGCCTGGGGCACTGCCAGGCATCCAGGGGCAGTGTCTCTGGGAATAGCCCAGATTTCTGGGGTTCTGTGATGCAGAGCCAGCCCTGCCTGTCTCCTGGGCTGGCCTGGGTCTGGCAGGGCAGGCTGGCACCCGGCTGTGCCCGCAGGAATCCGCGTTGGAGCCCTGGCACCCTGACCTGCTCTGCTCTCCCCAGCACGAGCTCATGAATTATGCACAGCATGCTAATGCAGCAGCACTTCAGCACCAGCTGATTTTTGAGCATCTGGGCTGCCTCTTGGCTTTGAATGAAGCACTTTCTGATCAGGATCCAAGCACTGCCCCGTGCAGGAAGGCAGGCATGAGAAGGGATTGGTTTTCCAGCTCCCTCTCTGTGTCCTCAGAAGGTGTGGGGACAGCAGGAGGCTGGAGCTGTGCCTCTGGAGGGTTTTTCCTAACTCTGCTGGGAGGTGTAAGTGGGATTTTTCTTTGGTAAGCAGAAGATTAGAGTTTAAAAGCAGCAGAGCAGTTTGCAGTGTGCTTGCAGGCAGTGCTGGTGATCCGGCTGCTGAGGACTTCTGTGGTGAGCAGTGTGCAGCCACATTTGAGACAAACTCAGCTGAATTATTGCTTTCTTTGTTTGGGAGAGTCCATTTGGGAATTCGGGATGGGAAATAAGTGACACCAGCTTGTTCCATTTGATTTGTATTCGGGTTGCAGAAAATCTCTACCCCGGGGCCAAAGGGCTCAGGCTGGTCAGGTAACTGCACTTGGAGCTGCTGGTGCCTAAAGAGTGGGAATTTCCCGTTTATCACGTCCTGGTTTCAGTTCTGGAGGGCTGAGCAGGTTTCCATCACTTGATGTGCTCTCACCAGCTGGCCCCAGGGTTGTGCTCCTGCCCACGTGGTTGCTGGGAAATGCCAGTTAGTTCTGCTCCAGTTTAGGATGGATTTCAGGGAAAGGCTCTTGCCCCGCAGGGTGCTGGGCACTGAGAGCTCCAGGAGCATTTGGACACCGCTCGCAGGGATGCTCAGGGTGGGATTTTGGATCCATGATCCTGTGGGTGCCTTCCAGCTCAGGAGACTCCCTGATCCTGTGGTCTGTGGCTGGTGAAAGGTGTGTGATGTTTTCACTCACAGCTCCGGCCCCAATCCTCTCTGTAGCTCCCAATGCCCAGAATTCCGTGTGGATATACTGAAAAACACAAGCATTAATCTGTGCAGGCTTTGCCTCTTCCTAAAGTCACGCCTTTCTGGAGTGTTTCATGGCCCAGAGGCCTGGCTAATGTATAACTTGTATATGCTGGGCTCTCAGGGCCATATTGCAGAGCTGCAGCGTGTGCTGGGTTTCAATTCAGCCCGGGGTCTCTGTAACAAAACAAGTGTTTGTCTGCGGGGACTGCGCAGCCTTAAACATACATTTGGGGAGGATATTCATAAAGCACCAGAATGGGGGCATTGTCCTGCCAATGAATGCTCCTCACATGAGAGCTGGGCTCTGCTGGACCTCCAGGACTCTGCCTCAGCTCTGGAGAGCGGCTCTGTGTCCTGGCTCGGGGGCTGGAGCCGCGCCCGGCGCTTCCCAGCGCTGGGGACACCTCGGGAACTGGGAGCTGCCCTGGGAACTGGGAGCTGGGAGCTGCCCTGGGAACTGGGACAGCACTCCCAGGCCTGGGCTGGGCCCCAGGGAGGGATCCCGTGGCAGGAAGATCCACAGGAAAGCTCCCAGAGGTTGTGACTTCCCTCGGCACGTTGAGCAGCGCGGAGCGGGGTTAACCATGGACAGGACACGGGAACGCCTTCCCAGAGGGCTGGGATGGATGGGATTTTGGGATTTTGGGAAGGAATTCCTGGCTGAGGGCGTGGGCAGGGGCTGGAATGGGTTTCCCAGAGAAGCTGTGGCTGCCCCTGGATCCCTGGAGCTGTTCCAGAACAGCTTGGAGCAGCAGAAGGTGTCCCTGCCCATGGCTGGGGTGCCACTGCATGATCCTTCATGTCCTTTCCACCCCAAACCACTCTGGAATTCTGTGGCTCCTTTCAGAGGTTGTGTCCTGGTGGTCCAGGGGCAGAGGGGCTTGGTGGTGGCAGCAGGAGCCCCCAGGGCTGCCCCTGGTGTCCCCAGAGTTTGTGGGCAGGTCTGGCCATGCTCCCCACGTGGGTGTTGGCCAAGGGCAGGAGTTGATCCAGGACAGAACATTCTTGAGCCTTCCAGAATCATGTGAGGAGATTTTAGATTTTGTAGTGTGTGTCTGGCTGTTGTGAGAGATACCTTAAAAAGTACAAAAATTGTTTTTCCCCCTCTTTTTTCTTTTTAACATATATTGTTTGGCCAGAAATCCTTTACTATAAAAGGACTTGGGGCAGCTCTGGAGTGTACATCTGTTCCTTGTTTGTCTGCAAAATGACTGTACAGTGGAGGCCAAAAGCAGAGAATAGAGGGTTGTACAAATTGGCAAAGTTGCTGAAGTCTTTCAGAAGCCAGTAATTACAATGAAGAAGCAAATTGTTCAATCCAGAAACCCTGGTTGTTCATGCATCCAGCATCCTGGCATGTCCCCCTGTGGCTCCCCTTGTCCTGCTTTCCAGAGGACAGACAAACACCCCAGGTCCACCTGGGCCAGGTTTGGGGCTGGCTGGGTGGCACCGTTATCCAGAGGGCCTGGGAAGGGATGGAAATGGCTTGGCTGAGTTCATACAGCACTTTTCTGACAAGGTTCCCAATGATTTACTGTGTTTAGGAGTGCTTCAAAGGGCTCTCTGCCCAGCTCCGAGCCTTGCAAGTGCAGATGATCAAATAAATTAACTATCACAAATATTTAACTTAAAGCCTGCTCAAACAGGAGCTTTGATGTTGAGTGTGTGTGTGGGAGCCTCTGTGTGGCTGTGCGCTCTCCCAGGGATATTGGGTGAACATTGAATTCGTCTCTTCTCTCAGATACAAGAAGCCTAAAACTGGAAATGTAAATAATAATGAATTACATTTATTATTTCCCCTCCATGGGCAGCAGGTTGGGATACAGCCCTGAGTGGCATTGGGATGAATTATGGCTCCAGGAGTTTTCCTGGGAAGCTGATGGAAAACGGATTGGGAGCAGGGCAGTCACACTCTGGAGGACTGCAGGGTTGGCCATGCCATCCCTACAAAAACTTTGGCTCAGAGGTGATTTTTCATGGCATTGGTTGCTCGGTGCCCACAACTCTCCAGGTAACCAAAGTCCCTTTGATGTCAGGATAATTATTCATGGATTCTGGGTAATTAATTTAATCCTTATGTGATAGCAGCTGCTTACAGGTAGCTGGGCGGGATGTCTGTGAGTTGTTGGCTGAAAAGTGCAGCTCCCTGGAATAGCCTGGGAGCTGTCAGATCTTCCCAGTGATCAGCTCGCAGGGAATTGTGTCTGAGAGCTCAGCTCCGCTCCGTGGCACAGCTTCAGCTGCACATCCCTGTTCTCTTGATCATCTAAATGAGTATCTCAGTGAGGCAAATGCACAATGTGCTTTTTGCTAAATGAAACAAGAACTTTGCTGCTTGACGGGCGTTTTTGCTCCATGAATTTTTCAGGAGCCTCTGGCGGTGCTGTGGGGGAAGGAGAGGAGTGAGAGGGGCTTGGAGCAGCCTGGGAAGGTGGAAGGTGTCCCTGCCCATGGGGTGGGATGGGATGGGATGGGATGGGATAGGATGGGATGGCTTTTAAGGTCCCTTCGCACCCAAACCATCCCAGTATTCCACGATTCTGTGCCTGAGCAGATAATGAAGTGCACAAAACACCGTGGAGAAAACACTTTGCTTTTGAAATGTTGGTTTTTATCTCCTTTAATACCAGCCCCTGTGATACCTGGGGTAGTCAGGGGTGTTTTCCTTGTTGTGCTGACCACACTCAGGAGAAGTGGGAGATTCAGCTGACCCAGATCAAATGGCAGAAGAGTGGGGCAGGAGGAATTCAGGCAGCTGAGTCTCAGGCTTGGTGTGGATTAGAGGGAGGTGACCGTTCAGCTCAGCCCACGCAGGTGTTTCCAGGGGCAGCTCAGGGCCTGGTGCCCTTTTCTCCTGTCTCAGGCCTCTCTTGCTCCCTCTGAGCCTGCAGAAGCTTTGGGGACATTCCCAGCTCTCCCATCACTGGGTATGGGGGCAAGAGGTGTTTTCCAGAAATAAATCTGTGTGTATTCCTGGAAGTGCAGCCTGTTCTGAGCAGAAGGCAGGTGGGCTTTCTCCCTGCTAGGGAATGGTTCTGTCACATTTAAGTGCTTCAATGAGAGCATGAAAGGAATTGTGCAAGAGTTCCCATGAGCTGAGTCCCCATTCAGGATCCTTCAGCAGCCAGGGGAATGCAGATCAGTTCCTGAATGTCAGAAAACCTCAGTTTTCCCCTGCATCCTTGGGTGTGGCAGATCCAGGGTATCCTGAGCTGGATTTGCAGGGCAGAGGAGGAACTGGGATACCTACAAACACGAGTGAGGCAAAAATTGATTAAGCATGAAATTCTTCTCTGGCAGTGAATTCTCTGCTGGCTCAGGGACAAAAGGTTGCACAACTGAAAGGGAAAAGGAATTTTATTTGGAAAGCTCAGAGCTATTGTTTGTTTGGTTTTGCTGGTGTTTATTTTCTGTCTGATGGCAGATCTTTGTTAAAGGTGAATTATCCCTTCTGTTTAGCAAGTGAAGTGAAAACAGCCTCGATGCACTTGTGAGGCATTCAGGGAATTGTTGGAATTGTTAGAATTGTTCGAGGTGCTCCGAGGAAGTGCTTGGGGGTACTTGAGGTGCAAGAACCCGTGTGGAGCAGAGTATTACTTGTGTGCCTTGTTCTGGTATTGAAACAGCAGCAGACAGCACATAAATAAAAGTACAGATGCACTGAAACATCACAAATAATACCTGTTGTAATATTTTGAGTTTAACCTACAGGCTTGTTGGGTACCACGTCCCAGCTGCTGCTGCTGTGCCAAAATATTTCACTGAGAAGATGTGGAGGGAGAAAAGCACCTCCTCTTTAAACTGGGAAAACTCAGATTTGGGTTTATTCCATCCCAGAAACAGTGGGTTTGGGAATGCCTTGTCAAGAAGATGTTCCTGCTGTGACAGCTCAGGGTCTGTCCCAGGGCCACCCATCCCTGGGCTCGCATTTTAACTCTTTTTAGCCATGATTTCCTGCTCAGGGCTTTTTTCCCACAGAGATACCAGGCAAACAGGGGAGGCCTTCACTGTGTGTAGCCAAAACACTGAGCCAGGGCTGGCATGGGGCTGCTCTTATCCCACTGACCTTGTGCTGGGGATGCCACAGCCATGGGCACGGCTGCTGCTCCTCTGGGAGCTCAGCAGTGACCCAGTTTTGTTTTCCAAGGTGCCTCAATTCTGGCTGTTTCCTTCTCTTTTCAATCAGCAGAGATTTTTCATTTTCTGCTCATTCCCCCCATCAGCAAATTTTAGGTGAAAACTTTCCCTTTCCTCTGCAGCAGCTCCTGCAGCATCCCAGTGCACCACGAGAATGACAGCAACAATAATAATAACAGTGATAAAGGCTTCAGACAGTGATTAAAAGAGCAGGTTTATGGATTTTTCTGGCCAGCCTCCATCCTTGGAGATGTCTGTGCCCTGAGGGACGGTGCCCAGCCCAGGGTGGGGGGGTGATCCTTGGCCAGGGTGGTGTTTGTGGTGCTGTCCCTGCCCCATCCCTGGCTCCCTGGACATTCCAGGACATTTCCAGCCCAGCTGTGGGAGCTCAGCCCTCTCTGTGTGCTCGTGGCTCTCTCGGAGGCATTTGGAACTTCGTGGGAGGGAATGTGGCTGGAGAAATATCAACATGCCACGAGCAAATCCACCTCATTAGGGAGCAGGGTTTAACATTTTTTTGCATTAGTGGGAGGCTGAACTGTGGTGTTTGTGTGCTTGGGGTGGAGGAGGAGGAGGGATCTGTGTGCTGTGTCTGGATAATGGGGGATGGAAACCCATCAAAACAGGAAAGATGGGGAAAAGGAAAGAGCCCCAAAGGTTGGGTTTGCTGTGCCACAGCTGGAGGGAGTCCTGTGCTGGGATGCACAGGAGTGGCTGTGGGAGGTGATGCCAGTGGCAAGGGTAGTTTTAGGCGGGATATTGGGAAGGAATTCCTGCCTGGGAGAGGCTGGGATGGAATTGCCAGAGCAGCTGTGGCTGCCCCTGGATCCCTGGCAGTGCCCAAGGGACACTGGAGCAGCCTGGGAGGTGTCCCTGTCCATGGCAGGGATGGACTGGGATGGGTGTAAGGTCCTTGTGACCCAGCCCAGTCTGGGATTCTGGGAGTCCTCTCCAGGGAAAGCTGTGGTTTAAGGAGGGGGCATTTCCCTGTTCCATCGCTGCCACAGTTCCCTCGAGGATGCCCAGCCTGTGCTGAGCCAGTCTTTTCCACCAGGTTAGGATTATTTATTAGGATTCTTTTCCCTGGTTTTTGACTGGAGCAGCCTTTCCCAGCAGCTGGAATCTCGGAGCAGTGCCTCCTGTTCCTGCCAGGAGAACCCAGGGTGTCCTCACGTTGTTTCCTGCTGTGTTTTGATGCCATTTTTCCTACTTTCATGTCACATTTTGACCTCTGGAAGATGTCACCTATCCAGGTGTTAACCTAGTTCCTCGGTTCCCGTGCAACACAGAAACTCCTGTAAAACAAAAAGGGCTTTATTTTACTCCAAATAAAACAACAGCTGTACTTACAAACCATTCTGAACAGATTGTTTAGGTAGTTTTTTACACTGGATTCTTCCCTTCCTTTCCTCTGCTCAGTGCTCAACTCCTCAGCTCATATGAAAATAGAAAACTTTCTTCTTTTTTTTTAAAAATTTAATTTTATTTTAATAGACAACATCTTTTTCCCAGAGTCCCTGGGTTGTGGTAGCACCATATTGAGCAGGGGTTTATGTTACATGAACAACCATTTCACTTGGTCATACCCAATTTCAGTTCTAGGCAGATTTTTACTGGCCTTTCACTTAATAGCTAAATCATCTGGAAAACAGATTGGAGTTTTTTGTGTTGTGTGGGGTTTTTTCCTGAGGTGAAACCAGTTTGAAAATCACCATAAGTGCTCTTCAGTGTGCAGGGCTGGGATGATGTCCCACCTCAGCATGGGATACATCAGGAACAGTTTGATAGTTTTAAAATTCACTGTAATCAGGGCACTGCCTTGGGTTTGGCTGGCAATGGCTGATTAAATGCCACAGATTGGTGTTTTTTTACCTTCATGGGAGAGCTTCCCTTTCCTTAAAACAGCATTCCAGCCTAAAACAGGATGTTTTCAAATCCCATACATCAAATCCTCAAAAATCCCTTTTAAACATCAAGCAATTCCTGGTAACTTCTGAACCAGGATGCCAGGAAAAACCTCAAATGAGATTGAATAAACTCTATTATCCCAGTATTTGTGCATAAGATGAATGGAATAATGGGAAAAGCAGAGCTTTGTTCATGGATCCCATTTCTTCCTAGGAAATGAGTTGGGAGGGTGGATGGGTAGGATGGAGACAGTGCTTCCAGCAGGAGAATTGATGCTAATTGACAGCTCATGGATCAGCAGTTTTCCAAACAAAACTGGGGAGCAGGCAGCCTCACATTCTGCTGGGATTGGATCATTTGGAGTAGGAAATCCAGGGAGAAACAAAGCAGGAGCCCATTCAAGGATAGTATTTATATATTTATATACAGTGTTTAGCACTGGAGTGCTAAAAAATCAGGGACTGAGTAGGATTGGGTTATTTGGCAGATCCTTGTGGGATGGTCAGAGATGATGCTGCTGAAAAATCAGAGATTGAGTAGGATTGGGTTATTTGGCAGATCCTTGTGGGATGGTCAGAAATGCTGCTGCTAAAAAGTCAGGGATTGAGTAGGATTGGGTGATTTGGCAGGTCCATGTGGGGTGGTCAAAAATGCTGCTGCTAAAAAATCAGGGACTGAGTAGGATTGGGTTATTTGGCAGATCCATGTGGGATGGTCAGAGATGATGCTGCTGAAAAATCAGAGATTGAGTAGGATTGGGTGATTTGGCAGGTCCATGTGGGGTGGTCAAAAATGCTGCTGCTAAAAAGTCAGGGATTGAGTAGGATTGGGTGATTTGGCAGGTCCATGTGGGACGGTCAGAAGTGCTGCTGCCCCACAGCAGTCACGATTCTCACCCAACCAAAGGGATTTTTTTGTCTCTGGAAATGTCTCGTTTCAGGAGTGACTTCAGCTCTCCAAGTAAAGTGATATTTTTGTCTTTATGTGGGAATATTAGAGCTGAAATTCCAGCAGAGGTGTTGAGATTCATGAGGGATGGATGCCTGGAATGGGCATTAAATGGAGATGCTTTTATCTTTAATGTTGGTACTCAGGGGGGAGTTGTGTAATCTGATGTTTCGGAGGTGATGCAGGATAAGGGAGTGATGCTGAGGAAGGAGTTGGGGATGAAACCAGGCTTCCTTGATCCAGGGGGTTTTTTGGGAGCTGAGGAAGAGCGAATCTCCTTGCGGGGTGCTGTTTGCCAGGTTTTGTGTGCCAGGGGGCTGCAGAGTGAAAAAAGTTCCTGCTGAGCACAGAAAAGGCCAGAGAATTTTAATTTTGGATTTTGTGACCCTGGTAGAAGGTGGAGCTTGGACCAGCCTTTGCTGTCACCCTGAGGTGACAGCCCTGAGGTGACAGCCCTTCCTCAGTGCAGTCCAGAGGGTCTGGTTCCCAAAATCCCTGGAGAAATGAATTTATCCCCCAGCCTGCCAGAGATCACCCAGGAACACGTGGATGTGAGAGGGAGAAGCTGGGATTGTCCTCCCCAGGATGGGGGTGCAGCTGCACCATGGCTTTTCCCCTGAGCTACTGCTGGGGATTTTTAAAGCTGGTAAAACCAGGGGAAAAAGGGAATTCTGCTGTTCTCAAGCACTGAATAACCTGTTCTGTGTTGTTTAATGCTCATGTTGTTCATCGATTGCTGCACAACTTGAGCAGTTTATTTTAAGGTTTGGGTTAGAATAGATTTGCTGTTATCTCATCCTGCATGTTGAATTTCTCAGATTCATTGGTTTTAGACACCTTCTTTTCATTCTGTTCCTTTGGTGTTTGGGAAAGGATATTTTCTTTCCCTTTTTGTGTGGCAGTGCATCCCTCCCTTCCCTCATGTTTTCCTCACCTTTTCAGGCGCTCAGGACTCTTGAGTTGTAAATATTTTGATGCCTGTTTGGATCTAGTTTGTGAATGCTGGAATAATTTATGGTTACTGTTGTTTGTGGCACCTCTCATCTCTTCATTTTCTCCATCCCAGCAGTTTATAGATTTTCATTCTTTTATGGTTTAATATGAAGATGGAGGAGTTTAACTCATCCAATCTTGGTGTAGTTTGAGGTGTTTGGTGAGCCCAGTGTGGGCTCCTGAAAATTCTCCTTTATTTTGTGTATTCCTTTCCCTTATCCACCTCCCTTCCAGTGTTTTTTCCTTCTCCTTCTCCCTGTGATTCCATTTGCAGCTTTTTATTTTGTTGCAGTCTCCTTTGCTCTGGCCTGAGCTTCTTTTCCATAACTTAATCCTCCTCTGCCAAAATCAATCTAGTTTTTTTGTGTTGTTTTTTTTTTTTTTGCTTGCAGACAATATTATCCCTGCCTGTCTGTGCTCAATATTCCACAGGTTTGCTTGCAGGGCCCTTAAGTAGCTTAGGGATAAAAACAAGGATCATTTTCCAGTAATTTCCTGGGTGACTCAATTAAGTTTTAGTTGTTGCAGTAATTCAGTGCCAGGGTTATTTATGGCACAATCAGCCAGGGAGTCTCTGGAGTGTTCCTGGAGCTTCCCTGGATGGGAAGGAGCCACCAGGAAGGGATGGCTGTGACTTGGGATCGTGGAATGCTTTGGGTGGGAAGGGATGTAAGGATTTCCCAGTGCTACTCCCTGGGACACCTTCCACTATCCCAGGCTGCTCCAGCAGGGCCTTGGGCACTTCCAGGGATCCAGCCCCAGCTTCTCTGGGAATTCCATCCCAGCCAGGAATTCCTTCCCAATGTCCCTCTGGCAGTGGGAATCCATCCCCTGTGTCCTGTCTGTCCTGTCCCTCCGTCCCTTACCCAAATCCTTCTCTGAGGGGTCTGCATCTGGAAATCCAGGCTGTTTTCCCATTTATAGCCAAGCCTCCCTCAGGCTGTGTTTTCCCAGTGGGCTGGGGGCTAGCAGGGAGCAGCTCAGGCAGGCAGAGCTGCTCTCCCTGCACCATCCCTGTGGGATAAAACCCGGGCTCTCATTCCCTTTTTTTGTTGGAAACCCACTTCAGCACAGCCCAGTGTAAGGAGAAGTGGCTCTGGCCCGCAGATGTTGAGCGTGAATCATGCTGCTTGTCTCTGTTTCTCAGCTGGGGTTAACTCCTGGGCTGAGGAAAATAAAAATGGGCTTTTTATTGCCTCGTTGGGCATGGCTGCAGTGGGATGAGTGCTGGAGCACCCAGGAGCCTGCATCCCAAAGAGATGAACCCAGCTTTGTGATTGCCCTGGGTGCTTTGGACGGGGCTTTTCCTCCCCAGCGTTCCCAACAGATGGAAATTCCCACAAATGGGGAATGGCTTGGCCAAGCACCCCCAGCAAGGCTTTTCCCTGCTTGTTTTGGAGGAGAAATCTCCATAAATTGCTTTGAAGGCAGGAGCACTGGTGGCACATGACGACTGCAAAGCAGCAACAATCATCTTTCTGGGCATTCATTTAGGGGATGGGTTGGAAAAGCTTAGGAGGCTTGAAATCCAGGATGTTTCCAGGCTCAGCTTTCCCATTTGTTTGATGCTTTTGGGCCTCACCTGGTCCTTAAAGCAGGGCTTTGCCACACCTAGACTGGTGCAGGAATAGGTGCATAAATATAAGCATATATGATTAGCAATTGATTGTTTAATGCTTTTATTATGGCAGTATTTGGAATACTGACAGATGAGGATAATTAATCCAATTGAACGGGTGTCCTTACAAAAATAATCCCAGCAAATGGTTTTTCATGTAGCCTGAAACAGCAAAACACATGAAACCAATTTTAGTTTTTCAGTTCCTCAAACTTTCACAACATCACTCCCAAATTTAGGCTTATCAGGGCAAAATGCTCCATACTGAGAGCTGCTTATTGACTCTGCACTGGAATAAATCCTAATAAATTATAATAAATCCTAGGGTTTGGCATTGTTGTGTAGACGCAGCTGTACAGCAGAGAATTGGCACCACAGCCTTGGTTTTGGAAGCAGTTTTTGGGAAAGATGGGACACAAGTGGTTAAGGACAAAATAAGAGAGATTCAGGGAAAAAGAAGGCATTCTTTGGAGTTGTATTTATTTGTTGAGGCTTTGTGTGGTTTGGCCTGTTTGTAGAAGTGGGGCTGCTGGAGGGACACTTCCCTGAAGGCTGCTCTTTGTGCCTGTGGAAGGTGTTAATCAGGGAAGTGGAACTTGGGAAGGAAATGAATTTAATTGCTGTTCAGATTTTCGGCAGGGTGAGGGGAATAATCACAATAATTCCACTCAGCTGCAGCCCCTGGATGGCATCTCTTGGCAGGGAACAGGTTGGCAGAGCACCTGAGTTCAGAGTTCCTGCACTCTGGGGCAGATTTTGCTGGGCTCCAGCCACTTTGGGACAAAAATTCCCCCATAATTAGGTTTATTCTCATCTGGCCATCTGTTGATGGAGCCTTCCCTGTTGCTCCAGAGCATCCTCTGGCTCCAGGGAGATCCTGGCTGGCTCTGAGCCCTTCTGGGAGCTGACACAGAGCTGAGGGGGGTTTGGTGCCCTGAACCTGGGAGCAGCTCCCCCAAGGGCTTTTGGATGGATTGAATTCCCTGTGGACAAGGAAAGGCTCCCAAGACACCCTGACAGGGAGTTAGAAACAGCTCAGGGAGACAAAGGAGCTTTTCCAGCGCCAGACTGCCTGGCTCTGGCTCCTTTGGCTTTTTGGGGATGCCAAAGGGCTCTTTTCTCTCCCTCTGCCACCTTTTAAGCTCTGGGTTTTCTGTCAAACCCAGCTCTCAGGCAAGGAGGTCTTTGGGGTGTGTGGGACACTATTTATCCAAAAATGTCCTGAGCTTGGGGTGGAAATCTCTGTGCTGGTATTGCTTAAGTAAGGAAAACCAGGAATTTGGGAAGGTTCCACCTTCCTGATCTTCT
Organism: Diglossa brunneiventris; assembly: GCA_019023105.1. Lineage (NCBI taxonomy): Eukaryota > Metazoa > Chordata > Aves > Passeriformes > Thraupidae > Diglossa > Diglossa brunneiventris. Next base: position 37,843,034 of record CM032360.1, read on the forward strand.
GTGCCAGCCCCTAAACCCTGCTCAGTTTGGGTGAGATTATATTCCAAGGGGCAGGAATACCCTCTGCGCATCCCCTGCCTGTCCAGCTCACAGAAAACTCCCTGTGTGGGTTTATTTTCCTGGCAAATATTAGGTCTGAACGTGCCTGGAAAATTCCTGGCCCTGGGAGGCTGGAGATGTATTTAATAATTGTATTAAAAAAAAAATACATAGTTGTCTTTGCCATTGTTACAGAGACTTTTTATTCTCATCTTCCAACTGAAGCTGAGCAGGGATAGACGGGATATTGGGAATGAATTCCTGGCTGGGATGGAATTCCCAGAGGAGCTGTGGCTGCCCCTGGATCCCTGGAAGTGTCCAAGGCCAGGTTGGAACGCCCTGGGATGGTGGAAGAAGTCCCTGCCATGGCAGGGGTGGGCTGGGATAATCCTTAATGTCCTTTCCAACCCAAACAGTGTGGAATTCCATGATGGAACGTTTGACAGTGCTGTTGTTAATTCATGGTGAGGAGCAAATCCTTCAGGAGCTGAATCCTGCACGGGTGCTCTGGGGTGAATTTTGCTGGGAGCCCTTCCCGTGTTTTTGAGGGAATTCTCACAGCCTGAAGGCTGATACCAAACCTCCAGCGTTCTTCCCTTTTCTTCTTTTTTGTTTTTAGTTGGAACTTCTCAGTTTCTTTCATAATCCCTGCAGATAAAAAATTAGGCAAGGAACAAAATCAAGAGCTGTGTCCTCAGAGTTTTTTTAGACACAGTGATAATAATCATGGGATCATGGAATGGTTTGGGTTGAAGGAATCTTACATCCCATGGGCAGGGACACCTTCCACTATGCCAGGTTGCTCCAAGCCCTGTCCAAGCTGGCCTGGAGCATTCCAAGGGATCCAGGGACAGCCAGAACATCCCTGTGGTGTCACCTTCTCTCATCAAACAGGACATTATGACTTCCAAAATCCACATTCCGTGAAAGGCTGCTGGGCTCAGTGCTGGAGCTGCCTTCCTGCTGCCTGGGGTTGGGACCAGCTGGAGCAGCCACCTGCTCCGAGCCTGGGGCCAGCTCTGGGATTGTCAGCCATCCTTGGGATTGTCAGCATCCCTGGAAAGGGGCCATTGTCAGCCATCCCTGGGATGGGATCATTGTCAGCCATCCCTGGGATGGGATCATTGTCAGCCATCCCTGGAGCCACATTCCTGGGGGTCCTGGTTCCATGCTCCTGTCACCCCTATGGAGCAGCAAAGGTGGTGGTGCCAGCTCAGAGCACTGCAAAAAAAATCCTGTATTTCCAGTTTTCAGGAGTAGCAGCAGGGATTGGCATCAGTAGGGAATTAAAGCACTTACCCTAAATGAGTTCTCTCTCAAAAAAAGTGAATTTAGGAAATTTTGAGGGTTTTTCTTCTTGCTTCCACTCAACAAGAGGGTGAAAAGCCTCTGTTAGCTAAATCTGAGTCTGATTTTAGTGATCCTTGATCCAGGACTGGGATGAGCTGTGCTCTTGACCATGGGATGAGCTGTGCTTTGGCCACCTTTTGTTTGTGACCATCAAGGAGTAAATTAATACTGCCCAGGGGGTCCAAACAAATTTTATTTTTATTAGTCTTGTTACTGTAGGTATTATTATTATTATTATTATTATTATTATTATTATTATTATTATTATTGTTGTTGTTGTTGTTGTTGTTGTTGTTGTTGTTGTTGTTGTTGTTGTTAATGACTAATGATTATTATAATATCCAGTTAATTTTTTGGGGTCACAGCAATGATTTGAGGTGAGCCTCTCTCTTTCCCCAGGCTCTTGCAACACTCTCCCATTTTTTAGGACATGACAGATGCCAGCACAGCACAATCCTTTTTTAATTATATCACTGTGTGTCTTAAAACTCCAGACCTCTATAATAAATATTTTAGGCATGCATAGGAAAGCTTTCTATATTCCAGCCCCAGAGTCAGATTTGTGTACATGCAACTCCTGATTTATTTTCAGGAAGGATGGAAATTTGGTCCCTGTGGTAGCTCCTCTTGAGTAATCAGCCTCATCCTGCATATTTCCTGTGTTTTCTTTTTTAGAAGAGCTCAATTTACATTTAATTTGTGCTCAGCTCTGTGTATATTCCTGGTCAGATTCTGGTTTGAGTTAACTTATGGACAGCTTGGCTGACGTCAGGAGGAGCTCTCCCTGGTTTGATGCATTTCTTGCTGTCTGTTTTGCTCACGGGGGCAGATCTCTGCTGTTTGCCATTACAAAGAACAGATGCCCCTCATTTCAGACCCAAATTTATTCCTGTCCCACACAGATCTGCTTTATGTCCTGTTATTGTTGCACTCCCTGCAGATGCATTTGTGGTGGGAGGTCAGGAATCAAGAGCTCAGGCAGCGCTGTGTGTTTAAATTTTGCACTCCCATAATATTAACAGTTTCTTACTTTGCTCTTTCCATATTTTGCATTTGAGGTTCTTAAACTCGGGAGAGAGCTTGGTTCAGCTTTGTGTGTTTGGGTTTGTCCTGGGTTTGGTCAAGGAGAAGGGGAAATGGATTGAAACTGCCAGAGGGCAGGGATGGATGGGACATTGGGAATTGGGAATTCCTGGCTGGGCTGGGATTCCCAGAGCAGCTGGGGCTGCCCCTGGATCCCTGGCAGTGCCCAAGGCCAGGCTGGAGCAGCCTGGGACAGTGGGAGGTGTCCCTGCCATGGCAAAGGGGTGGATAGGATGAACTTTAAGGTCCTTTCCATCCCAAACCATTCCATGATCCCATGATTTCATGTGGTGAGGTATTTTTGGGTGCTGGGACGCGTTTTGTCACTTTGCAGTGAGGTGGCTTTACAGCATGGACTGAAGGCTGTTCCTCGCTGGGGCCAGATTGCAGGGGTGTGAATGAATTTGGAATTTCCAGCTTTGATCTCTCAGTTCCATCCTGGAGTGAGCTGTGGTGCCACATGTGTGCCCACAGGGATCGAGGGGATTGGGGTGCACGGGGCAGGGCCAGGAGCACTGGGATCCTTCTCTCCTGCTTTTGGGGATGTGCCACTTCCAAACCCGCTGGCCTTGGGGCTGAAATCCACCTTGTTTTCCTGCTGGGATGCTGTGACCTGTGAAGGGCAAGCCCAAAAGGAGTAACTCCTGAGTTGGGAGGATAACAACTCCCACAGCAGGGATGGCTGGACCAAACATCCCCCAAAAAAAACCCCCAAAAGACCTTTTTATCTCTTAAAAGTAATGAGGGGCTGCTTTGCATCTGAGATCCTGCAGGAGGGGATTTCTGACCTTGTTCTCTGTGCCTGTCCTGGAGCTGCTGGGCTCTGTCCTGGCTCGACCTTTCCCTGATGGATGCAGGGGCCCTTTGGGTTCCTGGCACGTGCAGGATTGCTGGCAGGGCCGGCGCTGGGGCCGTCTGTTGTGCCATTCCTGTCACCAGTGTCCCCAGCCGAGGGGTGGCACCGTGCTGGCTGTGCCCTGGGAGCTGGCACAGGGCTCTCAGCAGCCTCCCAGCACCTCCTGGCCTTGGGATGGGGAGAATGGGAATTCTGGAGGGAGCAGCAGCCATCCTGCCCTGGGGGATGGGTGACAGTCATGGGATCACAGCATGGTTTGGGGTCTCCAAGATTGAGTCCATCCTTGCCCAGCACTGCCAAGGCCACCTGTGTCCCCAAGTGCCACATCCAGAGGGCTTTGAAATCCCTCCAGGAATCAGAATTTCCCTGTGCCAACAGCTGAATGGCAGCATGGGTGAAGCATTTTAGTTCCTTTGGTGGGATGGAGGTGAAAATTGGGCACTGTGGGGTCGTGGTGGTCCCAGAGAGCCCAAAGTTCCTGCTCCACTCCTTCCCCTTGGACAGGGATCCCAGGAATGCCGTGTGGGAGGGGTGTCTCCTTCCCTTCTGTTCATTACTGCAGGTAATTTATAGATTCCAATACAAAAGCTCCCTGTTGAAGCCTTGTTGGGTTTAATGAAGTGACTCTGCCGAGCCTGGAAATGAAATAAAAACCCTCCCAAGTCAGTAACCTGCACATGAGCAGGTGATTAAAATGCTTTGTTCCAAACTGCCTGGGATTCTGAGCCATTTCCCAGAAAGGCTTCCTGATGAAAGGAAGTCATAGTGAAAAATTAAGGATCGGGGCAAAAATAAAGTATTAAAATAAATAATCAAAAAGGATAATGATACCAGCAGGATAATGTTTCTCCTGAACCACTTTTCCAGGCTTGCAGCATAACCCTGCTGGTGCTTCCAAGTCAGACCACATGTCTGAACAGATATTTTTTTGCATTTTTTGTGCTGGGATAACTGTAAATACCTGCCTGCATTCAAGGAAGGCGTTTCACAGGCGCTTCTTCCTTCTGTGAAATTACAGCTTCAGCTCTGGGCTTGCCTCAACAGATTCATGTCCCCAGAGCTGGGGCTGCTGCTGGGGCAGGCTGGAAATCCAGGCTCTGGGTGTCTGATTTGGGAAATTAATCTTGTGGTACCCTGACCTCAGTTACACCTGAGAATTTTTAAGACGTTGGGAGCATTAAAATGTTGATAAATTATGGAATTACAGAAGGGTTTGGGTTGGAAGGGACCTTAAATCCCATCCAGTGCCACCCCCTTCCACTGTCCCAAGGTGCTCCAAGCTCCGTCCAGCCTGGCCTTGGAAACTTCCAGGGATCCAGGGGCAGCCACAGCTGCTCTGGGCAACAGATCTCAGCTATAAAGATAAACCAGCTGAGGCTTCCCTTGTTTCCCTCAAAATCAGAAAATGCTGAAATGTACAGATTCATGTCCATAGAAGATGTAGGAATTTGGGGCTGAAAAGTGAATTGAGTGCAAATTACTGCAGTAGAGGTAGGTGTAGGCCTTCCACAAAATAATGGATTTTGTGGAGCCATTAACAGCCAGATTCACATTCCTGAAAATGTGAATTTCTGTATGTTTGCCATGGACAAGGCATATTATCTGGGATAATTATGTGGATTGTACATCCAAACACGCCAGCAAAGAGCAGGAATAACATGAGCCCAAAACTGAGCCAGGCAGGCTCTGGTTTAACTCCCTGAGTTTAACTCCCAGAGCAGGACATATTCTGAAAAATGGGCAGCTGGTCTCGGTTCAGGCTCCTCCTGCATCCCATGGAGATCCCTGATTTGGGGCTGTTCAGGCAGTGGAAAATGCATCAGAGCTGGGGGTGGTTTTGTGAAGAGGCTCTGAAGCATGAGCTGCTTGTAAAGAAAGAAGATCTCTGAGTGACTTGAAGGAATTGAAACCACTTTGATTTTTAGGGACTTGAAACGAGTTTTGTGAATGTTTCTGTTTCTCTCAAGGGTTTTGCCTGGGTGGAATTCTGGGTGTCCTTCAGGGTGGTGAGGCTCAGAGGGGCTGTGACGTGGTTGCAGGGACACAAGGGCTCAGGGTTTATTTTAATTGTGCTTTTGGAGCATTTGGACCGAGAGGAGGAAGGGGAGCCTGGAATTGCTGATAGTCAGGGCAGACGCGTGGGCAGCTGGCTTGGATTTCCCATTGGACATCTGGAAAACCCCTTTTCCAGTGGGTTTCCAGTGGGGCTGGCCCTGTACTGGGGGCTCCAGGGGATGTGAGTTTGGCTCCTGGCCCGGGCTGGTTGATGGATGAACTCTTGATCTAAAACCAGTCAGGAGGTTTGCAGCAGCCTGGGGAAATAAAAGTGAAAGAAAATCACAAACCCTCCTGGTCTGGAGGAAAAATTCCCCTCTGTGGGATCAGGGAAGAGAGGAATTAGATCTCCTTGGCTTTGTGATCTTGTGGGCACTTTGGAAGACCTTGGGATGAACAGAAGGTGTGCACCAGCCTCGCTTTTCCCCCTTTCCTCTGCTTGGTTGTCAGAGGCAGCTGGAGCTTGAGGAAGGATTTTCAGGGTTGCTCATCCTCTGTCTCCTGTGAGAGCCCCAAGGGGCGGGCACCTCCTGTGCCACCCTCCCAGCACCTCCCTGGGGCTCTCTGGGTGACAGAGGCAGTGGCCAAGATGTTGCAGAGTTCAGCATTATCATTCTCACTTTTGGGATCCTCTCTCTCCCAGTTCTCTCTGGACAGGAGGAATTCTGGTGCCAGGAGCCCCCTGACAGCTGATGGATGAGGCCCTTGGTGGGAAGCTGTGCTGTGGGAGGGATTTCAGCTGATGAACAAAGTCAGTTTTGGGTGGAAATCTGTTGATGTTTAGAGGTTGCTGCAGTGAAAAGTCCCCCGTGTTGTCTGCCATGATGATTAGTGAGTGACTTAATTACCTCACTCCCAGGGCTCATTAAACTGCCCGGTGCTCCCAGCTCCAGGTAAACCAGGCTCCCAGGGGCTGCTCCAGGGAATGTGGAGTGGCTTTGCCACATCCTCCGGTAACTGTGGGACAAAATTATTAATTATCTGTTAATCAGGGAACCTTCATTGCCGTTGCCAGCAGTGCCTGTGCAGCCATTGCAGCGATGTGGCTGTGGGGTTTGGTTTCCCCCGTCTGAGGGCAGGCCAGAGGGACAGACAGAGGTTTTCCCATGGGATGGGCCCAGTCCTGGCTCAGCCATGGTCCTGCATCCCCTCAGGAGCTGGCAGGATCAGGAGACAACCCCAGCCTTGGAGTTGATGTGAGGGAACTGGAGAAAGCGCAGCCAAGGGAAAAGGCCCACCGTGAACTTTTCCCCCCCAGTTTTCCTTCACGTTTCCTTAAGGTCAGCCCAGGGCTGCGGCAGCTCCCGGGGCTTGGGAAGAGCTTGCCATGGAGAGCAGGAGGGACATTCTGAGGGTCCCTGAGGGATGTTCTGAGGGTACCTGAGGGGTGCAGGGCTGTGCTCGGCTCGGAGGCAGCCCAGCCTTGGCACGTGAGATGTCGGAGCGGCAGGAGCACGCCTGGATTTTCTTGTTGTTTTACAGCTTATGTTAAGTGCTGCTTAAATGAAAAGGCTTTATTTTCTTACACCCACGACCGTGTTTACTTCCTTGTACCTTCTGGAGTTGAAAGGGCTCTTTCATTAAAAAAAAATTCCCCTTCAGACGGGCACTTCTATTGTGGTTGTGTGTGCTGAGGGCCTGGTGCTGTCTGGCTGTGCTTCCGAGGGGAGCTCCTTCCACACGCGGGTTTCCAGGGAAAACTGGGTGCGCCCTGTTGTCCCTGGGCTCTGTCTGTCCCTTCCTGTCCCTGTGGGCTCCCTCCTGTCCCTGTGGGCTCCTTCCTGTCCCTGTGGGCTCTTTTTGTCCCTGTGGGCTCTTTGCTGTCCCCTTGGGCTCCTTTTTGTCCTTGTGGGCTCCTTTTTGTCCCTCTGTGCTCCCTCCCATCCCTGTGGGCTCCTTTTTGTCCTTGTGGGGTCCTTTTTGTCCCTCTGTGCTCCCTCCTGTCCCTGTGGGCTCCTTTTTGTCCCTGTTGTCTCCCTGATGTCCCTGTGCCTCCTTCCTGTCCCTATGGGCTCCTTTTTGTCCCTGTGGGCTCCTCCTGTCCCAGTGCCATGGTGTGCTGGTTCCTATGGGATCAGGCTCTGGATCCTCCCAGGAGGGAGGAGGAGGAGGAGTGGGCAGAGGGACAGGGCTCCTGCTGAAATGTGGCCGTGATTTCAAGGAAGACGTGAGGGTGCCGAGCGTGTGTTGGTGCTTGTTGGTGCTGGTGCTGCTCCCTTTTCATCCAGGTTGACATCCCTGGTTTGGGATGAGATGCCAGCTCTGGCTGTAATGTGAGGGGCACCACACAGTGCAGCTGGGTTTCCAGGCAGGATCTGGGACATGGGAACAGCGTTTTGTGTTATCTGTCAAACCTTCCTGGTGGGAATCTCTGCTGGCTTCGTCCAGGTGAAAGTGCCTCATTAAAACCTGGCTGTCACCTCTGGGACGTCACCACACTCTATACCTGTCACACCACTCCTGCTGAGGTGTCTGCATTATGTTTTTATCCCTCCTGAATGCCTGAGGAGACACAGGGATGCCCTTGGCCATGGAGTGGGAGCTGGGATGTACTTGGCTCCCTCTGCCACGTCAGCACCGTGGTTTGTTGGAGCTCCTGGGAGCTCCAACACTTCCCATCCCTGGAAGTGTTCCAGAGCTGTGTCCATGTGGCACTTGGGGATATGGGTTAGTGGTGAGCACAGGTAAGGCTTGGGTTCGATGATCTCAGAGGTCTTATCCAACCTCAGTTGTGATTCTCCACCTCGTCATCTTGGCAAGGGCTTCGATCCATTTCCATCCATGAGTTTTGGCAAATGAGAAAACTGTGACTTTATTAATACAGGTGTAATCACTCAGAAGTACAAGCCCTGTTCCGTAGAATGTCTGCTTTTATGTTGTTGCAGAGAAATTAAAATAAACCCTGGTCAGTTTGGAGGGTTGGCAATGAAAAACTTCTGTCTGTAAGTTTTGTTCGTGGGATTTTTCATCCTAAAATGCAAGAAAAAAAATCAAAGGCACAAAGCATTTATCTGTGCTTATGTTGCAAATAAACTGTGTAAGAAAACAAGGGAGAAAGCAGGTTGGTGTTGATATTACTGTGGAGACAGTTTTGTCATTGTGGGTGTGGGTGTGTCTGTTTTTGTTATGAACAAGTTTCCTATTTTAGGGATTATGTCAGCAAACAGAGGGAAATGGCATTGTCTGAGATTGAGCAGGGCCAAGGGCCCAAACCTGGCTGTCCTCCTGCACAGGATACTCAGGAGGGTTTGGGGAGCGTTGCCATGGACTGACCCAGGGTGGGATGGCAGTGTGGAGCTGTGCCCAATATCCCTGTCACATCAGACAGGGAGTGTGAGCTCCAGCCCGCTGTGTCCTTGTGCTGCTGTCCTGGGGATGTGTGGAAGGATTAAATCCTGGCATTCGCTGTGTGTTGGGAAGGGGAGAGATTTGGGCTGGGGATGGCCCTGATCTCCCAGCTCCAAGGCTGAAACCAGACCCTGAGCTATTACTGAGCAGGAGAAGGGCACTGCCCTGCTGCTGGGTTCAATGGTATTTCACAAAGAATGCAAACAGGGAGGCTTTTCTAAAACCCTATTTCTAATTTATCCCCTTTGGCTCAGCTCCAGGTGCAGCTTTGGGGGCTTGGTGATGCTGCTTCTCCTGCAGTTGTGACTGGGGCTTTACCCTGCTGCAGAGGATGAAAAGCTTTATTGTAAATGAGCCAGCAAACACATTTCCTTTTTAATATTAAAAATAGATGGGATATGATTCCAGTGGACAGAAAGGTTTTTCCCTGTTTTCTTTACATTTCTGTCTCCCTTTCCCTTTTCGCTGTTGGATTCCCTTTCCCAGAGCGCAGGAGCATCTGCCAGCACAGTTTCCCCGGGCTCCTGATTTGGTTTTACCTGCAGGAGCCCCTGGCACAGGCTGGCAGCACCGTGGTTCCCTGGCAGCTGTCTGGTGCCAGCCGTGCCCGCAGTCACTGTGTCACTGGGTCAGTGGCACATCCATATCCTCTCCTGGCACCGGCGCCAGGCTGCAGAGTTTTAAGATGGTTTTGGACGAGCTGAGCCTGGCACTGTGCCATGTTTGTTCCAGGCTCAGCTCGGGAAGCTCTGAGCACTCAGAGCTTCCTGCAGGGCATGTGGAAGGAGCGGGCAGGCGTTGGTGGCACAGGGATTGTCCCTGCTTCACCTGGGCTCCTGAGGGGCAGTGCCAACCTCTGCTCTCTGGGACAGGGACAGCACCCAGGGAATGCCTATTATTAGTGGATATTTAGAATAGAGACTCAACAAGGTAAAGGCCTTGTCAGGCCTCTAAAGGGGGGAAATGATGCCTCAGGTTTAGCATTTATATTGTTCAGCCTCTGTGCTGCTTTAGTGTGCAGCTCTGAGCTTCTCATTCAGTGGTGCTGAGCTCCCTGCACAGAGCAGGGAGACAAAACAATTCCTGCTCCAGCTGGGCACCAAGGACAAATGACCCAAATCTCAGCCCAGGAGCACAAACCCGTGGGCTGCAGAGAGAAAAACAAGCAGGGTGGGACTGCAGGGGCTAAAGCTGGAATGGGACAATGAACTGCAAGGTGCAAATGGAGCAGAACTGATGCCAGGGAGAGACCCCGTGAGCGCTCGTGCATTTTGGGGCCATTTTGGTTCATCTTGGGTGCAGCCCTGGCTGGGCTCTTGTGCTGCCCAAGGTGGATCCATGGAGGAGATCCTTTGAATGAATCCCTGCTTTATTCTGTAACTCTGTCCAGCCTAGGGCAGCTTTCTCAAGGCATCAGCATGATCCCTCTGCAGCAGCCCATGCAGGATGGGCACACACAGGAATCCTGCAACATCCCAGCACGCTGGGGGTGACAGGGAGGGCAGAGCCAGAGGCTGCTCGGCTCTGAACATCTGAGGAGGTCAAGCAAACGTGCTGGAAGAATGGACTAGACATTAATGCTCCTGCCATTGAATGCAGCTCAGAGTACCTGGGGAGAAAATTCCAGCCGAGCGCTTCCACAGAGCGCTCCCGCCTTTGTTCGGCTCTGGCTGCTCCCTCCCTGCCTGCCTGGCTCAGGTTTTAGGGATTTGGAGATGGGAAGTGCTGCCTGGGAAATGCTGGAGCCTCGAGGGTATAACACACATCAAGGTTTTCCATGTCAGCTGCACATCTCTCTCTTCCTTGCTCTTAAATCGCTGGCGATGCACTTTCGTATGGCTGTTGTGCCTTTGGGATAAAACGGGAAACAATCGGAGGTCAAGTGAAAAAAGGAAGAGTTTTGCTGAAGGAGTGAAGAATCAGGGATGTAGGTCACACAGCACAGGACTTTAAAGGCTTTTTCCTACAGCTGGCTTGGACATGGAGGCTTTTTGAAGTGCACATCTGGTGAGCAGATTGAAGGTACAAACCCCAGGGTTTGCCTTCGCTCGCTTCCCGAACATCTGACCCGGAGACCTCCCCTCTGGGGGAAAGGTTCGGGATCGTGCTGGGCTCTCTCCCTTGCACTGCTCAAGGGGCTATGCAGGCTCCAGAAAAGCAGGAGGCAGATTAAACCTTCCTATTTTCAAATTCCCAACCACCTGCTGCTCGGCTTTTGCACGTCCAGCCCCGGATGAGGGACTGGGGAGCATCTGGGAGTATCCTCAGGGATGTGCGATTGTGCAATGTTACCTCCCCATGACCCAGCCCCACAGGAGAGCTGTGAGACAGACACAGCCACAAGGATTTGGGTGAAGCTTTTGGGAGGAGAGGAGTTCTGGGACATCATGAGCGTGGGTTATGCCCAGTCCTTCCCTGCCTCTGGTGTTTGATGTCGCTGGAGTTGCTCCAGGCTTGCGTCAGAGGCAGCCCCAGCGCTCCTTTGCTCCGACAGAAATCTGGAAGAGCTCTGCTGAAGGAGCAGAGCAGCAGAAAAATATTTATAGACAGGAAGGGGATCTGGTCTCCCCCCACCCTTTGGCAGGATAACTCTTGAGTTTCCTGAAGATACACGCTTGGCAGCGGTGGGACCTCATTCATCCCAGCGAGCGCTGCTCCTCGGCATTCTTCAGATGGAAAATGTCATGGATTTGTCATGTCATTTAATTTCTTCCATTTGGATATATGTTAGGAATGAAGTCAGCTGAGGAGATCACAAAAGCAGCATTGATGCTGTGGTCCCTTGCATATTTCCATGGGGGATTCATTCCTGGGATGAAATGCCAGGGAGTTGGCAGCACAGGCCGCTTCTCTGGCCTCATCTGCCGGTCCCCAGCTCCTGGCATGACTCAGGGACACCCCATGGACACCTCAAGGACTGGGAGGTGCATCTGGCTGTGCTCCTGTGAAGGGAGAGCTGTGTGGGAGCCCCATCCCAGCATCTCCACTGTGGGAAATGCTAGGAAGGATCAATAAATGCACCTTGCTGATTTATTGGTTTTTGGAAAATGTCACGTTCCTCCTGTAAACTGCAGCTGTAGGTTCATGTTTTACTCTGCCTTTGCACTCAAGACAGGACAGGTTGTGACTTGATGGTGGCTCTGTCACCACCTGTAACATCTGAGGAGGAACCCTGTGTCATTTCCTCACTTTTAATAGGAATATTATTCACGTGGGAGCACTGGCAGTAATCACTCCTTTCAAAGCAGGTGAGAACTGAAGTGGCTTTATGGGGAGTGAGAGCAGTGAAAATGCTGTTTTATGTGTGACAAGGATCTGGTTTGCAAAGGGAGATGCTGCTGCATCCTTCATGCATGGGAATTCCTGTCTGCATGGAGCCTGGGGAGCTGGGTGTGGTGTTCTCCATCAGCTGAGATCTGTGTGGTGCCAGAGGGAATTTTATCTCCCAGCCTCCAGGTCTCCTCCTCCAGCTTGTCTCTACCCAGTGAGTGCCAGCCCTGCTCCTTGGGATGGCAGGAATGTTTCCAAGCCCTTGAGTGGGTGATTCAGTTCCATTGGAGAAGGGATTTGAGGCACAAACAGCCCAGGAGGAAGGGACAAAGTGAGACACAAAGTTGGGATTTGGGTGTGTGGCTTGGGGAGAGCCCCATCCTGCGCCTTCCATGGGGGACAACACCTGCTGGGAATTGCAAACCAGACCTCGGTGTTCCTGTGGGTTTCCCAGTCCCATGGAGCTAATCCCAAAAAGGATTAAGGGGATGAGTGTGGGTTAATGGTAGGAACAAGCTGTGGGTCAGGGAGGGATCAATGGACAACTCCAAGGAAGGGATTTGCTTTCCTGGCTCAAAGGAGGGGCAGCAGAAGTTGTGAAAGCCTGGGCTGCTGAGGGATGGGACAGCATGGGATGAGCCAGGGATATCTATCCACTTATTTATGTTTGTGGTGCTTGGCTTAAAGCTGTGCTTCTGTATAAATAATGGGATTCACATGAAGGCAGAACCCACGTTATCACCACAGGCTCCTCTGTGCCCACTTGCCACTCAGCTGGATTATTTCTGGAGTCACTGCCAAGTGGAATTTGGGCTTGGGCACTGCCTGGAGAGGGGGATTGCCTGGAATGGGCTGTGGAGGTGCAAATAGGTCCCCACTGTATTTGACAAAGCAAAATCTGGCCTAACCTTCTGGGATGGATCATGATTTGTTGGGAATTTATGCAGCTGCACCCATCCAAATGCATCATTCCCTGATAAACCTGGGAGCCATGGTCATCCTCAGGATATTTCTTTGGAGTGGCACTGTAACAGTTAATTGATGGCTGGTTCTTGTTGTTGTTCCTGGTGCTGGGAACCACCTGGGTGTAAGGAAGAAGCAGGAAAAGCTTCCTTTCCTGAGGATGGGAGCCAGAGGGATGGCATGGCGCTCAGAGTGGGAGCAGGGTGATGGGAAAGGAGAACACCCAGCTGGGGAGTGTTGCAAGAGCAGCCTCCTGGAGAGGGAAAGTGATTCCAGCTGTGGGCTGCGGCCAGGGGATGTGGTCAGTGCTGGACACGGGGCCACAGCTCTCCCAGACAAGTGCAGCCCTTCCCTCAGAGCCACCCCTGAGATCCCAGGCTGCCTGTTCCTGCTTGGGAGTTGTTTCTCCTGTCGGGACTTCAGTTCCAGAGGGATTTTTGCGCCTGGGAAAGGGAAAGGCTGGGAGTGCTGCTGCAGGGCTAACCAGTCTCCCCAGTCCCTCCCTCATCCCTGCTTTTCCCTCTTCTTGGGAAGAACTTTCAGTGTGTGCCAGAACGTGCAGGGATTTTGTGCCTGGGATGTGTTTCCCCCTGGGATTAACTGAAGGCTGTTTTATGGTGCCCTAATCCATATCTGCATCCAGGCCCTGGCTGGGGGATGCCCTCCCACCTCAGCCAGGGCTTCTCCTCTCTGCAGCTCTGCTCTGGGAGTCAGGACACCTGGTGGGGCTGGCTGTGGTATCCACACCTCCAGCCAGGCTGAGGAATTCAGGGAATACTGTGGAACTGGCATCAGGAGACTCTGACCCTGCTGCCTGCAGTACCCATGACCATGAAATAAGAAAGTACTAGATCTCTTTTCCATTTGCGTGTCCCCCTTGGCTTTTTTTGGGAGATCCCACAATTTTTGAGCGATTCCTTTGTGTCTGTCACCGAGGAAAGCCTTGCACAATCCTTCCCAGGATGGGAAAACCGATGGAGTTTACTTGAGAGTCGCAGTGGAGGAGGTTTATATATTAAATACCTTTTAATTAAAGGTGAGGAAACCAAGATGTGGTGAGATTAAGGACCAGTTTTCAGCAGAGGCTCAGTGGCTAGTCAGGACTAGATTTTCAAACGAGCTCAGCTCCTCTTGAAGTAATAAATGAACAACCGGATTTTCCAAGCGTCCGATCACGTTAGAAGCTGAGCCCTTCAGCTGGGCTCTAATTGCCAGTGGGAAGTGCCCACCCCGGGCACAGGGAGGTGTTCCTCTCCCTCTGGAGTGGCTCATGGAGTTGTTTACTGCAGAACTGGCTCCCTGTAGCTCGAGGAGGAACAGGAGCTCAGGGCTGGGAGCACTGTGACCATGGCAGATCTGCAGGGCAGTGCTGGTGATGCCTCAGGTTTGGCTTTTCTGTGTTTCAGGCTCTGTGCTGCTTTAGTGTGCAGCTCTGAGCTTCACATTCAGCGTTGCTGAGCTCTCTGCACAGAGCAGGGAGACAAAACAATTCCTGCTCCAGCTGGGCACCAAGGACAAATGACCCAAATCTCAGCCCAGGAGCACAAACCCCGTGGGCTGCAGAGAGAAAAACAAGCAGGGTGGGACTGCAGGGGCTAAAGCTGGAATGGGACAATGAACTGCAAGATGCAAATGGAGCAGAACTGATCCCAGGGAGAGACCCCGGGAGCGCTCGTGCATTTTGGGGCCATTTTGGTTCATCTTGGGTGCAGCCCTGGCTGGGCTCTTGTGCTGCCCAAGGTGGATCCATGGAGGAGATCCTGTTAATGAATCCCTGCTTTGTTCTGTGACTCTGTCCAGCCTAGGGCAGCTTTCTCAAGGCATCACTGAATGTGCTCGTTCCTCTGTGTTGGCCACAAAGTTCTGTGACCTCAGAGGGACAAGAAGTGTCCCAGGCCAGGAGAAGAGCCCAGATCCACAGGGAAAGGAGTGCCCCATCCTTTTTGTTGTGCTTCATCAGCATCAATGTCATCACTGCTGAGGTTCAGCATCATCCATGTTGCACCTGTCCAGGAAAATGAAGGGTTTGGAGAGTGAATCATATGGAGAGAGAATGAGGGAATTGGGAAAGGGAGACAAGGAGGCTGAGGAGGGACTTTGTGACTCTGCACAATTCCCTGCCAGGAGGGCACAGCCGGGGGGGGTCGGGCTCTGCTCCCAGGGAACAGGGACAGGAGCAGAGGGAACGGCCTCAGGCTGGCCCAGGGCAGCTCAGGGTGGGCACAGCAGGAATTTCCCCATGGAAAGGGGGCTCAGGGATTGGAACTGCCCAGGGAGGTTTGCAGTGCCCATCCCTGGAGGTGTCCCAGGAATTCCTGGAGGTGGCACTCAGGGCTCTGGGCTGGGGACAGGGTGGGAATGGGCACAGCTGGGACTCCATGGTCTCACAGGTCTTTTCCAACCTCAATGATTCTATGATTCCATGAAATTTTCCATCATCTAAGTTGGAGCTCCTGAGAGCTCCCCAAGTGACAGGGCTGTGTGGGCTTAAGCAGGTGGTTAAACCAAGGATGTGCCAAAGACGTTAAAATTATCAAGACAAAATTATCTATTTTGGTGCCTTTATTGAATATGTGCTGGAAATGTTTTCTGTTTTCCCTGGAAGCCATTGGATTCAAAGGGCATGGAATAGTCTGTGAGTGGGGTGTTGGATTATTGCAGGTAAAAATACTCAATCTGAGGGGCACAGAGTGACTGAGACATCACCAAAGGAATTGTCCAGTTTGGAGTGGAGGCTTCAGTGTAGCAGAACTGCCCTGGAAGGATGAAGGAAGGTGTTATTCCTTTATATTCCAGGAAAAAAGCTGTAGGAAATGTAACAAAATGTATTTTCCTGTGGAGATGCTGAAATTCCCGCTGTGTGTCCCTGAGAGGTGGCTGCAGGAAGCTCTGTGTCACGGGGAGTGACAAATTGGGAACATTTTGCCATAATGCTGAGAGCTTGTATCCATATCCTGCATTCCAGCACCCTGGGACAGTGCAAGGTGTCCCTGCCATGGCAGGGGGTGGGACTGGATGGATAATCCTTAATGTCCCTTCCAACCTGAACGATTCTGGGATTCTAGAACGTGATTCCATAAGGATTGGGGTGCCTGGAGTGGAAGTGAGCAGGGCTGGCTGCCCTGGGAACCCATCCTTTGGAAAGAGAGCTGGGGATGTGGTGCAGCATTCCCTGCTCCCAGAACTCAGGACGGGGCTGACATCCAGGAGCTGCCTCGTTTCATCCGGGTGGCTCCTGGTGCCGCTTGGCCCAGAGGGGTGTTGGAGAGGAGAAGGACAAGGAGGTGGAGGGACAAGGAGGGGCAGTTGGGGTGTGACAGGAGCACAGCAGCGAGGCTCCGGGCGGTGGGGAGCGCCTCCACGGAGCGCTGCCAGGGCCAGGGGAGCTGAGGTAACTCTGCATCCTCTGCCAGATGTTTCCCATCAATATTCCTGTGGCTGCTTCCAAGAATTATCTGGTGTGAGCTCACCGTGAGGAGGAACAACGGCGGCTTCACCCTGGGCGGGAAGCGCGGCGTTCCAGATCCCGGCCGAGAGCAGGGACCGTGTCCCCGCCTTGGGGATGCTCCAGAATCCTCCCTGAGCAACTCATGGGGGGTTTTACTCATTTCTCCTGGTTTGGGATGCTCCAAAATCCTCCCTGAGGAAGCTCATGGGGTTTTACTGATTTCTGCTGGTTTGGGATGCTCCAAAAACCTCCCTAAAGAAGTCATCGGGGGTTTTACTGATTTCTGTTCTGAGGGTTTTGCTGTTTTGGGATGCTCCAAAAACCTCCTTGAAGAAATCATGGGGGGGTTTACTGATTTCTGCTCTGAGGGTATTGCTGTTTTGGGGGACACATGCCATGGATTGCTGCTCCCAGAAATCCCAAACAGCCAGAACCCGTTTCCCTGGACGTGAGCTGGATGGGGATCCCAGCAAATCCTCCAAAGAGTGCAGGAGGAAAGGAAAAGAGGGAATTATCCTAGGAATTAGAAGTTTCCAGGTTATTGCAGATTTGTCAGAAGCAAGGTGGAGTTTTAAAGCCCTTTTTGTGTATTTCCCCCCTCTTACACCCAGAGATGCCAACATTTTATTTCAAGCAGGTGCACAACCAGCAGGAGCCTGGCACAGAGGGATAGGAGGGATTTGGATCTGTCCAGCCTGGCCTTGGACAGTCCCAGGGATGCAAGGGCAGCCTCAGCTGCTCTGGGAACCTCAGGGCCTCCCCACCCTCCCAGGGATTCCTTCCCAATATCCCATCTAATCCTCCTTGTACCTTGTCCTGCATCAGTTTGTTGTCAGATCTGTTGGATTCATGAATACAATAATCATTTTCCCCACTTTGGAGGGCACTGTATTTTTTTATTGCTATTATTGTTGCACAACAGCTTTTAGATGCCACAGGAATAAGATTTTAACCAATTAACATATCAGGCCGGTCCACAGGAATCATCTTCCTGGGGTGGATGGGGAGAGATGAGGGGGATGGAAGAGCTGAGGAAGGGCAGTGGATGTGTGCTCATCCCTCCCTCCGTGCTGGGAAGGGCTCTTGGCTCGAGCTCCTGCCCCAAAGGAGTGGGTGTAGGATGGGCTGGAGTGTGCAGGAGCCTCCAGCTTCCTGCTCTCCTCTCTTTATTTGTCTTTGCTTTGTACACAACCCCTGCTCTTGCCCAGCTTTCCCTTCCAAGCAGGGTTTCTGAAGGTGGGCAGGGGGTGTTGGAGGCATCCAGGAGTTAGATGCTGCCTGGAGTATCAAAGCCCTGGGAGTTTTCCATAGACAATAAGGGGGAATTAATCACAAAAATATCTGTTATTAAAAACAAGCTGCCAGGGGATTTTTTGGTATCTGATCAGGGAAGTCAGGAGATAAAATGTCAGAGGCAGGCAGTGAAATCTTAGCTTGATTTAGGCTGAGAGGATTTATTTCTGTTTTCTTCTCTGTGAGCAGGATTTCAGTTCTCTACTCTGACTTTTTAGAAATGTCCAGGCTTGCTTGTGCTTCCCATGTTGTGTAAGGCCAGGGAGGACCCCAGGGAGCAATTCCTGTGTCTCACAGGAAGAGAGAGGTCCCTGCCTTGCAATCCCACACAGGGAAAATTCCCAGTGACATCAAAAGGAAGGGGATGGGGAGCAGGGAGCATGAGATCAAGCCCCAGAGATTATAATTCATGTAAATCTGAGCCACTGAAACACCTAAGAGCAACGAGCTGCCTACATCACCCTTTTTGCATATGGCATTTATTTCTCCCGTAGGTGGCTCAGCAGTGGGCAAGGAGGGCTGAGTTTCAAATTAATTCCTGTTAATTGAGGTTGCTCCAGTTGCTCTCTCCCCTCTCCTCACCTTTTGTCATCCTGGATAGCAATTTAATTGAGTCAGGAACACTATTTTTGGCTTAGCTGGGGACACAATGAGCTCAGGCAGCAGCAGCAGCACAAATAACGAAAAGTGAAATTAATTCCTGGTGAATTTGGATCAGCTGAGGTCTGGCTCTGACCCGTCATGGAGGGATGGGGAAAGCAGGGATGTGACCACCACAGGCTGGACATCTCCAGGTGCTCCTGCCATCCTTCTGCGCTGCAGAGTCCAGGGCATCTGTGGTGGCCAGAGCTCAGTATTCTTAAAACTGCAACAACTTGACTTTAAAAAGCTTTTATTACTTTTCCTAGTCCTGCCCCATTTTCCACAGTCATTTTTAACCACAGATCTGTGGGTTTGCTGCAGGAATTGCTGAAGGAAACGATGCCAAAAGCCTCACTTCAAGTTGTTATTCTAATTTTTGTCCAAAAATTCGTTGTTTACTTCGTTGCAGATATGTACACATGGCACCAGCAGCTGGATGGAAGGATTTGGGGCCAGATTCTGCTTTCACAGAGTGGTGTAATTCCAAAATAATCCCTGTTCCTGGGTTCTCACTAAGGCTCTGAGCCCAGCAGGGTTGTAGGGCTGTTTATATACAGAATTTTGGAGTTAATACATGGTGAGCCAGCAAGATGTTTTGTTCTCAGTTTAAAGTGGGTTTCTCAGCGTTTTTCTGGTATTTTACTGAAAATTAGAACAAAACAAGAGACACAAAAAACCCTCTTTGTCTTCTCTTTGACCCAAATGCCTGGATTGGCTTTTTGGGCTGCCAAGGAGGGTCAGAGAGTTGACAGGAATTAGCTCAGGGAGCAGCTGGGACACAGAATTCCGTGTACTCCACACACAGCGTGTAGGAAAAACTGGAATACTTCCCTTGCACTTCCCTTTAGCAGGGTGGAGATGAAATGGTGGGGATCAGGGCTGATGGGAATGAGGGCATTTGTTCTGGGAGTGGGAGCTGGTGTTGGGCTGGGGTCCTCCAGAGCAGTGGGGTTTTCTGTTTTTTGGGAATGTGTCTTTCCTGAGCACATTCCCAGCTGAGGAGCCTGGGTGTACCCAGAGTTACCTGGATCACTGGGGCTGCAGTGAGGATCTGACACCCCACAGGAGCTGCTCCAGCTGCCTCCCAGGGACTCTGGATTTCCTGGAAGACCACCCAGGAACACCGAGTGTGTTTACAGAGCTCGTTTTTCCCCTTTTCCCCAAACTCCCTGTGGTTTTCCTTTATCTCTGCCCTGGTGCAGGGGTGGGATGCTCCACTCTGTGCTGCACTTCCAGCCCTGCTGGAGCTGCAGGAGTGGCAGCTTTGGGCAGCAGCAGAGGCTGGCAGGGATCTGTTCTGGAGATGCTGTGGTGCCCAGTGTGCATCCCAGAGCATCCAGGGGGAAGCAGAGCCCTCCACAAACTTCCCTCATGTTGGTTTTTTTCCCCTTTTTCTCCCTTTTTTTTATTCTCTCCGCATAACAAAAAGGACACCGAGGGGCTGGAGAATCCCTGAGGGAGCCGGGCAGGGGCTCAGCCTGGAGCAAAGGAGGATCCCCAGGGATCTTTTCCCTCTCTGGAATTCCCTGCCAGGAGGGCACAGCCGGGGGGGTCGGGCTCTGCTCCCAGGGAACAGGGACAGGAGCAGAGGGAACGGCCTCAGGCTGGCCCAGGGCAGCTCAGGGTGGGCACAGCAGGAATTTCCCCATGGAAAGGGGGCTCAGGGATTGGAACTGCCCAGGGAGGTTTGCAGTGCCCATCCCTGGAGGTGGCACTCAGGGCTCTGGGCTGGGGACAAGGTGGGCATGGGCAGAGCTGGGACTCTGTGACCTTAAAGGGCTTTTCCAACCTCAGTGATCCTGGGATTTTGTGAAACATGAACTTGTAAAGCTCCTTTCAGAGCCTTGAGGATTGTTAAAGTTTAGATGCAGCAAAGCCGTGTGGTAATTAGTTATGCAAATGGAGTTAAGGAGGGGGTCAAACCATGGGAGAGAACGAGGGAGGAATCTCCATTCAGTGCAGGTAAATCCTGGCTTTTCACGGCTTTCCACATAAACTTCAGACTTATGGAAGCATCCTGTAGAACTTCCAGTGATCGTGGAATGATTTGGGCTGGAAGGGACCTTAAAGCCCATCCAGTGCCACCCCTGCCACGGGCAGGGACACCTCCCGCTGTCCCTGGGTGCTCCAAGCCCTGTCCAGCCTGGCCTGGGACACTTCCAGGGATGGGAAGTTCACAGAGACCTCTCACCTCTATCCTGGGCAACCAAATCACCTTCAAAGCACCAGAGTGTGTCTGCTCTCAGCTGAGCCTGGAGAAATCCCGATAAAAGCCTCTGTGATTCACAGGGGCTTTGTGAGCCTTAATTGCTTCAGGTTCCTAAAGAGCTTTGATCCAGGAATGAAAGGCATCCAGCAGATGCCAACAATTCCCAGTGACAATTCCCCTCCATTTGGAGGTCCTGCCTTGTTTGGCTGTAAATAATTTGAGTTCTTCAGCCACCAGTGGGGATGGGGATGATTTTTGCTGCTTCCCATTGAGTGGAGGCTCTCAGGATGAGGATGCACCTCTGTCAGCTTCTCTGGGCTCTCAGAGCCTGTCAAAGCTGGACATCACTCCCAGCCCCAGCCCTGTTTCATAGTAACCAAAAAGCAGAATTTGGAGAGCACTTTCATAAGCACTGAAACACACCCAGCCAAGTTTACTTGATTGTTCTTGGGATACCAAAAAAAAAAAAAAAAAAATTGTTTGGACAAAAACATATTTCAGAGGGTTTGCCTGACTCCAGCCTTTCCTGCCTCCTCCTTTGTGTTCCGGATGCATCAGCAGATGTCCATGAAAGTGCTAAAAGCTGCTCCCTGCCTGACCTTTCCTGCTGAGGAAGGTAAATCACTTCTGGCAGGAGCTTCCCAGAATATCTCCAGAGCGATACTATTGCTATTGTAAACAAATCTAATTAAAGAGCAACTTTAAGCAGGTTTGGGCTCTGGTGGGGTTTTTTTTTCCCCCTGCTGACGTTTTAATTAGTGACCTCCCTCTCTGGGATGCCTTTGGGGTTTTGCACTTTGGGGCTTTCTCAGAAGGTGAAAAATTTGTTTGTGAGTTGCATTTTAGAAGTGTTTGGCTGTTGTTCCTTTTAAAGACATTTTTGAGTGGGGGGAGTAACTTTGAGATTAGAGATTCTTACTGAAATTAGGAATAGAATGAGAAATATTAAGTCTGAGTTGCATTTTAGGGGTGTTTGGCTTGTTGTTCCTTTTAAAGACATTTTTGAGTGGGGGGAGTAACTTTGAGATGCGATACTCTTACTGAAATTAGGAATGGTATGGGAAGTACTAAGTCTGTGTTTGTGATGTGTGGTGATGGTGGACTCCTGAGCAATCCTAACCTGCTCCCTGGTGATTCAGGGCTGGGAGGGATGCTGGGAGGCAGGGGCAGAGTTTGGGATCAATTGTCCAAGCACTCAGCCTTGATGCTGTGGGTGCCAAGTCCCTGTGGATACATTTCATTGCATCTTCTTTTGCTCTTGTCCATGGATTATTCCCTCAATCCCACCACTCTTCCTGACAATTTGGCCACTTATTCATCAGCAATTAA
The DNA here is from genome assembly GCA_019023105.1 of Diglossa brunneiventris. Taxonomy (NCBI): domain Eukaryota; kingdom Metazoa; phylum Chordata; class Aves; order Passeriformes; family Thraupidae; genus Diglossa; species Diglossa brunneiventris. The sequence continues at coordinate 37,864,919 of CM032360.1, forward strand.
GAAAACTTCCTGGGATCTAAAGATCAGTTCCTAAATCCTTCAGTGATCCCCTAAACAATCAAGTTCCTGTCCCAAGGGTGTGTCTCCGTGTTCCTAAGTGCAGAGCTGGTCAGCAGCCGACTCCAAAGCTGGGCTCAGCTCCTGATCCGAGTCCTAATCCTGTCCCTGGAGCAGGTTCCAGGAGTTCTGCAAAGTTCCCCTGAGCAGGAAGAGGAGGGAGCCCCCAGGCCCCCGGTGTGACCCTGGGAGGGGCCGTGTTGGTCTCCAAAAGGGCTCATCCAGACCATCTTCCAAGTCAAAATTTCCAAAACACGTCTGGATGTGGGTTTGGAGAGGCAATTCCAGCAGGGAGTTGTTATGTAAGGGCAGGGGATGTTCTGAAGTGTGGGGTGGGGAAATGCCCAGCATGGCAAAGAATTCCTGCTGCCTTCCACAGGAGTTTTTGGCACCTCCTCTTTGCCAGGTGGCTGTAGAGCCTAGAAAACGTATTCAAAAGATTCTGTGAAAAATTTTTAAAGAACAAAAATAACCCCCCTGTTTTTAGGCAGCATCATATTAGCAGCATGATCCTCAGCTTGATGCTGAGACTTTGTAATTTGGCTTCGAACAGCTCCTGCAGGAAGCGAATCCCAAAACCCACCTCAGCACATGCCATGTACCAGGAAATCCATGGGATGCTTTTCCAAACCAGAGCCACGTTCTGCAGGAGAACTGAGCAACAGAGCCAGGATTTAGCACCCAGGTGGTGTCAGAGCCGTCAAAAAGGGGATTATTTGCTGTGGGGAAGAGCAGGAGTGTGGATGGAAGGTGTTGGAGGTGACGGGCCTCACATCCCTTCAGGGCTGGGCCGTACCATTCCCACAACCAGCACATTCTCCCATGGGGTTTGGGGCTGAATTTGGGGATTTTTGGTGTAAGGAATGTTTGTTCCCTGTCTATGTAGATGCCCCAATTCCAAAGGTATGGATGGAGCAGGAGGGGTCTGTGGGCCCATGGGTGCTTTGAATGCCACCTCCATGAAGGATTGAGGAAAACCAACCAGAATCTTGGAAATCAAACCAAAGGTGATCCAGATGTGGTGTGGTTGGAAATTTGGGATGGAAGAGGTGCCCTGGCTCTGCTTTGCAGGGTGGGGGGCAGTGAGGGGAGCCCTTCCAGCCATGTCAGGGCATGGTTTTGGCTGAGGATCCCCTCATGGAGCACTGGGACAGGGCTGATACCATCGGGATGCTGCTGTTCCCTTCTCCTTGGTGGGACTGGCCAAGTCTGTTGGGATAAATCTGCATCTGATTTGCATAATTGGCAGAAGGAGCCTGTTTACTGAATCCTGAGAAAGCAGCCTGCTCTTTGTGAGCAGTGCAGTGAAATAGCTGAAGGCACAGCCCGAGCTCCCTCGGGACAGTGCTGGTGTGCAGGATATCCTTGGGATGCAGTTCTGAGCCTCAGGGAATCCCCCTGGCATTGTCCTGCTTCCAGAGGCCGAGCCTGCTGCAAAACTGGGGGCATCAGAGAGCCCTGGAAGTGCAGGGAGTGGCTGGATGCAGAGGGAAGTCATGGATGAGGATTCTGGGGTTTGTTACTGCTCTGAGTTTTGGGCTGAGATTCACCTGGAAGAGCTTGGATTGAAGAGGTAGAAGAGGAATAAGCTGAGGTGGATTCCTATCTTTAGGATATGTTGGATTTCAGGTGGGATGGCGGCTGACTCAGCTCTTTGGACCAATAATGAGGCTGAAAGTTCTGTAGAACTGTCAGGCTTTGATAAGAGCAAAAGCAAGCTCCATACTGATAAATAAATCTCCCCTAAGACTGGATGGAAAGCACTGACAGCAGTGCCTGGAAATCCTGGGGTGTGGAAGAAGGAGCATCCTGGCTGTCAGCATGGAGCTTGTTATGTTTAATTGAACAGCACAGGGTGGGAAGGAGTTTTGGGTTTAATAACAGGCAGAATGATCCCTGTTTTCTGCTAAATGAAATCCTAACAGGCCTTGATCAGTGCTGAGATCCCTGAATTATTCATAATTCCCTGGGATTGCTCCCTGAGCAGCCTCTGCTGCCCTGTAGAGGTTGACTGTGTCCCTCCCTGGGCTGCTGGAGATCCCAGGGATTTTTATCCCTCCGGAGCAGAAAACGGCCATGGCAGAGCTGGTGTGTGGAAACCTGCAACAGGAGAAAATCCTGGAGTGAAATAATGAAGTTTAAATTTATCTAAACAGGGAAACAGCATGACTTGGATAATGACTCTAATTAATTAGAGCTTCTTAGGCAGCTTCCCAGGGTTCTGATGAGTGCTGGAGCTGGGAGAGGACCCGGAGCGTGCGGTGTCCCCAGAACCCCGCTCCGTGTGTCGGCTTTATTCGTGGCTTTGCTGTGCTGTGCTGGATGTTTTGGTGGAGACCACGAGGCCCTAATCAGTAAAAGATGTTCAGTGAAAATAGCCCTCTGCCCTCGTGCTTGGCTTTCCCTGGAACCCGTGGTTGTCAGGGAAGTTGGGAAGCGCCAGAACGCCGAGATCCCCGCGGGGATCGCCGCGCCCGGATTGCGCTGGCCTCAGCTCTCTGGGTGGATCTGCAGGAGCTCGGGGCCAGCTGGGCTCGGGGCTGGGATCCCTGCTGGCCCTGCTTCCTCACCAAAGCCATGGGAGCCGCTGGCCTGCGAGAGCCCCACCGGGGTGTTCTCACACCTGGGCAGGGGCTGGAGCCCTGGCACGTCCCTCAAATCCCTCCTCTCTGCCTGCTCCTGCTCCCCTGGCATCTCACCAGGTTTCCCCCAGGCTGGAGCTTTCCTGCTGTGGGTTTTCATGGCGTTTCTGGTGGCCCTCATGGGATGGAGGGGACCCCAGTGGGGTGATCTGGTCCAACCTCCCTGCTGGAGCAGGGTCATCCCAAAGGGATCCCATCCTTGTTCCCTGCCCTTTGGGATCTCATCCTCACTCTGGGGACTCCTCATCCCTGGCAGTGTCCAAGGCCAGGTTGGACAGGGCTTGGAGCACCCTGGGACAGTGGAAGGTGTCCCTGCCCATGGCAGGGGTGGCACTGATGAGCTCCAACTTCCAGCCCAACCCATTGTGGGATTCTGTGATCACTGAAAGTTCCCTTTGGGATCCCATCACCACAGATTCAGTGGTGATGCTGCTAGTGAAGGGAAAACAAGGGAAGATTTAGAAGATTTAAATCAATTCCAGTGTTTATGGGATTCCTTGTAAAATAATTTTTTCAGGTGCCCCACTTGGCTTTATCCTTAGGGACACAAGTGCCCCTGATCCTGCTTTTGGAGTGGTTTGCAGTTGGTTTGTGGGGCCTTTTTAGCAGAAAGGTGTTTTTCCATGGAAGATGTTGGGGATAACACAGCTCCCACTGCCACCTCAGCCCCTGAGGGTGACAAACGGCATCTCCCTGATAGAAATCTTGCCACCCTGCAGAAAAAACTTCATCAATCCCTCTCCCTCCTCTTGCATTTCTTAATTTGCGGGTATCCTTGTGGTATGGTCCCTTCCAGCCCAAATCCCTCATGTCCAGCCCTGTCTGCTCCTTCCTTGCCCTTCCTCCTTTTTTAAGTACTTGAGTGCAGTTCAACTTTGGGTGGTTCTGTTTTTGTTCTGACAAATGCTTTTGGACAAAGGCCTGTGTTTCTCAGGGTGGTGTGAACTTGATTCCACAAACTGATTCATCACCACCAGGTCGGGGTGCAGGATTTGGGGGTGGATGCAGGGCCCAATTCCTGCTTTTCTGTGAAATTCAGGAAGGACCTGAAGCAATGTCTCTTGTGATGTATTTATAGAGGTGATTTGATCACTTTTCTGGTAGGAATAATAATGACAGGAATAAAAACCTGGATACTCAGAGCACTTGGGAAAGGTTTATTAATGAAGCGCAGTGAGGGTGGTGTTTTCTCAGAGGCACAGAGATGCAAAAAATAAGGTGTTCAAATCCAGGCTGGAGCAGCCTGGTCCAGTGGAAGGTGTCCCTGCGCATGGCAGGGGGTGGAATGAGAAGTTTTTAAGGTCCCTTCCCACACAAACCAGTCTGGAATTCCATGATTTTGTGGTTAAAGAACAGCATTGTCTTGCCCTCCCCTTCACAGGTGCCTGGCGTGGCCTTTTGTGTGTCGTCCAGTATTTCTGTCTCATTTTAGGGAATCCAGAGGGATTAAGATGGATGTGGTGGAAGGTTTCACTCTGGTTTTGTAATGCTCTCTTTTGGTTTCATTTTAAGCCAAGAGCCTGGAATTGTAGCTGGTATTTATGGTATGACTGAGCAGCAAAAGTGCCCTTTTTAATTCCATGGAGTGCAGTCAATGGGAAGCACTGGCTGTGGAATCCCAAGTGCTTGTGTTCCTTTTCCTGACAGCCTGGCTGGTGGGAGCAGTGATAGCCAGGAATTCCTGCTTGCCTGGCCTCAGGACATCCAGGATTAGCTGGGATGAGCAAAGGGCTTGGAACCAGTTCTGCCTCAGGTGTTTGTTTGCCGAGGATGGAGCTGCTCTTGTCAGCTGCCATGGATCCATTGGGTTGGGAAAGCCCTCAGAGACCATGGAGTCCAACCATCCCCAGCACTGCCCAGTGCCACATCCACAGGGCTGTGAAATCCCTGCAGGGATGGGGGCTCCACCTGAGCACCTTTTCCTGAAGGAATTGCCCCAAAATCCACCCTGAGCTGCCCTGGGCCAGCCTGAGGCCGTTCCCTCTGCTCCTGTCCCTGTTCCCTGGGAGCAGAGCCCGACCCCCCCGGCTGTGCCCTCCTGGCAGGGAATTCCAGAGAGGGAAAAGATCCCTGGGGATCCTCCTTTGCTCCAGGCTGAGCCCCTGCCCGGCTCCTCAGGGATTCTCCAGCCCCTGCCCGGCTCCCTCAGGGATTCTCCAGCCCCTGCCCGGCTCCCTCAGGGATTCTCCAGCCCCTGCCCGGCTCCCTCAGGGATTCTCCAGCCCCTGCCCGGCTCCCTCAGGGATTCTCCAGCCCCTGCCCGGCTCCCTCAGGGATTCTCCAGCCCCTGCCCAGCTCTGTTCTCTTCTCTGGCCCTGCTTCAGCCCCTCAGGGTCTCCCTTGCTGTGAGGGGAAAATCAAAAAGTGAGAGAAAAACGTGAAGGGAAAAAAAGTGCGGGAAGTTTGTGGAGGGTTCTGCTGCAGAGCTTTTCCCCTCTGGATCCTCCTTTTCTCCAGGCTGAGCCCCTTCCCGGCTACCCCAGGGATTCTCCAGCCCCTTCTCGGCTCCCTCGGCTCCCTCAGGAATTCTCCAGCCCCTTCCCAGCCAGTTCCCTTCGCTGGCCCCGCTCCAGCCCTGCTGTCCCACTGTCAGGGGTTCCTGCTCCGTGCTGACCCTCTGGAGCCGTGTGTCCATCTGGGATGAGGCTGTTCCATCTGCCTGGCCACCTGCCCCGAGCCCACACGGAGCAGTTCCACCACTCCTTGTTCTCTGGCTGGATTTTTCCTTTTATCCATGCTTGTTTTCCTGTCTGTGTTTGGACACAGAAGCCGTTCCAGCATCCCATTTTTGCTTTTAACTTCTTCAGGGAGGGTTTGCATTTCAGAAGGCTCTGCTTGGTTGGGTTTCAACTCCTCCAAGGGAACCTTTAGCAACAGGTTTCGATTGCCGCTTTCTGTGAGGTGGAAAAAAAATGTTTGGAATATTTTTGTTGTAATTAAGCTTGGCAAATATTTATAAAAATAACATTTTGGCCACAGTGAAACCTCCTGGTCCCTTAGCCCAGGGCAAGGAGCATTCCCCTGGCCCTTGTCCATGAGGGATGCTTGTTTTCCTTCCTGAACTGGGAGCTGGGGAGGAAACTGGGATGCAGGTGAATAGGCAGAGTGGGATTTTGAAGTATCCCATCTCTGCTCCCCAGAACGTGCTGGAGGTGCAGGGTTGGGAATTTAAGAGCAAAATCACCACATTTTGCTCTAAATGCGGGATTTATCTGAGTTATTTTGCTGCCTTACATAAAAAGGTGGGTGGTTATTGAGTCCCACACACTCTGGATTATATCCTGAATTCTGTCCTGAATTTCCAGCCAACGGCAGAGTGCAGGGACACTGCTGCTGTCCATTCCCTAGGGATCAGCCTGGGTTCCTGCTAAGCCCCCAGCACGTGCAGGAGTCTGTCTTTGATCCATGCAGGATTTCCCTGCTTCCCATGGAGGCCAGGTTGGCATGGCATGGAGGAGAATTCCCAGGGCTCCTGCTGCTCCCCAGAGCTGCTGTTTCTTTTAGGGCACTTAAATCTCATTCCAAGGCTTGAGCCAAGCTCCCAGCTGATGCCTGGGAGGGGAAAACATTCCCTGTGGGACAGAGCTCCTGCCCTGTGCCCAGAGATAACTCCTCATTCCTGGTGGGTGCTGAGATGGGAGCTTTGAGCAGCCAGGCAGGAGCTCCTGAGTTCTTCCTGCTGGATTCCACCCTTCCAAGGAACCTGATTAATGCAGGGGGTTAATGATGAGCCAGGTGCTGTTTCACTGACCCATTTCCCAGCTGGAACAGTCCCAGCCTCTCTCCTCGTTCCCCTCTGGATGCTCTGGCAGCTCTTGTGTGGATTAGTGTTCATCCCTGTGGATGTGTTGCTCAGGTGACTTTGAGCCTGAGGTTTTGGGCTGAATTCCTGGAATTCTGTGCAGGTTGGAAAGGCAGAGAGTTCTGACCATGCTGTGGTAGGATGAGGTTGGGCTGAGTTTGGGCTTGATGACCCTAGAGGTCTCTTTCATCCTGAATGATTCCATGATTTCCTCGGATTTGAGCTGCTGCCCTGTTCCCCCTGTCCTTGGCACACCCCCATCCCCATCAGCAAATCCATCCATCCTACCAAGCTCAGCTGGCAGTACCCTGGAATCTGTTGTGAGAATCAGTTTCCACCATTTCACTCAAATTTGAGGATTTTTTTTCACCTTACACTGTAAGGAGTTCCTGTAATAAATCCTGTGAGGAGTTCCTGGAATAAATCCTGGGAGGAGTTCCTGGAATAAATCCTTGTCCACCTAATCCACCTTGTACCTTAGAAATATGAAATAAATGCTGTTCAAATGCAGAATATCAGCTCAGATACCCCAGATAGCTGCTGGAAGTCTGGGAAGAGGCCATGTCCAGATCCTGCCCTAATTCCACAATTGTTATTTGTGCCAAGGTTTTGATGCCACATCATTTCCAAGGAAATTTCAAAGAAAGCCCATGGAAAGCAGGCTTTCTGCTTTGCTGTCACCTGTCCCCCTGGGCTCTTCTCTACCATCTGTTGAGGTGACACTTGAAATGCAGGTGTTGTGGGGCTGTTCCCTGCATTGGCCCGGAACACAGGCATTGAAGAGGGAATCGCAGGTGTGCCTTTATCTTACATTGTTTAAAAGGCTAAAATACAGCTGGAGAAATAAATGGGATTATGGAAAAGGATTGAGCTCTTGGACTTTTGAAGCTGGCACAGACCTCACTGTCCAAAGGAAACGAGAAGATGTGTTTATAAAATTGATGCTTTGTGTTTGGCTTGTGGGGCTTGGTTTGGTTTGGTTTGGTTCCCTCACCCTGTGCCAGCTCAGTGTGGGCACCTGTTTTGTAGGAAAACCACCTGGATTCCAGGAGGAAATGAGGTCTGTAAATCAGGATTCTTCCCTGCTGGGAGTGGATGTAAGAGCAGCATGGCTGGGTGCTCCTCGCTCTGTCACCTGTGTCATTCTGGCAGGACGGTGTGGAGCTCCCAGTGCCCGTGGAGCTGGGATTCCCTTCCTGCAGAGAGGGAATTTATCCCAGCCCCTCACTCGCTCGGCTGGGAGGGCTTGTCATCCGTCCTGGAACACAGACATCACACATCCAGTGCTGTTTCCCAGCCTCATTAGTGACAGAAAAGGACACTAATTAGCTGTGCTGTGCCCAGCGTGGCTCTGTGTGTGCCGTGCCCAGGAGCAGAGCCAGGCTCTCTCCATGGCTGGGATCGCTGGGGCTGCCAGGGCCGTGCTGCTGCTCCTGCTCACTGTGTCCCCCCTGCTTTGGGGGCCCCACATTCCCCCCATTCCCATTTCCCCTGAGTGCTGGAGGTGCCTGGCTGCTGTAGGAATTTCCCTTTCCACCTCAAACCAGAGCTGGAAGGACCCACAGGATCATGGATCCAACCCCTGGCCCTGCACACACCCCCAGCAGTCCCACCCTGTGCATCCCTGAGAGCCTTGTCCAAGCATTCCCTGAGCTCTGGAGCCCTGGGAATGTGACATCCCTGGGGATCAGGGCCATCCCTCTGCCTGGAGCTAAATTTTAGGGAGCTAAGTTTTGCCAAGTCCCAGCCCAAATCTTCCAATTTGGTCCATCCCTATGGAGCTCTGCAGGTACCCTGGGGGTGCTGCTGTCCCCCAGTGCCTGATCAAAGGCAGGATTCCACCCTGGCAGTGTGAAATCCTGTTTGTGGGGCTGTGCTGGGGCGTCCCTGCTTCCAAAGCCACTTTGAGCGTGGTGACAGAAGGCTGAGCATATGTTCCAAAGGGGCATCATTAGGAGCAATTGGTTGCAGCCTTGGTAATGCAGGGATTTACAATCTTCCCATAATCTCTGGTGCCTGTTGAGCTGGAGAAGACATTCCCAAAGGCATGGAGAAGTTGGAGCCTTCTGGAAGGATGGGTCTGGTCCATGCCCACTGTCTCCCATTGGGAATGGGGGTGCTGGTGGCACGCTGGGGTTGGATCTTCCCCTCAGGAGATCTGTGGTGCTGGAACACCATCCAAGAGCTCCATTGATTTGGATTTTTTTCTGGAGCAGCTGCTCCACTGGCTGTGCCATCCCTCCCCTCTCCTCTGGGATGCTGGTGTCACTGCTCCGTGTTGGTGGCAGCTGGTGGGTACAGCCAGATCCACAACTCTGCTTTGGTGTGGGGCTCTCTTTTCATCTTTCTGCCCCAAAAATGAACCCACAAGTCATGCTGGCCGTCCCTGAGCGGGTCCCAGACAAGTGGAGGGGCAGGTGAGGCTGGGAGGGGAGAATTCCCCAAAGTCTCCAGATTGGCACCACGTCACGTTGTGTGTGACCCGAAATTTGGGTCTTGTGGGGATGCCTCCAACAGGGCTTCTAGACACCCTCACTGGGTTCTAGAGGTGCAGGAGTCATGGGCTGGTGTTGTGGAAGCCCTGGAGCTGAGGCATGATCCCAGGGGAAGCACAGCATCCCCAGGAACACACAGCTCCCAGGCAGGGATGGTCTCGCAGTGGGACCTGTGCCGAGGCTTGGAGGGGGAGCTGATCCCTGGCTCCCCAGTGCACCCCATCCAGGCAGTGTGGCTGAGCTCACACACGAGGATTTGGCTGGTTTTTTGACATTCTTGGCTGGTTTTTTGGCATTCCCTCAGCCACGGAAGCGGGGACCTGCCGATAGCATCTCGGAGTTCTTGCAGATAAGGATAATGAAGTGTGGGGCTGATAAGGAAGTACCATTGCTGGGAAGAATATTTCTGTTCTGCCAACTCCAGCTAAAGGTAAAAGCTGTTTGTGATCTGGAGCACAAAACTTCCTCAGCTCTGTCTGCCCTGTGCTGTGGGATTGCTGCTGCTTCTCCCATCACCACTGAGTTTCCCTGGAATCCCTGACAAGCTGAGGCATTCCCAGCAGGTTGCTCAGGGCTGGATCCCATTTACCCTCCGAGGATGCAGCTGCCCGTGCCAGACTTGGATCATACTTAGTGGATAAAAGGGTTTTTGGTTTGTTTTTGTACTGTTTCAAGTGGAATTTGAGGTATTCCAGCCTGGCCTGGTGCTTGTCCTGACGCCAGGCTGGGAGCTGGCTGTTCCTGGTGCCAGGGTGGGATTAATCCTGCTGCTCATCCCGGTCATGTGCCGCCCAGGGCTCCTTTTCATTCCGTGCCATGCTCTGCCTGGGAGCCCAGGAGCTCTTTAACCTAATTCCCATTCCCAGCTCCTGGCGTGGGAAGCCGAGGAGAGCCAGGGCTCCTTTCACAAAGCTCTCTTCACGTCAGCACTTCCAGAGCCAGAGGTGAAAATCCCAGAGTTTCACTCGTGGGTGACCATGAAATCCCAGAGTTTCACTCGTGGGTGACACCCTTGCACACAGGTGCCACATGCCACAGGTGCCATCCTGCCCCCAGGGGAAGGACCTGGGGACTAAAATATTCCCAGGAAAGCCTCTTTAGAAATAATTTTTGGCTGTTTCTGTCTTCAAGCCTGAATCTGTTCAGTTCCTGATTGTGCTGACAGCCAGCCCAGCCAGCTCCTTCTGCCTGAGATCAGCACCTCACAGTCCTTGGATATTCACTGATAACTGAATCCAGCTTCCTTCTCCAGAACCATCCTGACAGCCAAATTAATTCAGCCAGGAGTTAGGGACAGTTGTGCCTTAAAGAACCCGAGGAAGAGCAGGTGTGTGGAATAATTTCTCCATTTTTGTGCCATCAGCACCGTAGCTTGAGTGCTCTGGGCTGGGTGATCCATCACAGGCTGGATTCAGTGGTCTTGGAGGTCTGCTCCAACCTCAATGATTCCATAATTCCATGATTTTGGCAGCACCCTCAGTGTGCTCCTTGCAGGAGATACCAGTGTGTGGTGTTGCAGAACAATTCTCCATCACAATTCCTGTTGTTTTACAGTTTATAAACATTCATCAAAGGGAATTTTGATGAAATCCAAGTTTTGTCTGGTTACAGGCTTCCTGCAGCGGGAAAATCACGAGGTGGATGTCTGGGAGGGTGAGCAGGTGAAGTGTGTCTGACATGAAAAGATGAAATTAGAAACATATTTGTGGATAAACAAAGGGAATTGTAAACATGTGTTGCCATCAGGTGAGAAATCCCGTGGGATTCAGTTGCAAGGATGACAGGAGCTGAAAAGAAATCCTCTTCTCCTCTCCTCTCCCTCTCCCCTTCTTTTCCTGAGTTTAGGTGCCTACTTACATTGTCCAGAAATTTGGGAATCATTTTCTCACAGAGATTAAAAATAGCATCCAGAACTGCCTCAGGGGTGGGAGCCCAGACAGCACAGCCACAGATTTATTTGGAAAAAGTAACCTAGTAGGGATTTTGTGGGCGAGTTCAAACATTTATTGGTCTAGCACCTACCTTTGGGACTGGTTTTGGGACGGCCACAGTAAAAGTGCTTAAGGAATAAGCAAAGTGATCCCTCAGGAGGAAGCTCCAAAGTGGGATAAGTCTCCTCTCAGTCTTTTTCTCCAAAAACCAAATGCCCTCAGCTGCTCCTTGTATGGCCCCTCCAGGGAAACTCGAGGAAAAAAGGATAAACCACCTGAGATGCTGGGAAACTCAAGGAAATAGGGAAGAAACCCCTCCCAGATGCAGGGAAATACGAGGGAAGGGGGATAAACCCATCCAGATCCACAGAAACTCAAAGAAATGAAGGAAAAAAACCCAGAACCAGGAAAATAAAAGGGAAGGGGGATAAACCCCTTCAAATCCAGGAAAACTCAAGGAAAAAGGATCAACCCTCCCCCAGATCCATGAAACTCAAGGCAAGTGGGGATAAACCCCCCAGATCCAGGAAAACTCAAAAGAAATAAGGTTTAAACCCCCCTAGATCCATGGTAAATCAAAGAAATAAGGTTTAAACCCCCCAGATCCAGGGTAAGTTGAGGAAATAAGGTTTAAACTGCCCTAGATCTAGGGAAACTCAAAGAAATAAGGTTTAAACCCCCCAGATCCAGGGAAACTCAAATAAATAAGGTTTAAACCCCCCAGATCCAGGGAAACTCAAAGAAATAAGGTTTAAACCCTCCTAGATCCAGGGTAAATTGAGGAAATAAGGTTTTAAACCCTCCTAGGTACAGGGAAACTCAAAGAAATAAGGTATAAACCCCCTCAGACCCAGGGAAACTCAAGGAAAGTGGGGTTGCCCACCCTGAGATCCATGGAAATCCAGTGAAAGTGGGGATAAACTCCCCCAAATCCAGAGAAATTTAAGGAAAATGAATGCTGATGCATTCCTGGGTCTGACGTGTGTAAAATATCCGTGTCCAGGAGGAGGGAGCAGGACCAGGCAGGACAGGTGGATGAATTTGGAATGAGGACACTGGGGTTTCTGGGAAGGGCGCAAAGGGAGGGCAGACAGAGGTGTTTGCTCAGGGAATGCCACCTGCATTCCCTGAAATCCTGATGACTCATTCATAGCAAATCCATGGAGCCTTGAACACTTCAGAAATAATATTTCCAAAAGGTGCCGTGAGATTTGTGTCCGGTGAAGCAGCAAAAACCAGGGCTGGTGTCTGGAAATGCTGGATTTGAGTCACTTAAAGTCCCTCACACAATGCCCATGTGTGTGTGAGACACGATTTTAGTGATTTATTGCCAGCCCAGGCAGACAGTGTCAGGGAGCCCTGGGGACAGTGACACTGGAGCACAGGACACAGCAGCCCTGCTGCAGGAATTATTGCTCATTAGGGCTGGAAAATCACAGGATTTGGGTTTATTTTGGCTTCCCTGCACCTCCTCTGCCGGGCTGGAGTGGTGCCTGCAGTAGTGAGACCTGTAAATATTTCCAGTGTAAATCCAAGTTTGTGACTTGCTGTGAAAAATTCCCTTGGGGTTGGGGCTTGGTGTGTGAGAGCCTTTTCTGGTGTTTACATTTTTAGGTGTAATAGACTTCCAAATAAATTGCCTTCCCTGTTTAGCAAGTACTTGAGTGCAGCAAAGAGAGATGTAAATAATTTGCATTTTTTAAGGAGTTCTTTTGATTTGTCCGCTCCCTCTGGGCAGTGTGAGGGGAGTGCAGAGACCTGGATTGGCTGGAGGATTTTGGGAAGAGAGAATTGGAAGCTCAGGGAGAATTTAAAAATTAAAAATAGGCTCCAGTTCTGAGCATCTGAATGAGTTCCCGGCTGCCTCCAAGGAGCAGTTTTGTCTGGGACATGCTTTTCCTAGGAGGATTCATGCTGACATTCACTGGAGACAGAAAACCTGGGACCAGGCCCTGGGCCAGGCTTTTTATCCCTGACTTCATTTATTTTTCTTGGTTTATCCAACCCTTAATATTATTCAAATGAAGGTTTTGTTCCTAGAGCAGCATCCATCAGGGTGTCCTGGGACTGAACCGTGCTGGGCCCCTGGGTTGGATTCGCTCTTGGATTTTGTTTGTGTCCCTTTGAACACATCCCTGGGGTTTATTCTGGCTCTGGGGGGGCTGTTTTCCATCTGCTTGTGTGGGGGTGCTGGTGGGATTTTGCCACGTGGGGGCTTTTCGTGGGCGCTGTGGTTGAAATCTCAGTTGGTGTTGCATAAGGAGCTCACTTGAGATGAATTCCGTGGGTTTTTATCCGTGTGTGAGGGGAGTGTTTGTGGGCACAGGTTGTCCTGAGAAGCTGTGGCATCCCTGGAAGTGTCCAAGGCCAGGTTGGATGGAGCTTGGAGCAGCCTGGGACAGTGGAAGGTGTTGGGGTGGATGGGATGGGGTTTATGGTCCTTCCCAACCCAAGCCTCTCTGGAATTCCATCATTTCTGATGGGAAAATGTACCTCATTTCTATCACAGAAGAGTGTGTAGGATAATTTGGGATCATCAGCTGCCTTAGGAATTGCAGTTAGGTGAAGTTTAAGTGTTTTGATGAGAATTTCATCCAGCTTTTCCTGAATGAGGTTGACTTGGCTGATGTCCCTGACCAGCTCATCCCTTTGGAGGGAAACTGAGGGATCCTCCATGTGAGGGGACCTCGGGGGGTTTTGTTCCACCCACCCTCTGAAAATCCCTTCTCATCCTCAGGAAAATCACAGAAATCACAGAATCCCAGGCTGGTTTGGGTGGAATATTAAATCCCATCCCATTCCACCCTGCCGTGGGCAGGGACGCCTCCCACTATCCCAGGGCACTCCAGCCTGGCCTGGGGCACTTCCAGGGATCCAGGGGCAGCCTCAGCTCCTCTGGGAATCTGTGCCTGGGCCTTCCCACCCTCTCAGGGAGGAATTCCTTGCTGAAATGCCCTCCAGCCGTGGTGCAGTGGGGTGTGCACAGCTGCCAGATGGGCTGTGCCAGCCGTCAGTCGGAGCTGCTGCCCGGAATTTTCCTTTTCCTCCCGAGCAGCTGATGGATGAGCAGCAGTGCAGCCCCACAGGTGACACATGCTCCGCTTCCAGAGGGATTGCAGGGAGCAGCATGAGGGGATGGGATCTCCTGACTCACAGCAAAGCTGCTTTTTTAGTGGGACTTTTCGAGAAAAACTGAAATCCCTTGGTTTATTTGGGATAACTGTAGGGATGCTTGGACCTCACTGCTCTGTCTGTGCTGCTGTGAAGCTGCACAGGAGTGGAAAAGATGTAAAAATTGCTGGAACCCCCTTTGTGTGTGTTTTCCATCATTTTTGTGCCCTGCAGCTCCCAGCACTCTGGGCTGCCCCATGGATGGAATCGTGGGCACTGCCCACCATCTGTGCAATTCCCAGAACAGCCTTTGGAATACACATCTTGGCTCTTTGGGAGCCACTTTCTCTGACATTTCACTGAAAGGGCTTTAATTTTGGATTTTGTGGTTTGCCTTATCAACAGTGAGCAATTGAATAAAGCCATGGGACGAGCTCAGAGTGAGTCAGGCCTGGCTTGGCCTTTGAAGCCTTCCTACCATGGAATTCTTTCCCAGTGGTGAATTAATGTGGTTTCAGCTTTCCCAAAACGTGAGGCCATGAAGCTGAGTCTGGATTTTTGAGAGGAACAAGCAGCTCTGTGGTCGCTGCAGCCCTCGGTCCCCAAAACCTTCCAGAGGTTTCCCTGGATAAAGTTCCCCAGAGAGGTTGGATGGCTCTCCCAGTGAGACCCCACTGCTGTGTGAGGAGAGGGGTTTGGGATCAGAGAATCAGAGAATCCTGAAGGTTGGAAAAGCTGTCCAAGGTCTCCAATCCAACCATTCCCCAGCACTGCCCCGTGCTCCCAAGTGCCACATCCTCATGGCTTTAAATTCCTCCAGGGATGGGGATTCCGCTGCCCTGGGCAGCCCATTCCAATGCCTGAGGAAATTGTCCCTCGTTTCCAGCCTATCCCATCACTCAGGGAGTGATCCCACAGTGGCTCTCTGTTGCTGCTTCCATCCCTACAGTCCCCTGATTAACCCCTGGGAAGGAAATGCTAATTTATGGTAAATATGCAAATGGAAGTGCTGATCAAAGGGAGCGGAGAGCTGCACGTGGGGAAGGAGGAAAGACACAGAAGGGCTCAGAAAAGTCATGGAAAACCACAGTGGGGGCAAAACATGGGAATCTGAGTGTGTTCTTGCACTGTGGCACCGTGGGGCAGGAAGCCCTGGCTGCCCCCAAGCCAGGCTCCATCAGGATTCCAGGCTGATGTTGTAGCAGGGCCATGAACACCCAGGAATATTCCCCCTTCCCTTCCACAGGATTCCTGGATGCTCCAGTCCTTCCTTACCAGCTGAGGAACCACAGGTTGTCACCATAGATTTCTACATCCCCTTCCAAATGCTTTTGGAAGCTTTCCCCTTCCAAAGATGAAGAAGTTGTTCCTGTATGACCTCAGGCCCACCGAGATGCACCTGGGGAATCACAGATCCAGAATTCCAAGAGTTTGACTTGGGTGTTTTTCCCAATAATTTCCCAAGGATGAGCTCCACACGCCATGTCCTCTCTCCTCAGCAGGTCCCTCCATGCTGGGGGAGCTTCTCCTGCTCTTCCCTACGGATCCAGGGCATCTTTAGGAGGTGAAAGGCCTGGTGCAGGCAGAGCATTGGTATTTTTAGATCAAAGACAAGTTTAATAAAGCAAAAAAAAACAGGAGAGGAGAAGGAGGATTAGAACAATAAGCACATTTAATTTTAGCCTAGCTTGGACTCCTCATAAAGTCAGGGAACTTGGAGCTCAGCTTCAGTTGCCTCTGGCTTTCCTAAATAAACACACTGGAGCAGGGCTGGGAAGTTAAGCAGCACAGAAAATTGCAAAAAGTTGCATTTTAATATTCTAGGAGAATATTAAGGGCTGTTTTACAGGCCAAGCCCTGGAATTAAATTTTAATGCTGCACAAAAATCCCGAGGTTGTTTTGGTAGGCAGCTCCTGGAGCTACACAGAGACTTTTTCTGCAGGAAGGGTCACAGGACAGGGGTTAGGAACAGGGCAGGGTCAGGGCACGGTGAGGAGCCTTCTCCAGCCATGGCAAGTGAGCAGGGTTTGGGGACAGGATCTGCTGCTTCTGGAATTTTGTAATTTCTTCTGGAATTTTTGTCAGGCACAGGGGGAACCTCATTGGTCTCTACAGCTCCTGGACAGGAGGGTGGAGTGAGATGGGCTTGGGCTCTTCTGCCATGTACCAAGTGAAAAGATGACAGGATAAGTTGCACCAGGGGATGTTCAGGTTAAATATTGGGAATTTTTCTTTCCCCTGGAAGAGCAGTGAGGCGTTGGAATGAGCTGCCCAAGGATGTGGTGGAGTCGCCATCTCTGGGAGTGTTCAGGATGTGGCACCTGGGGACGTGGCTTAGGGGTGGTTGTGGTGATGCTGTGTTGATGGACTCGGTGATCTTCAAGGTCTCTTCTCACCTGGATGATTCTGGGATTTTGGGAATTTTCCCCCAGGCTAAGGAGGCCTGGTTGGCACTGCCCTCCTATGGTGTGGGTGATCTGCTCAGTGTGTGTTTCACCTGGGAAGTATGTTGGGATGAAGAATTATGGAATCATTAAGGTTGGAAAAGCCCTCTAGGATCATCAGATCCAACCCTAACCCTCTAGGATCATCACATCCAACCCTAACCCCCCAGGATCATCAGATCCAGCCATTCCCCCAGCACTGCCAAGGCTACTTCTGACCCCAGTCCCCAGGTGCCACATGAATGCACCCACTAATGCTGTAGCCAGGTGTTGCAGACCTTTAGTAAACCTCAGGTCAGAGGTGATTCAGTGAATGGGTGAGGCAGGAGGTCCCACTGGTGACTCTTGGTGGCTCCAAGCCACCACCCAGCAGCCCCTGTCCCCTTGGTTGTCCCAGGAGAGGATGAGTTGGCAAGTTGGAGCTGCTCCAGCCTCAAAGGATGAGCACAGAGCCCTGGGATTGCTCCTGCCTGGGCACCCTCTTTGCTCTAAACTGGTTCCTTTTCACACCAGCTAAATTTAGGGATTGTGAGGGAACATTTCCAGCCTCAGCCATCACATCTCTGACAGCCAAGGGTGACAGTGTCACATGAACCCATCTGAGCTGATTTATGTTGCTTTTCGTTCTCTTTTTAATGGTTTTGGAATTTGGTTGCTCTTGGATCCTGGTCACTGGGAGGATGTGGGCAGCTCAGTGCCAGGGAGGAAACTTGGACCCACTCAGGAGCTGGGGTTTGGTTCTCAGGCTCCCTCCAGCCAGGGAAGGGCTGCTCTGCCTCAGGGTTACAGAGCTGGGAGGTATGGACTTGACTTATGAGCCAGTTTTGGGTCTGCTTTGTAAGAACTCACTGGGTATTAATAAAAGTTAAAAATACTTCAGGCTCTGCCTTAAAACAGCCCTGAGTGAAATGCAGGAAAAATCAGGATTGCGGCTCATGGTGGTGGAGAAAGTGAGATAAACCCCAGAGAGCTGCAGGCAAAGTGCTGTGCTGAGCCTGAGGAATTGGGAAGGAGATGGGCTGGAGAATAAACTCAGCCTGGCAAGTTCCAGGTGAGGATAGGGAGGCCTTGGAGCCTGGAGTACGGGCAGAGCTTTGATGTGGGCGTGTAAATCTGAGTCTGAGTCACGAGCACCGAGACTTGTTTGAAGGGTTCTAAAGCCCTGATCTTTTTTCCTAAGTGCTGCTGGGAAGCCAGAAACGATCCAGGTTTGCTTTTCCATCTCTCTGGGAGTCGTGGAAGGTGGGAGTAATCCCAGTCAGAGGGAGGACAGGAGGAAAAGCCAGCTGGGAATTAATTCTCAGGAGTTTGAGTTACTGTGCAGCATCTCATGGAGGTATTATATCTACAAATATTATAAACATTAAATATAATAAAAATATTACATGTACGATATAAAATATGAATATATAATAATATATACTAATATGTAATACATATTATACATATATTATATATATGGAGGAGCAGTGGGAATTCCCCTAACCCTCACCTGCCACATCAGTCTGTGTTCTGGCAGAGGAGGTTTTCCTGGGATACCTTTATTCCTTTCAAGGTCAGCAGTGCCTTTATGGAAGTGGGAAGTTTAACTCTTTGCTGGGATGATTTTTAATGTCCCTTCCTCCAGTGCTGGTGTTGGTCAGACTCAGCTTCCCTTGCCAGGCTCTGCTTTCCTGTCTTTTTACATCCCCATCCATTGGATGGTGAGGACATCCCACATTTTAGGGCTTCATGAGCTCCTAGTGACACATCCAGGGCTGTTCAAGTGGATCAGGAGGACTCTGTGCTCATTCTCAGCACAATTAATGTCATTAAGGATTCATTAATAAAAGGGATGCAGACTTGAAGATGATGTGATCAATAAGAGCAGCAGCCCAATGCTATTAATTAGCAATGCTATTAATTAGCAATGCTCATGCTTTTGAGTTGCTCCTACACTGGTTTTCCAAAACATTGGACCTTTTAATCCTCAGGAAAACGAGGAATAAGTTGGAAAAAGCACAGCTCAGTCATTCCACCACTGGCACTGGCGTTGGTGCTGGTGTGACCTGGGCTGCAGGTGGCACCTGGAGGCATCTGCTGGTGCTTCCCTTTCCAGCTGGGTGCTTTATCCTGCTCTGCCCCATGGGACGTGTTTCAGCATTTTCCCTGGGTAATGCTGGCTGCAGGAGCACTTTGCCCCCAAGGGCAGGGGCCACCACGTGTGGTCACCAGCAGCTCCCTCAGTGCCCTTTTCCCATGGAAGGGGACAGCAGGACGGCCCCAAGGGACGTGTTTGAGACCAAGGACAAAGCCAAGCCGTGGTGGTGGTGCCCAAACCCTGCAGATCAGTCCACAAATGAGATTTTTAGTCCCGAAACCTGGAGTTGGAGGCTCCGCCAGTTTGGACGGAGCTGGGCTTTGTTTCATAGGTTAAAAATACATAAATTTCCTTGTTGCACTCTGGTTTTATTTTTAACTCTTCAGCCATTTAATATTTTGGAGGTCTGCTCGTACTCCCCCCAGTTTTCCATCTGCTACTGTGATTAATTTAAGGCCCAGCTTTATCCAGCTAAGCCAGAGCAAACCAAAAGGAATGGAAACCTTACCTAGGTTGTTTGGCAGGCGGCAGCAGACATGAATAACTTTGGAATTCGGGGGGGAAGAGCCAAGTGCCGTGCTCCTGGAGCCAGGATGGCTTGGACAGGAGCCCTTGCAGACAGCAGGAGGCTGAGCAGGATCCAGCTGTGCTTCCCCCAGGGTTGTGCTGGAGGTGTTGCTGAGCACTCGGAAGCGCAGGGCTCCGCTTTCCTGCAGCCTCTCCAGGCAGGGGGACGTGCCAGAGCTCGGCTTCTCCCCCCTCCCAGGCCTGGGAGCACCGTGAGGTAGTGGAAAGTTGCAGTGGGGAAGGTGGGACTGATTGCCCAGGCTGTGGCAGCAAGGAGCGGGGTGAAGCTGTGGAGCCCACCTGGGCTCGGCTGCTCGGCCATGGGGGCAAAATAGCCTGGCCAGGAATTTATTTATTGTTAACCTGGGTTGTTAAAATCCAGGTTAAAATAAAATGTTAAAATAAAATTTAAATTTTAAAAAATAAAATAAGCTGGGTGGTTATTTTTCACCTGGATTGGTAGGAGCCATCCCTGGCCAGGGATGGGGATGCGGATGGAAGTGAGGATGAAGAGCAGTGGGGCTGCTTCAGCTGTAGTTCCCACTGACAGGAAAGGGTTTTATGGGATCCTCGTGGAAGCTGGGGATCCATTTTTAATGGAAATCTGCTCCAGCTGCACAAGTGGGTGGTGACACGGGGGACACAGGCAGGGGTTTGGATTGTTTTGGGAAGGGAATAGTTCTGCTCTCAGAAGCCTCCAAAGCTCTAATTGGGAAAAGATGGAAAGGGAAACCACAGGACATAGACCTGTCATTAAGTGAAGAACACTGGCATGTGTGAAGCCCAGGGTTATAGGAGCTGGAAGTGGCCAGGAGATGTTGGTGAGTCATTCCAGGGATCCACAGGGAATAAGAAAACCCACTGTGTCTGGTTGGGTGGGACTCCAGCAAAGCTCCTGGAGCCAGCTCAGTAGCCCCTGCCTCAGATCCTGCTGCTGTGGCTGCAGTTAGGGACCTGGGAGCAGTGCACTTGGATTTCAGGAGCCCCTTGGGATAGTGCCATGCAGGGATGTAAAAAAAAACCAAACTACTGCTTCCCATGGAGGCAAAAATATTGTGGTTTGGGATCCTGTTTTCCAGCAGGGAGTGGCTGTTGAGAGTAAGAAAATCCTTAGTCCAGGTTTCAGAGAAGGTATCCTGGAATAATAATAATAATAATGATAATGATAATGATAATGATAATGATAATGATAATAATAATAATAATAATAGTATCCTGGCAGAATCCTGGAATATCCTGAGTGAGAAGGATCATGGATCCAGCTCCTGGCTCTTCACAGACACCCCAACAATCCCACCCTGTGCATCCCTGGTGTCCAAACCCTCCTGGAGCTCTGGCAGCCTTGGGAATGTGCCCATTCCCTGGGAAGCCTGGGCAGTGCCAGCACCCTCTGGGGGAAGAACCTTTCCCAAAATCCAACCTGAAATTCCATGGCACAGCTCCAGCCATTGCTCAGGTTCTGTCCCTGATCACAGGGAGCAGTGGTCGGGGCTGTCCCTCAGGAGGAAGCGCCAGATCTGTCCCTTCAGTCTCCTCATCTGCAGCTGCACAAACCCAGTGACCCCAAATGCTTCACATCTGTCCCCTGCAGACCCTTCCCCATCCCTGTGCCCCTCCTTTGGGCACTCACTGGCAGCTCCAAACCTCCCTCAGGCTGTGCAGGTGACCAGCGTGGTTCTTCCCTTCCCAGTTTCCTCCAGCAGGGATCAAGCCAAGGGCTGGAGGGACTGTGGGGTGACTGTGGTGCTGTTCACAGGGGTCCCAGGGTGAGGGAAGAGACGAGGATCTGACTCCATGTTTCAGAAGGCTGATTGATTATTTTATGATATATATTACATTAAAACTATACTAAAAGAATAGAAGAAAGGATTTCATCAGAAGGCTGGCTAACAATAGAAAAGGAGTGATAGCAAAGGCTTGTGACTGGGACAGAGTCCGAGCCAGCTGACTGTGATTGGCCATTAATTAGAAACAACCACATGAGACCAATCACAGATGCACCTGTTGCATCCCACAGCAGCAGATAACCAATGTTTGCATTTTGTTCCTGAGGCCTCTCAGCTTCTCAGGAGGAAAATTCCTAAGGAAAGGATTTTTCAGAAAATATCATGGCTACAGGTGACCCCTGGTATCCTGTCCACACCATGGTGGGAAGTGCAGTTCACCCTCAGCCTGCACACAGGGAGCTGAGCCTGGCTGCTCAGGGTGTCCAGGGAGGATTTTCCCTGTGGGAGAGGGCAGCAGTGTCTGGAGAGGGTTCTAGAGTGCTTTGGTTGTGTGGAGCAGAGCAGAGCTCTCCCTGCTGCAGCCTGGGACCAGCTGCCTTCCTCTGGGAGTGAGATCAATGCCCTTGTTTTCCTGGCCCTTGTTTTCCCTGCTCAGGCTCTGATCCCTGCTGGAGCCCTGCCATGCCTGAGCCCTGCCCAGGGTCCCAGGCAGGTTTCTTGTCCCCCTGCCAGCCGGGGTGCCTAAGCTGATTAGCTCTAAGGAGATCAGAGCTTGGCAAGGGCTGCACTGCAGGTAAACACTGGAGCTTTTCCTCCAGCTGGGAGCCAGTGGAGCTGTGAAATATGGCTCAGGAGTGAGGAATGGCGCTGGAAGAACCCTCAGGAAAAATACCAAGTGCATGAAATGATAAGCAGGGCTGATAAGGTGGCTGGTGAGAGACGGAGAGGAGAAGCGAGCACAGATATGATCAGAGCCTATAAATACTGTCAACATGACAGCAGAGATGAGCAGGAGAAAGAGTCATTGTTATCTGATGGAAAACAAGCTCTGGGAGGAGCAGCCATGGGAGCAGGAGGTGTGGAGGGGATCCCCAGGAGCAGGAACACTCCTTGGGATGGAGCAAATCCTCAGCTGCCCCTTATTCCCAAAGCTTGCCTGGCTGTCCATCAGTGTGGTCAGCACTGCATCCCCTGGCACAGAATCCCCCTTGGCGCCTGTGATCCTGCCAGGAGCTTCCTTAAATTCCCATTTTCCAGGTGCCAGTGAGGTGTCCTGGTTGGCTGATCCCCTCAGGTGCTGCTTGTCCACATCCCTCCTCTTCCCTTCCGTGGAATGGGGTCTGTGTGAGGAAACAAAGGAAGTCTGGGCAGAGGATGGGTCTGGGGTGGTTCCAGGGACCCCCAGGACATCCTGCTGGAATAAATCTGGAGGCTGTATGTCACACTCCTTGGGAAGGTGCTCCTGGAGTGGGATTTCAGTCTGAAACCCTGATTTATTGATTCCTGATTCATTGTTGTGTCCGGTGCCACCAGGACCAGCCCGCTCTTTCTCACTGGGAATGGGCAGCCAGAGTCCTGTGGTCGCCAGGGGTTAACTGGGTGAACTGGGGCCAGTCTGGGGATTCCAGCTGGAGCCCAGGAGATGCTGGAGCCCAGGAGGTGCTCAGCAGATTCTCCACCCACCTCTTGGCCTTGCTGTGCTGATCAGGATCCTTTCCAGACCTGGTGCTTGCAGAGCTCTCCAGGTGTTCCTGGGTCCCATCCAGCTGTTCCTGGGTCCCATCCAGCTGTTTCTGGGTTCTCCAGGAGCACAAGCATGACAGTTATGCTGCACATTCCGGGACAGGGCTCTTGGGAAAGCCGCCCTTCCCAAGAAAGAGATGTCCTGGAAGGAGAGCTCACATCAAAGGAGCCAGGAGCGATAGGGATCACATAATTGCTGCCTCTCCCCTTCCTTCTGACTCCTGTCACTCACAGTCTGGGATTGTTATCTCTGGGCTTGGGCAGCAGCAGTCCTGACTGCAGGATCTGTGTCATCCAGATAAGGTGGTGTGTGGTGGCCTTTCCAGCCTGGATGGCTGCTGGAGTGAAATGGAGTGGTGTTTCGTGGTCCTGTTGGGAGAGGACTGTCCTGCAGCCCAGCTGCAGTGGGAGCTGTTTCCCTTAGGAATGTGCTCAGGGGAAGGGAATGGGACCTGGCTGGGGCACAGAGTGGCTCCTGTGCTGTGGCAGCTCAGGGAATCCTGTCCTCTCTGCTGGATGGAGGTGGATGGTCACAGAATCCAAAAATAGTTTGGATTGGAAGGGAGCTTAAAGCTCATCCCATGGGCAGGGACACCTTCCACCATCCCAGGCTGCTCCAAGCCCTGTCCAGCCTGGCCTTGGACACTTCAGAGATGCAGGGGCAGCCACAGCTTCTCTGGGAAGCTCTGCCAGGTCTCCCCACCCTCACAGGGAACATGTTTTCCTAAAGACCCAGGACCTGGGGCTCAGGGCTGGCCCTGGGTCGCTCACCCCGTGTGTCCCAGCTGTGCCCTTGGGTGCCTGGTGATTCACCGGCGCTTTTGGGGCCAAAACCAACACGGGGAGGGAACGTTCCTGAGCAGCTCTGGCATCAGGAATTCACAGGAAACAATTCAGCAGCCTCAGCCTTGGTGTGCTGCAGCGGGTCTGGCTGTGGCTGATCCCTGACCGTGCTGCTGTCTCTCCACAGAATGCCATGAACCTGCCTCCCGACAAAGCCCGGCTCCTGCGGCAGTACGACAACGAGAAGAAGTGGGAGCTCATCTGTGACCAGGTGAGGAGCTCTGGAGAGCCTTGGGGGATGCCTCTTCCCAGCTGCTCCATCCACAGCGTCCCTGGGCCTTGCAGGACCTCGCAGGACTTGCAGGACCCAGGAACCTCCTGTGCCCAGGAGCTTCAGACACTCATTCCTTCTGCTCCCTTGTTGGTAACCACTCCTGGAGGCCTTGCAGTGACAGCTGCAGCCACCCCAGCCCATCCTGGGCTTCTGTCATTCCCTGATTTGTGTTTCTCTGTGTCCCAGAGGGCTGTGAGCTCTGGGCTGGAGTCTGTGCTGGCAGCAGGTCAGGCAGAAGCCGTTTGATGCCACCTCACAGAGGGATATCCCCTTTCCACTCTGATGCTTCCATCCTGGATTCCCTCTGGCTGCTGAACGCTGCTGGGTTTGCCCTGCACAGGCTCAGCCTGACCTCAGACTCTTGCAAATGAGAAGAAATTATCAAATGAACAAATGAGCAAATGATCAAATGATCAAATGAGCAAATGATCAAATCATCAAGTGAGCAAATGAGCAAATGATCAAATGATCAAATGAACAACCGAGAAAATGATCAAATGAACAAATGATCAAATGATCAAATTAACAAATGAGCAAATGAACAAATGATCAAATTAACAAATGAGCAAATGAACAAATGAGCAAATGAACAAGTGATCAAATGAGCAGATGATCTCAGTCCAGGCAGTGTCTGGCTGCCCACGTCATGCTCTGTGGTGA
Organism: Diglossa brunneiventris; assembly: GCA_019023105.1. NCBI lineage: Eukaryota > Metazoa > Chordata > Aves > Passeriformes > Thraupidae > Diglossa > Diglossa brunneiventris. Next base: position 37,889,296 of record CM032360.1, read on the forward strand.
CAGCTGGAGCTGTCACCTCCAGGGACAGGAGGCTGAGCCCCTGTTCACCTCCAGAGGCTGGGAACAGCCTGGGTTAGGCAGTGCCAGATGCTGAGGCAGCTCCTGGTGAGCTGTGCAGGGTGTGCAGCAATCAGCAGGATGTGATGGATCAACAAGAACGGCATTTTTGGGGGAATACAAAATTTGGGATTTCAGCTTGGGAGCCAGCAGCAAAGTGCCATGAAGTTCAGCAGTAATGGCTAACGAAGAGAATTGATCCAGCACTGGGGCAGTGGATGTTCCCTTGGGATGTAAGCTCAGCAGAGCCAGGGTGAGAGTTTGGCAGGAGGTCAGGGACATTGGAACAAGGACATTTATGGGACATTTCCTATTCAGCTGATACAGTGGTGAGCTGTCTGATATAGTCATGGAATTCCATTTAGGTTGGGAGGAACCTTAAAGCCCATCCAGTTCCAACCTGAGGAACACCTTCCACCATCCCAGATTGCTCCAAACCCAGTCCAACCCGGCCTAGGGCCCTTCCAGGGATCCAGGGGCAGCCACAACTTCTCTGGGCACCCTGTCCCAGGGCCTCTCCACTCCCACAGAGAGGATTTTTTCCCCAATACCCCATCTAACCCTGCCCTCTGTCAGTTTAAATTCATTGCACAGGTACCTTAAAGTAAAGCTTAAGGAAGAATTGCTTTTTTCCCATGAGTTTCCTGTGCAGAGAATGTAAAGCTTGAGCTATTTAAAGATTCAGTTTACTGAGACATTTTAAAATGCAGGAGCTGCTGTGAGTGATTGCAGATTCCCCATCCCTGGCAGTGTCCCAGGCCAGGCTGGATGGGGCTGGGGACACTCTGGGACAGTGGGAGGTGTCCCTGCCATGGCAGGGGTGGCACTGGGTGGGCTTTAGGGTGCCTCCCAACCTGTTCCAGTCTGTGATTCCATGATTTGTGTCAGGCTGTTCCCTGCAGAGGTGTGAGCTCCGTGCTGAGCTCCTGCTGGCAGTGGGGCGGGCAGGAGCCGTTTGATCCCTGCCTGGATGTGCAAATTCCCCCTCGGAGCTGATCCACCCTTTGCAGCTGCTGCTGATTCACTGCCCAGCACGGGCTGAGACAGCAGCCTCAGCAGATGGGGAGGAAATTTGCAGTCTGGAGTAATCTCCTTGCACAACTCCCAGTCAGTCCACCCCCGGGCTGGGATGAGTCCCTTCCCTGGGATGGGCCCTTCCCATCCTTTGGAAGGGCAGGGAAGCAGGGCTGGTGGAGCAGCACTGAGGAGCCAGCAGGGCCAGGGGACCAAGTGCCACCTTTCCCCTGGCCAGCCATCCCATGGGACACGCTGGGCAGGGAGGACAGCCTGGGGCCTGGCACAGCTCCCTGGGGGTGTGAGCAGGTGTCACTGAAAGCACCAAAATGCAGCATATGGGGTGTGAAATATTTATATATTCACAGTATAGAAATACTGCCCTGTAATATCTATATATCTATATCTATATCTATATATCTATATCTATATATATCTATATATATCTATATATATCTATATATATCTATATATATCTATATATATCTATATATATCTATATATATCTATATATATCTATATATAAATATAAAACATTAATATTAATATTAATAATAATAAACATTATGTTATCTATAATATATAAATATAATATATATTCAAATATAGAAATATTGCCCTGGAATATATAAATATATATATATTATTATTATTATTATTATTAATAATAATAATAATAATAATAATAATAATAATAATAATAATAATAATAAACATTATGTTATCTATAATATATAAAATATAATATATATTCAAAATATAGAAATATTGCCCTGGAATACATAAATATATATAAAATTAATATTAATATTATTAATAATAATGTTAATTATATATATAACATAGAAAATATAGTATATATTCACAATATATAAATAGTGCCCTGGAATAGATAAATGTTGTATCTATAAATATTATAAATATTCAATAGAATAAAAATATTACACATAATATAAAATACAAATATATACTAATATATACTAATATATAATATATATTAGTATACATATATATTATATAATATACATAAAATAATATATAAAATATATATATTCACAATATATAAATAGTGCCTTGGAATATAGAAATATTATATTTATAAATAATATAGATATAAATATTTTAAATATTAAATATAATAAAAATATTACATGTAATACATAAAAATAGAAGTATATAATAATAATATATACTTTTTTATATATATAAAGAGTATATATAAAATAATATATAAAATATATATATACACAATATATAAATAGTACCCTGGAATATATAAATATTATATATCATTCCACGAGGACATTTCCACAGTGACACGTTGTCCTGCTGGTGGGAATGGCTGGATTGCTGGGATGGGACCGAGCCACCCTCTGGATCTGTGGGAGATGGGGAATTCTGCACCATACTCAAGATGTGTTTGAGACACTGCTCCCCATCTCCTTGTCCATCTCCTTGTCCATCTCCTTGTCCATCTCCTCCCGCCCTGTCCCAGTCCATGGGGTTTATGCACTCCCAGCACAGCCCGTGGGATTCTCATCCCGACTCGGGTGCTTCCCCAGCATTGGTGAATCCCAGGAATGAAACAGCTTAGGCAGGATCATGGTAATAATGGGAATAGCAGATGGGCTAATGCAGAAAAATGCCCTGAGTGGCTTTGGGAGCCAAGGGTTGTTGGGAAAGGCACAATTTCCTGGTTCCGGAGTGAATGTGTTTTCCAGAGCTGGGTGACCCGGAGATGTGTCAGGCTCCTTGTAGGATCATGTGGAGGAGGAAGTGCACAGGTCCAGCAGTTCCTCTTGGCTGCTGAAGCAAAGCCCCCCCAGCCCCCCTGTTTTTCTGTGTCCATCAGAAAAGAAAGTGCTAATTCTGAGTGAAGGAGGCACAGGAGAGCTGTTGTGCTCCTGCTTTTCCCCTGAATTATGGAATCATGGAATGGGCTGGCTTGAAAAGGACTTTAGAGCCATTCAGTCCCACCCTTCCCCTATCCCAGGTTATTCCAGCCTGGCCTTGGGCACTGCCAGGGATCCAGGGGCAGCCCCAGCTGCTCTGGCAATCCCAGCCCAGGCAGGAATTCCCAATTCCCAATGTCCCATCCATCCCTGCCCTCTGGCAGTGGGAGCCATTCCCTGGCTCCTGTCCCTCCATCCCTTGTCCCAAATCCCTCTCAGGATTTAATCCCAGTGAATTCTCCCCATTTATTCCCCAAAGGAAGGTGCTGGGCCCAGCTCATTTCATTGCTCTCTGTCCTTGCATTCCCTGTGCTCTTCCATCCTGCCTTCCAACACCCCTCCTCAGGGATTTTCCAAGCCAGGAAGGACCTTTATCCTTGGGAATTAAGCTGGTTTGCTTTGCAGGTGGCTGACAAAGGCAGAGTGCAGTCACTGCTGCTCGTGCCCCTGCCCTTCCAGCCTGCAGATAATGCTGCAGCTCACAGCAGTCACGTAGGGCAGATCAAAAGGGTTTCACCAGGATTTAGGAACTTTGTTGTGTCTGAATGGCTCAATCCAGGGAAGCCACCACGTCCCAGTCGTGATGTCACCCCACAGCATTTGCTGAGCAAGGTTTGGCCGCTCCAATCCGGATTTTAGGCTTTTTTTTGTGTGTGTGGTAAAAATGCCCGACCTCGTCACTCAGATGGTGTTAAATCCTGGGCTTGGAAGCAGAGCTGGCCAGTGAGTGGGTGGGAATTGCCAGGAAAAAAACCCAGGGATTTTTAACTCTTTAATTATGGTTTCTGAGGCACAGCAGTGCCTTGGGAAGTGTGGGTGTTGGGATGCTCCCAAGGGGGATCGTGAGAGGATCCTGGTGGATTCCAGGAAGATCAGCCTGCAACCAGCCCCATTCCCAACCCCTGGGAGCTCCCAGTCAGATTTTTGGGAAGAGGGTGGCTGTGACCAGACATCCAGGGTGACTTGGAGGCCTCACTGCACAGCCTGGCCTTTGCAGCTTCTTAATCAGCCTCTAATATAAAACACTCCGAGCTGAATAAACCCAGACACGACTCATAGCCAGGAAAGGGCAATTTTAAAAGCTAATCCCTCCTAGCTTTCCAAACCAGCAAAAAAAGAAACACTTGAGGGGGCTGTAAAAATGTTTCCAGGCCTAGGAGATGTTTACCACGAGTAATTTTTAGTCACTCCTCAGGTAGGAGCATTGCTGGAGCTTGCTGCTCATGGATAATGTCTGGAAAGTTCTTTAACCCAAATAATTCCACTCCACAAGAATGAGCAGCATCTTTTTACATGAAGCTGCTGCAGAGATTATTACATAAATACATAATTACAGCCAGAAGAAAACAAACAAAACCATCCAGTAGCTGCATCCCAGACTGCTTAATGTGCTCCTTGAGTCTCCTTAAACGTTTCATTTTGAGGATTCCAGGCAATTAAAGCTGGTGGCTGGGAAAAGCTCCTGTCACTTCAGCAGATGAGGGTGGATTACTTGGGAAGAGGAATTATTCCATAAGAGCAGAAGAGCTTCTCTGGGGGGTTGGACTGAACACAGCTCTGTCAGCAGAAAGGGGGGAATAAATGGGAGAGGGAACGTGGAGCATTGCTGGGATGGGACACTGCTGCCAGGAGGAGGTGGCAGGGGCTGGAATTGGGGCATCCTTAAGGGCTCTTCCAACCCAAACCACTCTGGGCTTCCAGGAAATCTCTGTGTGCCCCATGGGAGCCACTGAGGTGAGCCTGGCCCCGAGGATCCCCGGGAGAGAGCCAGGAGGAATCCACGATGGTGGACGTGGTGCTGGAGCAGGGCAGACCCTGCTGGTGTCACTTTGTCTAGAGAAGAACCCTCAGGAAGAACTTTGCATTTTCTGAGCTGTTTTTTAGATAAAATAGGAAATGCCAATACCAGAGCCGTGTGGAGGTGCATGGAAAAAGAATCCAGTTGTAAAAGAGGAAGGCCATGAGTACTCTGTGACTTCCAGAGCTCCCACCAGGGCTGGTGGAGCTCACAGAAGAGATTTTCCTTCATTTTTTTCCTGCTGGCCATGATGGGTTGCTTCTTTTCCAGCAAGCAGCAAAATAATAACAGGAAGAACTTGTGGTGTTCAGAGAGTTCTGGTAACTGGGCAGCAGTGTCCTGTTCATTCTGGAATAAGCTCGGGATAATGCAGTCAGAATTGCATCCTGACCTAATAAAGGGAGGTTTCAGATAAAAGAGGAAATTTCAGGAGATTGGGATGAGATCTTTCCTCCAGGGAAAGGGCTAGAATAGCTTAAAGTTCTTCCAAGATAAAGAAGGATCAGAATGTTTGGGAATGCTGTGAGGAGGTTTGGACGCAGCACACTGCCCAGGGAGCAGCTCGTGTTTCACAGCAGCTCTGGTGGGATAAACTTCCAGCTGGACACTGGGAAAGCAGGGAAAAATCAGGGAGCTCTCAGAAAACAGAGCTTTGGTGTTTGTCACCAAAATCTGTGCTCTGGGGCTGAGGGGGGATTGATTGGAGATCGAGTGATCCCTGAAGGAGGAGCTGGGACTTTGAGGAATGGCTCCCACTGCCAGAGGGCAGGGATGGATGGGAGATTGGAATTGGGAATTCCTGGCTGGGCTGGAATTCCCAGAGCAGCTGGGGCTGCCCCTGGATCCCTGGCAGTGCCCAGGGCCAGGCTGGACACTGGGGCTTGGAGCAACCTGGGACAGTGGAAGGTTTTTTCCAAAAGGATTTTGTGTTGTTGCAAGCATCTCCTCTCCTGACCCTTCTCCTTCCTCTCCATGCTCCTGCTGAGCAGAAACCCTGGAACTTCAGATGGATGTGCACCTAAAGTTCAGAATTCCCACCAAATGTTTAAGGTGTCTTTTTATACTGTTGATATAAATATCAAGATCCATTTAAATCTATTTTAATTGCATGCATAGATTATCCACTTAGGAGGAGACTGTATCATAAATATATATTGTTTAATATGTATGTGGTGCGTGTATTTTCTGGGTAAAATGGCTGATGTTTATTCCTGCCTCTTTTCCAGGAAAGATTCCAAGTGAAGAATCCTCCACACACTTATATCCAGAAGCTGAAGGGATATCTGGACCCAGCAGTGACCAGGAAGGTGAGGAGCATCCTGTTTCCTCCTGCCTGTCCCTCATTCCTCAGCCAGGATGGTCCTGGGGTCCAGGTTCCTTCCTGCCTTTGTGCAAATGCCCTGCAAAGTTGCAGGGAGAAGCAGAGGGAAATTGGGAATTTGCTGCAGTTTTCCAGCTTGGGAAGGAGAGCAGATGTTGGGAAGCCAAGGACCATCTGACACGGAGCACAGCTTGTTTCAATAATGCTGGCTTCAGTAGATAACCTGACACATTGTCTCTGAGCTGGGCTCTAGGCCTGGCTTTGGCTAAAGCCCTGTCTGATGGCCCTTTGCTCACCCCTGGGAAGGGGTGGCCGAGTTTTGAGTCCTTTTCTCTGGAAGCTTGCCTGGCACAGGCTCAGTGCAGCTGAGTGCACTGCTTGTTCATGGTGGTCAGCTCCGTCCAAGGGGATCAGCTCCATCCATGGTGATTATTTCCTGTCCATGGTGACAATTCCCATCCATGGTGACAGCTCTATCCATGGGGATCAGCTCCATCCATGGTGACAATTCCCATCCTTGGTGATCAGTTCCATCCATGGGGATCAGCTCCATCCATGGGGATCACCTCCATCCATGGGGATCAGTTCCATCCATGGTGACAATTCCCATCCTTGGTGATCAGTTCCTTCTGTGGTGATCATCTCCATCCATGGTGATACCTCCATCATTTCCCATCCATGGGTATCACCTCCATCCATGCTGACAGCTCCATCCATGGATCAGCTCCATCCATGGTGGCAACCACAAGAGCCTTTAAAGCCCACCCAAAAGTGCAGCAGAGCCCAGCAGTTGCTGCCCTGTGGTGCCCCACGGTGATCCCAGGTGGGTTCCCTGTGGAGAACACGGATCCTGTCCCTGTGGTTCCATGGCACAGGGAAGGTGCCCCTTGCTCCCCGTGCTCTCAGCCCATCCTGGGGCAGGGAGACCTTGGGACAGCCGGCTGTTAACCAAAAGGCTGGTGGTTTGAGCTCACCCAGGGACACCAGTCTCGGGTTTCTGTGGTTGAATGGCTCCTGAGGTATTAAAAGTCTTTTTTCCCAGCCCCACGACCAAAGAAGAAGTCGAGGTTCCTCGGTTCTGCTTTTCAAGGTTGTTTATTTTTTCTTATCCCTTACATTCTCTCTCTGACCTGCTGAGATCTGTCCAGCAGGTCGGGTTGAGGCACAGTCCCTACCCTTGGGGTGATGTTGGCTTTTTATACTAAAAACTACGTGTGCTTTATTTACAATAATGTTTCCAATCCCTATCACCTATGTTAGACAGTCTGTCTCTACCCTAAACCAATCCAGAAGTGTCACCATCACAGCAGAAGATGGGGGACAAGAAGAAGAAGGACAGGACACGCCCAGATTCCTCCACCTTGCCTCTTGAATCCCCATTCTAAATCCCCAAAATTCTACATTTTCACCCTGTGACAAATTCACTATCACTCTACTCAAACCCTTGTGGCTTGTAACTCCTCACACAAAGTTGGGAATTGTTTCCATGGGTTAAAATCCAAGGCACAGGTGTCTGTGACTCCGTGCCAAGGTCTCTGAGGCCCTGCCAGGGTCTGGAGTCCTCCAGGGCAGCCAGGGAATGTCCTGGGTTGTGACACTGCTCTGCTTGGAGCCTCCAGCCAGGAGCAGGGAGCCATTTCCTGGGAACCCTGAGGTTTCCCTGTGTGGAAGTTTCCCAGCCCGGTGAACGGGGTCTTTGTGCTTTTCCTCCGCAGGGTTTGGAGATTGTTCCGCGTTTGGCTTCGCTCCTTGGGCTCACATTGGAGCCTTTCTTACCCAGGGCTCCCGGGACAAAGGACAAACCCAAAGGGCCTAAAAATAACTGCCCTGGTTTCCTGCCTGTTGTTGGGTCACTCCGGATCACCCACAGCCTTTGCTCAGCCCCTCTGACACGGGAAGGGATGGGAGAGCTCATCCCACTGGAGTTAAGGTTCCTGCAGGGATGGGAGAGCTCATCCCACTGGAGTGAAGGTTCCTGCAGGGTTGGGAGAGCTCATCCCACTGGAGTTAAGGTTCCTGCAGGGATGGGAGAGCTCATCCCACTGGAGTTAAGGTTCCTGCAGGGATGGGAGAGCTCATCTCACTGGAGTTAAGGTTCCTGCAGGGATGGGAGAGCTCATCCCACTGGAGTTAAGGTTTCCACAGGGATGGGAGAGCTCATCCCACCAGGATTCCTGCTGAAGGTTCCTGCAGGGATGGGAGAGCTCATCCCACTGGAGATCCTGCTGTCACTGAGGTGCTGGCGCTGGTTTTGCTGCATGGCTCCACCTGGCCTCTCACATCCAGGAATTCCTTCTCAATATCCCACCTGAGCCTGCCCTTATCCCTCCTCACCCATTTAGCTCTCATTTATCTTGCTAAGGAATGAGAATGTGCCAAAACAGCTGCTCCAGAGGGGCTTCTCCATCTGTTTTAGCCCCTTCCCATGGCCAGGGAGAAGAGAATCCTCCAGTCCTGCTCCAGATGGGATTGAGATGCCCCCACTGTCTCTCTGCCACCTCGTTTTCTAAAGCACAGGGGCTCTGCAACCTTCAGGAGAGAATTTGGTGTTAAACCAAAGCTTGGCTTATAAAGAAATGTTTATTTATCTCCAGGCTTTTAATTTCCTTAATCCTGGAAGCTCCAGGATGTTCCTGGGAACAGAAGGGGTTTCTCCACACGTGTTTTTGTTGTCTGCTGGGCTGTTGTTGCTGCATTCCTGGGGATTTAGAGGAGTTCTCAGTTTCCCCCATGCTTTCTTCATTCCCTCTGTGCTGGGTGAGATGTTGATGTTTTTTAATAGAGCCTAATTGTTACTTTTGCTGCTCATTCCATTGCAGAAATTCAGGAGACGAGTCCAGGAGTCGACTCAGGTGCTCCGAGAACTGGAAATTTCCTTGAGGACAAACCACATTGGGTGAGAGTTTTTGATGCCTCTGCTTCAATTTAATTTTTATTTTTTTATTATTTGTATTTTTAGTAGTTTTATTTTAAAGTCGATTTTATTTATTAGCTTTTTTTTAATTATTAATAATTAATTTTTTAATTCTAAAGGTGCCTGTCTTTGAGAATACACCACTCTGCATGTCAATAAGTGATGCCACTTGATTGCTAATTAAAGCCTGATGGGCTTAGTTAAGAAGAGCTGGGCATCTCAAGAGGATAATTCAGCTTTAATCCTTTCCTGATGGATTCATCCACATTATTCTGAGTGCTAAGGAGAGGTTGGAGTCAGCTCCTGCTCAGTCAGAGCACAGGAAGTGAGCTGTGTCCAGAATAAATATATATAAAATTGTATATATATGTAATAAATTTATAATATATACATTTCGAATTTAAATAAATAATAGATTTTTAAAATAAATAATATTTTTTAGGAATTTTATATTAATTTATTTCATTAATAAATTTTAAATTTAACTATAAATTTATGTATCACCCTCCCTGCTGTCTTTATAGCTTTAACATGGAGCCTGGCTGGAATAAGAGCACCAGGATTTATCCACAAAGCAGCAAATGCATCCCAGATTGCTGCAGTAGAATTGCCAGAGGTTTTGTTTTTATCAGAGTTTAGGTTGTTATCAGACATCCCTTTCCCATCCTCGTTCCCACCAGTTTCACCTTCCTGTGGGACCAGATGCTGGTCCAGCACTGGGGCATCAGCCAGGGAGCTTTTCCAGTGGTTTTCTCCATGGTCACACCCTGTGTCCAGCTCAGTCCCATGGATTTTTTGGGACTCTGCTGGGATTTTGAGGGAATGGGGTATTTTTAAGCTGTGGGAGGAATTGCAGTCCCAGTGTGGGGATGGGAACCTTCCTTGGAGCTGCACCATCCCAAAAACTCCTCCCACAGCCCTGCCAGGTGTTCCCTCCTTTTCCAGCACCAGGGATTTCCCCCCAGAGGCTCAGGGCATCCATGGATCCCCTTGGATTTTAGGATGGCAGGAGGAGCCTGGCTGCTGCCCCAGGGCAAGAAAAGAGGTCACAGCAGCAGCACCAGTGCTCATTTCTCTGGGACCCCTGGCTGAGGGATTCTTTCCGAAACACATTTTATGAAACACCAGGCTGGTTATTTTCACAGGGAAATGATAAAAAATGTCCCTCCTGAAGAGCAGAATCAGTCAGAGGTGATGGATTCCCACTCCACGAGCCTGGAATTCCCACTTCCCTCCCTGGATTCCCTCATTCCAGTGGCACCCAGCCACTCCCAGGGGATTTGCTGCCCCACTTGGGGTTCAGAGAAGAGCTGGGGCTGTGCTGAGGTTCCCTTTCCCCCTGGCTTTGTCCCTTAATTGATGGATTTTCAGATTTTTCTTGGCATTATCAAAGCTTTGGGACATAACAGACTTTCCTGAGTTATTTTGCAAAACCCAGGGGCCGGAATTCACAGCGACAGGTGAACACCTTTAAAAAAAAAAGAGGCCAAATTGCTTTTAAATGTACACCCAGGGTGTCCATCAGAGATTCTTTTCCTGCTTTTACAGCCTGCTGGAAATCAAGATGAGATAAAAACTGAGCCAAGTCCCTGTGTGAGGAGTTGACCTTCACAGTGCTGCAAAAAACCCCTCATTTCAGTACATTTGGAAACGCATCTAAAGGACTCTTTAAAGTCCTCTAAATCACTCTGAAAACCCTTTTTTTTTGCCCAGAGTGCTGCAGTGGCTCTGCCTCCAGTTTTTTGAGAATTCCAGGGAATCCAAAGGCCCAGGAGGGCTCTAATGTCTGGTGTTTCTCCCACAGATGGGTCAGGGAGTTCCTGAATGAGGAGAACAAAGGCCTGGATGTCCTGGTGGAGTACCTGTCCTTTGCCCAGTATGCAGTCACGTAAGTGAGACGTTCCTGGGATTTCCTGCCAGGAAATACATGGATTTTAGGGAATATTCCTTCATTCCAAAGGGGTTAAGCATTGAACAGGCTGCCCAGCGTGGTGGTGGGGTCACAGTCCCTGGAATTGTTCAAAAAGTGGCTTGGTGGGCATGGAAGTGTTTGGTGGTTCTGGTCTTTTCCAGCATCAATAGTTCCATGATTCTGTGGGCATGAGAGCAGAGGAAATCTTGATGTGAGGCTGGAATTATTTCATCACAACAGACAAAAAAAAACCCCAAAAACAACCTGAATTTAAACCTTGAGATTATTCATCTCTGTTCATATTTTTAATCTTTGGTTTCCGAGCATCTTAGGGGTAGAAAACGCATCCCAAAATGTGTGGAGAGATGCAGGGTTCCTTGAAAATGGGTTTGCAGTTGGTGTTTGGGCCCAGGGCTTTGTATTCCTGCTGTGTTCAAAGGGATTCCCAGCCCTGGCAGGCATGGCTGGGGTGCTGGGCAGCAGATGTGCTGCAGCACAGCTCAGCAGCAATTCCAGGGCATTTTGGGAATTGGGAAGAGTGGAAACCGAGTTTCTTTCTGACGTCTGGGACGCTGGGATCAGATTTAGTTGTTAGGGTCATAAATCATGAGATGGGCTCTGAAAAACCAGAGGGGAAAATCAGCTTTCAGTGGAGATCTTCAGCTGAGACTTTGTTTTATGATGGTGGAATCAGCCCAGACTGGTTTGGGCTGGGAAGGACCTTCAAGCCCATCCCTGCCATGGCCAGGGAGCCTTCCCAGCCCCAGGGTGCTCCAAACCCCATCCAAGCTGGCTGTGGGGAATTCCAGGCAGGGGGAATTACTCCACATTCGCTCAGGATATCATAGCAGATTTTTTTTTCTATAAAAATGAAAGAGAAGCCTTAGGTTAAAGATAATTTTGGAGTACAAACTCGAGCTGGGGAGAGCCGATAATTTATTTTTAGCAAGGCTGCCATCAGATTTACGTCTGTCACTGCCCAGAAAAGAGATTTGTGGTGGGGCTGCAGGGAAATTTATGAGGGAAAATCCTATGGTTTCAAATGTTACCCACTGGAAAAAACCGTGCACAGCAAAAAGAAATGTTTGTACAAAGCCTTTCTTCCTAAATTTATACAAATGTACGCAAGGAGCTCGCTGGGTTTTTCCCCTCTCGCATGGGGAACATGAGTAATAACCTCAGGAGCTGGAAGGGGAACAAGCAATTCCTGCTTGGAATAGCAGAACAGCGGGCAAGGAGTCAGAAATCAGGGAATCTGGGATGATGGTGGTGATATTTGAATGTGCTGGGAGGTTTGTGGGGCTGAACTGGGATGGAAGAAACCAAAGTGGCACTGGCACAGCTGATTTATGGAGATTCACTGGAGAGAGCTCCCAGAATTCCCAGCCTTTCCTTCCAGGCAGGGATATTCCTCAGCAACAGTCAGTGTTGGATTTGGTTTATGTTGCAGAAGTTCTTTGTTTGTTTGTTTGTTTGTTTGTTAGAAGATGTGTCCCTGAGGGATTCAAAGCCCTGTGGATGTGGCACTTGGGGACAAGGTCTACTGCTGGCCCTGGCAAGGCTGGGAGTGGTTGGATTCCATGCTCTTGGAGGGCTTTCCCAGCCTGAATGAACCTGTTGTGGAATTTCCTTCCCCTTGGGAAGCTCATCCTGTTTCCCTGGACTTTTCCGTGTCCCTCCAGCACCACAACTCTCCTTTTCCATCATTATTCCACCTGCTGGGATCACAGAACCCTGGAATGGTTTGGGTGGGAAGGGACCTTCCCAGCGCTGGGGGATCACTTGGATTTGATGGTCTTGGACATCTTTCCTTCGCTTTTGTCCCGTTTGGCTTTGTCCAGTGATTCTGTGCTTCCAGCAAAACCTGCAGCGGGAATGAGAACTCTGTGCGCTCCTCTCCCGCCTCACCCAGCCTTGGAATTTCCTTTTCCTTGCAGGTTTGACTTTGAGAGCCTGGAGAGCAGCGTGGAGAGCTCCATGGACAAGTCCAAGCCCTGGAGCCGCTCCATCGAGGACCTGCACAGGGGCAGCAACCTGCCCTCTCCCGTGGGGAACAGCGCGTCCCGCTCCGGCCGGCACTCCACGCTCCGGTACGGATCCCCGGGAGCGGCGCCGCGGGACAGCTCTTCCCTCCAGGGCATCCCTCCCTGCCCTCTGAGCCCACTGAAGGAATTGCTGGTTTGAGGTGCAGGGAGCCTCTCAGGGGCAGGAGGAGCTGAGGATGCGTTTCCTTGTGCCATTCCTCTTCTCCAAAATGTCCTCAGCGTTCCCATGGACCCAGCCAGGCTGAGGCTCCCATCCCGTGTCCTCTCTCTCCCAGCAGCACGTTCCTTCTGTGCTGCCATGAACGGGACATTGGATTCTTTGGAAAGGCCACTTCCCTTCCCCAAACCTGCTGTCACCCTCTCACCATTCCACACTTGACTCTCTCTTTCCTAATATTCCTTTTTTTTTTTAGTTTTATTTATGGAAAAGGCAGGATCACTTCCCAGGATTGGTTGGCAGTCACCTCTCTCCCATTCCTAGGGTGTTCCACTCCAACCACCACCCTCAGCTCCCAGTTCTGATACTCAGGATGCAGCTCAGAGTGCTGGATGCTGTGGGACATTTTTTGGCTTTTATGGAGTTCTGCTCCATAATCCTGTGAGCATTGCAGAGTCCAAAAATGGAATCACTTCCAGCCTTTCCCTCCAGCAGGGGTGGTTTTGGTGTGCCAGGCACTGACCTTGGCCCTGGGGTCCATGTTGAGTGGCTCCAAACCTTGTACCTGGAAGATTTAATTCCCAGCCCTCAGGCAGTGCAGACGAGGAGAGCTCTGGGGAAGAAATCCGGCTGTGGAGTAGAGCAGGATCACCTGGCCAGTTGATTTAGGGATTTTTTTAGGTTTTTGGTGATCTTTGCTCCTGAATTGCTCTGCCAGAAGTGGCGGAGCCTGATCTGGCAGGAGATGCCGTGTCCTCGGGAGGAGTGCTTGGGATTAGGAATGCCTAACTCAGAAATACCTTACATGTCTCTTACATTGTTTCTCTTCATCTCCTTCCACCCTTTTCCCTTTCTCACATCTCCCTTTATTCCTCACCTGTCTGAATCTCCCTTTCAACGTCTCCTCCGTTCCCTTTTCCTGTTCGGCCGCTCTTCCCCCGTTCTCCCACCTCTCCCACTGTTCCCCATGCTCTCATCTCCTCTCACTGACCATCAGACTGGTTTCTCTGCCCGACCACCTTGAGCTCAAACGCTGCCACAGCTGCTTGGCAGCCGACTGCCTCTGGAGCAGCTTCCCTTTGCGCTCCGCCGATGGCGCTGCCGCCCGGAAAATCCCGTAAGTCCCAGTGGGCACCGTCCCCTCAGGGCACGGAGCCCGGGGCCAGCCCTGCTGCCATGCCATGGAAAATGTGGTGGCCACACGGGCTGGGACAGCCCCAGCCCCAGGAGAAGGGACCCGGGCTCAGCACGTGTGGTTGGCACATCACAATTCCCAGCCTGGTTGGCTTCCGCAGAGCGGCATTTCCGCGGAGAGAGGGAAACAGCTGGCATGGAAGCAAGAGCTGGCTTCTCCTTATCATGGTGCAAATAGTTGTGTTTGATAGCTGAACTCAGAGCTTTTAGCCCTTGCCCCTCTTATTTCCCCTTTTTGTTATAAATAGAGGCTTTGCTCATACCCAAAACTGCCACGGAAATGGGATCTGACAGAGTTTTCCAGACAAAATTTTCTTCCTGCCTCCAGAGCCATCTTAGTGCATTTTTGGATTGTGTTTTGGAGGGTTTCTTTCCTTAAATCCATGTTTTAAAATTTTAAATAAATTTTAAAATCTGTATTTTTAATAAAATACAGATCTTAAATAATTTAATAAAATAATTTTAATATTTTAATAAAATACAGATTTTAAAATAATTTTTAAATTTTAAATCTGTATTTTTAATATTCTTTTAAATGGGTATTTTTTAAAAAGTGTATCTTTTAAAAATACATGTTTTTTAAAGGTCTATTTTTAAAACAGTATTTTTTCAATAGCTGGAGATTGTGTGTGTTTAAAAAACCCTGAAAGCTAAAGGTAGGTGAGGGATTTTTAAGAAGGGAGGGGTTTTTTATTATTATAATTTTTGAATTTTAATTTTTATGATTATAATATTGTATATTATAAATATACAATACAAGTGAATATTGGTGAACTGAAGGAGAATCTTCTCCTCAGAACAAGGCATGTGCTCAGCTGAGGAGGGGGTGCGGGGTGGTTTTTTTGGGCAAAACCAAGAGGTTCTGCCCCAACTCTGAGTGATAAATGAGATTTTTTGGGATGTGTGGACACTCCTGGAATGGTGTAAACTGTGCAGTGGGAGAAAGGAACCCCAGAATCCCAGCCTGGTTTGGGTTGGAAGAGTTTGAATTCATCCCATTCCATGAGCAGGGACACCTCCCACTCCCCCAGGCTGGGCCCAGCCGAGCTGGGCTGAAGGTTTGGAGGAGAAAGGAGAAGGCTGAGAAGATCTCACCAGGATAATGCAAAATTCAGGAGCTGGCTGGGGTGGGCAGAGCTGTGTCCCTGCTCCAGGACCTTCCCTCCCTAACTCCAGCCCCAGCTGCCTCCCTGCAGCTCCTCTCAGCAGTGCTGGAGCTGCCAATTCCCTGCTCCCTGTTTCCCTGGCAACTGAGAGGGGGTTTTTTCCTTAAGAGGAGGCACAGGGATTTGGGAAACCGACGCCAAAATGAGGGCAGGAGGATGAAAAAGGGGGAAGAACCTTGGGGGATTTCAGTGCTGCTTTTTTGGGAGAAGGAGCTTTACTGAGAGCCAGACTCTGCTGTCAGATAAATATTAATGCGGGCTTTGCAGTGTCCCAGCCCATTAGAAATTCCCTTTCTTCTGAGAAAAATGTTGGAGTTTTCATGTGGATTGAAGTGAGAAACTTCAGTTCTTCCTCTGGAATCTGTCGAGTCTGTGAGGAGAGAATGATCCAGGCAAATCCAGAAATGGGCTTTGATAATGGGGCTTAAATCTGACACGGCTTTGGGAGCTGCAGTCACTGAATTTGGGCTTTGCCAGTGACACTTTCACTGCTCAGGGGCCTGGGGAAGTCATCCTCTTGTCAGATACTTCCTAATTTACCAGAACATCTTTGTGAGCAGCTCCAGCAGATCACAGAAACCCCAAACTGCTGGGATGAGCCAAAATTCCCCTTTCTGAAGGAAATTTTTGCTGTCAGTTGATACAAACCCCACAGTTTCCAACCCACCACCAGCAAAAAAATTGCAGGGATGGAACCCAAAACCCACCCAGTTGTGATGAACTTCAGCTTCTCATCTCTGTGAGACCCACCCTGGGCTGCTCTCTGGGAGCCAGGGGAGAACAGGATAATTTTTAGCAGCAAAAAAAGGTGAAAATAATGGATGAAATCAGCTGTGATTTGTATTAAATTGGGACATTCAAAGTCTGCACCACAGGAGCGGGCACGTCCTGGAATTCCGGGAGGATTTGGGATCTAATTCCAACTTTCCTCCCACTGTCCCAGGCTGCTCCAAGCCCCGATCCAGCCTGGCCTTGGGCACTGCCAGGGATCCAGGGGCAGCCCCAGCTGCTCTGGGAATCCCAGCCCAGCCAGGAATTCCCAATTCCCAATCTCCCATCCATCCCTGCCCTCTGGCAGTGGGAGCCATTCCCTGACTCCTGTCCCTCCATCCCTTGTCCCCAGTCCCTCTGCAGCTCTCCTGGAGCCCCTTCAGGCCCTGCCAGGGGCTCTGAGCTCTGCCTGGAGCCTTCCCTTCTCCAGGGGAACATTCCCAGCTCTCCCAGGCTGGCTCCAGAGGGGCTCCAGCCCTGGTTGCAGCTCCATGGCCCCAAAATATAAAAAAATGATAGAATTACTCTTTAAAAGAAACGTTTTTCTGTCAGATCTGGGTGAAAAAAGGAGCCTCAAACTCTGTATTCCAGCCCAGGACCAGCCCTGGCTTTGCTGGTTGTTGGCTTTCCCACGATGCTGTTGAAATCCTGCCCTCTTCCTCATCCTCCTCATCCCAAACCTCTGGACCAGCTCCCTCCCCACGTGTGCCACCCCCTTGCAGACCCTTCCAGGCCCAGCTGTGCAGCTCCTGCTCTTCTGCAGGGGAGAGGTTTTGTAGTTCCCCTTGCAAGGAGGGGCCGTGGAAATGAAAGAGGAACCATCTGACTTTAATTAGCAGGAAAAATATCCTGGGGGTGACATCATCTGGGACCTGCAGCAGACAGGAAATCAAACCCAACCAGTCCTCCAGCTGCTGGGCCAAGCCTCGGGGAGCCAGCAGTGAGGGAAAAGCAGGAGAAGCTCAGCCACCATGCACCCCTTCCCTGGCTGGTGGTGCACAAGGGGAGGTGTTGGAGCTGCTTGGGGAGCAAACAGAACCATCAGGGAGCCTTGGGATGGATGCACACACAGGGAAAAGCATCCTGAGCTGGAATTCCAGGGGCAGAGCCACGTTCTGGGGGTCCTGTGCCCAAAATCCTCGTTGGTGCTGGGTTCTGGTGGCTCTGGGAAGGAGCCACATCTGCTGAGGGGATGGGCTGGGGGGCCAGGGCAGAATTCCCTGTGTCCTGGGGGGCTGGCTCAGCACAGGAGCTCTCCAGGGAGTGTTCCATGGCCAGGTCCCTCCTGGATTGTGCCCTGTGCCCAGAGGAGGGGCTGGGTGATGCCAGGCAGTGGGACAGGAGGCAGGAACTGACCCCAGGAAATTCCACCTGGACAGGAGCAGAACTTCCCTGGGCACTGCCCAAGCCCTGCATGGAGTCTCCTCCCTGTGGATGTTCCAGAATCATCTGGAATGAGCCCATCCCATCCCACCCTGCCATGGCAGGGACACCTCCCACTGTCCCAGGCTGCTCCAGCCTGGCCTTGGGCACGGCCAGGGATCCAGGGGCAGCCCCAGCTGCTCTGGGAATCCCAGCCCAGCCAGGAATTCCCAATTCCCAATGTCCCATCCATCCCTGCCCTCTGGCAGTGGGAGCCATTCCCTGGCTCCTGTCCCTCCATGCCTTGTCCCCAGTCCCTCTCCAGCTCTCCTGGAGCCCCTTCAGGCCCTGGAATGTGCTGGAAGCTCTCCCTGGATCCAGGGGAACATTCCCAGCTCTCCCAGCCTGGCCTGGAAAGCCACCCAGGTATGGAGATGTTTAGGAGGGATCATCTCAGCTTGGGAATGTTCCATCCAAGTGGTTGGATCCAGGCAGATCACACCCAGTGCTGGACATGCTGGAGTGTCCTTGCCTCCCCATTCTGTTTTTCCAAGCACCTGGAAATACCAAAATCTGGATTCATGGTCATTTTTGTTGTTTAAGGAGACTTCTCCCCATTTCTTAGAGCCTACAGAACTGTTGGATGCTTCGGTTCTGAAATTCAGGGATTCACCCGGCACTGAGGAAAATTATTTTTCTTCCAACAGTGGCATGATAAAAATCTCATTAATCTGATTTAAAATGTATGGAAAATAATTCTGCAGCCCTTCATAATTTAAATCTGAGATAAACCAGTGTAGGAACTGTCTCTGTGGGACTAAAAATACTTTTTTTTTTTTTTTTCCTGTGTTTTTCACGTTTGGTGGGGTGAATGTGTGGGATTGGCAGGTCTGGGGTGGTGCACATTGTCCAGGCAGCGCTGGAGGTGCTTCCACACTTCCCAGTTCAGATTCCCAGTTTGGGGTCCCTCAGCTCCTGTTGTGACTGGGGAAGGGACGTTTGGGACAGGAGGGCACAGAGCTGATCCAAGGGGATGTGGGGCAGCCCTGGCAGCCCCATTCCCACCAGGAGCATCCCAAATATCCAGGTGCAGAAGCAGAGCTGGGGGCCAGCAGCCTCTTCCTGTGCTGCTCCCAAAGTTCAGCTCCAGTGCTCCAACCCCTCCAGACTAAAAACTCAATATAATATAGCTAAACTCATTTAGAATAATGTATTATTTTAGAATTTATTTTATAATTATTTTAATTAATATTCAACAGTGCGTGTTTATAATTTATTATTTAATCTTATTAGATGTACTTTGTACATTAATTCATATGGAGTGCTGATCCCAAACTGGGTCACGTTTCCCAAAATCCTGCAGTGCCCTGAGCTGATGGATTCATTCATATTTATGGATGGGGAAAAAAAGGAAAAACTCCTTTGAGTTTGGATCTGGGGATTCCTTTCATCTGGGCTTGGAAAGAGAAGCCCAGGGGAGGGACTGTGGGAAGTGGGAGTTGTGGGCAGGGTGGGCACAGGGAGCCCCCAGCCCTGGTGTGGGACCTTGCTCCTCTTGGGTTGTGGGTTTAAAAAGGGGGAATTTGCAGGGAGTCGCAATAAACCGGTGTGGTATTCCCTGTTCCTGCTTTATCATGGATTTAAACAGGGAATTTGCAGGGACGGCCAGGGAGTCACAATAAACCGTGTGGTATTCCCTGTTCCTGCTTTTATCATGGATTTTAACCAGGAATTTAGAGGGATGAGCCAGGGAGTCACAAGAAGTGCTGTGGTATTCCCTCTCCTTACCTTTTTTTGTGGATTTAAACAGGGAATTTTCAGGGATGAGCCAGTAAATCACAATAAAGCAGTGTGGTATTCCCTGTTCCTGGTTTTGTTGTGGATTTAAACAGGGAATCTGCAGGTATGAGCCAAAAAGCATGAAAAGCTGGTGTGGCATTCCCCCTTCCTGCTTTTATTGTGGATTTAAACCAGGAATTTTCAGGGATGAACTGGGAAGTCACAATAAATTGGTGTGGTATCCCCTGTCCCTGCCTTTTTTGTAGATTTCAACAGGGAATTTTCAGGGATGAGCTGGGAAGAAGTACAAAAAGCTGGTGTGGTATTGTGTTCCCTGTTCCTGCTTTTATTGTGGATTTAGACAGGGAATTTTCAGGGATGAGGCAGGGAGTCACAATAAGCCAGTGTGGTATTCCCTGTTCCTGCTTTTATCGTGGATTTAAACAGGGAATTTGCAGGGATCAGCCAGGGAGTCACAAAAACTGGTGTGATATTCCCTGTCCTTACCTTTTTTGTGGATTTAAACCTGGGATTTTCAGGGATGAGCCAAGAAGTATAAAAAACTGGTGTGGTATTTGCTGTTCCTGCTTTTATCATGGATTTAAATCAGGAATCTGGAGGGGTCCCCAAAACTGGTGTGGTATTCCCTGGTCCTGCTTTTTTGTGGATTTAAACAGGGAATTTTCAGGGATGAGGCAGGAAGTCACAATAAACCAATCTGGTATTCCCTGTTCCTGCTTTTGTCATGGATTTAAAGCAGGAATTTACAGAGATGAGCCAGGGAGTGACAATAAGCCAGTGTGGCATTCCCTGTCCCAGTTTTACTGGGAACATTCCCTGTCACCTGTGCTGGCAGGAAGGGCCGAGGCGCAGCTCCTGCTGGAGCCAAACATCCGGATTTCCATCCCTGCCAGGACCTTTCCCTCCTTTATCCCCAGGAACGTTTTCTGCTTGTCCTCTGTAGAACCCAGCCCGTGCAGGGCTGTCCTGTCCCTTTCCTGCCCTTTCGCAGGAGATGCCCCTGGACTGATGAGGAGTGGGATGTGTTTTGCAGGTACAACACGCTGCCCAGCCGCAGGACCCTGAAGAACTCGCGGCTGGTGAGCAAGAAGGACGATGTGCACGTGTGCATCATGTGCCTCAGGGCCATCATGAACTACCAGGTCAGCCCTGGAGCCCTCTGGGCGCGGGCAAGGGCTGGTGGGTGGGGGATTTTAGGGTAAAATTGATGGAAATGGTCACATTCTCACCAAATGGGAAGGAATGAGACACAGGGATGGGGTTTAGGGATTTGGGGAAAGGGCAGTAAGAGCCTGGATGTGTTGGGCCAGCTCCTGTTCTTTAGATATGCAGCTAATTAGGTTGTAATTAGTCTGGAGTTTAGTATATTGTTATAAGTTATAAATAAAATAATATGTTATTATTTTATATAAATAGAAAATAACATTACAAATTATATAAACTATAAATATAAATGGAAACATAAACATAAATAGAAATAGAAATAGAAATAGAAATTAATACTATAAATAATAAAATAATTATTACTTTCTAGAAATCTAAAATATCTATAAAATATCTATATAATA